>JAZHEH010000222.1:18225000-18825000 GCA_036589455.1 Ateles fusciceps
GCAATTAAGCAAGAAAAAGAACTAAAGGGCATTCAATTAGGAAAAGAAGAAGTCAAATTGTCCCTATTTGCAGAAAACATAATCGTATATTTAGAAGACCCTATCATCTCAGGCCAAAACCTCCTTAAGCTGATAAGCAACTTCAGCAAAGTCTCAGGATACAAAATCAATGTGCAGAAATCACAAGCATTTCTATACACCTATAACAGACTAACAGAGAGCCAAATCATGAGCAAACTCCCATTCACAATTGCTGCAAAGAGAAAAAAATAGCTAGGAATACAACTAACAAAGGAGGTAAAAGATCTCTTCAAGAAAAACTACACACCACTGATCAAGGAAATAAGAGAGGACACAAACAGATGGAAAAACATTCCATGCTCATGGTTAGGAGGAATCGATATCATGAAATGGCCATACTGCCCAAAGTAATTTACAGATTCAATGCTATCCCCATCAAGCTACCATTGACCTTCTTCACAGAACTGGAAAAAAACACTTTAAACTTCATATGGAACCAAAAGAGAGCCTGCAGAGCCAAGATAATCCTAAGCAAAAAGAACAAAGCTGAAGACATCAGGCTACCTGACTTCAAACTATACTACAAGGCTACAGTAATCAAAACAGCATGATACTGGTACCAAAAAGAGAGATATAGATCAGTGGAACAGAACAGAGGCCTCAGAAACAATGCCACACATCTACAACAATCTGATCTTTGAGAAACCAGACAAAAACAAGCAACTGGGAATGGATTCCCTTTTTAATAAATGGTGTTGGGAAAACTGGCTAGCCATATGCAGGAAGCTGAAACAGGACCCCTTCCTTACACATTATACAAAAGTTAACTCCAGATGGATTAAAGATTTAAACATAAGAACTAACACCATAAAAACCCTAGAAGAAAACCTAGGCAAAACCATTCAGGACATAGGCACAGGCAAGGTCTTCATGACTAAAATACCAAAAGCAATGGCAACAAAAGCCAAAACAGACAAATGGGACCTAATTAAACTTAAGAGCTTCTGCACAGCAAAAGAAACTATCATTAGAGTAAACCGGCAACCAACAGAATGGGAAAAAATTTTTTGCAATCTACCCATCAGACAAAGTGCTAATACCCAGAATGTACAAAGAACTAAAGCAGATTTACAAGAAAAAAAGCAAACAAACCGATCCAAAAGTAGGAGAAGGATATGAACAGGCACTTTTCAAAAGAAGACAAATATGCGTCCAACAAACATATGAAAAAATATTCATCATGATTGGTCATTAGAGAAATGCAAATCAAAACCACATTGAGATACCATCTCATGCCAGTTAGAATGGTGATCACTAAAAAACCTGGAGACAACAGATGCTGGAGAGGATGTGGAGAAATAGGAACACTTTTACACGGTTGGTGGGAGTGTAAATTAGTTCAACCATTGTGGAAGACAGTGTGGTGATTCCTCAAGGATCTAGAAATAGAAATCCCATTTGACCCAGCAATCCCATTACTGGGTATATACCTAAAGGATTATAAATCGTTCTATCATAAAGATACATGCACAAGTATGTTCATTGTGGTGCTGTTTACGATAGCAAAGACCTGGAACCAACCCAAATGCCCATCGATGATAGACCGGACAGGGAAAATGTGGCACATATACACCATGGAATACTATGCAGCCATTAAAAACGATGAGTTCGTGTCCTTTGTAGAGATATGGATGAACCTAGAAATCATCATTCTCAGCAAACTGACACAAGAACAGAAAACCAAACATCGCATGTTTTCACTCACAGGCGGGTGATGAACAATGAGAACCCTTGGGCACAGGGAAGGGAACAACACTCACAGGGCTAGGTGTGGGGGTGCAGGGGATGGAGTGGGGGATGGCAGGAGTGGTGGGGAGGATGGGGAGGGATAACACCGGGAGAAATGCCCGATGTAGGCGATGATGGGGGGATGGAGACGGCAAACCACCATGGCATGTATGTACCTATGCAAAAATCCTGCAGGATGCAGGACATGCACATGTACCCCAGAGCCCAAATATAATTTAAAAAAAAAAGAAAGAAGACAGAGAAAAGTAAAAATAAAAAATTTTAAAAATTAAAAAATTAGCCAAGCATGGTGGCTCATACCTGTAACCCCAGCACTTTGGGAGGTCAGGAGTTTGAGACCAGCCAAGCCAACATGATGAAACCTTGTCTGTACTAAAAATACAAAAATGAGCCAGATGTGGTGGCACGCACCTGTAATCCCAGCTACTCAGTTGGCTGAAGCAGGAGTATCATTTGATCTGGGAGGTGGAGGTTGCAGTGAACTGAGATTGTGCCACTGCTCTCCAGCCTGGGCAACAAAGTGAGTGAGATTTCATCTCAAAAAATAAAAATAAGAAAAAAAGCTACATAACAGCTAAAATGTTGACATTTCCTTAATGCATTAATTGAACCTGAGACATTAACCACAGATTTTCAGGGAATTATGCCTGTTCAATCAATCAAGTTAATGTAGAAAACCAAAACTGTTTTAAATGATGAATTCTATCCCATTGGACAATTGTTTCAGCTCACTATTTCTATTCTGTCCTGTGGATTTTTGCTTTAATTAGCTAGATAAATTGTATAAATTCTGCAATTCTGTTCTTACTTTATGGCCAAAGCTCCTTTTCAGTTTCTCATAGATTTCTACCCTTCAGCTGCTAGACGTCCCTGATTATAAGGCAACTCAAAGTGTGTGCAAGGGACAGGAGTTTGTATACCTGAAACTACAATTTGGTAAAACACAAGACAAAGAGGGGCAGAGAGAGAGAGGAATAAAAGAGTCCTATCAGCCAAATTGAATTTGGGGGACTTGAAATATTTTAATTGTAAAATGTACTGTATCTGGCTTCATTACAAATTTTGCTCTTAAAGCTGCATAAAAATTGACCTTATATTTTATCTAAATTAGAAAAATTCTCTTTAAAGACCCTGCATTGAATCTTTTTCATGCCTAGTATCACTTTGTGATATGAATAATTGCAACTGATTTTATCTGTTGTATATGTTCACATTCATCCACAAATCTTTCAGGAGCCTATCCCTGTATTTTACATATTTGGTTTAGGCCTTAGTATCCAAAGCATGCTTTGCTTTTATATTAAATGAATAGTACAGTACAATACAAGCCAATACAGACCAAAAACAGTACTAACAACAGAAAATGTACTCAATGGCATGACGGTAACTTTGTCATGCTGACAAGGTCCTCATTGTACCTCCTTTGTACCCAAGACAATGCACAGTCACTATATTTTTCAGGTTTTTCATTCAGTCCAATGCGACTGGAAGGTGGAGGCCAAGCCCAGGGGCCTGCAAGCTGTATTAGGGAAGGAGCCTGAGCTGCCTTAGAAAGGGGGTTGAGCAGAAGAGAGTAAGGAAAATGTGTTCAGGACATCTGATAGTCATTGACTACTCACATGTTCCCCCACCCTTCCCAGCACAGTTTTGCTCTGTGGTGAGGCAGTGCTGTGTGAATAGCTCTGACCAAGGAGCAATGAGTGGAAGTGATCTGTGACATTTCCATGCTGAAGTTTGTAAAAACTAGTGCTTGACCAGGCACAGTGGCTCATGCCCGTAATCCCAACACTATTGAAGGACTAGATGGAAGAATCACTTGAGGCCGGGAATTCGAGACTACAGTGAACTATCACTGTGCCACTGCACTCCACCCTGGGTGACAGAGACCCTGTCCCCAAAAAATTAAAAAATAAGTACATTTAAAGCTGGTTCTTGACCTTCCAGACTGGCTGCCACAGCAATCTGGAAGCCATGTGCTGAGATGGTGGCCTCCATGGATGGAAGCAGCCTGGATCCCTAAGTCACCACATGGATAGCTGCCTTGGAGGCTCACCCAACCCACACTGGAGTTTTCATAAGCCAGAAAGAAATCCTTGTCATGTAAACCATTGCGGTATCAAGGTTTATTTACTGCAACAGGTGCAAACTGACTAATAAAGTTTGCAAACATGATCCAATGATTGGGATCCACATTTCCGAAGCTCTACAACATTAAAAATCCTTGTCATCTCTAGCAAAGAACATGTCTTCCTCCTTTTGAAAGAAGGGGACTAAGATAAACTCATGTCGCTGCTTTGCCTTTTCAGGGGATTACAACTACTTCATTGATGAGCACATTGCTCTGCTGAGCAGATGTGAGATTCCTCCTGCTTAGAGAACTGTAAATATCTATCTGCTATATTCCCCTCTCTCTCTTTCCTTCTTCATGGTTCCACCTTCCTTGATGATTTATGTGCTTCTTTGTTCTTTCAGGCCTGGCCCTTCTCCCACCTGTCTTCAGCAGTGAGATGGTCCTGGCTGGTAACTCAAAGGTGGCCATGCAGCAGCTACAGTCACAGACAGTGTCTTCGTGCCCAGCCCTGCTGCCCCTTCCCAGGGCAGGACAGTCTCCTAACACTGCTGCTCCTGCAGGTGGAGGAACCCAAGGTCAAGCCTTGCCTGGGTCTCTTACTCACTGCTTGAACTTGGATACATTTCCTAACTTCTCTGAGACCTAGTTTCTTCTTCTGCAAAATGAGGATGATGACACTTACTTGAGGGTCCGACGGAGATTTATAGGGAATAACAAATGTAAAATTCCTAGCTCAGTGCCTGGCACAGGATAGGAATTTCCTAAGTTTATTTTCCTTTTTTTCTTTTCCTTTCTTCTGAGGAAAAAGCTGAACCTTCTCAGATCCCCATGGTTTAATTCCACATCTATGTACCTTTGGATGGGCAAAACTCCATGTTTTAGTGTAGAGGATACAAAAGATGGAACAGTCTAGCTAGGGAGGTAACGTACGCGTGAGGAAAAGCTAGCAGGCTTAGTAATTAAATGTGTAAATGCCCAAGTGTTGAATATAGACCACAAGTGCTAAAGAAGTTCAAAGAAAGAAGAGAAATACCTGAGCTCCTGGGATTCAGGCTAAGGATTCAGCACAGGGAAATGGGAAGATAGAGGCCCTTCCCGCCTTCCTTCCCAAGGGCAAGCCTCCCCACTGCTGAGTCAGCCAGTCTTTCTAATCCAGGATGGTCATCAAATTGACAATGAGGGAGATGGAAAGAGATTTTCTGACCAGCTCAGTCCACTCAAAGCAGATACGTCCGCAGGTACTATCTAATGATTCAGGAAAGTATATAACAAGTATTCTTTTGAATGAATTTGCCCACATGGCACATGCTCTGGAAGGCCTCCTCAAGGGTAGATGTACTGGTTGTACTTCACATTGAAGGTGGAGACTTTGCCTGGCACAATTTGCTCAGGTAGACCCTAACACCTGATCAAGCACACAGAGCATTCCCAGAATAGCATAAGAAATTCCCATTGCCCTGTACGCATTGCACACAAATGCCCTCAAACTCCTAATTCTGGCAGTGTTAGCTCCTTATGGATGATAACACCTTCAGCTGGTTGAACTGTTCACGTGGCTATGATCAGCACATATAATTTTTGCCAAAATCTAACAAAGCTCCGGCCGCCAATCCCAAAGAAGAACATGGATTTTAGTGGGATCCTATCATATTAAAGATGCAAGAATATGCAAAGTATGTAATATATCCACTTGCCTAAGATTCTAACATCAAATACCATAAAAGCCTTGATCAAAGCAAAACAGGTCAATAGTGACAGTTCAAAAATTTTGTTTCTGCTTCTTTCCAACTTCTCAGGTACATCAAAATTTGAGGAAAATCGAAGGCTGGAGCCAATAGCTGTTAAAAAAACTAACAAGTTCTTAAGATGGATTGGTTAATAGAGGTATAGTGGTGGCAAGAGTCCCACAGTTCTTTCTCCATATGTGAACAACACACGGACCCCACATTTCCAGACCTAGAAAGTGGCCGAGTAGTGATGAGGGCTCTCCTCTAGCATCAGTAAGCAGTGAGGACGGTCAGGAGACAACAAGGCAGAGAAAACACTAGTATCATCCTTAAATGCTGCGAGAAACGTACGTAGTGTGAAGAGAGCTAGGTTTTCCCTATAGATCCAAAGGGCAGCACTAAGACCAACAGATGAAAGTTACCAGAAGACAAATTTCACCTACATGTGAGGGAGACCTTTCAAGTAATTAAACCCGTGCAAAAACTGGAAGAGCCACAGGAGGTGATGAGCTCCCTGTCACTGACATATTCCTACAAAGGCTGCTTTTCACTTTCTTGGCTACATGGAAATTCAGGGAATCATGAGATTCTTTAGGCTTCAAGGTCAGCTTTTGTAGAGAATTTCCACATGGACAGAGAGGTTAGGTTGGGTGTCCTCCAATGACTGCCCATAAGCTAACTGAAAATTCTTACTTTCTCTGATAATATTTTCTTCTACTACAAAGGTTAAGAATTTCTTGTACGCAGGGCTTAATACCTAGGTGATGGGCTGATAGGTGCAGCAAATCACTGTGGTACGTGTTTACCTATGGAAGAAAGCTGCATGCTCTGCACATGTATCCTGGAACTTGAAATGAAATTTTTTAAAAAAGAATTTCCTGGTTCAGATTATAAGTGAGCACCCTAATCACATCATTAATGTTTCTAGTCTTTTTCCCAACTGACAAGTCTTGTGCTTAACGGCATTTGTGCGATTTTCTCCTCACCCCATCCCAAAGTCACACCAGCACTCATGCTAAAAGCTGTCCACTATAAACCATCATTTATAATGCAAAAACGGAATCATTGATTTTGTTCTGATTAGTCATCATAATACTTTTCTCTTACATGTACTTAATCACTGTGGTTTCTCCAAGGATGGAAAGCTTTCCTTTCTATGGGAGGATCTAAATAGCTCTCTAAACAGACACCAGCTGGGCAAACAGTGCAGAGAATTTTGGCACAATGTGATAAGAGCAGCCACACCCACAACCCAGGTAGCTTCTCAATACAGCAGCCAAATCAGAAATAGCTACGGAGCAGATCCTTTTGATCTAACCGTAGGATGCGTCCATTTCTTTTTTCCTTCTTTTTTTTTCTTCATTTTGTCACTCAGGCTGAAGTGCAGAGGCACAATCTCAGCTCACTGCAACCTCCGCCTCCTGGGTTCAAGCGACTCTCCTGCCTCAGCCTCCTGAGTGACTGGGATCACAGGCACCCACTACCACACCTGGCTAATTTTTTGTATTTTTAGTAGGAACAGGGTTTCACCATGTTGGCCAGGCTGGTCTTGAACTCCTGACCTCAGGTGATCCACCCACCTCAACCTCCCATAGTGCTGGAGTAACAGGAGTGAGCCTCTACACACAGCCAAGATGCATCCATTTCTCAAGAGAATGTTCCATCCAGTTTCGTGGTTAGTCACAGAACCTCAAAATGATCGATGTATCATGGAATTAGAGTGTCTCTCCCAGGATGGGGACTGGACAGAGCTGGTGCAGCACCCAAGCAAGGAGGAAATGATGAAACGTCAGCCACGGGACAGGGGAAATGAACTGCTTCCCTTTAGTCCTCATTTCTGCGGCAGCCTTTCCCATCCTGTCCAGCATCTTTGTGCTGTGCTAGTCTTTGCACAGGGATAAGGCCTTCCGTGTTTATCTCTTCCTTTTGTCCAGAAGGAAGCCACGGTCGTTTGCAATCTTAAACACAGAACTCAGAATCCAAGAAAGCATACTTTGCCTCTCTCTCTCTTAAGGAGAAGTCTCAGCAACTATTGAACAAGCTGTGCCTATCCAACATTATATATTTGTTTGAGGCAGAATGAGATAGAATGAAAATAATGAATGAATGAATGAATGATTCCTGTAAGATTGCAGGCTGTTGAATAATCGGGTGGAAATCATCCCTTTAGGAATGTTCTAGTGTGTGCATGAGTGTAGGTGTGAGAAGTATCACAGCTTCCTCATGTTTAGAGAAACAGGGGGCTGGCCAGGGGCCTTTGCTAGAGGTTCCCCAGAGCTGGAGCTGGGACAGGTATTTCCAGCTCAATGCACCATGGGACACTGAAGTTAAAGGAAGAGACAGAGCAAATAACGTCTTTAACACCAAGGCCACCTAGCATGTGACCATGAGGACAGTCACCCTCCAAGGTAGGCCACATGAACTCAGAGCCCACCTTTTTAAGGGCAAGACCATTTGGCTTCTTGCTCTGGTGGAGGAATGAAGCCAAATCTTTAATTTGCATTTTCCAATTAAGTGGAATCAAGCTCTTTTGTATCCTGAGATTTTGTGGTTGCCTTGATTGGGTAGTACCTTTACATGCTGAATTCCAAACTGCCAGCTACAAACACACTCTCTTCATTTGCACCTTGTCTTTATATAGCCTGGGTCACGCTCAGAAGAGGCCGAGCCACATTCTGAAAGGGGTGCACTGCTTACCCGGTTTTGCCCTCATTAGTGAAGCAAATGGGTCTACCTAGTTGGATCCACCCAGGCCAAGTCTCAGTGTTGAACCTTGACCAGAGGTTAAATACAGGATGTGGTGAAAACAGCTAAGCCATTAAACCCCCCAGGAACTGAAAACTACACTGTATGTATATTCATTCCCCTAGGAGTTGATGTGGGCATTCATTACATCCAAATCTAAGAATTATGCTTAGCAAGATGCTGATATCAACAAAGGGATGAGGCCCAGGGCATTGCTGGGATGACAAAAAGTCCCCTTCCTTCCTTCTAGAAAAGAGGAAAGGAGTCAGGCTGGGTGCAGGGTTCTGGGGAGGAAGGCAGGGAAGCAGGTAGAGATTTTGTTCTTGGAACAGAAAAGCACGCAAGCTGAGCAGGCATCCGCTCCAATGCGCGGCTGACCCTCCTGCAGGCACAGGTGCTGAAGGAGCCTCACAATGCCGCCGGCATCCTAGGCAGCACTCACAGGTTGTGAGGAAGCCTCCCTAAGCCTGTTCCCCATGTCCATTCATGCCCTGCCCACTTTCCTAACCTTCTCCCCCTGGAGTTTCCACCGAGAGGATGAGCAGCTGAGCTGGCAGCACCTGGAGTTCTGTTGCACACACAGCTGTGCAGGCCCCGCATCACCCCTGGGCCAGGACAAGGCTGGGGCTACATTCATGCAGCTCCGCCACCTCCAGGTGCCCCATCCTGAGAAATGGCTTCAGGGAGCAGCCCCAACCTGTGGCCTGGATTTCTCTGCATGGGCTCAACTCACCCTCTTCCATGTGTCCTGCTCTTGTTTCTGCAGAGGCTACGCTGAGATGTCACTTTCTTTTGTTCAGGGACCTTAGTCTTGGCCTCTCCTTTTGAACTACTTGAAGTCCCCTTATATGTGTTCTTCACTGAGGTTTTTTTTTGCAGATTAATAAATCTCCACAGCACACTTTGCTGAGGAAGCTGGGTGACACCCAGAGAGCTCTCTGTGTCTCTCTACCCTCCATGCTCTCTAGTGACCACATTCTCCACCACAGTCTGTGCTCCGAAAGTTACGGGAGAGGACTCACTGGGAAAAATCATTTTTCCAACTGGACTCCAAATTGGAAACTGTAAAATGGGAACATAAATACAATGACAGGCTTAGGAAGAAAACTCAACAGTAAAACTCAAGAAGCAGAGAGAATAGAATGGCGGGTGTCAGGGCTGTGGAGGGGGTAAGAGGGGAGTTTTTCAGTGAGTATAAAGTTTCAGTTGTCCAAGATGATATAATTTCACTGTGTCCCCACCCAAATCTCATCTTGAATTGTACTCCCATAATTCCCACATGTCGTGGGAGGGACCCAGTGGGAGATAATCGAATCATGGGGGGCATTCTCCCCCATACTATTCTCATGGTAGTGAATAAGTCTCACGAGATCTGATGGTTTGATAAGGGAAACCCGTTTTGATTGGCTCTCATTCTCTCTCCTGCCACCACCATGTAGGAAGTGCCTTTCACTGTCTGCCATGATTGTGAGGCCTCCCTTGCCACATGGAACTGTGAGTCCATTAAACCTCTTTCTTTTGTAAATTGCCCAGTCTTGGGTATGTCTTTATCAGCAGCATGAAAATGAACTAATGCCCAAGATGAGTGAGTTCTAGGGATCTGCTGCACAATACTGTACCTGTAGCTCACACAGTATTGTACACTTAAGAATGTATTAAGACGGCAGATCTAATGTTAAATATTTTTATCACAAAAAAACATACACTAAAATTAACACAAGGAAATTTTGGAGGGAATATATATGTTTATTACCTTGATTTTTGGAATAGTATCGTGGGTATATGCCTATGTCCAAATTCACCAAATCGTATACATCAAACATGTGCAGTCTTGGTTTTGGTTTTGTTTTGACACAGGGTCTTGTCTGTTGTCCAGGCTGGAGTGCAGTGGTGCAATCATAGCTCACTGCAGCTTCAAACTCCTGGGCTCAAGCAATCCTCCCATGTCAGCCTCCCATGTAGCTGGGAACATAGACATGTGCCACCACACCAGTCTAATTTTTTTTATTTTTTTGTAGAGACAAAGTCTCACTTTGTTGGCCAGGCTAGTCTCAAACTCCTGGGGTCAAGCAATCCTCCTGCCTCAGCTTCCAAAGTGCTGGGATTACAAGTGTGAGCCCCTGTGGCCTGCCCAGTTTTTCAAATGTATCAATTATACTTCGACTAAGCTGTTTTCCAAAAAAGGAAAACAAAAACTCAACCATAGATGGCGATGGGCTGTGAAGTGGGAGGGAGGATACCTCCATGGCTCCCCCAGCTTTGAACCTGGATGCCTAGGTAAATGGCAAACTAGGGAAGACACAGAAGAGGCGGGTATTGGTGGATTTCCACCCACAACTACTCCACACAGGCAACTACTATATGAAATGTTGTTTATCAACACTTCATTCATGATACATATATGCAGTGATGTGATGGTAAATGTTTAGCAACCACATCTCCAAAAAGTTGAATGTATGCATGTAGGTATATGTGTCTATTACTCTATAAGTTTGCTACAAATATTTTTAATTTTTCCCAGCTTAATTAAGGTATAATTTGCAAATCAAAAGCATATATATTTATATTGTATAATATATTTTGATCTATGTACACATTGTGAAAGATTCAATCAAGCTAACATATCCATCACCTCACATACTTAGCTTATGTTTGTAAGAACACTTAAGATCTAGTCTCTTAGCAATTTTCAAGTATACAACACTGTTATGATCTGAATGTGTGTGTTCCCAAAAAATGCAATAGTCTTAAGGGACCTTTAGGAGGTGAAGAGGTCACTGGGGTGGAGCCCTCGAAGATTGGATTAGTGCCCTTATTAAAGAGGACTGAGGAAGCTTGTTCTTCCCTTCTGCCATGTGAGGACCCAGCTAGAAGGCACCATTTCTGAAGCAGAGGGCAAACACTCATCAGACACTGAATCTTCCAGCACCTTGATCTTGGACTTCCTCAGCCTCCTAAACTGTGAGCAATAAATTTCTGTTGTTTATAAGCCACTTAGTTTATGATACTTTGTTACAGCAACCCAAACAGAACAAGACAAATACATTAACTATAGTCATCATGCTGTGTCTTATAAATTTTTTGACATAAAGGATGTCAAAATTTACAAATAATAAGATTGACTTTTATGTAAATCTGTAAAGTCAATTGATTCTTACAGAATGGTTTTGTTCATTTTTGCCAAACCATTGTAATTGCAGCCAACGAATGGTTGCAACTGATGAACAAGTGTAGTTCCAATATGAATGCTGGCTAATATTTTTGTTTACATTAACAAGTAAGAGGAAAGCAAAATAAATGACAAAGACATATGGTGGAAAACATTTTCATCATTCATAAGGGAGACGTTTTGTTGAATCAGGTAGTAGTTTTCAAATACCAGAAGACTGTTTCCTCAATTTTTGTGCCATTTACAATGCAGCAGCTGAAGACATGACAAACTTTTAAGTCAAATCTGCATGATTAAAATTTCCCTCCCCTCACTTCCTCATGTCTAGGTAATCAACAAAATGAGCAAGCGCTGAGTGGCAGCATTTGTCAATTTCTTTAGTGTAAATATTCCCATTGTGGCCTACTCTAGGCTACCAAGTTGATGTCACTGAACACAGAGCTGCAAAGAGATATACAGTAGCACATCAGAGTAGTGTATTTTCACCATGCAGATGCAATAGCTGGCAGGTGCGGTGGCTCACACCTATAATCCCAGCACTTTGGGAGGCTGAGATGGGCGGATCACTTGAGGTCAGAAGTTCAAGACCAGCCTGGCTGACATGGTGAAACCCCAACTCTACTGAGGCAAGAGAAATTGCTTGAACCCGGGAGGTGGAGGTTGCAATGAGCTGAGATTGTGCCATTGCACTCCAGCCTGGGCAACAAGAGCAAAACTCTGTCTCAAAAAAATAAAATATAAACAGATGCAAAAGCTATAAATAACCTCCAAAGCACAGCGAGTAATAAAAGGCAGTAAAATGATTAAGAAATGATGACTTTAGAATATTAGCATCAAATTCAATATAATTTATTTAACTATAAGTGTAATTAATTTTTAATCATGGTTGTGTTTAACAAATGGCTTGCAAAATTCCTGAAAAGTTAACTGTTGGCTCTTGCACGCCAGTTCAACCCAGCCCCAACACACCATGACATAAATGCCCAAACAATACGCTATTTTGTTTTTGTACTTTAAAAAAATGTGCTCCATGCAATCTGGGAGTTGCTTTTCTTTCTTTCTTTTTTTTTTTTAATAATACTTTAAGTTCTGGGGTACATGTGGAGATCATGCAGGACTGCTAACATAGGTAAACACATGCCATGGTGGTTTGCTGCTTCCATCCCCCTGATCACCTACATTAGGAATTTCTCCTAATGTTATCCCTCCTCAATCTCCCTGCCCCCTGCTATCCCTCCCTTACCCCTCCTACTCCCCAACAGGCCCCAGTGTGTGATGTTCCCCTCCCAGTGTCCTTGTGTTCTCATTGTTCAACACCCACTTATGAGTGAGAACATGCGGTGTTTGGTTTTTTGTTCTTGTGTCAGTTTGCTGAGAATGATGGTTTCCAGCTTCATCCATGTCTCTGCAAAGGACATGAACTCATCCTTTTTTATGGCTACATAGTATTCCATGTGTATATGTGCCACATTTTCTTTATACAGTCTATCTTTGATGGGCATTTGGGTTGGTTCCAAGTCTTTGCTATTGTAAACAGTGCCTCTATGAACATATGTGTGCATGTGTCTTTATAACAGAATGACCTATAATCCTTTGGATATATACCTAGTAATGGAATTGCTGGATCAAATGAAATTTCTATTTCTAGGTCCTTGAGGAATCGCCACACTGTCTTCCAGAATGGTTGAACTAATTTATACTCCCACCAACAGTGTAAAAGCGTTCCTGTTTCTCCACATCCTCTCCAGTATTTGTTGTCTCCAGATTTTTTTATGATCGCCATTCTAACTGGCATGAGATGGTATCTGAATGTGGTTTTGATTTGCATTTCTCTAATGACCAGTGATGATGAGCATTTTTTTATGTCTATTGGCCTCATATATGTCTTCTTTTGAAAAGTGTCTGCTCATATCTTTGCCCACTTTTTGATGGGGCTGTTTGCTTTTTTCTTGTAAATTTGTTTAAGTTCTTTGTAGATTCTGGATATTAGCCCTTTGTCAGATGGGTAGCTTGCAAAAATTTTTTCCCATTCTGTTGGTTGCCGGTTCACTCTAATGATTGTTTCTTTTGCTGTGCAGAAGCTCTTAAGTTTAATTAGATCCCATTTGTCTATTTTGGCTTCTGTTGCCATGGCTTTTGGTGTTTTACTCATGAAGTCCTTGCCTATACCTATGTCCTAAATGGTACTGCCTAGGTTTTCTTCTAGGGTTTTTATGGTGTTAGGTCTTATGTTTAAATCTTTAATCCATCTGGAGTTAATTTTTGCATAAGGTATAAGGGGGTCCAGTTTCAGCTTTCTGCACATGGCTAGTCAGTTTTCCCAACACCATTTATTAAACAGGGAATCCTGTCCCAATTGCTTATTTTTGTCAGGTTTGTCAAAGATACAATGGTTGTACATGTGTGGTATTACTTCCGAGGCCCCTGTTCTATTTCATTGGTCTATATCTCTGTTTTGGTACCAATATCATGCTGTTTTGATTACTGTAGCCTTGCAGTATAGTTTGAAGTCAGGTAGCATGATGCCTCCAGCTTTGTACATTTAGAAGACCCCATCATCTCAGCCCAAAATCTCCTTAAGATGACAAGTAACTTCAGCAAAGTCTCAGGACACAAAATCAATGTGCAAAAATCACAAGCATGTCTATACACCAATAATAGACAAACAGAGAGCCAAATCATGAGCAAACTCCCATTCACAATTGCTACAAAGAGAATAAAATACCTAGGAATACAGCTAACAAGGGATGTGAAGGACCTCTTCAAGGACAACTACAAACCACTGATCAAGGAACTAAGAGAGAACACAGACGGAAAAACATTCCATGCTCATGGTTAGAAAGAATCAATATCATGAAAATGGCCATACTGCCAAAAGTAATTTATAGATTTAATTCTAGCTCCATCAAGCTTCCACTGACCTTCTTCACAGAACTGGAAAAAACCACCTTAAACTTCATATGGAACCAAAAAAAAAGCCTGCATGGCTAAGACAATCCTAAGCAAAAAGAACAAAGCAGGAGTTGCTTTTTCATACCACATTATGTCACTCTTGTCTTTTGACCCTCAACATTGTCCTTGCCCCTTCTTTGCTCTCAGCTGATGTATCACAGGATGGGGCAGCCTGGGAACAGCACTTAGGGTCTCTGTTCTGAGATCACCAGCGAGAAGTGCATTGTGGGACAAAGAAGGATTTCACCCCTCCACGAGCAGTGACAGCAGCAGGTAACCAAGCTTCTGCAGTAGCAATAGTGGCTTCCTGATACCTCCTGACTTCTGAGGAGCACCGCCTCCCTTGGATTTCGCCCCCGACCATCCCTTGCAAGCATGTTCTAGGCACCTGATTTCCTGAATTAACCCCTTCCTGCTAGAAAGCGATCCAGCAGTTTCTGGTTTTTAGATTAAAAGCCTAGAATGTATTCATGTTAATACCTGTAGCTACTCCCGGCGTTTCCACTGTGGTATAATGTTCCATTTTGTGGTCATACCCTACAGGATTTCTCCCTAACTTGTCTCCATTTTACACCCTGCCCACCCAGCCTCTGGTGCTTTGCATATCCAGTGTTCTCAGATTAGACTAACAGAGACCATGCTCCGGTGTTTACCCGAATGGTTCTCATGCTTACCCATTAGTGTCCTCAATCCTTGATCTCATTCCCCCTCCTTTTCCCACAGATGATCCAGTGGATCCTGCTTTCCAGTCCACCACTCGGCCTAACCGGCTACCATGAGTTGAAGGAGGGTCTATTGCTGGAGAAGACCATTCATAGGAGTCAGTTCAGGCTCACAGCTGCAACATGAAAAAAAATCATCTCAGAAAAATGTAGCTCAGCTGCTTACCGTAAGTCATTGTTATACCTAAGTGTATCATTGCGGGACACAGCTGCAACTGTTTCTCTATGTTAACAAGCTGATTAAGCTCAGTCAGGACTTTTCCAGAGGGTCCTCCCTCTCCCCCACAGAATCGATGTTGAGATGCTCAGCATCTCAGGGACAAAAACAAGTCTCTCTTTAGAGGGTTCCCCAGCATCACCAGAACTCCCAGTTCTCCTCCACCTCTTTGTATTCCTTTGTATCATTCATTCTTCATTCAATATTTGGTGTCACTGATCCTTTCAAAGCAGGCAGATATAGCTCTCTGTATTTCACAGACAGCTCTAGAATTGCAGTTACATCCCATGACACATATTTTCATGCCCTTCAATTCTGGGGCACTCGTAGACCATAGTAAGAGATGCTCCTGCTCCCAGCCCTTCTGAGGAACCCCAGCAGTCAAGATGCACCCCCTGACTGCCCCACCAAGAGCAGACCATCCGCCCTCTCTGTGTGCTTCACCCTGTCAACATGAGATGCCATGTTGTTCCTGAACATCCCATAATGCTTTGTGCTTCTGTGCCTTTTGCCTAATCTATTTCTGCTTCTGGGCACACTTTTTCTCTCCTTGTCTTTGGGTTGAAGCCCTACTCACCCTTTAGCACCCAGTTCATTCTGAGTTGGACTTTTGGAAAAATCAGGAAGTATCCTCTGTGCGGACACCACACATCACTTCACCCTCTTTTTCCCAAGACAAACAACACTTACCTAGTCCAGGTCATGTTCCTGTTAGGCCCAGATATGCCTCAGAATCTCTAGCAGAACAGTGCTCCAGGCAGCATTTCCCGTCAATCACGTGAATGAGCAAGATACACGCCCCTCCGTGTCCCTGTCTAGGTTTCTTACTTTTCTGGGGACAGGCTGGGGGCTGGCAGCTGGTGCTGTGGATTGCTAAGTGCAATTCCAGGAGTCTGCAGAAGGAAGTCACATCCTTTTTTTTCAGACAGAGTCTGGCTTCATCACTCAGTCTGGAGTGCAGGGGCATGAACTCGACTCATTGCAATCTTGGCCTCCCAGGTTCAAGCAATTCTTATGCCTCAGCCTCATGAGTAGCTGGGATTACAGGCATGTGCCACCACGCCAGCTAATTTTTGTATTTTAGTAGAGACGGGATTTCACCATGCTGGCCTAGGCTGGTCTCGAACTCCTGACCTCAAGTGATCCTCCCACCTTGGCCTCCCAAAGTGCCAGGATTACAGCTGTGAGCCACTGCGACTGGCCAGGAGCCAAATTCTTGATGCCTCCAGCGCCTGAGGCCAAGCGGACGTCCCTCTTCTTGTGCTTTCTAATCTGTGAAATTAGAAAACAGGTGCTCCCTCTGTTCCTCAATCCTAATCCACTTGGATACACATGTGATTTTAGTACAGCTTCCTTTAATTCATGTTTAATGATTTTTTTACTACAACTCTTTTTGTCAGAGCTGTATTTCTATGCTTTTTACCTTCATTGGCAAAGCTTCTGGAAACAAAGCATGTTACTGAAATTTTAAAAATAAAAAAAATTACCTAAAACCCGGTTCAGATATCTCCACTTCCATGAAGACTTCTCAAACACCACCAATCTGAAATACCCTATTCTGTGTCCTCCACACATTGTATAGGATTCTTTATGCCCTTGAAGGATGAGGTAAAGTCTTCCTCCATAATCTCTGTCGCTTTAACAGCAAACGCAGTAACAGACAAGGAGCAGACTTACTGTTTACTACAACAGTTGAAGATTCCCCAAGTTCAGTGTTCATCAGCTAAAATGTAAACTCACTACATGCTTAGCATTCACCTTGGCACACCCAGGTTGCCCCTATGGGACTTGAGGGGCCCGGGGGAACAAATGTCAACATGACAGTCATTCAGCTTGCTGTGCCATGAATAATAAAGTCCTTTGTCTCTGACCCAGGGATCTTGTGCCTTCTGCCAGCATCCACAAAACAGTAACAAGCTAACTTATTAGCTTGTACATAGAGTAAAATCCCAGGCCCTTTGCAGGTCCTCATCTGAGTTCATGCCTTTTCTTCCCTGGGGCTGGCCCCAGAGTCAAGCCCAGTATTTCTTAATCTCAGCACTATTGACATGTGGGGCCAGATAATTCTCTGTTGTTCTGTGCATTATAGGATATTTAGCAGCATCCCTAGCCTCTACACAAGAGATGTCAGTAATACCCACCCCCAATCAAAAATGTCTCCAGACATTGTCAAATGTTCCCTGGGGGAGCAGCAGCATTCCCTAACCCCACCACTGAAAACCACTTTTTTTACATACCTAGAAGTGGGGGGTGGGGGTAGGGAGAAGGAAGCAAGGGGTTATAACTAAGTGATCATTTAGCGGAGTTTGAGATGCTAATGTATCGGAGAGGTATATAAATATTGCACTCACCTGCATTTTCATTCAAGGATCACACATAGTAAGTCATGACATATTGCAGCCAACAGTAAACACAACCCTCATGAGCACCCACGGGTGCCGGGCAGGAGAATCCACCGCATCGTCTTGTCCACACCCACAGCCATTCCGAGAAGTAGGCATTTCCACTCTGCAAGCACCTGAGGCATGAGGAGGTCACGTGCCTTGCCAAGGGGAATAGTGTGGACTTGAACACGCAGCTGTGCATCTCTGTCGCATCTGTTCTTAATCATTAACCTATCGTTATGGTCCCACAAAGAAGGTGGGGGGATGACATGGAAGAGAGGAAATTGGAAGTTACGAAATAGGAAATCAAAGTTTACTTTGAGGCGAAAAGAAAAATCAAACTTATGTCAATAGCATCCTCTTAAAGGTTGAAAATATGTAACCCTTTAGATATTTTAAGAGCACATATAGTACCAGAATCTGTAACAACCTGTACTTTAATTCCTACATAAAATGTTAAAATACAGGCCCTCATGAATGACTCTCTTTCCTGCATCCAGAAAAATGTGAACCATCCAGTCTAGGAAGGAGCAAAGTGACAAAACCTGTTTGAACAAACTCAATGCTATACTCCACTTCAATGGAGTACCTTTCCCATCTGGTGGTGGGTTAAAGAAGTATCCCTAAAACACTTTTAAATCCACTCGTGACTTTGCAAAGCAGCATCAGTGCTGGCCTGAGTCCCAGCAGTTAGACACGTACTGATTTCCAAACTGATTATCAATTGACACCAGGTTGTGGTAATTTCAAGGGCAGGTCAATTACTGACTGCCTATAGAATTATTAGTACAAACGTGAGTAACGCCTAAGGAAAAACACTATTTTGACTTTATATGAACTTTTCCCTGAGCAGCTAACTTTCCCCTACATGATTAATTCCCAGAAATATTTTTAATGCACTATAATATTTTACCTTGGAGCCAGTGTAAAACAGAAAGAAATAAGAGAGGGGAAGAGAGGGAATGGAAGAGAGAGCCAGTCGTGGCCATAGTCAGCGGAGGGCTAAAAATAAGAACACATAATTATATTTGAAATATATGAGGCCAGGCACAGTGACTCACACTGTAATCGCAGCACTTTAGGAGGCCGAGGTAGGTGGATCACTTGAGGTCAGGAGTTTGAGACCAGCCTGGCCAACATGGTGAAGTCCCGTCTCCGTTAAAAACACAAAATTAGCCGGGCATGGTGGCAGGTGCCTGTAATCCCAGTTACTCAGGAGGCTAAGGCAGGAGAATTGCATGAACCTGGGAGGCAGAGGTTGCAGTGAACTAAGATTGTGCCACTGCACTCAAAAAAAAAATAAATATATGTATATCAATCAAAGATTCTAAAAGGGGTAACTCAATTTCTCTCAGGAATCTTGAAAAACATAATCTAGAAAAATGAATGACTCCATAACTAAAATATTAACTACATTTAAAAGTAGAATTGATGCCCAATACTGATATATCCAGATAACTCATATTGATAAAAATTTCTCCAATAATTTTTTTCCAATATAATTGTCTCATGTCTTCATTCTCTCAATCTTTACACTGTTCTCTGTTTACATTAGTATCATAAAAAAATTGTTCATTAAGTTGACAAATAGTTATTGAGCACCTGCCCTGTGCCAGGCATTGGGATACAGCAGTGAATGAGACAAATCCTTTTCCACATGGGGCTTACACTCTAATTGGGGACACAGGCAATCTACAAGTAAACATACCTCAGGTTCTACAGAAAGCACTAAATGTCATCTCATTTAATTTTTCCAACTCTATGTGGTGAGTCCTATTATTTTTCCTTTTACATGTGAAAAAGAGGAGGCTCAGAGAGGTTAACTGGTTTGCCCAAGGACTCAGATGAGTGAGTGGCAGAAGCAGGATTCAAAATCAGATATATCTTCTCCAAAGTCTGACATCATCCAGCTGCAAGTTTCAACAGCAAATGCAGCCAGCGTCCACTGATGACAGCTTAGGTGCCAGGCCCTGGGGATACAGAAGTGACTGGGGCCTGCCTCCTAAAGCTAGTGCAGCATCTGCCTGCCTGGGGACACCAGGCTTCCAGTGTCCAAGAGCACACCCACCCACTCACTTGCATTCACTGAAAATAATAAATTCTCCTGACCTCAGCTCCAACATTTTGAAAAAAATACCAAAAATTATTATTTAAAAATTATAGTAAAGTTGGCCAGGCACGGTGGCTCACACCTGTAATCTCAGCACTTTGGGAAGCCAAGTTGGGCGGATCACCTGAAGTCAGGAGTTCGAGACCAGCTTGGCCAACGTGGCAAAACCCCGTCTCTACTAAAAATACAAAAAAAAAAAAAAAAAAAAAAAAAAAGCTGGGTGTGGTGGCACGTACCTGTAATTCCAGCTACTTGGGAGGCTGGGGCAGGAGAATCGCTTGAACCCAGGAGGCGGAGGTTGAAGTGAGCCGAGATGGAGCCACCGAACTCCAGCCTGCGCAACAGAGTGAGACTCTGTCTCAAAAATTTAAAAAATTATAGTAAAAGTGAAATTCAACAAAAGGATTAACATCAAGAGATTAACCTCAAGATCAACATGAACTGATCCTGTGATTTCCCTACAAAGGGAAGAAAGCTAAGTTTGATTGAGGCTCTTTGCATTTTCATGGGGCTTGCTTTCCCCATTTTATTTAGAATAAAACAACTCTTGCTTCTATATCAAATGCATTTTGAAAGGCTCAGTGACACCAAACATCAACGAGGAATGAAACATTACAAAGATGCTCCCCCGCTTTAAACAAACGTAAAGTCAGTGCTTTTAAATATGATGTGCTTCTTGAACAGGTATCCTAACTAAAGGCAGCATCTCACAAAAACTGGAGCTGGTGATCAGTGGAATAACCTGGCTGGGCACATCACTGATGAGGCCAGTGACTCCCAGCAACTTCTGACAAACCTTTGTTTCCCACTTCTTGTCTGAAGCACACTGTTTGCTTGGCAAAAGCCAGGAGACGTGAGCGCCTCCCACAGCAAATGTTGATATAAAGAAAAGGTCCTAAGTGACCAGTGATATTTATCCAGGTATTATTTCCACCACCTGTGCAGAGTTTACCAAGTAGGTGGGTAGGGTCGCTATCTTGGGTGCATTCAGCTTGAGTTGCCCGGATACCACATCTTGAGCTCCACAGGGAACATAAATCTAATTGTTCCTCTTTCCACTTAAACCATAGGATTCCAAATTGGATCACATTGCTGAACCACATGAGTGAAACTTGTACATTTGAACTCTCAATGTGGTTTGCAAAGCTAGCCTCTGAAACTAAAGGCAGGAAGCTTTGCTATCAAAAAGATGTCAGCGTCTCATCAAACAGAGCCAACATTCAAGAATCTTTCCCCTTGGTGGGAGTGTGATTTAATTGCTGTGATATTGCAGAACAGATTTCTGAAGTCTAATTTTCTTTCTGCAGCCAAATTTTCAACGTATATTAATAACATCCTCATAAGCTTCCATCTGTGGGCACAGTCATCGCTGCCATGAATTCAAAAACATAGTTGGCTTCTACAGTTCTAAAACAGAAAAAAAAAAAAAAAAAAAAAAAAAAAAAAAAAAGGGAGAAAATTTGGAACAATTAGCCCTGAAAAGGACACAATTATAAATTTTATAGTAGGAGCAAACTTTAAAGTTACCACTCCTATAGAATGTTTAAAAAATTTTAAGATGGGCTGGGCATGGTAGCTCATGCCTGTAATCCCAGCACCTTGAGAGGCTGAGGTGGCCAGATCACTTGAGGTTGAGAGTTCAACACCAGCCTGACCAACATAGAGAAACCCCATCTTGACTGAAAATACAAAATTAGCCGGGCATGGTAGTGCCTGCCTGTAATCCCAGCTACTCAGGAGGCTGAGGCAGGAGAATAGCTTGAACCTAGGAGGTGAAGGTTGTAGTGAGCTGAGATCATGCCATTGCACTCCAGTGTGGGCAACAAAAGCAAAACTCCATCTCAAAAAAAAAAAAAAAGCAAAAAAAAAAAAAAAGAAATTTTAAGATGATTAAACTTCATGAAAATTTTTAAGGTCTCTTTTCATGAAATTATTTTTTTCTTTTGGCTACATTTCTATTTTATAGCACTTGTCACAACAGTAATTAATGAATTAGCTGCATAATGATTTATTTAATGTCAGTCTCCCTGCTTATTCTGTAACCCCCCCGAAGGGAGGAACAGGGACTGATCTGTTTACCTTCCCAATGCTCAATATATTGACAAATAGCAGGGGCTAAAAAAAAAATGTTGCTGCTGCTATCTCCGCAATAGGATCATGATTGCATCGTCAGAATGTGTCACTCAGCTGTCTCGAAAGCACTTGGCTTCCTTTAATGACTTTCTCATACTACAGTTACGCAAGACGTGACAGAAGTAAAGGAAACATGGAATCTCCTCGTATATTTTTTAAACTTCCTGTGAATCTATGATTGCTTCAAAATAAAGAGCTTTAAAAAAAAAAAGACTTTGCTCCCTGGCACCAGCTTCTTGGATTTCACCTGGATCTTAGGAACTTCCATGCCCATCCTCCTGTACCCACAATACACTTGGCTTCCTGATTTCAACAATGTTTCCAGGAGCTTGACTTTCAACAACCCAGTATGAGCTAGAAGCCAAGCATTCCTTCCCGCCCACCCTTGACAAAGCAGATCATTTTATACAACAACAGCTACTTTTCTGAGACGGCTGGCCAAAATGCCAAGTGTGGTGCCAATTTTTATACAATTGGTTCCTTTCTCTCTCCTCCGCACAGAGACCACCAAAAAGCTGTCACATGGTAGTAATTTTCAAGAACTCGCTGGCACACCAAGGGTCAGGAAGAAATCTTACGTTGATGAGCTGATCATTTTCTCGAGATTTCCGGTTGGCAAGAAAATACAGAGCATGCGCACCCAGGTTCCCAGGCGATGAACCACACACACCCAAGTATTATTGAGCCACATCCATGGCAGCCTCATGTTACACAAAGAATCAGGCCACCGCCGAGCTGCTAAGAGCCTTGGAAAACTATGCAAAGTGAGTTAAAATCAACAGAAAAGCGTCCCATGTCACAATATTTAGATAACGTCTCACTTCTCCAAGCTTCCTCCAAAAACCACCTCTGGCTAAAGTTTGACGTTACTGGCTTGAATCACGCAGTCACATTTGGACTTTTCAACAAACCACGGAACAGATATTAACTTACCTGTGAGCCTGGGAATACGGTGGGCAGTTCTGTGCATGAAGAGAGGTTCAGTGTCCAGGGCAGAGCCCAGCCGGGGTTGCAGGGAGCCAGCAGAAGGTGGTTCCGGCTGCCCTCGCCAGCCCCGAGCTGAGCCCACTCTCTGGGCCTCTTTGTCTTCCCAAATGATGCCCTTCCCCGGAAGAAAACCAAAACAAGACCAAAGGCTGGGCATGGTGGCTCATGCCTGTAATCCCAGCACGTTGGGAGGCTGAGGCGGGTGGATCGCCTGAGGTCAGGAGCTCGAGACCAGGTTGGCCAACATGGTGAAACCCCGTCTCTACTGAAAATACAAACAATTAGCCAGGTATGGTGGCAGGCACCTGTAATCCCAGCTACTCGGGCGGCTGAGACTGGAGAATCACTTGAACCTGGGAGGCAGAGGTTGCAATGAGCCAAGATCGTGCCACTGCACTCCAGCCTGGCCAACAAGGGCGAAACTTCATCTCAAAAAAAAAAAAAACAAGACCACGAAACCTGCCTTTAAATTCACATCAGTCTCTGTGGGTCAGAAGACCAAGGCTGTCCAGCTTTCCAACAACTTCACAGGCTTAAAGCATGTGACTGACTCGTGTGAAGGCAATGGCAAATAACAGGCATTTGGGGGGGGGGAAACAGCTTTGACAAACCTCTCCCAACAATGAGGACAGGAGAGAGAAAAAGAAATGAAAATCAATTTGCATTATCACCAAGACAGAAACAGGGGCAGAGGGGAAATGATCGTCTCCAATGCAAAACACCCGAATAATAAAAAAAAAAAAAAAAGAAAACCAAAAAGAGGAATGATCTTCGTTATTACTGTTTTCAATACGGCAGCATGATCAAGACATATTCTCACTGCCAGGCTCCAGGGAGAGACAAACTGCCCATCTCCTCATGGGTTTTTAGCAGGAGAGTAATGCCCATTGGCAGAGCAGTTTCAGATTGATACAGCATTTTCACCTACAGAAACTCACTTAAACTCTCAGCCATCCTGAGCTATTGTGCCCAATTAACAGAAGAGGAAACTGAGACTCACAGAGTAAAGGGGCAGAACCAGGAGAACAGTGCGACAAGGCAGGCCAGCCATTCTGTGGGGTGATGAAAGCAGCAAGTGAGAAGTGCCGTGCTAGTCTTTGGGGAAAATGAGATAAAGCATAGCTCCCCGGGTCGGGGTAGGGGGAGATTCCTCTCGTCCTTTGGAGTAGGCCTAGGGCTATGGAAAACAGGACTTCAGAGAGAATAAGAACACTTGTTCTTTTTTCTGACGATCCAAAGAGAATGAATGCTAAGCAGATGAATGCTTATTTCAAAGGTGATTCACAAACACTGTCTTCAAAACAAAATCCATCCAGAAACGTGAGATGAGAGGACTGGACACAAAGGGCTTCAGCTGTTGCTTCCATAGGCCGCTCCCGTGGAACACTGGTTCAAGTCAAAATATCAAAGGATTTGACAGCAAGCAGCGCCTTGAAGGGACTCTGGAACATGACCTGGGCCCCTGGTGGAGAAGTAGGGGCTCAAAGACCAGGCCCATCAAAGAGGCAGGAGGCTGAGTCTCCCACCAGAGCCCAGGTGCTGGCCTGGCCAGACTCCTGACTGCAGCCATGAGGGGAGAGAAGGTCCTGTTGTCCAGGCTTCTGTTCATACATCTGCACTTTCCCAGTGCAAACAGAGGCAGCCTTGAAATCAGGACAGTGAGGAGGGAGACGGAGCATCACTGTCCCTCATTGAAGCCACAGTTCCCTTTTCACCACAGGGGATAAAAATGCTTGGCTCCAGGGCGGGCACCATGGCCCACACCTGTAATCCCAGCACTCTGGGAGGCCGAGGCAGGCAGATCATCTGAGGTCAGGAGTTCAAGACCAGCCTGGCCAACATGGTGAAACCCCATCTCTACTAAAATACAAAAATTAGCTGAGCATGGTGTGCAACTGTAGTCCCAGCTACTCCGGAGGCTGAGGCACGAGAATCACTTGAGCCTGGGGAGGAGGAGGTTGTGGTGAGCTGAGATCATGCTACTGCACTCCAGCCTGGGCTACAGAGTGAAACTCCGTCTCAAAAAAAAAAAAAAGAAAAGAAAAAAAACACTCGGCCCCACCAGCTCACAGAGCTGCAGTTAAAGCCAAGCTGGGCCAGCAGCCTTTGCATCTAGGAAGGTAAAGCCTAGCCCCATAATCTGGGGGAATAACTTTGTTTTCCAGCCCAGTCTATGATTCCATTTTGTTTTATTTAACCTCATTCTGGGTGTGCAGTTCGTAGCCACTTGGGAGGCCCGTGTAAGCAATCGTTTCCAGTGTGCCGAATCAAACTGATGTTTCCCTGATGCTGGGCCAGTGACCTCATTTCTCCTCCTGTTAGAGATTTTGGGAGCACACCACCCTGGGCAGAGACTAAGGGGAGCAAAGAGTGCACCCCCAAGTGCTAGCAGCCAAAATAAACCACAGACTCACTAGTAGGGACTGGAACAGCCACCCCCAATGGCTGAGATACATGTCACGTACGATTTACCATCTCTGCCATTTTTAAGCCTGCAGTTCGGCAGTGTTAGATCCTTTCACATGCGTGTGCAGCCACCTTTGCCTCCACCTCCAGAGCTCTTTTCATCTTGCAAAACTGCAACTCTGCCCCATTAAACACTAACTCCCCCATTCCCCTTCGTCCCAGCCCCTGGCAACCACAGTTCTACCTGTCTCTAGAATGTGACTGCTCTAGAGACCTCCTGTAAGTGGAATCATACAGTATTTGTTCTTTTGTAACTGACTTCTTTCACTTAGCATCATGTCCACGAGGTTCATCCCTTCCTCTCCGGGCTGAGTGCTGTGCTGGTCTATCTATGGCCGTGCAGAATTCCCTGTATTTATTCACCCATCGACAGACACCCGGGCTGCTTCCACCTCTCAGCTGTGTTGAATAAACCTGCTGTTAGCACAAGTGTATACATACTTGTTGGAGTTTGCAGCCCTTTCTCACAGCTTCCCAAACAGATAAATAGAAGTGAATGGTGCATCCCAGAATACTGATGTTTCACTATTGTGATGTTACTGCCCAAGTCCACCTGAAGGTGATGGGCCAAGCCCTTCCAGTTCAAGCTGGGGCTCAGGGGTCTGTCTCAGAGGCTGCCAAGACCCCCTTACCGTTCAGTGCCTCACACACACACACAACACCCACCA
The DNA here is from genome assembly GCA_036589455.1 of Ateles fusciceps. NCBI lineage: Eukaryota > Metazoa > Chordata > Mammalia > Primates > Atelidae > Ateles > Ateles fusciceps. The sequence continues at coordinate 18,251,182 of JAZHEH010000222.1, forward strand.
CAATACCCAAGCTTCACACAACATGCATCCCAACTCTCCCATACACTCCAACTCTCACAACACACACCCCAACTATCAGACGACCAAGTTCTCACACACCTCAACTCTCACACATCTCAACTCAACTCACACACCCCAACTCACACACACCCCAACTCTCACAACCTCAACTCACACACACACCAGCTCTCACATACATCCCAATTCACACACATCAACTCTCACAACACACACCCCAACTATCAGACAACCCAACTCTCACACACCCCAACTTATACACACCCCAACTCTCACACACCCCAACTCATACACACCTCAACTCTCACAAACACCCCAACTCTCACACACTCCAACTCATACACACCTCAACTCTCACACACACCCCAACTCTCACACACCCCAACTCATACACACCTCAACTCTCACACACCCCAACTCACACACCTCAACTCTCACACACCCCAACTCTCACATACCCCAACTCAACTCACACACCCCAACTCATACACACCCCAACTCATACACACCTCAACTCTCACACCCCAACTCTCACACACCCCAACTCACACACACACCAGCTCTCACATACATCCCAATTCACACACACCCCAACTCTCACAACACACACCCCAACTATCAGACGACCCAACTCACCCCAACTCTCACACACCCCAACTCTCACACACAACTCACACCTCAACTCACACACACCCCAACTCTCACAACCTCAACTCACACACACACCAGCTCTCACATACATCCCAATTCACACACACCCCAACTCTCACAACACACACCCCAACTATCAGATGACTGAGTTCTCACACACCTCAACTCATACACACCTCAACTCTCACACACACCCCAACTCTCACAACACACACCCCAACTATCAGATGACCGAGTTCTCACACACCTCAACTCATACACACCTCAACTCTCACACATCCCAACTCAACTCACACACCCCAACTCTCACACACCCCAACTCTCACAACCTCAACTCACACACCAGCTCTCACATACATCCCAATTCGCACACACCCCAACTCTCACAACACACACCCCAACTATCAGACGACTGAGTTCTCACACACCTCAACTCATACACACCTCAACTCTCACACACACCCCAACTCTCACAACACACACCCCAACTATCAGATGACTGAGTTCTCACACACCTCAACTCATACACACCTCAACTCTCACACACACCCCAACTCTCACAACACACACCCCAACTATCAGATGACCGAGTTCTCACACACCTCAACTCATACACACCTCAACTCTCACACATCTCAACTCAACTCACACACCCCAACTCTCACACACCCCAACTCTCACAACCTCAACTCACACACCAGCTCTCACATACATCCCAATTCGCACACACCCCAACTCTCACAACACACACCCCAACTATCAGACGACCCAACTCTCACACACCCCAACTCATACACACCTCAACTCTCACACACCCCAACTCTCACACACCCCAACTCACACACCTCAACTCTCACACACCCCAACTCACACCTCAACTCTCACACACACCCCAACTCACACACACCCCAACTCACACACCTCAACTCACACACCCCAACTCACACCTCAGCTCTCACACACACCCCAACTCACACACACCCCAGCTCTCACACACCGCAACTCTCATACCTGAGCCCCACCAATCAGAATCCCTTCCACGTCCAGGGACTTCACGAAGGCCTCCAGGCCAACTCAACCTGGAGTCGAGTCCAGTGGCTGTTTGCCCCTGGCTCTCCATTAGAGTTTGCTTGGACTGAGGTGAACATTCACCAGCAGAGGACTCTGTGTGACTGGCTTATTCCACGAATGCCGGCACCTACCTGACTCACTGACCTGACCCAGCACTTCCCTAAGCAGTAGCCACATGGACCACTGAGCATGCAAGTGGTACAATAAGCAAGGATGAGTGCAATGAGAACTGCACAGACGCTGATTAATCAGGAGGGCGACAGGGTCTTCCCAGACTCGCCTGATAAGGGTAACTATGGTGACAACAGAAGTAAGGGGCCCCAGACTTCAACCTATCTGCTTTCCTGCTTCTGGGCCCCAGCCCTCCTCGGGAGGTTGATTTAACTACTCACCACACCAATAAACAAACCTCCCTTCAACCTCAGGCAGTTCAGACATCGATGGCCAGAGTGCAGAGAAGGATGCTTTCCCTCCTCTTTGCAGGAAAGAACAATCCAGCGGGTAACATGCACAGATTGACCGGCTTTGCCATGCCTGCGGCGTTACAGTCACAGATGTACACAAGGTGCATGAAACAACATAACCCAGCCATTAGAGACCAGGCTGCTTCTCAGCAGGGCGTGAGGAAGGAAATGGAAGGATCACTCAGTCCCTAATGAAGAAACCCAATCAGAAACAATAGAAGGGACGGACACCTTCTCAACTGCCTCAGTCAAATGTGCTGTTGTCTTCTGCAATGGCCTTACTGTCTTTGAACCAATGCATTCAGTCATAACTCAAAAGACTCCCAGCTCTGGATCCAGTCGGCTTGAACTTGAACCCATTTTACCAGGAACCAGGAGGACAGGCTACCTAGGAGGAGCATGAGGCTGTCAACTCACCTCTTGTGGAAAGGGTTGCTCTGAGTTTATTTTTTAAATAAAGAGGGCAACTGCAGGAATAATTATGTGTTATAAATATACTACTCCCCCACTTTCAAGCAACCTCTTCACAGTAACCAAGACCCAGGAAAGTCTGTGATTAAGGTCCATAAAGAAAAGAATGCATATCAACATTGAGGTTTTTGTGGCGAGCCATGATGAGGTCTCCCTAGAGGAGTTTGCTGGTACTATCTCACCAGGCTCCTTTATCCCAACATGGCTGTGGTTTAGTCTTCAAACAAGTTGAAAGATAAGCAAATACCCTTCCTTCCAGGTGACATTTGACCGCCTTCAGCATCAGGTGTGTTTTGTGAATGCCAGCATTATCATAAAAAGCCACAATTCACCCACACACAACCATAGAACCCCCATCTAAAATAAACCAGAACTGGGGCAGAGTTTCTCATCCAAAAAACAAAATCAAATGTGCTTAAAAGGTGATACAGCCAGCTTCATGATCGTGGATCTCTTGAAGTGGAAAATGAGAGAATTAGAGAAATCAGATGAGTAATCAAACCACTGTAAAACCCTGCCAAACATCACAAATGAAGTCTTTTTTTATTTTACTTCTTTTGTTTCAATAGGTTTTGGGGAACAGGTGGTGTTTGGTGGCATGAATAAGTTCTTCAGTGGTGATTTCTGGGATTTTGGTGCACCATCACCCAAGCAGTATACACTCTACCCAATGCGTAGTCTTTTATCTCTTGGCCCCTCCCACTCTTTCCCCCAGTCCCCAAAGTCCATTGTATCATTCTTATGCCTTTGCATCCTCATAGCTTAGCTCCCACAAATGAAGTCTTAACAACACCAAGAACAAAAATTAGAGGGTGTTCTTATAGACTAAGTCTGTACTGTCTAACTCAGGAGTCATTAGCCACATGTAGCTATTTCAATTTCAATTTTAGTTCATTAAACTGAAATAACATTTAAAATTCAACTCTGCAGTCATGCTAACCACTCATATCAAGTGCTCAAAAGCCACATGTGGTTAGTGGCTACCATTTTGACAGCACAGACGTAGAACATTTGTATCATCATAGATAGTTATATTTTCCAGCATAAAAAAAAAAAGCTCAGAAACCTAAGCATCCACTGTATACCTCTCTTGCAGCTTCCTGGAGCCTCATTCAAACACAGAAAAACATTCAGTTAACTTGTTATGAGACTCTAGGACTAGATAACCAATGTTGTTCCATTAAAAGATAGTCCATTACTGGGTATATACCCAAAGGATTATAAATCATTCTATTATAAAGACACATGCGCATGTATGTTCATTGTGGCCCAGTGTGCAATAGCAAAGACCCGGAACCAACCCAAATACCCATTGATAATAGACTGGACAAGGAAAATGTAGCACATATACACCATGGAATACTATGCAGCCATAAAAAACGATGAGTTTGTGTCCTTTGTAGGGACATGGATGAATCTGGAGATCATCATTCTCAGCAAACTGACACAAGAACAGAAAATCAAACACTGCATATTCTCACTCATAGGCGAGTGTTGAACAATAAGAACACATGGACACAGGGAGGGGAGCATCACACACTGGGTTCTGTTGGGGGTGGTTAGGAGAGGGAAAACGGGGGGTGGGGAGGTTGGGGAGAGATAACATGGGGGGAGAAATGCCAGATATAGGTGACAGGGGGATGGAGGCAGAAAACCACTTTGCCATGTATGTACCTATGCAACAATCCTGCATGATCTGCACATGTACCCCAGAACCTAAAGTACAATAAAAATAAAGATTGTAGCAGTACATGAGTCATGTCTTATTATTTTTTTAATTATTATAAATTTTTAAATAAACTGAGAGCAATCCTTTCAGCAAAAGATTGGTTGAGGGCCTCATGTTCTTTTTGGGAATCTGTTCTCCTGATTTCTGGTGGGATGATTTTAAATCTTCCTGGAAAGGAACAAGAAACATCCCACTTCCCACTTCAAGCACTTTTAGAATATGCTACTTATGATATTTATTCCTTCTGTAAATGTTCAACACAGATTAAATGATTTTTCTTATTTTATGAATTTTCTAAGCATAAGCATTTGCTAAGGACCACCCCAACTTTGTATGCTAGCTGTGGAACATTAGAGATTATCCTACTCAAGGATCTTTGCAAAACAAGTAATGAAAACCAACTTGGGCTACCTTGATTAGAAAATAAAATTTGTGAGAAGGATGCTGGGGTACTTCATGGAACCCGAGGATAAGGAGGCTTCATGAGCAACTGGAGGACTTGGAAATCCACGAGCTCTCTGCCTCTTAACTCCACGTCTGTCTGGACAACTACTTTCTCCAGAATTTCATTGTTTGCTTTGCTTCACAGGGTAGAAGAAGACCACCTTATAGCTCCAAGGAACATGTGTCCACTTCATGACTTCTGAATCTTTGCGTGCTCCTTGGTACTCAGGATTTCTGAGACCCAATTCTAAGCCCCCAGGAAAGGTGATTGACTCACCTTGTCCCAATGGTTCAAACAACCATGGAAAGACGGGGGAACCATTTTAATGCAAACATGTCAGCAGCAGATACTGAGGTCTGCGGCGGATAGGGAGGAGAGGGTCCTCAGAGAGAAAGTCACCACTCTGTGGGCAGTGATATCAATCAAAGATGTGAGGAGAAAAAAAATGGAGGTTTAAGAAGTGAAAGGGCTATCTAACAGATATAGTCCAATATCCCAAGATATTATAACACAGGGTTGTCCATAAAATCTGGAATGAGGGGTAACATTATTTTCCTTTTTAGCAGATTGAGATGTCCTTGATGACAAGCATATTCATCCACCTGTATTTCAGACTTCCACTCTTCTTCAGGAAACTGACTTACTGCTCCATTGCTCAGAGACAAACATTTTATAAGGAGATTGAAGTTTAGGCAGGCATGTTTTTTTCCAATATACCTGAAAAGTCGAGATAGTTTTTATGCTCAAATTTCTGCATATGTTTGCTCTCTTTATGATAAATATGGGCTAAATCAGAGGAAGTGTATTCATTTTTCACAGGTTAAGTTGGTGTTTCTAAAGTAGCCCTTATTTTAGAGCTGTTCTGTTAAGTTGATTTGTTACCAATTACCTCCCTACCTGTGTTTTTCAAAGATATTAAATATTGGCATTCTTCAAATGAAACTGAAACAAAATAATAATAAAAGCCGAATCATTATATTTTTGCTGTGAAAAATTAAAACAGTGAACATTTATAGGTCACTCATTGCTAATTGTTTCTTGCAAAGAATAACACTGTATTTTTATATATTATAAGTTGCCCACATTTTTATATTAAAAAATAATTTCTAAAAGAATCCTTTTCTTTTGTATTAAAAAAAAAAAAAAAACACTCTATTTCATTCTCTTCAGAAAGGCCAAGAAAGTAGGTGAAGAGCTGAACTTTTGCTTTGTCTCTTTGGCTTTTCATGTCTCGTAGCCCAGTCTTTCAACATCTCCAGCAATCCATCTTAATGTTCCCTCTGTTCATGACTAATGAAATAATAGGCAAAACAAAGGCTTTGAAGTCAAACACCATCAATAAGCCATATGATTTTGAGAAAATTACATAATCACACTGAGCCTCAGTTTTATCATCTGAAAATGGGGCTAATAATGGGAATTTCAGTCTTGTTGTGAAATTAAACACAATTATGTATACAAAACACCTAATCTAGTCCTCATCACACAATAATTATATCTACCTTAGTATTAGAATTATTGCTACTGTTGTCTTTTTCTCAGTGGCATAGCTTTTAATAAGGACTGCACTGCTGAAAGTAACCTTCTTTAGCTTAGTGTTTAAAACCCCTGCTCTAATCAGTCTAGTGGGCATACCAGCTGAGACATAGTCTAATAGCCCAGGGACCCTCCCATCCTCAGTTCCAGTCCTGAGGTGCTGACCCAGGTATTGAAGCAAAGGAACAGCAAGGCAAACATTTATTCTTTAAAATTAATAAACCTAAACTTAATATTCGTTGATATTAATAAACCTCTGTAAGGCTGATTAAATAAAAGAGAGAAGGGGCCAGGTGCAGTGGCTCATGCCTATAATCCCAGCACTTTGGGAGGCCAAGGCAGGCAGATCACTTGAGGTCCAGGAGTTCAAGACCAGCCTGGCCAAGATGGTGAAACCCCATCTCTAATAAAAACACAAAAATTAGCCAGGTGTGGTGGCACACACCTGTAATTCCAGCTACTCAGGAGGCTGAGACACAAGAACGGCTTGAACCCAGGAGGTGGAGGTTGTAGTGAGCCAAGATCACGCCACTGCACTCCAGCCTAGGTTACAGAGTAAGACTCTGTCTCCAAAAAGAAAAAAAAAGAGAGAAGGCATAAGTAAAAAGGATGCACAATAAGAAACAGAAATATAAACACAGATACGCAAATTTAAAAGATAGAAAACTATGAATAATTTATTATATATAATTGAAATACATAAATAATTAGAAAAATATTAATTGTAAATAACACTAGAAGAAATAGAAAATCTGAATAGTCCTGTAAATATTTACAAAATGTTCTGGACACAGGCATGAACAAAAAGAAAACAAGAAAAGAAACTTTTACAAAATGGAATCACTAATTTCAAATCTTTCCTCAGCAAGATGATAAGTCCGTGGGGTTTATTATATCATTCTCTCCATTTTTTATTATGGGAAATGTCAAGTGTCAAGTGTATGCAAAAAAATTTTTAATAATTTCCCACAAAGAAATGTGTTTGCAGGTAATTTTCATCAAACGTTTAAACACAAGGGAATTTCAATCTCTCATAAAGTTTTTCAGAGACTGGGAAAATGGTACAACTCATTTTTTGTGCTAACATCATCTCGATGCCAAAAGCAAACAAGGCTGAGATAAGAAAGGAAATTTTAAGCCAGAGGAGGTAATAACATATTGGGACCTGAGGAGTGTCCATGCAAAGGTTGAACTCCATGGTGTCTGTCCTTCAACTAAAGGAAAAGCCATTTTTATACAAAAAGCCATTTTTATATTCTTTCCTTTTTTTTGTTTTTTTTTTTTTTGAGACAAGGTCTTGCTCTGTCACTCAGCCTGGAGTCTAGTGGCACAATCACAGCTCACTGCAGCCTCAACTTCTATGCTTAAGCAATCCTCTCACTTCAGCCTCCAACGCTGCTGGGACTACAGGCATGCACCACCATACCCAGCTAATTTTTTTTTTTTTTTTTTTTTTTGTGGAGATGGGGTCTTGCTATGTTGCCCAAGCTGGTCTCAAACTCCTGGATTCAAGTGATCCTCCTGCTTTGGCCCCCCCAAAGTGCTGGGATTATAGGTATCAGACAACTCACCTGGCCCTCATTCTTTCCTTCTTATGCTGTGGTTTATCTTAATGAAGTCTCAATCCTTTCATTGACATCCACACATTTGCAGGATGGTATTGCGGATGGAAGTGAGGAACAAGGCCTGTCCTATACCCACTGACCTGGCTCCCGGAGCCACAGACATGAGGGCCCTCTACTCCATGGTTTCCTGGTAGATAGCCTAAGCAGAGCAAGCAGGGAGGGCGCAGGTGATTCCTGATAGCACTGCTGCTGCTCAGCCCTCATCCCTGGATGACTGTTCTAGGAAATGACTTGACCTGGACATATGTTATGAGCCAGCCACATTCACCCCACAGCAGCCCTCGGCTGATGCCTTCCCCCTCCTCCTGTCATCAGTAATGAAGCCCACTCTTCACTGCCCCTCATCCCAAAGGTGTTACACCAGAAACCAGAGGTTCAGCGCTATCAACTGCTTTAAACCTATGTCACAATAGCTATGCTATATATTATCTTGCTAAATGAGACCAATTTTATTAACTTCGGGAATTAAATGTTCTCGCAGTCAGCAATGTCTCACTTCCCAAGTACAGATAATTGCAAACGGAACCCATACAAAGGGGGATGGACATGAAGTACTTAAGGGGCTGTGAGATTATCAGCCTGATTGCTCTGGACAGTTCATTTTGGGAGCACTGAAAGATAAGTTTGGATAGACCAAGCCAGACAAGATGAGGATGGCTTTACTTGTTTGGATAGGCTAGGATATTTTCCAGCATTTTTTTAGCAGCTGTGCCATTTTGACGAGTGAAACTTCATGCAGGTCTTCAATATATAAAATTAATCAAAACAGAACTGTTCTTGCTCTAGGAAGTTGGAGATCTCAAGACTCATCCACTTTCCCTTCTCCTGTCCCTGAGTCTGCTCCCAGACCCTAGACTGCAGCCCTCAGCACTGTGGGACCTGAGCAGTTGGTTCAAAATCTGGCCATGGGCCACTAAATTTCCACTTAAAACCATTGTCATGGAATCATTCATGATTTACAGCTGGGAGATTTGTGTAAACTAAACTCCATTTTGCGGTTGACCAAACTGTGGAATGAAGGACCTTCCCGGCATGTCTAAAGTTCATAGCTACTCAATGGCAGAGACAAAAGAATTATATGGGCACCTTGATTCCTGCCGCCTCCTATTTCTACCACATCCCACTGAAGCTTTCACTAGTTAAATATAATTGAAATTGTTGAACTTGCACCTGCTAATGATCCCTCCATTATTAACTATTCCCATACTCAGATGTTGTGTACATGCTTCTGCATGGTTCTAGTGATATGTGTAGCAGGAATTTTGTCTGGACTGTAGACGAAGCTTGTGGAGGTGAATGACCCACCCACATGCATGACATCCACTAATTATCACGGCGTCCAGAAACCTCCCCAAAAATTACTGGAATATATGTTGAGCCGAGGAGCAGGTAGAACAGCGCCAAGTAGGGGAAGCTCACAGAAGGTGGGAATAGAGGAGACTGTGACAGTCCCTGTGACAGTGTCTACTGAGCTAGATAAAGGTTGAACCTGAGGTGTCAGATTCACCAACAGGACCTATGGGATAGAGGGAAATGGTAATTCTAGGTACGACTCTGCCTGGTTGCTGCCAGCAGGTTCAACCACATTGACAGCATGTACATGATTTAGGGAAGAAAAAAGGATGTACAATACCAACAAGTAAGAGAGCTGTAAATTCTTAGGAGTCAGCCCCCAGCTTCTCTGAAGAGGGAGCGCCTCCAGAAAAGCAGAGATTGGAAGGTGTTTCCCTAGCATCAAGAGACGGGTAAGCACAGCACACCGAAAGTCCAGGAGGCAGCAGACGCTGCCTTCCCTCCTTACTTTCACTGTCACCCCCCCCTCCCCCACCACCCCCCACACCCTGCCCCCAGCAAGTATCAGCAGCCCAAAGGAGTCTTAGAGCTGTAGGGGAGTTGGAGCTCCAGAAACAAAAGCAAGCTCTACCAACAAGTCCAATGTAGAAAACTACGAGGGACGACGCTGATTGGCCCTGTTTGCATTACCTGACAACTCCGGGACCGATCGCCACGGTGGGAAGGATGTGGTACCATAAGTGGCACACCCTGCGTCAGGTGCCTGTTGAGCCAGACAGTCCCCCACAACCACACACGTTAGGGGAGGACCAGCAGCACTACAAAGGCGAAGAGAGGTGCTGTTACTGGAGGGAGAAGCGGTAATCACACCAAGACAGCAGGTATCTACTGCAGACTCCGCCTGAGGGATTTCTAGACGGTCAACCTAACAAGCTCTAGAATAAAAGGTATGAATAAGTTGAAATTCCTTTAGAGAGGAGTTTCTGAAAACGAAGATGCCAAGATAAGACTTTAAGGTTCTCCAAGAGGATAATATGGAAAAAAGACAAGGAACTAAGACAACCAAGAAACAGAAGTACAGGAATGAAAAGACAAAAGAAATAAACTAAAGATCAATGAAAATTGTCACACAGGCCAGGCACGGTGGCTCACGCCTGTAATCCCAGCACTTTAGGAGGCCAAGGCTGTTGGATCACCTGAGGTCAGGATTTCGAGGCCAGCCTGGCCAATACGGCGAAACCGTCTCTATTAAAAATACAAAAAATTAGCTGGACGAGGTGGTGGGTGCCTGTAATCCCAGCTACTTGGGAGGCTGAGGCAAGATACTTGCTTGAACCTGGGAGGCGGAGGTTGCAGTGAACTGACATCATGCCACTGCATCCAGCCTGGGCAACAGAGCAAGACTCATTCTCAAAAAAGAAAAAAAAGTTGTCACACAGCCGCACCTCCTAAACAACCCTGACACAACCCTGCCTGATAGATTATCACCCCCACTAAGACTGAGAAAGCTGAGTTTCACAAAGTGAAATAACTCACCCAAGGTCATTCAGCTAGTTATGCGGCTGGACTGGAAATTTAACCTAGTTTTGACTGACTTCCAAGACCCTCCCATCTCCTTTCGTGTCTCTCTGCCCCCTCCCCACCATACTACCCCACATCCTGCAGAGTTTTAAAGTCAATCATGAGGACTTTGAAGCTTGTGTGAATATTTTGGAAAATGCGGTAATATCCATATAAGAATTCAATAACTACTTTGAGTTTAAATGGAATGGAGACAATTGGAAAGCCAGGAAGGTGTGAGGTAGGGCTTCTCACATGTTCGTGCTGTAAGCATCTCTGTGTGCTTGTTAAAACTGCACCATCCAGGTCCTCAACCCAAGAGATTCCAATTCTTTGGGTCTGGGGTGAGGCCCCAGAAGTGCAACTGCAACAAGCATCAGCTGATTCTGAGGTCATCCTTCAGAAACTCTGGAGAGAGACCAGGGAGGAATTCATGACTAGGGGCTGTGATTAAAGAAGAAAAGGGAGAACGGTGTTTGCCATCTAATATTGTCAGAACTAGAAAAGAAGAAAAAGAAATGTCTCAAAGGCAACCGCTAAATCTACTTATCTGCCTTTGATGATGAATGCAGTCTTTACCCCAGGAGGAGAATATTCTGGAAGAGCTGGGCAACTGGTAAAAGGAGGGGAGAAGGGGGGAGGTGGCTCCTGTATCACTAAGTGGCAAGGTACCAAACCTAAGCTGAGGCTTAAAATAATTATTAATACTTGGTTTAAGGTTATAAAAGAGTAAGGAATGAAAATAAGAGGCAAGAATGCAGTAAGTCAATGTTATTGATTTACACTGTGAAAGAAATGCCAGAACTATTATTTAGATGTCAAAATAACTCCAAGAAGAGTACAAGGCTGTTTTGATCATTTGAAACCAAATACCTGCCTTCTTTGAGATGGGGCTTTCAGACACAGAGCCTCCTTAAATCCCACTGCGATGTTCTGCACAGGTCATATTTCCTCTTCAAAGGTTATTCCCTGTTAAATTATCTGCAATTTCAAAAAGAACAAGTCGTTGTCCCCCTTTGAGTCCCCCTTCTCTTAAAAGCATGTTTTGACTAAGATTAATTTATAGCCCAAGGAGATTTGGAGAAAGGAAAAGCCTTGAAATTGCAAGTAAAAATAACTAAGAATTCCGGTTGCTTCTTAAATATCAAGTAATGCTGTTTTGGGAATAGGACCAGATTTGCAGAGCTACAGGTAAATGGACTGACTGTGGGATTTGCAGCGTCCAGAAGACATTTAGGTGGGGGTGGGGAATCTAGCTCGATGCAGGGAGTGGAGGAGCCCAACACTGGCAATTTGCTGAACCTCTCAGCAGTTCACCAGACAAGAAGTGGTAAAGCAGGAAAAATGAGGACGAAGATGCTTAGCGCCTTCTCCGGAGCGCTGGGAGGCTAATGACCGCATACTCAGGAACACTTGTGAGGGGCTCAGTCAGTGGGATGGCTTGGTGTATCTGACTTCAGGCTTCTGGGAAGCGCACTTGTCACCAATGGAGAACTGTGTCTCTGCCACTCTATCACAACAGATGTGCTCACTGAGAGTAGTATTATAGACTAAAGAAGACCCTTTAAGGATTTTCTCCAATTTCTCCACAGTAATTTCTCATTCGTGCTTTTTTTTTAATGCGTGCCTTTACGTATGTTAGGAATCTCTGCGTCAGTCATACGTGAAGCACTTGCTGACCGAACCAATAACTAGTTATCGAGGACAACTGAATGGCCCCCAGCAGAGCCTGCCAGAGCTAACAGTTGTAGGTTTCACTCAGTCACCTTACAAGACAAACTTCCTTATACCTTTCGGCTTTTACGTATACTCACTTTGATCATTCCAATTCCAGTAGGGTTTTTTTATTATTCAAATTCCTGGAAGGAAAAGACGCTTTCAGTAGGATAAGGTATTAAGTGAACAGTGGCTTTGATCTGTTGGCATTTCCTGAGTCCTTGGACTTTCAACTCTGGCCCAATTCTTATTCCCTTAGAAGATCTGTTAGTTTGCTGAGACTGCCATCACAGCATACCAAAGACTAGGTGGCTTCAACAACAGACATTTGTTTTCTCACAGTTCTGGACACTGGAAGTCCAAGATCAAGGTGTCCACAAGTCCATTTTCTCCTGGGGACACTGTCCTTGGCTTGCTGACAGCTACCTTCTCACTGCGTCATCTCAAGGTCACCCCTTTGTGCACATACACCCTGGTGTCACTCCCTTCTTATAAGGACACCACCCTTATGACCTCATTTAACCTTAATTATCTCCTGAAATGCTCTTTTCCCAAATACAGTCACATTGGGGTTAGGAATCCAACACAAATTCTGTGGGAATACAATTCAGTTCATGATAGAGGATATCCCAGAAATATTAACAGAGTCAGTTATTAAGACTCTGCACCTGTGGTCCCAGCTACTCAAGAGGTTGAGGTAGGAGGATTTATTGAGCCTAGGAGTAGGAGGCTGTAGTGAGCCATGATCACACCACTGCACTCCAGCTTGGGTGACAGGGCAAGACTCCGGTCATCTCAAAATAAAATAAAATAAAATAAAATAAAACTCTGTAGAATGGTGGAGGGGTTTAAGATATTACTCTGTCACAACTTGATCCATAATATACTAATATGCAAATACCATGGGTTAAACTGTACCTCTGAAATAAGTCAACTGTATATATAATAAAAACCCATATGCATGGGAGAAAATTGATACTTTTTCTAATCTTTATTTTTTAATATAATCAAAAGGGACTTCCATTCAATCAGAAACCCTTGGACATTCATTTTATATCCAAATGATAAAGTATGTCAAAATACATGTCTTAGAAACCACTTGCATTTAGTTTCTGATGGGAGAAAAAAATGTGGACACAGCTTTTAATAAATAAGATACGAGAGCTTTTCACTCAATATCCCTATGGTCCAAAAATCTGCTGCTGCTAAACTTAAAAGCAATTACTGTTTTATAAACAATGAGACATAATCCAGAAGGCACTAAATTCAAGATGTGTAAAATCTGTGTAAATCATCAAAAGTGACTAGCTGATGGAGATTTATGGTTTCTGGCACTAAATCACCATTGGCCCATGGTACTTAATATTTTTCTTTGTCAAGGTACATGACTATAAAACTCCATGAGGATTGACAAATACCTATTTTGCAAATGGGCCAATGTAGCCAAGAGACAGTCTATGACATGTGATCGTTTAAGGGAGAGGTAAGATCCTGGAACTAAATTGTCCTAAATTGTGTTAAACTATATGCCCATGACAGATTTAGCTAATGTCTACTGATAGATTTTTCTGAAAGGCATAGTGCACAGTCTTTTCTGGCAGCTCACAACATCTTACCAGGCGCTCCACATCTGACACCATCAAGGTGAAAATGCACAGGTGCCTTCTTAGCCTAACCAATACCATTAGCTCAGATTTCCCATTTATCTTTTTATCCTTTATTATTTTCTCCTTGCTTCCAGCATTGGATTACTTTCTTTTAAGTCATATTTCTTTGTATAACTACACTTTCATCCAGTGCATGCCACCTCCCATGGAAGTTTTGTCTTTAAGCTTCTCCAGTGCTGGAGGGTTCTGGCAACTAATATCTACTAACCATCATTAGCCAAGTGCAATGATAGAAAAGAAGACATCGTTGTGAGTGAAACATAAGAAGAAATAGTGCACAGTACAGACTTCTTAGGAAAAATATTTGTATACTTATGACATGTTTTGCCATAAGGTCCCTGATTCAACTAAAAAAATATGGCCAGTGATGGCATCCAAATTGGGAAAGCGCTCACTGTCAACACCTCCTCTAAAGTGGAAAAAACCAAGGTCATTTTCTCCTGGCAGTGGCACTGAGGTTCTGAAGAACTTCCACAGACAGGCACTCTACTCTCCAATTTCTTTTCTAATTGCTATTACCAAATGATTGACCCAAAAAGCAAAATATAGGAATATTAACTACATTCTCTTATTGGTAATCAAATGGCATTTTACTTCAGCAAGGAATATTTACAGTGAGCAGTATAAAACATTATATTCACGTCCAATTCCCAAGTGGAAACTACCTGTTCCCTGGGTTCACCATATGCTTATTTATAGGGAACTCTGATACGAATCATCAGCATTATTCATTCATTTATTCATTCAACAAATATTCCTTGAGTTTTGACCAGAAACTACACCTTGTCCTGGAAACACATTGCAAGATATGCAAACATGATCCCAGCCTGCAGGAAGCTTCAGTCCAGCATCAGCACTAGAAGGGCAGCAAGTTAGAAAGCACTAACGAGCTTCTCTCTTTTGCAGAGTTTCTCTTTGTTCTGATCTTGGAGACATCCTTCTGCCAGTGGAAAGATAAGGAAAACAGAAAGAATGCAAAGAGATAGGACAAGATGAGCTTCACCTTCATGCACTCAAGAGGACAATGTCGTAGGAAGAGCTAGTGTTTCGGGCTGGGCTGTTGACCTGAGAAGGAATGTCCAGCTTTTCTCCTCCTCTTGGCATATCAAAAGCCAGCCATGGAAGACTAAAATAGGAAATGTTTATAAAACCTGTTCAGCAGTTCACCAACAAGAAGTGGTAAAGTAGGAAAAACAGGGGACAGAGATGCCAGGAGGAAAGATGCCAGGGGTCAAGTGGGAAAAATGGGAACCCAAAGCCAGGAGGTCAAACCAAGCCAACAGCTGTCCTGTTTTTCAACGAGTATATCCTGTCTTTCCACATGTGTCAGGTTATAGAAACAGCAACCTAACAGGCTACGCCATATGCCAATCCAGAGCATGGACACATCCTAGCAAATTCAACTGCTCAAAAAGCAGTCTGGGCTGGGGATGGTGGCACGCCTGTAGTCCCAGAACTTTGGGAGGCCAAGGCAGGAGGATAGCTTGAGGCAAGGAGTTTGAGACCAGTCTGGGCAACATAGCAAGACCCTATTGCTACAAAAAATTAAGAAATTAGCCAGGAGCACCGGTGCACACCTGTAGTCCCAGCTACTCAGGAGGCAGAGGCAGGTGAATCACTTGAGCCCAGGAGTTAAAGGTTACAATGAGCTATGATCACACCACTGCACTCCAGCTTGAGCAATAGAGCAAGACCCTGTCTCTAAAACTCTTTAAAAACAATAGGCAAAAACATTTCAGGGAAATCTTGAAGATCAGCTGTCCCAGGCCACTTTATCCTCACATGGCAGAGACTCTGAGCTGAGAGGCAGCAAGCCAAGTACTTCCCTGGCCTTGTGGATCCCCAGCCTGGGGCCAGGTAGAGAATAAACCTCAGGGGTCTACAGATACCAAAAGCCTGCCAGGGAGAAATAGCAGATGTGTCCCTGAGATAGTGCCTAAGCCCAAAGAACAGACCACAAGTTCACAGTTACAGACAGGAGAATCAGCATGGGGTAGGGGGCGGGGCAGAAAGCTGTGTAAACACGCAACCCCACCACACACCACCCCACCACACGCCCTACAACCATTTTAGGGACAGGAACAGGGGGCAGCACTTTGAGCATGTTTCTCTTTGGGCTATTTCAAAAGAAGCTATGTAAATTCAATGGGGACTTTTTAAATTAAATTGGATAACACTAAGATTTAAACTGAATGGGACTAGAGGTCATATTTTACCCAATAACTTGTGGAGTGGGTTCAGCAGAAGACAAGATCAAAGTAAAAGCACAGTGGCTCATGCCTGTAATCCAAGCACTCTGGGAGGCAGGTGGATCACCTGAGGTCAGGAGTTCGAGACCAGCTTGGCCAACATGGTGAAACCCCTGTCTCTACTAAAAATAAAAAAAAATAGCCAGGTGTGGTAGCTCACATCTGTAATCCCAGCTACTTGGGATGCTGAGCCAAGAGACTCACTTGAACCTGAGAGGTGGAGGTTGCAATAAGCCACGATTGTGCCATTGTACCCCAGCCTGGACAACAGAGCAAGACTCCGACTCGAAAAGAAAGAAAACAAAGTAAAGGAGTTACATTTTCTCTGTAGCATGAGTTAAACAGACTGGCCATATGCAGTAGCTCACGCCTGTAGACCTAGTATTCTGGAGGCTGAGGGAAGAGGATGCCTTGAGCTCAGGAGTTCAAGGCTGCAGTGAGCTATGATCTCACTACTGTGCTCTAGCCTGAGTGACAGAGCAACACCATCTCTAGTTAATTAACTGGTTAATTAAGTAATTGGTGCTCTTCTTGTCCCCGTTTTACAGATGAGGAGGTGGGGCACAGGATGGATGGAAACTTCCCACAGTCACAGAACTAATAAGTGGTGCTGAGGACTCAAACCTGGTGGGGGCCCACTGTAGAACCCATGCTGGTCCTCCATATCCCCAAGGCCCTGGTCAGAACACAGCTAAGCAGACGGCTTGGGTCATCAGGGCATCCATTACATCCAAAGGAAGACACCTTGTGATGTTTCAAAAGAAGAAGTCCCCTACCAGCCAATGAAGCTACCTGATTTCTAAGTATCTTGCGCCCAGTAACAAAATCTACCCTCAAAACTTTAAAAAAAAAAAAAGATAAACATAAGCACATAGCAGCAGCAATAGTTAAAGATGATATGAGAACAATTAAGAAAAAAGGAAAGTTAGGTCTCCTGTGAGAATTGTATTTTTAGGGAAAGAAAGAGAAGAAGAAGAGTGATTTTTCTTTTGATGACTCTATATCAAACTCTGAGGTTTGATTAAAGAAATGACCTTGAACCACAGCAAAGAAAAATAAAAGACAATTTCCAGTAAGTATGCCAGATCAAATTAATGATTTACTTTTTATTTTTAAACTGAATTCAGCAGAGATTTACATGCATTAGGTTACAATGATTAACATCTGAAATTTGACCTTGAAATAATCTTTACATTGTAAATTCTTAATGATCAAAACAAGGTTCTCAGTGATTAGAACATATTAGTAATTAATTATTAAAGGAGAATAATTGCAAATACAACATTCCTAAAATCTCAAGGCTTTTAAAGCATTTGTACAAATGACTGGACATTTTTTAAATTTGAAAAAAAACCCTCCATCTGATTCTCATTTTCATTGTCAATACAATAACAAAAAAGGTACATATTTCTCTTCTCATTTTCTATTGTCTTGCAAGCTAGAAATTCTCACAACTACCTTTGATCCCATCAAAGCCAAAGAAAGAAAAGAAAATTGTTCTGTACAGATCTGTGACATTAAAAAATAATCCCAAAAACTTTTTCTCTAAAGTTAATAAAAGGTCAGTAGTTTTGATCATTTTTAAAAATCAATTTATAAATAATTTAATCACTTATAGATGGCACATGATCTTCCTGATGTCCCTAACAATTCTGATGCCCAAACTCTTCACAGCACAATTGGAGCTCCATAGCAAACTGATCCACCTAAATGATTTTTACCGGGTTGTAAGATTTTTAAAAATAACCATGCCTCACACCATAGAGAAAAATAATTCAAACAGATATCTGTCCCATGCATTTGAGGTACTCTCTCTCAAAACTGTAACTCTTTTTAAGTTGGATGGTCTCACCTAGAGTAGAATTCTTGTTGACACAGAAGGAACCCCAGAATATGTACAGGCCAGGGCTGATCATGACTTCTACTGGCCAAGGTTGTCCCAGAGCCAGGATGAGGGCCACACAGGTGCACTGGCCTCCCAAGGGCTGACCACGTGTGGTCAACCATCTGGAGAAAGATAAAAGTGCATCCCCTAAATTCTCCTCAATCCAGTCCCTTGTCCATGGAGTTGCATTAGAAGTGACAAAGTTGAATGAAGAAAAATAAAAGGCGACTTGCCAGAGCATTTGACCTCTGTCATCTTCTGCATTGTCAAACATTGCTTTTTGCAATTTGCTCTTTGTTGATCTTTACCTTTTTTTCCAATAGAAAGATGCAATATTTGAAATGGTACCTGTATTAATTTTCTACCACTGCATAACAAATGACCACAAACCTAGTGTCTTAGAGCAACACAAATTTATAATCTCTCAGTTTCTGCAGGCCAGGAGCCCAACACATGTAAAGTGGGTTCTCAGCTCATGGTCTCACAAGGCTGAAATCGACTTGCTAGCCAGGTCCATCCTCATTTGGAGGTTCAGCCAGGGAAAGAGCCACCTCCAAACTCCATCAGGTGGATGGCAGAATTCATTTGTCTGTGGCTCTATGATTGAGGTCCCCATTTTCTCTGCTAGCCATCATCTAGGAACTATTCTCAGTGACTAGAGGTGGCTTTCAAGCCCTTGACAAATGGTCCCCTCAATAGACCCTCTCCACTTCAGATATATCTCTTCAGGAAGGCTCTAGACACAGTTAAGGACTTACTTGATCAGACCAGGCCCACCAGGATAGTCTTTCTTTTAATTGCCTCATCAAAATCAGCTGATTTGGGACCTTGATTACATCTACAAAATCCTTTCACCTTTGTCTTATAACATTGCATTCACAGTTCCATCCACACTTAAGAAGGAAGGAGATTATATAGGGTTTTTCACAAGAGGCAGGAATTGGGGCCATCTCAAAATGTTATTGGTTGTGTTCCTTGGGAGAACCTTGGCACAAACACAAGGTTATCGTGTGAGTTCAAATTCAGGCCCAGTCTGCATCTCTCCAAACCCAATCTGTCCTGTATTTTAGCTACCTTCACACGAGGGGCAAGAATGTTAACGCTCAAGGATGTTTAAATGCTCAGTTCAGCCCAGAGGGCTCCAGCAGACTTGAATTCCATATAACCTTGAGATTGTCACTGGTTTACTTTACCCAGAAACCAGTGACTATCAATTCCACACCCCCCCCTCCACCACCAGACTTTTCTGTAGGCACAATTAGTGTTCTCAGCCTGATGACACAGAAAGTGGAAGACAATAAACAGAGAACGCTCCTGTTGCAATGGGTATGATATAAACTATCAGACATGATTTCAGCTGCAAATGACTAAAACCCTAACCAAACAGGGCTTAAACAACAATAAAGATGTGTCTATATGAGGTCTGGAAGCAGAGAGGCTCCAGGTTGATTATTCAATTGCTAATAAAGTACATGGGTTCTTTCCTTCTTTCTCCTCTGCCACCCTTAGGGTGTTGACTTGGAAATATTGCCCATTATATTCCCAGAGAGGTTGCTATAGATGCAGGTATCACACAGTGATGACATCTAGAAACATAACATGGTCCTTCTCACTTGCCTCTTTTTACCTTTTAGAATAGAGGCTGAGAAGAGCTAAACTGCCCTGCAAAATAGTGAAAAACACCAATACTTCATAAATTCTTCCACAAAAAGTAGACAAAACACTTCTAAACTCACTCTATGAGGCCAGTATTACCATGATATCAAAACCATAACAAAGATATTACAAGAAAAGAAAACTATAGACCAATATCCCTTATGAATATAGATACAAAGAATCCTCAACAAAATACTGGCAAACTGGAAACAGCAACATAAAAACAGGTTTATGTACTATGACCAAGTGGGATTTATCTCAGGAATGCAAGGTTGGTCAATACGAAAATCAATCAATGTTATATACCTTATTAATGGAACAAAGTGCAAAACCACATGATTTGACACAAAAAAAGCATTTAACAAAACCCAACACTCTTCCATGATAAAAACAATAAACAAAGTAGAAATAGAAGAGAACGCTCTCCACCTGACAAAGGACATATACAAAAACTCATAGCTAATATCATATTTTTCATTGAAAATTTACAAATTGTAATTGTATATATTTATGAGGTACAGAGATTTATGATATATTTATACAATGTGGAATGATTAAATCAAGCTACTAACATATCCAACCTCAAATACTTATTATTTTTTGTGGTGAGAACATTAGAAATTTACTCTCTCAGCAATTTTGAGATATATAATACACTATTGTTAATTATAGGCACCCTATTGTGCAATAACTCTCCAAAACTTATTCCTTCTAACTGAAACTTTATACCCTTTGACCATAATCTCCTTGTTCTTCTCACAGCTCCAGCCTCTGGCAACCACCACTCTACTCCCTGCTTCTGTGAGTTTGATTGTTTCAGATTCCATATGTAAGTAAGATCATGCAGTATTTGTTTTCTGTGCTTGACATTACATTTAGCATAATGTCCTCCAGGTTCATCCATGTTGTTGCAAATAAGAGAATTTCCTTCTTTTTTAAGGCTAAATGGTATTTCATTGTGTATATATACCACATTTTCTTTGTCCATTCATCCAGCCATGCACATTTAGGTTGATTTCATAACCCGGCTATGGTGAATTACGCTGCAAGGACACAGGAGTACAGATATGTCTTTGACATACTGATTTCAAATCCTTTGGATACATTCCCAGAGATTACTGGATCATATGGTAATTCTATTTTTAGTTTCTTGAGGAATCTCCATACAATTTTCCCTAATGGCCATACTATCCCATCAACAGTGTGTAAGGAGTCCCTTTTCTCTACATCCTTGCCAACACTTTTCTTGCATCTTTTTGATAACAGCCACTCTGACAGAAGTGAGGTGATATATTATTGTAGTTTTAATTTGCATTTCCCTAATGATTAGTGATGTTGAGCACTTTTTCATATAGCTGTTGGCAATTTATATGTCTTTTTTTTTTTTTTTTTTTTTTTTTTTGAGACAGTCTCTCTCTGTCGCCCAGGCTAGAGTGTAGTGGTGCAATCTCAGCTCACTACAACCTCCACCTCCTGGGTACAAGCGATTCTTGTGCCCAGCCACTCGAGTAGCTGGGACTACAGGTGCATGTCGCCATGCCCAGCTAATTTTTGTGTTTTTGGTAGAGACAGGGTTTCACCATTTTGGCCAAGCTGGTCTCAAACTCCTGGGCTCAAGCAATCCACCTGCCTCGGCCTCCCAGTGTGCTGGGAGTACAGCCATGAGTCACCATGCCCAGCCTGCATGTATTCTTTTAAGAAATGTTTGTTCAAGTCCTTTGACCGTTTTTAACTGGATTATTTGTTTTCTTGCTAGGAGTTGTTTCAGTTCCTTATAGATTTTGGATATTAACCCCTTATCACATGTATGATTTGCAAATATGTTCTCCCAAGCTATAGGTTGTTTCTTCACTCTGTTGTTTCCTTTGCAGTACAGAAGCTTTTTAGTTTGAAGTAATCCCATTTTTCTGTTTTTGCTGTGCCTGTGATTTTGGAGTCAAATTCAAAAAAATCATTGCCCGGACAAATGTCATGTAGTTGGACCCTTATCTCCTACCATATACAAAAAGTAATTGAAATAAATCAAAGTCCTGAATGCAAGAGCTAAAACTCTAAAACTCTTAGAAGAAAAAAAATTAGTATAAGCCTTCATGACCTTCAATTAGGCAATGACACCAAAAGCACAAACAACCAAATGAAACAAACAGATAAATCAGGCTTCATCAAAATCAAAAGTTTAGTGCTTCAAAGGACACTGTCAGGAAAGTGCAAAGGCAACCCACAGAATAGGAGAAGATATTTCAAATCATATATATCTGTTAAGGGTCTAGGATTCATGATATATAAAGAAATCTTACAACTCAACAATAAAAAGGCAAATAATTCAATTGTTAAATGCAAATCAAAACCACCAGATACTTCCTCACACCCACTAGGATGGCTTCAACCAAAAAGACAAAAAAACAAGTGTTGGTGAGAATGTGGAGAAACTGGGACCCTCATACGTTACTGGTGGGATCATAAGATGATGCAGCCACTTTTTTTTTTTTTTTTTTTGAGATGGAGTCTTGTTGTCACCCAGTCTGTATTACAATGACATGATCTCAGCTCGCTGCAACCTCCAACTCCCGGGTTCAAGCAATTCTCCTGCTTCAGCCTCCCAAGTAGCTGAGACAACAGGTGCATGCCACCATGCCTGGCTAATTTTTGTATTTTTAGTAGAAACAGGGTTTCACCATATTGGCCAGGCTGGTCTCAAACTCCTGACCTCAAGTGATCTGCTCCCCCTCGGCCTCCCAAAGTAGTAGGATTACAGGCATGAGCCACCATGCCTGGCCTATGCAGCCACTTTTAAAAACAGTTTGGCGGTTCCTCAAAATTCCATTCCTAGTTACATACCCAAGAGAATTAAAAACATATGTTCACAATAGAACTTGTATAGAACTGTTCAAAGCAGCATTATTTGTAAGAGCCAAATAGTGGAAACAACCTAAATAAATGTTCATAAACTGAGGAACGAACAAATAAAACATGATATATAGTATAGTGGAATATTACTCCACGTAAAAATTAATTAAAGTACAGATATATGCTACAACCTGGATGAACTTTGAAAACATTATGCTGAGTGGAAGAAACCAGTCACAAAAGGCCATGTATTGTATGATTCCTTTATATTCCTTTATTACATGAGCCAGATCCCTCTGTTATATGAAATACCCAGATTCCTTTATTATATGAAATACCAGAATAGATAAATCCATAGAGACAGAAAGTAGATTGGTGGGTGCCTAGGGCTGAAGGGAGGCTGTGGTAGGCAGTGACTGCTGATGGGTATTTCTTTTGGGAGTGATGAGAATGTTCTAAGATGAGTAGTCATAGTTGTACAATGTTGTGATTATATTAAAAACTAGTGAACTTTGCACTTTTAAAGAGTTAATTTTATATGTGGATTATATCTTGATTTTTTTAAAAGACAGAATTTGAAGTTCACAAGAGTTTCTGAAAGAGATGTGGTAAGGATGAGAGAGAAGAGAAGAAAGGGTGAGATCGTGAGGAGCACAGGCTTACAAGCTGGTGCAGTGGATGAGAAGTCAGTGTAACAAGGACCGGAAGGCCTTGAAACACAGAGCTGCTAAGGTCCAATTTTAAGTTGATGCTGCTGTGCATAACAGTTTTCCCCTCCAAATCCCTCTTCTGAGACTGAGGACATAAGCTCAGAAAAGAGAATGGAGACTTTGGTGATTACACCTAGAGAGGAGAAGAAAGGCAAGGGCGTTGAGTGTAAAGTGTGTTGGAGTTACACAGTGAAGGTCATAATACTCTCAGCAGGCCAGCCACAGTGGCTCACGTTGTAATCCCAACACTTTGGGAGGCCAAGGTAGGTGGATCACTTGAGGTCAGGAGTTCAAAACCAGCCTGGCCAACGTGGTGAAACCTCATCTCTACTAAAAATACAAAAATTAGCTGGGCGTGGTGGTACGCGCCTGTAATCCCAGCTACTCAGGAGGCTGAGGCAGAAGAATCACTTGAACCCAGGAGGCAGAAGATGCAGTGAGCCCAGATCCTGTCACTGCACTCCAGCCTGGGCAAGAGAGCCAGACTCCATCTCAAAAAAAAAAAAACTCTCAGCAGTATAAAAACATCTTAGTGGCATGGACTTGCTTGACCCTGGGAGCCAATCAGGAATAACGATCCCCACCTCTGCTTCTCTACCACGGCACAGGAAGTTCTTTCCAAGTCTGCAGTTGCTGGAGACGAGGAGGTGGGGTCAGGAAGGAGGCGGGCAGGAGGACTGATGGAAACTGGAACTGATGGAACCCCTGATGAAACCCCAGAGGTTGTAGGTTGGGGGGATAGGGAAGGGGACCCTCAGGGAATATGGGAGAAGTGACAAAGTTTAAGAGGAACTGAGAGGCCTGTAGGACAAGAGGAGGAAGAGAAAGGGACCTCACAGACCTGAAGAGAGATTCGGTGGCCAAGAGACACAGGTTGGATAGAACACGTCTGAAGAAGAAGGTTCTTCTGAGGCAAAAGAATGAGATGAAGATTTTTCCCAGGTGTCACCATGCAGTGTATTCTCGAATCCATATCGTATTCTTCAAAAAACTCAGCCGGGTGCCATAGCTCACACCTGTAATCCCAGCACTTTGGGAGGCCAAGGTGGGCAGATCACCCAAGGTCAGGAGTTTGAGACCCAGCCTGGGCAACACGGTGAAGCCCCATCTCTACTAAAAATACAAAAATCAGCTGGGCATGGTGGTGGGAGCCTGTAATCCCAGCTACTCAGGAGGCTGAGGCAGCAGAATTGCTTGAACCTGGGAGGCAGAAGTTGCAGAGAGCTGAGATCACGCCACTGCACTCCAGCCTGGGCAACAGAGTGAGAAACTCCATTGCAAAAAACAAAAAAACCTCTAATATATATTGAAACTCCTGTGGGGTTCATGCTCCCTTCAAGCATACTGCTCCAGGAAAATCCACCCTGTGTTGGAGTCGAGAAAACAGAACTGCTGAGGGATCTACTATATCCAAACTACTACAGAGTCCCAGTTGATGAGCTTTTACTGCAAAAGCAATTCAGAAACAGATTCTTTTCTCAGGGCTCTTCAGAAAGGTGAGCAAATCAATCTTACTTCCTAGATGTGTTAGCTGTGTCCAGAAAGAAACACAGGAGAAATGAGTCCCTAACAGGCCCGAGTGGAAGTTCAGTCCACGGCTCTCGATCCCATATGTTTTGTTCCACTCCGTTATTTCTTTAAAATTGCTGAGTAAAATGTTGGCTATGACTGAGGCATCCCAAAAGTCTCAAAGCCCTAAATATTTAACATCAATTTAAAGAAGACACAAGACACTGGGCTTTTATTTCCCCCATTGTCAAAATATGGGGCATACGCTGTTGCAAGTTGAGTGTGTAAAACACCATCATGCTATTTTATAGTCACGGAATCAATCACAAGAATTCAGCTTGTGAACAGGAACTTCTCCTATTTGATAAATGACTTGATTACTGCATGTTACTGATTATTGGCTTTTCAAGTGCCTTACAAATGTTGGAAACATCCATTAGTCAGTATTTATCAACATCTTAGAAACTGATTAAAGTGAATCAGTGTTTCAAAAATATAGAGGAACTACTTGTGCTGTGAACGCAACAGTGAAGATATCCAACAGATCCTTTGGGAAGAGAGAAATAGACAAGACTCTTAAGCCACCTTCCTTTTGTTGTTGTTGTTAGAGACAGAGTCTCTCTGTCACCCAGGTTGGACTGCGGTGGCAGGATCACAGCTCACTGCACCCTCAGTCTCCCAAGCTCAAGCAATTCTCCCACCTCAGCCTCCCAAGTAACTGGGACCACAGCGCACACCACCACACCTGGCTCATTTTTTTTTTTTTTTAATTTTTGGTAGAGATGAGCTCTTGCTATGTTGCCCAGGCTAGTCTCAAACTCCGAGCCTCAAGTGATCCTCAAGCCTCAGCCTCCCAAAGTGCTGGAATTACAGGAATGAGTCACTGCTCCCATCCCAGGCCATCTTCTGAATGTAATTTATTTTCTGCAGGTTTGCCAGTTAGCTTGTCACTTTTACTTAGAAGTATCTCAGAAAGAAAAAAAAAGTTAAAGCAGGTGTGAGGAGAGAGGGAAGGCAGACACAAACGGAATCCAATATTATAATAGAAGATCACTGCTTAGATTGTGTTCATAGTTCATCTTTGCTTTGGTTTCCATCTTAATTTTTAAATAGGGATTGGTAAAGTTTTTCTATCTCTTCATAGTAAATATTTTTAGCTTTGTAGGCCAGACATACAGTCTGTTACAACTACTCAACTCTGCCTTTGTAAGAACAAAGCAGCCATGGTAATATGTAAATGAAGGGTGTGGCTGTGTTTCCTGAAAACTTTAGCAGGCATCAGGTTGGATTTGGCCCATGGGCCACAGTTTATCAACCCAGCTCTTCACTACACTAGAATCAACAGCCGTGATTATGCTTTACAGTTTTGATGACTGCTGACATCAGTGATTGCATGTCATATTTACTGTACTTCAGACAAATCATTTATTTTCTTTTCTCTTTGTACATTGCCAGATTACATTGCGATGCTATGTCACAAATTTGTAGGTACCACATTTTAACGGGAAGGAAACATTATGATATGGAGACAAACGTACATCACTCCAAGCCTCCCCAGTGCCATCCTATGGTCCCCAGAGTTGAATCCCCATGAAAATGAATGATTGTGGGGGGAGTGGAGCAGGAAGTTTTAGGCGGAAGTAGTGAAATGATTCTAAAAACCCTCCACTTCTCTTCCTCAGTCCTTAACTTCCTCTCTTCTTTCCCTTTCAGAGTGGGATTTTGCATGGTAAGATTTGGAGAGGCATATTTTGATATTCCTTGTGCTTTTGAATGGGAGGCCAAGCAGGGCTCCAGGAAGTGAAGCCCAGAGCTGGTATTCCTGGGTTTGGTGACAGGCCCTGGGTCCCTCCCTCTCTGAGGATGCCATTCCATGTATCCCCATCACACATCCCTCTGAGGTTCGATGCTGCTGGCACTGATTGCTTCCATGAGGACTTCATATTCTAATTCTAGCACATTCTCCATTTCTCAATTGACCACTCCAAAAAGCTCCCCCTCAAAGGATCAGACTGGCCGAGAAAAACTTCCACGGCCCTGGGTACCCCCACTTCTACCTGCACAGCTTCAGACAACCCCAGAATCCTGATGCCTGCTCTGTGTGGGACCAAGAAAGACCCTCTCAACCTTGTCCTGCTCTCAGATCTCTTTTCCAGAAAGTTCAGCTGCACTCCCATTTCCACTGCTGTGTAACACTGCTCTGCTCTGGCTGGGAAAGCCGCTAATTTTCCAACAGGGAAAGAATCTTGTACATTGAGACCAACTATAACATTATACCAGGCAGTGACAAGGTGTGCACAAATAATTTGTTATCAAAATTTAGCCTTCCTGACATAAAATTAAATTATGCTTTCAAAAGCTTAGAATGACCTAAACATTATCCCTAAAATAATGTCACTTCTGATGTACTTTCTGTAGTGAAAAAAAAAAGAAGTTAGGTAGGAATGAATGAACAACCTATGCTTCCCCCTCACAACCCAAAAGCCCTTGATCCACAGTGAACGGCTGTGGGAACTACAAATTGTTCTGCTGCTTGTGAGTATGGTTTTATAGTTTCTGTTGTTTTCTTCACACTTTAATCTGAGACACGTTTTTTTTTTTTTTTTTGAGACAGAGTCTCACTCTGTCACCTAGGCTGGAGTACAGTGATGCAATCTTGGCTCACTGCAACCTCCGCCTCTCAGGTTCAAGCAACTCTCCTGCCTCAGCCTGCTGAGTAGCTGGGATTATAGGGGCCCACTGCCATGCCTGGCTTTTTTTTTTTTTTTTTTTTTTTTTTGTATTTTTGGTAGAGATGGGGTTTCACCATATTGGCCAGACTGGTCTCAAAGTCCTGACCTCAAGCTATCCACCCACCTCAGCCTCCCAAAGTGCTGGGATTACAGGCATGACCCACCACACCCAGCCCTGAGATATATTTTTAACAAGAAAGACGTCAAGGATAAGCACACATGTGAGTAACCCCTACCCTGTTAGTGAACAAATATGCTACCCTGCAAAGATGAGAAATCTGCCATCAGGCTGTAAACTTCTTTGCTTTTTTCCAGTACTACTTATTCAGATTTGCTTTCATGCATGTACCACAAAGAAAATCAGACATCCTGGATTTGTCCTGTGTTCCTCGTCAGCAGAGGAAGCCACTTGCAGCCCTTATGAGAATCAAGGCTACTCTACCAGGTCTCTTCTTACAGTCAAAAATGTGTGAATTCCATTTATTGTGATTTTTAACAAAAATGTTTATTTAAATGTGTTTATGGTGGTACTTGCTTAATTATCTTATTTGTTGTATTTTATTTTATTTTTGAGACAGGTTCTCACTCTGTATCCCAGGCTGGAGTGCAGTGATGCAGTCCTAGCTCACTGCAGTCTCAAACACCTGGGCTCAAGCAATTCTCCTGCCTCAGCCTCCAGAAGAGCTGGGACTACAGCTATGTGCCACCATGCTCAGCTAATATTTTTGTGGAGATGGGGTCTTGCTGTGTTGGCCAGGCTGGACTCAAACTCCTGGCCTCAAGTGATCCTCCTGCCTCAACCTCCCAAAGTGCTGGGATTGCAGGTGTGAGCCATCACTACCCTTGGCTTGTTTGCTTAATTATCTATAGAATACAGAGAAGAAACAAAATCAATACTCTTTTAAAAAATAGTCCTTAAAATACATTTTTAGGCCAGGCACAGTGGCTCACACCTGCAATCCCAGCACTTTGGGAGGCTGAGGCGGGTGGATCACTTGAGGTCAGGAGGTTGAGACCAGCCTGGCCAACATGGCAAAACCCCATCTCTACTAAAAATATAAAAATTAGCTGGGCATGGTGGCACACACCTGTAATCCCAGCTACTCAGGAAGCTGAGGCAAAAGAATCTCTTGAATCCAGGAGGTGGAGGTTGCAGTGAGCTGAGATTGCACCACTGCACTCCACCATGGGTGACAGAATGAAACTCTGTCTCTAAAAAAAATAAAAAATAAAAAAAATTCATTTTAAATGATTTTCAATGACTTGTTTTTGAGAACTTTACATGGCTGCTTTATTCATGTGGATAAATGTGCTTTTGAATGTCCCTGGGGGGGGAAAAGCAATGTTATTTGCCTTATTTCCCTACCAGATTTTTGATAGCTTCTCAAAATCAGCTGGGTACAGGAACATGAGCCGGTAACCCCAAGCTACTCAGGAGGCTGAGGTGGAAGGATCACCTGAGCCCCGGATGTCAAGGCTACAGTAAGCTATCACTGCACCACTGCACTCCAGCCTGGGCAACAGAACAAGACTCCGTTTCTTTAAAAAAAATCTTATATTTCTCAAAATCAGAGGTCACTCATGGGCTGTGTCATTTTACTAGCTATATATATATACATCTACTTGGTTTGGATTTGAATGTCATTCATTATATGCTGTAGTGGGTTGAATGGTGTCCCCCTCCCTCCAAAAAAGACATGCACAATCCCTAATGCCTGTGAACGTGGCCTTGTTTGGAAATCATGTCTTTGCAGATGTCATTAAGAGAAGGATCTCAAGGTGAGCTCATCCTAGATCAACTGGGTGAGCCCTAAATGTAATGAGCCTTATAAGACAAAAGGAGAAATGGATACAGAAAGAGACACGGGAGAAGGTGATGTGGCCACAGAGGCAGAGATGGGAGTGACGCAGCAGTAAGCCAGGGGAGCCCTACCGATGGCCGGTCACCATCAGAAGCTGCGCGAGAGGCACAGAACAGATTCAGAGCAAGCATGGCCCTCCTGACACCTTGATTTCAAATTTCCAGCCTCCAGGACTAGGCAAGAATAAATGTCTGTTGTTTTAAGCCACTCGGCTTGTGGAACTTTGTCATAGCAGCCCTGGGAAACTAACACCTATGGGTCAAGGCAGGGGGAAAACGCGGCCCCAGTATAGAGAAGATTCGCTCCAGCTTCTGAGAGAGCCAAAAAGCAGCATCTCATGGCTGTCAGCAAACCCCTGGGAGGACAGCAGATCCGGCAGGTGGAGGGTGCCAAGCGAGCTTGCTGGTGGTTGGAGCATGCCTGATGCCATCACTCTGTGGAAACCAAGTACCAGGCAAACAGTTAGGCATTGTTCAAAGCCAGTGTAAGGCACTCTCCAACAGAGCCATCGAAGAGAGCACATATGGCATCAGCTCTAGCAGAGGCCAGCAAACTTTTCTGTAAAGGGCTTGATAGTAAATATTTTCAGCTTTGTGAACCATAATTCTGAGTGGTCTCTGTCACACCTACTCAGCTCTGCTGTTGGAAAGGGAAACCAGCCATATGCGATTGGCAAACAAATACACATGAAAATCTTTATTTACACATGCCTGGGTTTATACCCAAAAAAAAAATGTAAAGCAGGGACTCAAACAGATAGTTGTACATGAATGTTATTCTCACAATAGCCAAGAGGTGGAAATAACCCAGGTGTTAATCAGTAGATGAACAGACAAAGAAATTGTCGGATATACATACATACAAAGGAATAGTATACAGCATTAAAAAGGAATGAAATTCTGACACATGCTACAACATGGGTGAACCCTGAACACATGATGCCAAGTTAAATAAGCCAGACACAAAAGATTGTATGACTCCACTTACATGAAGTACCTAGAACAGGCAAATTCATAGAGATAGAAAGTAGAAGTAACCAGAAGCTCAGGAAAGTGGGAAATGGGAACTTACTGATTCATGGTACAGGGTTCCTATTTGGGGTGATGAAAAAGTTTTGAAATTAGATAGCAGGATGGTTACACAAATTATGAATATATTCAGTACCTGAATTGTACAATTTAAAATGGTTAAAATAGAAATTTTATGTTATGCATATTTTGACATAATAAAAAACAGTTTGTACTGAGAAAAAAACTATATATTTTTTTCAGACTGAGTCTCACTCTGTCACCCAGCCTGGAGTACAGTGCCACAACTTCAGCTCACTGCAATCTCTACCTCCCAGGTTCAACCGATTCTCCTACCTCAGCCTCCTGAGTAGCTGATTACAGGCATGCACCACCACACCCAGCTAATTTTTGTATTTTTAGTAGAAAGAGGGTTTCACCATTTTGGCCAGGCTGGTCTCCAACTCCTGACCTCAAGTCATCCGCCCAGCTAGGCCTCCCGAAGTCCTGGGATTACAGGCGTGAGCCACTGAACCCGACTTATTTACAAAAATAGGGACTGGCCACAGTTTGCCAAGCCCTGGTATAGCGTTTTCTATAACATCAATAGAAATTGTTCCAGCATTATCCCAGCATAGCAGATACAAGGTGGTACTTCCCATGAGCTCCGCCATCCTCAGCCCCTGGACTGCATCATTTCCTTTGGGGATGTGCACATACACCTCTGAATCATGGAGGAAGACATATTAATATGGGGTACTATGAATTTAAAAGCCTCAAAACCATGTCATTTATGCTATGCTCTGTTCCTGGAAGCCAAAATGCACAGAGGAACCCACTGGTAGAGTTTGAAGATAACAGGTTTAGGGTACCCAGACACCGTTCACTGAATGGCCTCAGCGATGTTATCCCTGCTCTCTGGGCCTCAGCTTAATCAGATGATTGTCACTTACTGGCTATATGATGTCCAGCCCCAAAAAGCATGTAGCTTAGAAATGAGACTGCATGTGAAGGCATTACACCACCCCCCGCGGACAGCTGCCACCATCCTTAATCATAGTTTCATCCAGGAGAATAAACATCCTCAGAGAAATACACATGAAATGCACAAAGCTTGAAGTCATAATTCAGTACATAACAACCTGCAAACCAGTGCAGGTTTATGAGCTAGCTAATAAAATAAATCATAGTCGTGTTTTTAAAATGATTTTTCATGTGTTATCATTACTTCTCGGGCATACCGTAAATTAACTGTGAAGTGCTACTTCCTGCAGGGAGTTTTTTTCCCCCCAAATAAAAAGAGGTTATAAAGCTGAAGAACGCAGACACGCATCATGTCTGCAAAAATCATTTTTAAAAAAGATCAAATGTAATATTTTCTTTCAACATGGACAACTGCTTTGAGATTTTCCATTCAAGCAGACTTGAACACAGCCTCCAGCGTTTGCCAATTACTCCTGACAAATACCATTTGGGCCTGAGTGCTGTTGTAAGTGAAATAAAACAGTGGAAAGAAAAAAACCAGAACATGATAAAAGGAATTTTTTTTGGTCTGCTGAGAACTTACTGTAAGTTATACATTCAGGAGGGAAGGCCCCACTTCCTGCCAGTGACGGACTCCATGTGAGCTGGAGTTTGAAGGTGACTTTTGTTTGACAGTAATAGGAAGGGAAGACAAAACTCAGTCTTCACGTCCCTTGAAAGGGAGTCAGCTCTTTTTCCTCCCTCACAAAGAAGAAAAAAAGTATATAAACAAAAGAAGAAAAGAAAGGGGCACGAGGCCCTGTTCCCCATCATTCTGCACGATATGCATTAATGGCTGAAAACAATACCACGATGTCAGCTCGGCCAGCATGCCCGGGCGGCCAGCAACTGCGCCTGCCTCTGTAGTGAGCTCTGAGCATGTTAGAACCAGCAACCAAAGCCACAGGAAAGAGAGAGCACAGCAGGCTTTCAAAGTGCAGTCATCTGGTCCCCCAACCCCCCCCCCACCCCCCCTCTCGCCTGAAGTTTCCTCCTTTTTTTTTTGAGACAGAGTCTCCCTCTGTTGCCCAGGCTGGAGCACAGTGGTGCAATCTCAGCTCCTATAACCTCCACCTCCCGGGTTCAAGCAATTCTAGTGCCTCAGCCTCCTGAATAGCTGGGATTACAGGCACCCGCCACCACACCCGGCTAATTTTTGTATTTTTAGTACAGACGGGGTTTCACCATGTTGACCAGGCTGGTCTGGAACTCCTGACCTCAAGTGATCCGCCCACCTTGGCCTCCCAAAGTGCTGGGATTACAGGTGTGAGCCACCGCACCTGGCCACATTTCCTCCTTTCTGAGGTTCCTGTCCCAGAATCTATGATGGCCAAGACAGAGCAAAGGTGAAGTCCGCTCCCCCTCCACCACCGCCTTTCCCAACATCCTTCTCTGCTCCCCGTTCTTTAAGACTCTGGTGAAACTCAACCTTGACCTCAGTGAAACTCAACCCCTGACCTCAGGCCAGGGGAAATGACTGGAAAGAGGTTGGGTGGTGACTGGACACGGTGACTCATGTCTGTAATCCCAGCATTTTGGGAGGCCAAGTTGGGAGAAACACTGGAGCCTAGAGTTTGAGACCAGCCTGGGCAACAAGGCGAGACCCCCACCTCTACAAAACATTTTTTAAATTAGCCAGGTGTGGTGGTGCATGCCTGTGGTCCCAACTACTCAGGAGACTGAGGCAGGAGGATTGCTTGAGCTCAGGAATTTGAGGCTGCAGTGAGCTATGACTGACCATTGCACTCCAGCCTGGGCAAAAGAGCAAGACCCTGTCTCTCAAGGCTGAGTGGGTACCAAATGCCCACGTGGTATCCAGCAGACCAAGACTCAAAGCTGGTCTGTCTATACCAGCCACGAATCTTGGACAAGGAAGAGACTTTGCTAGCTAATAAAAATAAGCTGGCCAGGTGTGGTGGCTCATACCTGTAATCCCAGCACTTTGGGAGGCCAAAGCAGGCAGATCACAAGGTCAAGAGATTGAGGCCATCCTGGCCAACATGGTGAAACCCCGTCTCTACTAAAAATACAAAAATTACCTGGGCATGGTGGCACACACCTGTAGTCCCAGCTACTCAGGAGGCTGAGGCAGGAGGATCACTTGAACCCGGGAGGGGAAGATTGCAGTGAGCCGAGATTGCACCACTGCACTCCAGCCTGGTGACAGAGTGAGACCCCCTCTCAAAAAATAATAATAACAAGCTGGTCTGACTGAGCTGGACTTTTCCCATCTGGTGGGAGTACACTAGTATAGCCACTCAGGGAAAAACTGATTGGGGGCTGGCAGCCTTGGTACTGTGCTGGCACCTGGAAATGCTAAGTCAATGCCACAGCCCCGTCTGAATATCCTGAGACCCTCCAATCAGGGTGCACCAGTCCTAATGCACCTGCAGGGCTCGGTGGTTTCATGACCACACTGCTGCACTGAGAAACCCCCAAATGCGTACGATTTAGGCTAGGGGTCCACAGCCTGACGGTGCAGAGGCTTCCCAACATGTGGTATGAGTAAGGGGCTGGGGGCTTTCTGTCCAGCTGCCTCCCACTTCAAGAGGTCTTTGGGAACTGCCATGCCCCAAAGTAAAAGGGCAAAACCACAGGAGGTTGTTGTTATTAGTCACTGTGCTGACCATCCGGCCTTGTGGGTCATCTGAGCAGAACCCCAGTCCCATCTCACTTTCTGTAAATGAGCTATCTCCACTGACACCTTGTGTCAAGGATGGGTGAACCCCACCAGGGCTAAAGGGATTGCTGATGGACTGCCCAGCTGACTCGGTCCCTCGAGTCAGTCACACCTCTAAGACAATGCTTTCCTGACTTTCCTGTACATAGGAATCTTGTTCCAATGCAGATTCTGATTCAGTGGGTCCAGGGCAGGGCCTGAGATCTTAAATTTCTTTTTTGTTGTTGTTGTTGTTTGAGAAGAGTCTTGCTCTGTCGTACAGGCTGGAGTGCAGTAGCGCGATCTCTGCTCACTGCCAACTCCGCCTCCCAGGTTCAAGCAATCCTCTGTCTCAGCCTCCCCGAGTAGCTGGGATTATAAGCACCTGCCACCATACCTGGCTAATGTTTGTGTTTTTAGTAGAGATGGGGTTTCGCCATGTTGGCCAGGCTTGAACTCCTGACCTCAGGTGATCCTCCCGCCTCAGCCTCCCAGAGTGCTGGGATTACAAGCGTGAGCCACTGTGACTGGCTGAGATCTTGAATTTCTAATAGGCTATCAGGTGCTGCTGACGCCGTGCCATGCAGATCACCCTGTGAGGAGCAGGGTTCTAAGGCAAACAGTCCCAATCAACAAAGCTGAAAGCACTTCTCTGGCTTCCTGGGGGACATTTTTTGGTGGTAGTGGCCTCCTTTATAGATTTCTGTCCCTGGTAAACTATAAAAGAAAGAAGATAGATTCTAGTAGTTGCCTACTGCCAATACTTCTCTCTTGCTGTATCAGAGACACTGCCTTCTGAACAGAGACAGAATAGTTCCCTCTCGCACGATTTCTGCTATGGCTGTGAGTCAAAGCTCCCAGCCTAGACTACATGGTGGCTACCTACACTCAACATTGAACCTCAACAATCAAAAATCACTTGTGGCCAAGTGTGGTGGCTCATGCCTGTAATCCCAGCACTTTAGGAGGCCGAGGCAGGTAGATCACCTGAGGTCAGTAGTTCAAGACCAGCCTGGCCAACATGGGGAAATCCATCAATACTAAAAAAAAATACAAAAAATTAGCTGGGAGTGGTGTTGTGGTGCACACCTGTAGTCCCTGCTACTCAGGAGGTTGAGGCAGGAGAATCACTTGAACCCAGGAGGCGGAGGTTGTAGTAAGCTTAGATTGTGCCACTGCACTCCAGTCTGAGTGACAGAATGTCTCAAAAAAAAAAAAACTCTCTTGTTATTCCAACCGGAATACTTTTTTATTTTTGAGACAGGGTCTTGCTCTGTCACCCAGTGTGGAGTGCAATGGCGTGATCTCAGCTCACTACAACCTGGGCCTCCCAGGTTCAAGTGATTCTCATGCCTCGGCTTCCTGAGTAGCTGGGATTACAGGCACGAGCCACCATGCCTGGCTAATTGTTATATTTTTTTAGTAGAAATGAGGTTTTGCTGTGTTGGCCAGACTGGTCTGGAACTCCTGACCTCAAGTGATCGCACACCTCGGCCTCCCAAAGTGCTGGAATTACAGGCATGAGCCCCATCCTGAATACTCTTAAATAATATCTGAATTCCATATACATAACCACCATCACCAGTGAGGCAACTCCAATCAGATAAACAGTAATGTATACCTTCCTCTACTCCTCCAATTAAAAAACAAAAAAAACCTTCAGTATTGTGATAATGAATATTAGCCTCATCCAGGTCTTTGCAGCACTCTCTAGATCAACACACCAAAGAGAAAACAAACTTCCACTCAAGACAAAGCCAGAATGTGTATAAATAGCACGCGGTCAGGGAGGAGAAGGTTCTCAGGAGGGGGAAGAACATTACAGCAGCTTCCCAGTTCACAAGGTGGATTCGTCTACACATAAGCGCAGATGACGGAGCCACTGAGAAAGTCCAGCTGACCAAAGAAATCATTTCACGTGAGGCCATCAGCATAAAGTCATCACGTGATGTTATACTGAGTCAGTCCACGTCACCAGCCGTTTGGGGATCTACAGTCTCTCAGTCACCTGTGGACAGAGAAGCCCAAGGGCTCCCTGATGGTCTTTTTCACTCTACCTGGAGGCCTCATCCTCAGATCAGTCATGCACCTCTAACAACAGATGGGCCAGGCCTCCCCTCAGTCAGCAGAAATGGATTCTTTCTTTTTTTTTTTTTTTTTTGAGACAGAGTTTCGCTCTTGTTGCCCAGGCTGGAGTGCAATGGTGCAATCACAGCTCACGGCAACCTCAACCTCCCAGGTTCAAGCAATAATCCTGCCTCAGCCTCCCGAGTAGCTGGGGTTACAGGCATGCGCCACCACGCCCGGCTAATTTTATATTTTTAGTACGTATGGGGTTTCTCCATGTTGGTCAGGCTGGTCTCGAACTCCTGACCTCAGGTGATCCTCCTGCCTCGGCCTCCCAAAGTGCTGGGATTACAGGCGTGAGCCACCATGCCCGGCCTAGAAATGGATTCTTTCTAGCTCACCTCAAAATGCTTCGCGTTCGTATTCCAGAAACACCTGGTGGATGAGACACTTAGAGCCACAGGAGTCGTCCCTGTGTCTTTGTGTGGATGGTCAGTTTCAACTCCTTAAACGCCATCCTTCTTCTCTTGGCCTGCCTGAAACAGCCTGAGTCTACCTGCAATTAATTAGGATAGAAATTGACACCTGCTACCCAGTATGAAGTTATTTCCTTCTCAAAAGGAAAGATTAAATATATGCCTTTATTTGTGGTTCCTCTGTAGGCAAAGCCAGGATGGCTCCTGCGTGGTCTCACCCACCTCGTCCTCTCGCCATGACCACTGAGCCACCGCTGCCCTCTCCAGCTCCTGCCGCACCTGGCCAGGTCCCTTCCAGAGCAGCTGTCACATTGAAGTAGCGTTTATCCGCCCAAAGGAGAATGTAAACGTTGGCATTTTCTTCCAGAAGAAATGCAGAGAGCAGCTTTTACCTAATTTGAATGCTGCTAGTATTTGGGGAAAACACTCTGCGGCCTGACTTGACCGCGCCGCAGTACCCACGTCAGCTCGACGTTCCTCTCGCGCCATCTAGTGTACGAAAGGTGGAAGTGGCTCAAGCATGTTGCAAAGTCCCATAAGGATTCCAAGATCCACCTGGAACTTAACAAGCATCAACCCAAACACTCTGGGCACGGAGAGGTGTGGCGCCTTTTAAAGGAGACACGTGGAATTAACATTTGCTAATCACTTGTTGTGGACTGGGCAGGCACTCCAACTGTATTTACTGAGCCAAATGATAAACAGTTGATCTCTGGAGTCATCTGTACTCAACATGAGTGGTACTAGTTAAAAGTTCGTTTATGCAGCATAAACTTGTGTAGTATAAGAAGTGACACTCTCGGGAGGGCGCGTTGGCTCACGCCTGTAATCCCAGCACTTTGGGAGGCCGAGGCGGGCAGATCACCTGAGGTCAGGAATTTGAGACCAGCCTGACCAATATGGAGAAACCTCATCTCTACTAAAAATACAAAATTAGCCGGGCATGGTGGCGCATGCCTGTAATCCCAGCTACTCGGGAGGGAGGCTGAGGCACGAGAATTGCGTGAACCCGAGAGGCGGAGTTTGCAGTGAGCCGAGGTCACGCCATTGCACTGCAGCCTGGGCAAGAGAGCGAAACTCCATCTCCAAAAAAAAAAAAAAAAAAGAAAGAAAGAAAAAAAAAAAGTAACACTCTTGGCCAGGCGCGGTGGCTCACGTCTGTAATTCCAGCACTTTGGGAGGCCGAGGCCAGCAGATTGCCTGAGCTCAGGAGTTCAAGGCCAGCCTGGACAACATGGTGAAACCCCATCTCTACTAAAATACAAAACGTTAGCCAGGCGTGGCAGCATGCGCCTGTAGTCCAAGCTACTTAGGAGGCTGAGGCAGGAGAATCACTTGAACCCGGGAGGCAGAGGTTGCAGTGAGCCGAGATCATGCCACTGCTCTCCAGCCTCAGCAGCAGAGCGAGACTCTGTCTCCAAAAAAAAAAAGAATTGACACTCTCCAGCTTGCCTCCCAAACCTCTGAAAACCAGGAAGTTCCAGCTGGGAAAAGGTAAAGTAGCTTGCTCCCATACCCCAAAGGTTCAGAAAGGGAACTCTGGTGAACATCAGTCATGTGGGAGCTTTAAATCTCCAATACCCTGGCACACTCCAGGCCAACTAATTCAGACCCCCACAGTGGCAACCCAGACTTAGAATTTTTTAAAGCTCTGTATATGATTCCAGTGAACAGCAGAGCCACAAACCACTGCCATAGCCTTTACCAGCAGAGGCTTGGAAGGCAAAGACGTCCAGTGACACAGGTCTCAGACACTACACGAGAAGCAGAGATCTGTGGTGACTGTCCCAGACACACTCCCCTTAGACGTGACCTGCTTCCTCCGTGACATCCTGAACTCCTTTCATCTGTCAACAGTTTAGTCTCCCTTTGTGATTATCACAGTGAAAACTGGAATTGTTGACGGTCCGACTCACTGCTGAGTGGGTTCTCTGCGGTCCTCGTCTTGGCCCTATCTTCTGAATCTGGGCATTAGGAAGAGTACTCAGGGTTCTGAGAAGTCTCTGTGGCACCAAGAGAATGCTTTCAACTGCAACAGGAGAGCCTCATCCCCGGGACGAATTCCACGGAAACAGGGAAAGGCCTGCTTCGGGCTCACTCCCTCCCCCTTCTCGGCCTTCTAATACCAGGCATGCCCTTTATGAGATATGACTTGTCACTATGACAAGAAGGGGGCTGTAAAACTGAAATGGGGCCATTCGAGGTTAGGCCGCAGCGAGAGACACTGCCACTGGGCCAGGGAGTAGGGCTGCCCTCTTCCTCTAGAACAGTCTGCAAGCTGAGGTGGTCACGTGGCCTTTCAGAAAGCAAAAACCAGACAAAACAAACTGCTTGAAGGTAGTGGGTCCCATCCCGGACCCTAGACTGCCTAACTGAGGCAGGAACAGGTGGCACTGACACCTCAGAGACAGGGATCCAGACACCAGACACTCCTGGGTTCTAATCCCCACTAGGTGAGAGATCCAAGATGGCCGATTAGCAGCAGCTCAGGACTGTAGCTCCCCACTGAAAGCGCAAAGAGTGAGTGGACGCCACATTTTCAGACGAATTTTTATTGCCCACAGACCAAGAGATTCCCAGCGGAAGAGCCCCACAGGTCGCCAGCGCCACTCTTTTGGCCGGCGCAGCCGTTTTGTAGGCACCTGGGCAGTCCTTTTGGTTGGCGTTGGCACTCCAGGAAGGCAGACTCTCCCATTCAGCTGATTGAAAACCGGACTGAAGTGGGGAACCAGACCGGGAGATTCCCGGGCAGAAAAGCGCCGCGAGTCTTAACGCCGCTGTTTCAGCCGGTGTAGTGGGTCGCCGCAGGGGAAGGCTGGTCCCCCGTAACACACAAAAAAACCCAGCAATTGGAACTGCTGAGGATTGAGAGTTTTACAGCAAGTCCAGCTCTGTGGGGAGGGGCGTCCGCCGAAGGAAAACTAAGAAACAGAAAAAACTTTACCACCACCAAGCTGGACGTCCACTCAGAGACCTAATCTGAAAGTCAGCAATTACACAGACGACAGGTGGATAAATCCACAAAGATGGGAAGAAACCAGCGCAAAAAGGCTGAAAACACCCGAAATTAGAATGCCTTTCCTCCTACAGAGGAATGCAGTTCCTCACCACCAATTGAACAAGGCCTGATCAAGAATGAATGTGAGGAATCAACAGAATCAGGCTTCAGAAGGTGGATAATGAGAAACTTCTGTGAGCTAAAAGAACACGTTCTAGCCCAATGCAAGGAAACTAAGAACCTTGAAAAAAGGTTTGACGAAATGTTAACGAGAATGGACAATTTAGAGAAGAATGTAAGTGAATTAATGGAGCTGAAAAACACAATACGAGAACTTCGCGAAGTATGCACAAGTTTTAACAGTCGAATTGATCAAGCAGAAGAAAGGATTTCAGAGGTCGAAGACCAACTTAACGAAATAAAACAAGAAGACAAGATTTGAGAAAAAAGGGTAAAAAGGAATGAGCAAAGTCTCCAAGAAATACGGGACTACGTGAAAAGACCTAATCTACGTTTGATAGGTGTACCTGAATGTAACGAACAGGATGAATCCAAGCTGGAAAATATTCTTCAGGATATTATCCAGGAAAACTTTCCCCAACCTAGCAAGGCAGGACAATACTCAACTCCAGGTAATACAGAGAACACCACAAAGATATTCCTCAAAAAGAGCAACCCCAAGGCACATAATCATCAGATTCACCAGGGTTGAAATGAAGGCGAAAATACTACAGGCAGCCAGAGAGAAAGGTCAGGTTACCCACAAGGGGAAGCCTATCAGACTCACAGCAGATCTCTCAGCAGAAACCCTACAAGCCAGAAGAGAGTGGGGGTCAATATTCAACATCCTTAAAGAAAAGAACTTTTCAACCCAGAATTTCATATCCAGCCAAACTAAGTTTCATAAGTGAAGGAAAAATAAAATTTTTTACAAACAAGCAAGTACTCAAAGACTTCATTACCACCAGGCCTGCTTTACAAGAGCTTCTGAAAGAAGCACTATATACAGAAAGGAACAACCAGTATCAGCCATTCCAAAAAACCCATTGGTAAGCTGCATCCAGACCCATCTCACATGCAAGGATATACAGAGACTCAAAACAAAGGGATGGAGGAAGATTTGCCAACAAATGGAGAGCAAAAAAAAAAAAAAAAGGAGTTGCAATTCTCGTCTCTGATAAAATAGACTTTAAAGTAATAGAAACCAAAAGAGATAGAGAAGGACATTGTATAATGGTAGAGGGATCGATGTAATGGGAAGAGCTAACGATCCTAAGTCTATGCGCACCCAATATAGGAGCACGCAGATACATAGGGCAACTTCTTGGTGACTTACAAAGAGACTTGGACTCCCACACAATAATAGTGGGAGACTTTAACACTACATTGTCAATATTGGACAGATCAATGAGACAGAAGGTTAACAAGGATACCCGGGACTTGAACTTAGACCTCGAACAAGTAAACTTAATAAACATTTACAGAACTCTCTACTCCAAATCCACAAAACATACATTTTCTTCAGTAACACATCACATCTATTCTAAAAGTGACCACATGGTTGGGAGTAAATCACTCCCCAGCAATTGCATAGCATTTCATAGGTTTAAATAAAATATTGGTTGGCTGTTTGTTATTTTCCTCCCTTATTCCTTCCTGTCTCCATTGTGTAACACAATTATTAGTATAAAAGAGCTTTTCAATACCCATTTTTAGACTGCATTCTAGCCTGGGCAATAGAGCAAGATTCCTGTTCTCTCTCCCTCTTTTCTTCTTTTTCCCTTTCTTTCATTCTCTTTTTTCCTTCTTTCTCTTTCTTTTTTCTTTTCTTTTTCTTTCTTTAAAAAAAAAAATTAAAAAAAAATTAATAAACTAATCCCCCACTAGGTGATGTGGGAGAAGTCATTTGACCTATGTCCCCATGTCTTCAACTCTAAGAAAAGATGGAATGCCCACCTCATAGAGCTACTGTGACAATTAAATGGGTTTGCTACCCTCAGAATGATTTTTTTTTACATTTTTTTAATTGCATTTTAAGTTTGGGGGTACATGTGAAGAACATGCAAGATTGTTGCATAGGTACACACATGGCAGTGTGATTTGCTGCCTTCCTCCCCATCACCTATATCTGGCATTTCTCCCCATGCTATCCCTCCCCAACTTCCCACCCCCCGCTGTCCCTCCCCTTCTCCCCCTGACAGACCCCAGTGTGTGATGCTCCCCTCCCTGTGTCCATGTGTTTGCATTGTTCAACACCCGCCTATGAGTGAGAATATGCGGTGTTTGATTTTCTGTTCTTGTGTCAGTTTGCTGAGAATGATGGTTTCCAGGTTCATCCATGTCCCTACAAAGGATGTGAACTCATCATTTTTGATGGCTGCATAATATTCCATGGTGTATATGTGCCACATTTTCCCTGTCCAGTCTATCATTGATGGGCATTTGGGTTGGTTCCAGGTCTTTGCTATTGTAAACTGTGCTGCAATGAACATTCGTGTGCATGTGTCCTTATAGTAGAACGATTTATAGTCCTTTGGATATATACCCAGTAATGGGATTGCTGGATCAAATGGAATTTCTATTTCTAGGTCCTTGCCTCAGAATGATTTTACAAGAACAGCCTGCCACTGAAGTCTGAGTCCAAAACAAAACAGCCGACAAGGAAGTGTATGGACTGTGAACAGTGGCTTCACCCTGTGGGCCACAGACTGACCCACAAGGGACCGCAGATTTCTTGCAAGGGGTCTGTGATTTCACCCAACAAGCACTGTCTACAAACAGATGGTCTTATA
This sequence comes from Ateles fusciceps, assembly GCA_036589455.1. Classification (NCBI taxonomy): domain Eukaryota; kingdom Metazoa; phylum Chordata; class Mammalia; order Primates; family Atelidae; genus Ateles; species Ateles fusciceps. The sequence continues at coordinate 18,293,900 of JAZHEH010000222.1, forward strand.
CAACTATTCTTCAAATAAATGGAGATCTGCTGATGAAGTATTACTCAGTTATAAATGTTTCTGGGTAGTCACTTTTAGTCCCTGCGTATTTTTTAATTTTTCTTTATTATTATTTTTTGAGATAGAGTCTCACTCAGTTGTTATCCAGGCTGGAGTGCAGTGGTGCGATCCTGGCTCACGCAACCTCAAACTCCTGGGCTCAAGCCATCCTCCCACCTCACCCTTCCGAGTAGCTGCAGCTACAGGCTCAGGCGAGGGCCACCCCGCACAGCTGATTCTTCCAACTGTTTTGTAGGAATGGGGGCAGGGCGCTATTATGCCACCCAGGCTGATCTTGAACTTCTGGGCTTAGAGATCCTCCCACCTCAACCTCCCCTCAAGTGATGACAGGTGTGAGCACCGCACCCACCCATTGCGCACTTGCTCGAATCACTGGACAACAAAAGCACCGTGACCATGTAGGGTCTGCAAGGTTTTTAATGTTCAAGGGGGTGTCCATCTTGAAAGGGGTAAAGGAATTAACATATTTAGGTCCACTAATAGGGAACAGGAGAAAGATTCCGGCACAGCACGGGGGTCAGGAGACCATGTCCCGCACCTGTCGCTGCAGAGCTTCCCGGAGCCAGCCTTGCAGTGGTTGCCATGCTGCCGACGGCTGCCCCGCAGAATCGCTGGGACCAAGACCACGGTCCAGGAAGCTTCAAACGGCCACTCTGTGGCCTCCTACAGAAGTCTCCCCACTCTCCATACAGCACATTGTGAAATACACTGCATGATACTGAATACTGAAGAAAAGAAAGGAATGTACTGCAACTATTAAATAAACTGTATATACGAACAGGGAAAGATGTTCAAGAAATCCTAAGAATGTCTTATTTTAAGCTCTGCCTGCCTTCTGAGGCCAGCAGGCCCCATTCACTTGGTTTGGCTGGGCTCCAGTGAGAAACGAATTTGAGTTCTTGGGAAGGACGGACCCCTGGGAGAGCAAACAGGACTCTGGGCAACACTGTCTAAGCAGTGACCCCAGCACGGGCCTGAACAGAACAAGCAGCCCCCTCGGTTACGGGGATGGCACCCTCAGAAGTCCCCTGAGAGCTGTGCAGGAAGCGTCCCCCTCCTCCCCACCCTGAATCTGAACGGGATCAAACTCAAAGAATAAGAACAGAGGCCAAACCACCACCATGGTCTGCCATCAGCTGACCTACACTGAAGCCCAGAATCAAGCAAACAGGCCCCCCCAAGGCCCAGCTGTGAGGGCGAGCCAGCTCCCCCTGGTGGAAAGGCCTGCCCAGGAAAGATGGCAGAACAAAGGGAAAGAGCTGCTGGCTAGCCGGTCATTCTTCCCAAGTTAATAATTAGACCATCCCTGCCTTGGGCATTTGAGAGGCCAGGTGCGTGTTTGGGGAAAACTCCCTCCTCCTGGAATGCCTGTGTCCCCTGGAGGGCTCTTCAACACCTACCAGTGTGTCCACACAGGGAAGGGCTGGCGGCTGGGCCACCCTGTCAGGGACCCAGAACTGCCTCCCACTGCCCCACGCCCACCGCCAAAGCCACCCCCGCCAACCTGCCCCTTAACCCAATGGTATCAGGGCATCTTAAAAGCACAACCGCTTGACTGATGGCTGCTGTGTCAGATAAGAAGCAGGCCTCTCGGGGACAGACACACACACACACACCGTGCGGCTGGCTCCTGGCTCCCTCGCAGTCTGCCTCTCTCCTCACAGCTCAGCACTTTCTTCTGAAGAGCATTAAAAGTGCCATGCAGACAGCTGGTCCACCTTCACTCACAGCCCCACAATCCCAGAGCCTGTGCTGCCCCTGCAGACTCCTGCATGTCCTGGGGCGGCCACCACCCCAGCCCATGATGGCGCTCTTCAAACTAGCTTCTGTTTCTGTGGAAAAGCAAAAGGACTAAGTTCCTAACTGTGGAGTAGAAGCCACTCACCGACTAAACTATGGAAATTTAGTCCATCAGACCTTAGTCTAAAATGTGTAAGTCACACCCACCAGAGGAGGTGACCAAACACGCTTCGGTGAAGTCAGGTAAAAGCTGTTTGCAAACTGTGCAGGGTCTCGGCAGATGCACTGAGAATCTTTAGCTCTTCCGTCCCACAGGGATTCCACCAAAGTTAGTTGGTTTATCAGAGCCTCTTTTCATCCTTCATACGAGACACCTGAAAGTTATTTATTAATTATTTTTATTGCGGTAAAACATGGATATATCATAGAACATACCTTTTAATTGATTTCAAGCGTACAGCTCAGCAGCACGAAGTACGTTCGCATTGTTACAGAACCACCCCCACTCTCCAGCTCCAGAACTTTTTCTATCACCCCAAACAGAAACTCCACAACCATCATCAATAACCCTATTCCCCCTCTTTGAACTTGAACTGTCTCTATGTATTTGCCTATTCTAGGAACCTCAGATAAGTGGAATCATATACAGTATTGGTCGTTTTGTGTCTGGCTTATTTCATTTAGCACAATGTTTTCAAGGTTCATTAAAATCACGCTTTAAATCTCAGTCACGTTTTCATACAAATGAGTTCATTTCTCATCTAACTAAAACATTTACTAAATAAAACATCAACGAGAAAAAAATGCTTGAAGTCATGCAGTCCTTTTTACTTTTTACCTTTTTTACTTTCTACCTTTGAATAAAAGGTATAGGCAAAGATACGGAATCAACCTAAGTATTCACCAACAGATGAATAAAGAAAGAAAATGGGGCACATATACCCAGTGAAGTACAATCAGCCTTATAAAAGCAGGAAATTTTGTCATTTGTGACAACATGGATGAACCCGGAGGACGTGCTGTCACATGGCAATAAGCTAGCACAGAAAGACAAATGCTGCGGGACCTCACTATATGTGGAATCTAAAATCGTCAAACTCACAGAAGCAGAGAGCAACACTGTGGTCGCTGAGGCTGAGGACTTGAAGGGGGAAAGGGGAGATGTTGATCAAAAATCACAAAATTTCAGCTGGACCAGAGGAATCAGTTCAAGAGACCTATTGTATGTCATGGTGACTACAGTTAGGAACAATATATTATGTACCTGAAAATGGCTAAGAGTAGATTTTAAGTGTTCTCACCACAAAAAAATAAGTATATGTGATCATGATATGTTAAATAGTTTGATTTAGCCATCCACAATGTATACAAATATATACAATTTTTACTGACCAATTAAAAATAAAGAGGCCGGGTGCAGTGGCTCACCCCCTGTAATCCCAGCACTTTGGGAGGCTGAGGCGGGCAAATCACCTGAGGTCAGGAGTTTGAGACTAGCCTGGCCAACATGGCGAAACCCCATCTCTACTAAAAATACAAAAATGACCCAGGTGTGGTGGCAAGTGCCTGTAAACTCAGCTACTCAGGAGGCTGAGGCAGGAGAATCACTTGAACCCAGGAGGCGGAGGTTGCAGTGAGCCAAGATCACGCCATTACACTCCAGCCTGGGAGACAGAACAAGACTCCATCTCAAAGAAAAAGGAAAAATAAGGAAAGAAAGAAAAAAAAAATTGAGAGAAAAAGCATACATACAATGTTAAGAGTCAAAAAAAGAGATTACATCAACATTTATTTATTGAAGGCACTGAACAACGTTCTTATAAAATTCACTATCCCTAGTAACATGTACAAAACAAGTAACTGCGTAATCAAGACACTTCTTTAAGGATGTAATATTCTAGAAACATACCTTTTGAAGCATAGCAGTAGTCTCTTCTATGAAATAATAGCATATTTTCTGGGCTATGTCCAAGCTTGTCTTCTCATTCGTATCTGAAATTACTTCCCCAAGAAGTACTTTTCTCCAGCATGTACTAGAACCAAAATGTTCCATGACACAATTTTAGCAGGCTCTCAAAAATAGACTTTTACATTTCAATGCAACAAATAAACTCCTTCTATTTCTCCGGAAGCATAAATACAACTCATTCCATAAGCAGATTCCCCCAAGGCCCCATGTCACTTGCAGTCCACGTGTGAAAGCCAACCAGGTAGTAAGAAAGGAGGAGGAGGAGCTGGAAGGAAAAAGCACGAGGGGTGGGTGCTTTTTGCAGACAAGAATTGAATGTTATCATCATCACAAACCTGTGTCTGACACATGAGTGAATGAAGTCCTGTCCCTGGCTATGGGAACGAAGCAAGAGACAGAACAGGAAGGGGAGTCCACAGCCAAGAGGCAGAGGACTAAGGAGCAAAGGTGGGAGTTTTCCTTCTCTTCAAGTGACAGTCTGTCCAAAACAGGAGCAAACTGGACACATTTCACAGAGCCAAATGCTCTGTGTCTGGAAGGAGGAATCTACAGCCAAGCCCCTCTCTCCACGCAGGTCATTCCAACGCCCTACTACAAAGGCTCGCAGGAAATGGGGCTCAGTTGGCAGGCGGCACCCACTTTGGTGGGTCTGTTGTGGCAGGTGCGAGGGAGCCACAGCGGGATGCGGAGCAGAGATGGCAGCACCAAGATCTAGACACTAGGAATAAGAACTACTGGGAGAAAAGAGGATGGAGGGCCGGATTCTCGAACACGGAGAACCTGGAAGTGGAAGTGGCTTCAAAAGGAAGGAACAATGGCTGCTGTGGAAGTGAACAGGACCCGTTAGAATTCAGAACAGCTGGCAAGACACAGCACGGAATAGACTCGGGAGTCTTGAGTTTATAGATGACAGGTGGAAAACTCAGGAAATTGATGAGTTCTCATGAAAGAAAAAGGCAATTACTGAGTGTCAGGCGCAGTGTTCATGAATAACCATCATCTAATTTACTCTTCACAATTACCTAGCAAAGAAAGCACGATTATCCCACATTAGACTCAAAGAAACAGAATCAGGGAAGCTGGAGAACTCACCCTAAGTGACAGAGCCAGTGAGAGGCCAAAAAATTACAAACATGTATCAGGCAGAGCCCCCAAACATGCTTTTTCTGCCACCCCACTCAGTAAGCAGTAACTCAATAACTCAAACAGAAGAAAGGAGGCCTAAGGGGTCAAGACCTCTGGGAAACAACCAGTTGTTGTATTTAATTTTAGGCTGAAGTATCTGAAAAGGACTCATGCCTTGTTGCCAGAAGTATTTAAAGAAGCTTAAATGAGTACATACAAAATAAAAGGGAAGATGAGTAATGGCGGAAAACAAGACAAAGGAAGATGAAAGGTGAAAAGACAAGACACAGCAGGAACGGGTCAGTGAGAAGCCACACGCCTTCACATTCGGTACGTTTGGATGGACTTCAGATTTGCCTCTCAGTTTTCCAGTGAACAATAAAAAGAAGGAAACATCAGTTAAAGAAATCATAGGATCTGTAAGATAAAAACACTCAATTTGCTAAGAATAAAAACAAAAACTATGGTGTTGAGATGAGGGGAGAAATTTTCCTCCAAAGATACTAGAGAAAAAGAAGGAAGCAACATCATCTCATCCAGAAGAAGAGCAGGCATCACTGCAGGAGCACCGACTGCTCCAGGCACCGTGCTAAGGGCTGCTTTGGGGCCTCATCTCAGCTAGTCCTCCCAACCGCTCAAGGACAGGCTGCACCATCTTCAAGAAGTTCTCCCTGTATATCTAGCAGCAGAAGGCTGCAAGCAGCTCTCCCTGCCAGGGACTCTGGCTGCCGCTGCCCCTACACTGGGTCCCGCACAGCTGGATATACCAACAGGTGGCTGTGGGCAGCAGGACTGACGGCCGGGCGGGGAACATGAGGGACCCTGGCCAGGAGGCATGCCCACGCTGGGGGGCTCCCCGACCCGCCTCCCCCATGGAAAAGTCCAGGCCTCTCCTTCAGCGGGGCTTTGGGATCGGCCCCAGGGCCGGACTGTCATTAGGAGCTCTTGCCCCAGGAAGCTCTTGCTCCTACCTACTCTGAGACTTTCCTCTGAACAGTGCCAAAGCCCACATTTTTTAAAGGATTTCAGGTCACCACGAGAAAAATATGAGTAGAAACCAAAAAATTCTCAGAACCATGTACTCTGATTGATTCTAAAACCAGAATTCCAACATGGTTAAAACTTAGAAATGAAACACTCACTACATGGGCAAGTTACATAACGAAAAAGCAACTCCAAGCATGATATTCCTTTTTCCTCCCCCGGCTATCTCGAATGCACGCCAAAATCAAACCAACCCTCCAGAGTTATACCTAGACTGCTGTTACAGCTTAAGACCAACACATGTGAAACTTACAATTTTTCAGCTTCCAGACATAACAACTTAAGGGCTGTGAGTAACCTCCAAGATGGTCCATCCCATCCGAATGTCAAATTTCTGAAGTAGAAAAACAAATAATGACAAATCTGTCATTTCAGTATTTCATGACCTCACGGCAACTGGCTGAAGAGCCAAACACCTTTTTAAAGGGGTTGCTAAATGTCATGTAACCTGCAATCTTGGTCAAAGGACAAGAGAAAATCAGTCTGCAAATACTTAAGAAGAAAGCTTAAGTAACAGAAAATTCTCTCCACTTTTTTTGAAGAGTAAACAGCTCTTTTCCAATAACTTTAGTAAGAAGCTTGAACGTGGATGAGGGGCCTGGGGGCAGGGCACATGCGCAGGAGTTCCCAGTGAGAGAAACGCTGAAGAACTGGAAGTACTCTGGGCATCACACAGATGGCCGCCGTCACCGCCAGGCTGCTCTAACACCATGGCTGGGTCTTTTAAAACTTAATTTCATTCAGAAAAGAAAATCCAAAAGGGAGAGCCTTGAACCCTGTTTAACGCACTTGGCATGGAATCACCCAGCTACCCACCTACCCCAAGAGCCTGCATCATGTTGCTAGGTGCCTGGGCTCTCCTGAGGGCCAGCCTGGCCTTCCCACATGACCACAGCATAGACAGACTCCTCCTGGGCCGCCCATCAACACATCCAAGTTCTCTTTTGGTACCATAATTTAATATTTCCAGCTTGTACCTTATGTCCCTAAATAAGTTTCTTTCAAGTGTCTTACACTCCTTATGCCTTCCACAACATCAAGCACAGTTTTACTACACATAGTAAGTGCTCAATACCTACTCATCAGCTGATACAGTCAGAAGGTGTCTCACCCCTAAGGAAACCTTAAACCCAGATTTTCCATAAAAATTTCCTAAAGGAGCTCTCCCTCAGTCTCTCTCAGTCTCTCTCTCAGTCTCTCTCAGTCTCTCCCTCAGTCTCTCTGTCTCTCTCAGTCTCTCTGTCTCTCTCAGTCTCTCTAAGTCTCTCTCAGTCTCTCCCTCAGTCTCTCTGTCTCTCTCAGTCTCTCTAAGTCTCTTTCAGTCTCTCTCGGTCTCTCTCTGTCTCCCTCAGTCTCTCTGTCTCTCTCTCAGTCTCTCTGCCTCTCCCTCAGTCTCTCTGTCTCTCCCTCAGTCTGTCTCTCTCAGTCTCTCTCTCAAAGTCTCTCTGTCTCTCCCTCAGTCTCTCTCTCTCTCTCAAAGTCTCTCTGTCTCTCCCTCAGTCTCTCTCTCAGTCTCTAAGTCTCTCTCTGTCTCTCCCTCAGTCTCTCTGTCTCTCTCAGACTCTCTGTCTCTCTCAGTCTCTCAGTCTCTCTCAGTCTCTCAGCCTCTCAGTCTCTCTCTGTCTCAGTCTCTGTCTCTCTCAGTCTCTCCCTCAGTCTCTCTCAGTCTCTCAGTCTCTCTCTGTCTCTCTCAGTCTCTCAGTCTCTCTCTCTCTCTCAGTCTCTCTGTCTCTCAGTCTCTCTCTCAGTCTCTCAGTCTCTCTCTGTCTCTCAGTCTCTCTCAGTCTCTCTGTCTCTCTCAGTCTCTCTCTGTCTCTCTCAGTCTCTCTCAGTCTCTCAGTCTCTCTCTCAGTCTCTCAGTTTCTCAGTCTCTCTCAGTCTCTCCCTCAGTCTCTCAGTCTCTCTCAGTCTCTCAGTCTCTCTCAGTCTCTCAGTCTCAGTCTCTCAGTCTCTCTCAGTCTCTGTCTCTCTCAGTCTCTCCCTCAGTCTCTCTCAGTCTCTCAGTCTCTCTCAGTCTCTCAGTCTCTCCCTCAGTCTCTCAGTCTCTCTCTCAGTCTCTCTCAGTCTCTCTCTCTCTGACTGGTAACTCACAAGGAGGCCCCGCCCTGCCGCCCTCACCTCTCCGCTGCACTGTGAAGCTCTCACCAACCAAAAAAAAAAATTTCCTATAGGAATAATTATGAGAGAGAAAGAGAAACACTTACTCCATATAGCCATGATCCTTTAAGATGGAAATCTTTTTGTCCATCTGTTTATCTGTTGATGAAAGATATTTAACAAGTATTTCTAAATAAAAAAAAAAAAACAGACTGAGAATTAGGGTGTAAATTTGGACAAAAACATGTCTCCCTTTCCTTCACTTCCCTTCGCTTCACTTCCTTTCCCCTTAGCAATCCAGACATGCATAAACAGTTCTACCTAATTCACACAAAAGAAGTCTACTCTTCAAGTCCAATTCAGTCGCATCAGTACTGAGTCCCTGAAAAGCTGTAAGAATTCCAAGGCTGGAGGACTAAGCACGCACAACCTCAGCTCGTGCTCCCGCTAAGTAAATCCACCAAAAACAATCAGGTCATATGACATCAGCATGACTGTTGGAAAATTACAACCAACAAAAGTAGAGGCCCTGCAAAAACACGAGGAAAGGTTTACAATATTGAGCTTTTTCAAAACCAGAATCACAGCAGTCTGGACGTTAGTGACTGCAACTACAAAAAGCTTAAAGTAAATATGCACAAATTAAGCTATTTGGAGAAACAGAGCAGTGAGGGATTTTTCTATTTCATTTTTTAAAATGTAAAAATAACTAAAATATAATTTTTGCTCAAATTAATTTATTCAATAAATGAATACTTCATGGACATCAATATTAAATTTATCAGGATTTTGAAAACATGAGGCCAATCTCAAAGCTTGTTTTCTAGCAGCAAGACTCCGTTTTTGTTTTTCTATTTTTTTTTTTTTTTTTAAGAAATCACATTATTATTCTGCCTATGAGATGGAGTGGCATCCGCCTGACCAAGTTTCTATTTCCAATCAAACCTATATTAAAAATGCTTCAAATTATAGATATAATAAATCCCCTGCCATTTTTTCATGGCCTAGAAAACTGCTTCTTTACTGCTTCAGAAAGGGGAAAGAAAAAATCAGTCTTCTATGTACTTTTTTAACACTATATTTGGAATTTTCACACCATAAGTTTAATGGTTAACTTACTATTTTAAAATAATAAAACCAGGCCAACCACTGTGACTCCTGCCTATAATAATAATACCAACACTTTGGGAGGCCAAAGCAGGAGGATTTCTTGAGCCCAGGAGTTCAAGACCAGCTTGGGCAACATAACAAGACATTGTCTCTATCATATGAAAAAACAAAAATTTAAAATAATAATAATAAAGCCAGGCGAGGCGCAGTGGCTCACTCCTATAATCCCAGGCACTTTGGGAGACTAAGGCAGGTAGATCACAGGAGGCCAGGAGTTCGAGACCAGCCTGGCCAACATGGTGAAACCCCATCTCTACTAAACATTCAAAAATTAGCCAGGCGTGGTGCTGTACGCCTGTAATCCCAGCTACTCAGGAGGCTAAGGCACAAGAATTGCCTGAACCTGGGAGGTGGAGGTTGCAGTGAGCCAAGATCACGCCACTGCACTCCAGCCTGGGCAACAGAGTAAGACTCTGACTCAAAAATAATAAAACCAATGATGATGACTAGTTAAGAAAACACAAAGAACACACATGAAATCAAATATCATGGCATCAACCTCCAGTAACAAGGACTATGTAATAGAGTTAACTCTGTGATTAGCACAGTGTCTTACACACAGTAGGTGCTTAACAAATATTTTTATTCATTGCTCCCTAATCCTATTGTCTTTAATGACAGTGACAATGTTTCAGTACAAACATTTCCATCCTTTAATATTGTATTCGTTCCTTAGCAGTTTTCCTTTTCTTCCATTCTATCTTCCGACCCAATGCGATGAAAACTTCTCAGTTCTTCTTATCCTAAATATCAATCAAAGGTTTGTTGTTTTTACTTCAACACTGAAACTACAGTCAGTAAGAGTGAGGCTAAGCCTACCTAGAGGAAAATTAGTGATGTCTATGTCAGTCTTAAGGTTCTGATATTGTTATGAAAACTGAATATAAACACACCTCTAAATGGGGGAAAAAAATATATAGTGTTAATGTCACAAACAACGTTGATTCCAACCTCTGGAGACATAAACGCAAGCATGAGGATTATGTATGGAAACAAATCCATATTCCAGGAACAGCCGTTGATTATCGTGAGGGCCGTAACAGATGAACACCTCTTCATGTTTTCTCCAACGTGAAGTCGTTCTAATTTCGTAACAGTGAGTTTCTTCATTAAATGCTGCTTTTACCTACAGAGAAAAATTGTTAAAGGTTTTTCTAAAGTAAGGTGTGAAACTACAAAGCCGATTAAGTTATTGTATAATATTAATGTGAGTTAGGTGCAGTTTTCAAACACTCATCAATAAATGTAACTCCGCCTAGGGAAGCTGCCACTTCAGTTTCACCCACCCTGACTTCACCCCACTGGTACGGGAGGGAGTCCCGCCCTAGGAGGGCCACACTCGACGCCTGACACAGCACAGATGAGATTGCCAGCAGTTTACTGGCCACATCCACTCAGACCCAGGGCAAGAGGACACAGTGGTGCCAATAAACTTGATCTGTGAAAAGCTAAAGAGTAAATAGGTTCGGCTTTGCCAAACCTATGTAGTCTCTGTCGAAGCAGCTGCAGTTTTTCATCCTTTAAAACTATAAAAACCACTCTTGGCTCAGGGCTCTCGGGCCACATGTCCATAGGCTGTAGTCTGTGGTGTTCTCTTATTACAGTAGACTGTCAAATCATTGGTTTGGCACATAAATGTACAAAAGCCCCATTAAAAATAAAGTCACTGCTCTGGGGACTACGGAGTCCCCATGTCTAGCACCCTATTGCTCTACACACCCCTGATATTATTAGAAATACTCATCTAATCCCAGCCTCCTTTGCTCCAATTGTTAGAGACACTTCTTTCTACAAAAGTAACAAGCAGACAAGCCCAGGGCTTGTTCCTGGGCTAAGAAAGCAGAGCAGGAACCTCCCTAAGCTCTGCTCTCACGTGGAGAGCACGTGAGCTGGCACCTGGGCTCACAAGGCCATCGCTGCTCTTCTCACAGTGGAATGTCACGTGAAGGCAACAGCCAGTACACGGATCCCAGTCATGTCCCTGCACAGCACACCCCAAATGGGTTACAGGTGAGCTGACTGATGGACTCTCCTCTGCTCTCCAAGACAGGCCCCTACCCCGGCATGCCCTGCAAATACACTCATTTCCTAAAGAGCCACCCAGGAAAAAGGTGGGGGAGGAAGTGATCGGTGACCAACTCTCAAATCGGGTTTCTTTAATTATTTCCCAGAACCCCTTCCCCACAAATACCCATCCATTCAATAAACATTTACCCAATACCTGCTATGTGCCAGGCCCTGCCATGAGCACTGGGGTAACAAAGAGGAACAAGACAAAGACCCCATTCTCAAAGATTTCAGAGCTCAGTGGGAAAAAGAACTAGTCAGTCAGCGATCAAATCAAGATAAATGCTGTGACAGCTATGCCACCAAGTTTAAAAGGCACAGGGCAGGAAACCAAGCTGGGCTTCAGTCTCAGTCTGGAAGGAGGAATGAGGGGAGAAGTAAGAAGGAATTTCCCACAGGCTGCTGGGAAAGACCGGACAGGGGCGCAGCCCAAGGCTCTGGAGGCCTGAAGAGCAGAGTGGAGAAATGGGCAGAGGAAAGCACTGCAGGAGGGACAGTGGGGTCTGGAAGAACAAGCGGAGCACTCCTGATGGCAGGCCAACCCAACCCAGTCACCTGAAGCTGCCGCCGCCTCTTCCTGTGGTGTAACCCATCCTCTGCAGTGACAGGTTCTAGGCGGTGGAAGCCTTCCTATCCAAATAGAACAGCTGCTCCCCTCGTCAGCTTCTTACCTGGACATGTGGGCTATGATTCAGCAGGTCCAGGTACGGAGCGAGTGCACAGGTGTCCGGCTCTGCAGAAAGGCATTCCCGCTGCCTGGGCCTCAGGTACACGGCTCTGGTGTTAACAGTGCACCAAGCCCACAGCAGGGCACTGTAGCTGAAGATGCTGTCAACAGCCTCTGCAAACAGAGGCTGCAGAGAAGAGAAAAAGTCTCTGGAGGAAGCAAAGAACTCCTGCACATGGGCTCTCTGCTCTTCAGCCTTTGCTTTTAAAGATTTGGGAAGAAGGTTCACCACTTCCGGCTCCAAACAAACAGGGCAGGTATAGGCCTTGGGTAAAATCTCCAGGTAAGGCTTCCAAAGAGATCGGTCCCCAGCATGCTTTTCTGAAACTAAAAAGGTGCACAGAGCCAGCAGAGGAGATGGAGGAGGCTTCCACCTTTGAAAATTAAAAGCCGGTTTAAAGGAGTTACTTTGATTCAAAATACAAAATAAGGTAAGCAGTTGGTTTTGCTGCCAAAGGGAATGTGTTCAAACTGTCAACACACTCAGTTTACTTAACAGACACAAAAGAGTTCCTTCCTTCCTTAAGGCTCTTCCTCTCTGGGGGAGCACAGCCCCAATGCTAGCACTCTGAAAGAGCCATATTTACCCGTCAGAAAAACTGACTCACTAAGCCAAGTTCCAGGTTTGTTGCAAGAAATTCCCCTTTGCAAAAAAACCTCTTTGCTTCCAACTTGGTTCTCCAGTTGTAAAGCTTCTGACCTAAGGCCATTGGTCTCACCTGAATAAAGATATAAAACGATGGGAAAAACTGAGACCTGCACCTCTGTACACAGAGCTAATTTAAATTCTTTAGAATTAAATAATATTTAAAATTCAGTCCCTCAGTGAGATAAGCCATGTTTTAAGTGTGCAACAGCCATTCGGAGCTAGTGGCCACCATACTGGACAATGCAGAAAAAATATCTCTCTCATCGCTGAAAGTTCTATTGGACAGCACTTACCTAGACCAAACCTGAATATGCTTATATACACTCGCTGCAGTTCTAAAGCTTTTATTCCTAAGTTTACCTGCTCTATTACATGTTATATATCACAGAATTGTTGTTTTGCATAATGCCAATAAAAAGATCTCATGTTGCCTAAATGTATTTAGAAAACATTTTCATCAATCCTTCAATGTCCAGATTCCTATACTGCCATACATTCTACTTGAAATTTCAGAATGATTCAGAAAGTGTTAATAATGACAGCATCCTTGCCTGACACAGGCCTAAAGACCTATTCACCTTCTTGCAAAAACATGCCAGGCGGAAAAGAACTTAACTAAGGGTTAAGAAACAGTAGCGGCCAGGCACAGTGGCTCTTCGCCTATATCTCAGCACTTTGTCAGGCTAACTAAGGCAGGCAGATCACTTGGGGCCAGGAGTTTGAGACCAGCCTGGTCAACAGGGTGAAATCTTGTCTCTACTAAAAATGCAAAAATTAGGTTTGGTGGAGCATGCTTGTAATCACAGCTACTCAGGAGGCTGAGGCATGAGAATTACTTGAACCTGGGAGGTGGAGGTTGCAGGGAGCCAAGATCACGCCACTGCACTCCAGTCTGGGTGATAGGGTAAGACCCTGTCTCAAAAAAAAAAAAAAAAAAAAAAAGACAGAAAAAAGAAAGAAAGAAACGATATCCTCTTCAACCCTCATAATTTAGAAATCCCTTCCACTGAGGGTCTCTCTCACTCTGTCCTCAAAGATGCCCCAAACAAAAGCCCAGCAGAACCAGAAGACAACTCCCACATCAGCCTCCTCTCTTCTATACCTAAATAAAACTAATTCTTTCATCATGTCAACAGCTCTTCAGAGTTAAAGAAAAACTGAAGTACAATGCGGGTAGAAATAAGAGAGAGTAACTTACATTTGTCAAGAGCTACCATGGTGGAAGAAAACAGGCTACTGAGAGCCGAGGCACTCAGCTGTGACTTACATGTTACCCCATTTAATCTTTATTTCTTAGTAAGTGACAGATTGGGATTCATACCCACACCCCAGGAAGCCTATTGAAAACCTTAAAAATATGGTTTACAGTGAACTAAGAAGAAACTTTCTAGAACAGAATAAACTTTTCAAATCATTTCAGGTATTTATCAGCTCTACAAGGGACTCGGTCCTAATGAATTCCGTCTCAAATGACATATTTGCCAGTGACAGACTTTAAGGAGAAGCACTCACAGCAGGTAAGCATGCACGTGGTCACTTACTTAGTAATGTACGCCCCTAAGTAGCTTCGAATCACCGTGTCCGTGGTGAGCAGGCAACTCTCCGGCAATGAAATAATCATCTGTCCCTCCTGGCCAAAAGGAAAGTAAAGTTGAGGATGCCTATACTTTGGGAAGGACCCATGAGTATGAGCCTTATCAAGTCTCTGATCCCACATCACCTACCAGGAACCCACTCTAACTCAACCAAAAGCCACCAATGAGCCCACCAACGGAGTCGCTCCCAACTCTGCAAGTCAGCAGATGCACACGAGGCTGCTCCAGTGCCAGGTCCCACAACCCCAACAAACATTAAAGGTTCATTATGTGACTGACACCCACAAGCAGTCAACCCCTCACCAAACAGAGTGGTGGAAACACTTTAACAATTCAAATTATACTGTTTCTTCACTTTCTTATGCCAGGAAATAGTGCTACCAACAGGAAACAGACAGAAACTACCCCCAAAAAATTGTATCCAGTGAAATCCAAGTGGCCAGGCGATGATCTGCTCTCTAATAACCCACACCTATTGGCCTGCCCAACACAATAAGGATCGAATTCTACCACTTGCAAAAGTATCATTTTCAGTGTCTCCTGAGATAGAACCATAGAAAGAACAATTAGATGTAAAGTAATAGAAAACAGTTTAAATAAAACACAGCACTAAGAAGCTAGATATAAGATTCTCCTTTAATTTTAACTGGCATCTAAGTTGGTTAAAAATCTTAGTTAAAAATCTAAGCCAAGGCCAGGCACAGTGGCTTATGCCTGTAATCCCAGCACTTTGGGAGGCCAAGGTGGGTGGATCATCTGAGGTCAGGAGTTCAAGACCAGCCTAGCCAACGTGGTGAAACCCCATCTCTACTAAAACTACAAAAATTAGCTGAGTGTAGCAGTGGGCACCTGTAATCCCAGCGACTCTGGAGGCTGAGGCAGGAGAATCGCTTGAACCCAGGAGGCGGAGGTTGCAGTGAGCCGAGATCGCGCCACTGCACTCTAGCCTGGGCAACAGAGCAAGGCTCAGTCTCAAAACAAAAAAATCTCAGCCAAAAAATCTTCTGGGATCAATTTCTGGTTTCCTCGTCTGTAAAGCAAGATTAAGCTGGATATTCACTATGGTTACTTCCCATTCCAACATCCTATGATCTTCTGGTTTGAAAATACTCAGGTAAATCTCTTTATCATCAAAATGCAAACTGCACACTTCACTGTGCATTTCACTATATGTAAAATATGTCTCAATTTTCAAAAAGTTTTGACACAACAACCACATTTGAATGTACATGTGAAACAACTATTTCATGATCTAAACAAAAACTACCTACAGTTACTGCTACATGACACTTCTCATCCCCAAACTCTGCTACAGAATAAAGTCAATTACACCTTCCTCCAAAAATAAAAATATTGCACAACAATATGAATGTACTTAATACTACTGAACTTCAAAATGGTTAAGATGGTAAGTTTTATGTTACATATATCTGACCACAATTAAAATGTTTAAATGATGAAAACATTAACACAGCGTAATAGAATTACAACATTAAAAGACACCATTCTTTACATATTAGACTTCTTGTGTTTGTGATTTTCACCTGTTTAGGAAACATAACCTGAATTCCCTTGCTGACTGTGCTTGCATTTTAAAGAAATTATACTTTCTTTTAATATTTTAAAAACTTATATTTTTAACACAACATTTTCAACAATTAAAATTATTTTTGGGCCAGGCACAGTGGCTCACGCTTGCAATCCCGAGGTGAGCGGATCACATGAGGTCAGGAGTTTAAAACCAGCCTAGCCAAGGCAGTGACACGCTGTCTCTACTAAAAATACAAAAAAATTAGCTGGGCATGGTGGTGTATGCCTGTAATCTCAGCTACTCAGGAGGCTGAGGCAAAAGAATCACTTGAACCCGGGAGACGGAAGTTGCAGGGAGCCGAGATCACACCACTGCATTCCAGCCTAGGTGAAACAGCAAGACTCTATGTCTCAAAAAAAAAAAAATTATTTTTTATCTACTAAAAAAAAAAAAAGATACCATTCCTTAGGCTAAACATATGTACACATCTGAGTGAGTGTTTTAAATAAATTAAAGAATTAAAAATAAGATAACTTTTAAATAAAAAGAAGAAATTAATTTCTAACTTTACATAAAATTGTGTATTACAGAGCCTTTAAAATAGCACTGGAAGAACAGAAAAGAAACTTTGGAGATCCTCATTTACTTCCTCATTTTGTAGGTGAGGAGACGGAAGCCGAGAGGATGAGGGGTCTCATGCTAGGGCCCCAGGCAGCTGAAGGCAGGCAGCTGAAGGTAACTTGGGCCCAAGCCTGAGGCCTCGCCCTCCCCCAACTCTGGCTTCTACCTGCCGCACGCACCATGACTGCCTCACAGACAGCAGCAGCTCTCTTAGCACACTGAAAACGTGATCTGACATGTAACACGTGTTGTGGCAGAGACTGCTAGCTGCCTATCCCAACATGCCTTCTCTCCCCCTCCTCACTAACAGAATCCTACTTAGAGGGCACACAGCTGGGGAAAGGCCAGCACGTCTCTCCTCCCTTGCAGCTGGCTAGGGCTGTGTACCTGATGGATATCCAAGGACGTAGGGAAGGGAGTTTCCTCAAAGGGAGGAAGCCTGCCCCTTTCTCACCCCCTTGCTCTCTCCTGCTGCTCAAGTTCCAGGACCCACACCCTGACCTGCGGGTGCAGTTCCCTTAAGGACGTGAGAGAGCTGGAAGGAGCTGGGGCCTTTGCCGGCCAGAGGACTAGCCCACCAGCCCGGGGCAGCCTACCCCAAGCTTGTTTCTCTGGGTGAGAACAGAATAAATTTCCATGCTGCTTACGTACCTCAGCTTTGGGCTTGTCTTTTATTGCAACAAACTTAATCCTAGTTGATAGAACCATACTCAAACATATCTATTAGGTAAGTAAGAAATGACTGTATGTCTGAAATATTTTTAATCCACTTCGTTTGAACCACAACAACAAAGCAGCAAAATCTACATTGGGTTTCAAGGATAAAAGAAGTTCTCACCTGCAGGGATGTTTGGCTCATCAGCCCTCTTCCTGTACCTAGGAAAACAAAGACAGAAAAACAAATAAATCCCACTACCCCTTCAAGGTCCTAGAGATACCATTACGAAAAAAAAATGTGAACCTCAAAATCACACAAGGCTGAAGCTGGATGTCTCTCAGCCTTTGATTCCCAGGGAAAACAGGGAGTCAGAAAGCTATTCCAGAAAATGTCCTGACCTCCAGTGAGGTATAATCCTTGAAGGGCAAAGTCAGCTTCAGAGGTCAGACCTAAAGACCACCATGGACTTTATACAGATCTACTGCTGGGCCTCTTGCAGGAAGCTTTGAGCTGAACTTTCTCCCCTGGGGCCTACCAGCTAAGTGAGGGGGCTACTCCCAATGCCAGCCAACCTCTGAAGCTAGAGCCCCAGGCTCTTATCCCCATTGCCAGACTCAGCTCTCCGGAGTAAAGACCTTGAGACCCCTCTGATTGACCGGCTAGCCTCTAAACCCCACTCAAGTCCCCACAAAGACTGCAGACATCCCCCTCTCTGATCAGGTAACCCATGAGATGGGCTCTGCAGGACCTGTTGAGCTCAGCTGGGTAGGTCAGATCCAGCTGTTCCCCTGTGCGCCAAGGTTCTGGCTAGAGCACAGTCACCATAGTAACCTCAGCAGCTGCATTAATGCCCCACCAACTTCCAGAAGTTTCTCCCTCCATGCCTAAGCTTCTGTTCCTGGAACTGGCAGATGAACACTGAAAGGATGCTCAGATGACAGCTTTCTGGCAGGCATAGGGTTTATATGACCACATGAGGCCTAGAGTAGTCATGTCTCCAATTCATCATTCTTCACCTTTCCTCTCTTAGCTGGGAGGGAAAATAATTGAGCCAAGTCAATTCAGGACTACTGGGAGCTCCCGGCTCAAGGTGGGAATTCCTGCCTCAAGTCTCCCATCAGTTTCCCGGCAAGTTGGATTTGATGAGTCCCAATTTATCTCCCCTCCCAGGAGGACACTGTCTGCTCATACAGCTGGTTCTAGTGTTAAGATCTTATTTTACTGATTCTGTGCACCCCATCGTGGAGTTAATCGTCCCTGGGGGGCCAGAACTCCTCTTAGAATCAATTACTAACAGGACGATTTTCTTCTACATGGTTATCCTTCCAAAACCTTATGTGCTAATAAGTGAAAATTTCTCTCCAAATATATATATGAACAAAACCTGGCCTCTGGAATATATCTAGAAGATCCTTTACCTATATTTCTATGAAAGATAGTGTTTGATATCAAAAAACATATAATAATCTACACTAACTTTCATTCTTATATTGGATATACTAGGCAAAGTAGAAGTGGCCATTAGGAGCTCATAAGAGTAAAGCTTATTTACAAATGTCCTAAAGCCTCAAAATTTCCACTATCATAAATCTACACGGGAGGCCCAGACCTGGCTAGCGCTTTTGGTGGTGAAAGGAAACACTGTCAGTTCCCAAGGCAGAAAAGAAGAGAGTCTACAGATGGAATCCTTCATAGGAGATTTCCTGTGCCACTCCACAAACTAAGATTAAGTCCCCAGAATTTTGTACATTTTGACGGAAGCCCAACAATGTTACCTCCTATCATACACTGATTAAGAGCTAAAAAATATATGAAGGTTCCATATACAGAAGGTTCCTTGTCCCTAGAACCGTAAGCACTGGGCTCGGGTCACTGCCAAATTACTGCACTTTAGCACCTGCGTGGCCCTGATCTGGGGTTGGGGCCAGGGCAAGTCGTTCTCACTTTTAAAAATGGGAACTCTTTACTGCTCCAAATTATAGACAAATGGACCTATTCTCAGGTATTCCATCTAAACCGTTTGCTGATTCCTGCTTGATTATTTTAAACCCATCCTTCTTAGGGCAAATGACACCTGAGAAGTGGGCAGGCCTAAGACATGGCAAGTCTACTGCTGACACTACTGACTCTCTTGATCGTCTGGGGAAGAACTCCATTCAGTAACATCTAAGAGTGTGGCTTTTACTGACCATCTTTGACACACAAAAATAGTAAGTCAAGCATTATGCTAGAGGATGACAATATGGTTCATGACCATCAACTAGAAGGGGCCCTGTAGAAAATGGCTCAAATCAAGCATTTTAGTTCAAAGTCATCACGTGTAACTGACTCATGGAGAACAACTTCACACACATCACCTCACTCAGCAAGGGGCACACATGGGAAATCATCTGCCTGAGCGGGGGTACATGAGGAAGTTAATTTGCTCAAAGTTCAATTACCTAATGGGTACTTGAGTAATAATTCTAATGGCCAAGGGGAGCATTCTGTGGCATGCTTTAACTTTTCTATAAAGTGAAATGTCAACAGCCTGCCCTGTGATGTAGAACTTTGGGGCCCTAATTGCACCATTATTTCTGTGCTACAGCAGACTCCAAATCCTTTTAAAGAGCATCTTGGTCCTCCCTATGGCTATCTCCTGCCCACCTGTGGGAAGAGTGGAGTGGCCATCTCTGCAGACACACACCCACAGCAAGCTGTCCAACTTCTGTGAGAGAATGTTCCAGAAGAAAATGCTTTTTGTTTGGTTTTTGTTAGTTTTTTGAGACAAGGTCTCACTCTATCACCCAAGCTGGAGTGCAGGGGCGTGATCATGGCTCTCTGCAGCCTCAACTTCCCAGGCTCAAGCAAACCTCCCACCTCAGCCTCTACAGTAGCTGGGACTACAGGGGCATGCCAGCGTGCCTGGCTAATTTTTGTATTTTTAGTAGAGACAGGATTTCATCATGTTGGCCAGGCTGGTCTCAAACTCCTGAGCTCAAGTGATCCGCCTGCCTCAGCCTCCCAAAGTGCTAGATTACAGACGCGAGCCACTGCACCTGGTAAAACGTTAACCTAGCCTCCATAATAAGTGCAAGTTCCAGAAGAGACTGTCAATCTACCTCCGCTCAGTGCTGAAGCCCACCGCTCTGCAATTAACTGGCCACACATGGAGGGCTCCTCCTCTAACCCAAGGGGGAGCACAGCTGTAAACCAGCTTAGGGGCAGTATCTGCCGATGTCACCTGCTAGAGTTGCCCCTGCTGTCTAGCTGGCTCTCATGTAGGAAAGGGCAGGACGGCTGAAGGCTGGATCTTACCTGGAAAACGAGCAGGCACTAAGTTCGGATCTTGAAACTTCCTATCTTTCAGCCACTTCCTTAGCGCTATAAATTCAGACTTGTAGCTCTCATTCACTATCAGGCAAGGAGAGAACAAATGGTGATTAAAACCACCATATAATTGGATCACCATTGTAACAGAACATGTCTGATGAAGTGTATCAGACAGACTTACACAATGGTAAGCACTGGCGTATCTAACCATAGAAAAGGTACAAAACAAATACAGTATTGGCCAGGTACAGTGGCTCACATCTGTATTCCCAACATTTGGGAGGCCAAGCAGGAAGATTGCTTGAGGCCAGGAGTTTGAGACCAACCTGGCCAACATAGAAAGACCCCATCTCTTAAAAAAGAAAAAAGAAAGAAAAATACAGTATTGTAATCTGATAGGACCACCATTGTATATGTGATCCATCAACCAAAACATCCTTAGGCAACATATGACTATATTTACTCAATGTAATCCTCATCAAAATTCAAGCAGGCTTTTGTATAGGAATTAACAAGCTGACCCCAAAAATCATATGGAAATACAAAAAGCCTAGAATAGCCACAATGTCTCTGAAAGACTGATTTTAAAACGTACTATAAAGCTAGAGGAATCAAATTAGTGTGATATTGTCAACACAGACAAATAGGTCAGTGGAACAGAACAGAAAACAGGAAGAGACCCACACATAAATGACAACTGATTTTTGACAAGGTGCAAAGGCAATTCAGTGGAAAAAGGCAGTCTCTTTAATAAATGATGATCGAACAACTATGGATCTCCATAAGCAAAAAAAAAAGGGGGGAAACTTATCCCTACCCTGTACCATATCCAGTTGCATCTACATAGGACTTTCCACACGGCTAAGCACTTTTGTATTGAACAAGATACAATATCTTCTTCAGATTGGGTTACCTTGAATTTGAAATGATAAATTTACATCCAAACATTGCTATCCTACAGGTAGCTGAAGGTCAAGACCAGAAAAAGAAACTTGGGAGTCATTCCCAGAGAAGACAGTTGAAAACAATGAGTTAGATATCTTCACATTCTCACCAGGATCTAAAAAAATACAAGGGCACCATTCAAAAGATTGTTATTTAAGAAATATTGTCTTTGGGCTGGGCATAGTGGCTCACACCTGCCATCAATGCTTTGGGAGGCCAAGGCAGGAGGACCACTTGAGCCCAAGAGTTCAAGACCAGCTGGGCAACACAGTGAGACCCTGTAGCTAAAAAAAATTTTAGAAAACAGTAGCCAGGTGCAGTGGCATGTACCTGTAATCCCAGGTACTTGGGAGGCTGAGGCAGGAGGGAGGTTAAGCCAGGAGGATCACTTGAGCCTGGGAGTTCAAGGCTGTAGAGAGCCATGATCACACCACTGCACTCCAAGAAAGATAGATTCTCTTTGAACACTGTGTGCCTTTAAGAAAAGCTATGTGTTAGGCTGGCCACAGTGGCTCATGCCTGTAATCCCAGCACTTTCGGAGGCCAAGGCAGGAAGATCACCTGAGGTCAGGAGTTCAAGACCAGACTGGCCAACATGGTAAAAATCCTATCTCTAGGATTTCAAATCAAAGAAATTTGAAATTTTTGAATTTTTGTTAGGATTAACAAAAATCTGGTAATCCTAACAAAAATTAGCTGGGTGTGCTGGCGCATACCTGTAGTCCCAGCTACTTAAGAGGCTGAGGCAGGAGAATCACTTGAACCGGAGAAGTAGAGGTTGCAGTGAGCAGATATCGCACCACTGCACTTCAGCCTGGGCGACACAGCAAGACTCAGTCCCAAAAAAAAAAAAAAAAAGCTATGTGTATGAACAAACAAGCAATCACAAAAGGATTTCTTTTCTCATCACTGGCACTAAAAGAAAAACTGTACCTCCTCTTGATTCAGAACTCTTGCAGAGTTTTCGTCTTCTGATGCGGCTTGTTCTCCCTTTTCCTTTCTGCATGTTAAAACTGTAGTTTCTTCTTTCGGAAACACACTTCTATTTCTTAAAAAAGGTAACTTCTGTGCAGAAGCTCAATCTAAAATAAAAAACCTTTGTTTTTCCAGTTATATGATTATCACTGTTCCTTGTACCTTTAAGTACACAAAAGTGTACTTTGGTATACTGATTCTCTCAAGTGTTTTTCTACATAAAAGATTTATACTGTGAGCTAAAACATGATCCCTACAGTTACAGAATTCCCATTATATCAGTCCCTCTCCAACAGTTTAATCTTCGGCCCTAGTAACTATAGCTTAATCAACTAAAAAATACAAAAAAAAAAATAGCTGGGCGTGGTGGCGCGCTCCTGTAATCCCAGCTACTCAGGAAGCCAAGGCAGGAGAATCGCTTGAACCTGGGAGGTGGAGGTTGCAGTGAGCTGAGATCACACCACTGCACACCAGCCTGGGTGACAGAGCGAGGCTCTGTCTCAACAAATAATTACATAAGTAAAAATAAAAATAAAATAAGAGCCGGTCGCGGTGGCTCATACCTGTAATCTCAGCACTTTGGGAGGCCAAGGAGAGCAGATCACCTGAGGTCAAGAATTCGAGACCAGCCTGGCCAAAATGGTGAAACCCCGACTCTACTAAAACTACAAAAATTAGCCAGGCATGGTGGCGCCCACCTGTAATCCCAGCTACTCAGGAGGCTGAGGCAGGAGAATCACTTGAATCCAGGAAGCAGAGGTTGCAGTGAACCAAGATCGCGCCACTGTACTCCAGCCTGGGCGACGGAGGGAGACTCTGTCTCAAAAATAAATAAATAAATAAAAATGAAATAAATCTACTCCTAAAACATAGGAGGGCAGATATAAGTAAGAGACAAGCACTCCAGGCAGTATTAAAACCGCATTATTTGACTTACCGAAATTTGGCAAGTCCAGCTCCGCAGGCAAGCGCGCCTAGTGCGGTCGGGTGCCCAGCGCTCAATCCACAGACGGCGCCGAGAAGTTCCCCAAGACTCCCTGGCCCTCGCGCGAGCTGTCCACCAGCACCCTGCTGAGAACCACGTGGAGACCGGTGACCGCCAGACACTGGCACTGTCCCCGCCCCCATAGTCAAACTGTAGCCGCGAGGCCGCCCTACAGTCCGACACACACCGCTCCGGCCGCCACAGGCCAGCCAGGCCGGCATCGGATCCCCCGGCCTCAGGCTCCTTAGCGTTCCGCAGCGCCTTAGAGCAATATACGCTAAGTGAACGATTCCACACGATGAGAGGTTACTGCAGCGCACACGATAATGCCCGCCATGGAAGGGACCTGCGACCTGAAGTCAGTTCTTTTTACGCTAATGAATGAAAGACCAAGGAACGCACCAAGGCGACTCTGCTCCGGTTACCCCGGCAACTAGAGGCCCGACCCGGAAGTCCTACCAGCTCACCTAGGCGCCGGCGACCGCCTCCAAGATGGCGACTGCAGTGGGCGGGCCCAAGGCTGGGAACACCAAACAGCCCCAAATGAACGCAAGTTAAAGGTACGGCCAGAGCCCCAGAGGGGAGAGGCTGAAGGCCGTCGCAACCGCCTCGCATCCTGAAGCAATCGAAGTCGTCAGTCTCCCGGGTCCGCCTCTTCCGCCACGGGCTGCTGTTTCCGGCTCGCGCATGCGCAGTTTCTGCGGCCTAGCCGCCGTCGCCAAGGCCAGTCGGGTTCGAGGACTGCGCCCGGAAACCCCCATAACCCCAGCTCGAGTCAGAGGTCGGAAAACTCAGTGGCCCGCGGGCGGGCAAGCTGCGCACTGAAGAGCCTGCCTGCGGAGTCTTCTCTTACGAAGTTAAACCACCTAGGGCGCGCGGCTCTGTCCGACCCGCCCTCGGTCTTTCCTACTAGGTTAGCTTTGCCGGGTCCAGTCCCTTCGATTGCCAGTCCCGCCCCCGTTCCATCGTTTCAGTCCGGTCCCTGGACCCGCCTTACAGGAAAATTCTAAATAATGTCTCTAAACACCTGCTTCTTCCAAGAGCAGGAGCTCTTTCTGCCCCACCCACCCGAACTTTGATTATGGGCTACGCCTAGTGACTTGTTTCCAAAGAGTACAGTGTGGAAAGGTGTTTGGGGGTACAGTGGAGAAACCGGGCAAACAGTACCTTGTCCGGTGGTCAAGGATAACGCCATCAGGAAGAAGTCATACGGATTGTATGTTCCTGTCTAAAACCCATAACCCTACTTCTTCCATGAAAAAAAAATAGTACTCCTAAAACATGTTTTCTGTCATGAAAAAGAAGTACAGTCGTCCCTTGGTGGCCGTGGGGGAATGGTTCCAGGACCCTGCGGATACCAGAATTAGAATGCGCAAGTCCCTTATATGCAATTATGGTGTCTACCTAAGTAACAAAAGAGGCTCCCTAAAAGAAAATATTTGTCTGGGAGAGCATTGCAATGGGAATATGCTGCCATAGTAAACTATGTGTGTTTGGGGGGAGGCTGAGGCAAAAAGATGTTTTTAAAAGGAAAATTAAGATTACATGAATTGCTTTAAATCAATTATCCCTGGCTACAAGGATCAATAGCAAGGGTAGCATCAGTCCAAAGTTGCTGGACAGATGTCTGCAGAAGTATTTTCTGTGTAAGATTGGGCCTTTATGCAAGGTTATGGTTTTTGCAGAGTCTTTTGTTATGAGGCATAGTGCGTGAGAACCCTTCCTTCAAGGCCATCCCCAGCTCCATTGATCAGGGTTTTGACACAAGTGACTCCATTTTGATTCTGACAACTTTCACAATGGAGTAATAGTTGCATATAACCTATGCATATCCTCCCATATACTTTAAATCATCTCTAGATTCCTTATATACCAAATACAATGTAAACACTATGTAAATACTTGTTATATGTATTATTTGTATTTTTTGCTTTTATATTGTTAATTATTTTATTTCAGTTTTTAATTTTCCCTCCTTCATTGGTTGAATCCCCAGATGCAGAACCTGAGGATACAGAGGACCAGCTGTAAACTCTGACAAGTTGTCACAAACCAGAGGAAACTAGAGAGATGTGACAACTAAATGCAATGTGGGTCACTGAAGAGGATCCTGGAATAGAAGGGGACATTAGGAGGAAAGGTAGTGAAATCCAAATAAAGCATGGAGCTTAGTTAATAGTACCATTACAATCATGGTTTCCAGTTGTGACAAATATACCGTAGTAGTAAGATGTTGATTTGGGGGAAAAACTGGGTAAGAGATATACAGGAATTCTCTGTGCTACATTTGCAACTTTTCAGTAAATCAAGCTATTCTGAAATTTAAATTTTTTTTAAAAGGAGCAGGGGGCTAGAAATAGATGTATCCAGATTTGGAATTGTTAAAAGATAAACTTTGGTACATTAAAATGTTAAAGAGTGACCGGGTGCGATGGCTCACGCCTGTAATCCCAACACTTCGTGAGGCTAAGGCGGGCAGATCACCTGAGGTGGGGAGTTCAAGACAAGCCTGACCAACATGGAGAAACCTCATCTCTACTGAAAATACAAAATTAGCTGGGCATGGTGGCACATGCCTGTAATCCCAGCTACTCGGGAGGCTGAGGCAGGAGAATTGCTTGAACCCAGGAGGTGGAGGTTGTGGTGAGCCGAGATCGCGCCATTGCACTCTAGCCTGGGCAACAAGAATGAAACTGTCTCAAAAAAAAAAATAGTTTGTTTGAGCAGTCAGAAATTCATGAATCGGGCAGCTCCAAACCAGAAGTGCTTAGGTCTTCTCTAAAGTGGCGCCAGTTGTTGAAGCAGTGGACCTTGTTAAAAGCAGAAAAGAATTTTTAAAAAGTGGCACCAGAGGAAGGCTTTTATAGAGTTGATGTACACATAGAGCAAGGAAATTATTTGGTTAGTCAAAGTTTGATCAAGTACCTTATTTGAATTATTCCTATGGGAAGTTCAACACAATATAACTAATGCCCAGTTGACCGCTTGTGATTAGCTGAGCTTAAGTTTCATTTTCTTTTAAATTCTGAGTTAGGTTTTGGTTTGCTTATGTAGGAACCCATGGTATTAGAGCTACCTCAGTCTAATGGCCCCCTATTTAATTATTTTAACAGATCCGTGTTTCCATGATGTCATCAAAGATCAACACTCTGTCTAACTTTCCACATTATCATCCTTAAGAAGTTGGCTATTCACATTTCTGTTTGTTTCCTCGTGGTCTCAAGGTAGATGCTGCAGCTCCAGGCGTCACACTCTCATACAACCGCATTCGAGACAGGTGGAAAACGGACAGCTGAAGTGGAGACTTTCCTTTATGAGAGAGGAAAATAATGCATACTCCCATTTTTTACATGGCAGTTAACAAAGATTCTCTCCTTGACCAGTGAACTCCAGACACATTCCTCTGAGCACAAATCCTATTTAAACTACAGATTCTCAACACAAATGATTTTATCCACCCATGTCCCCCAACATTAAAACACTTAAACACTAACATAGTTTCACAGCTGTAAACTAAAGAAATCCTAAGCCCCTCCTGACTGAATGGAACCCCTTTTGGTCAAGAGGGCTCAAGAAAAAACTTAAAAACTTAGTTCCCAGCTAAGTTCCCTTCTGATGGGAGGTCAGACATGCCTCATTATACCATTAAACTCTCTTTCTTGTTTTATTTTTTTTGACACAGTCTTGCTCTGTCGCCCAGGCTGGAGTACAGTGGTGCAATCTCAGCTCACTACATCCTCCACCTCCCAGGTTCAAACTATTCTCCTGCCTCAGCCTCCTGAGCAGCTGGAACTACAGGCATGTGCAACCACACCCAGCTAATTTTTTGTAGTTTTAATAAAGATGAGGTTTCACCATGTTGGCCAGGATAGTCTCGGATCTCCTGACCTCGTGATCTGTCTACTGCACCTTTTCTATACCCTCTCTTACATTTTAAACACAACTGGCCAGCATTGCTGTTAAAACAGAGACCATGAGACTGATAGAACAGACTCTTTGTGGCAATAAGATATAAAAATTATAAACAAGACCTAAGGCCATGCCAGGCAAGAGTTAAGTCACTCCAAGAATAAATTCTTTTCTAATGGCTACAAGGTTTTTCTTTTCTTTAGCAGCCAAACAAGCACTGACCTCCACATAAGCAATAGTAAAACAGTTACCACTCATGCACCACCAGATGCGATCTAACCAACCCGCTCTTCCACAATGACAGAGCAAGAGCATTGCCATCTTGGGAAAGCCCCTCATTCTAAAGTTCACCTTAATTTAAAAAACACCTAAATCCAAAGGGCATCAGCCTGATGGCTAAGGCCAGCATGACCATAAACCACAAATAACATCGCCAACCAGAAACATCCCAAACTCCTCCCTGATCAGAGACCTGCTAACCCCAAGATAAACCCCCCTCCAGCTGGGAAGATTCTAGCCCCGAGATAACTCCCCCTCTGGGCTGGAAAGATGTCTGCCCCAAGATAACCTTCCCACCTCCCAGAGAGATTCCAACCCGCCATAAACTACTCCACACACATAAACATTCCAAGCTTGCGATAAGCCCCCTGTCCCTAAAACCAATATATACTCTTTGTCTGTAAGAGAAAGCACTCCTGACCAAAGTGGGCCAGGAGCTCCTCTCAGGTTTCATCTAAAGTAAACCTGTCTTCAGCTGCCAGCGCATTTTGTTTCTTTCCTCTTTAACTCTTTTTTTTTTTTTTTTTTTTTTTGAGTCCCAGACTGGAGTGCAGTGGTGGGATCTCAGCTCACTGCAACCTCCACCTCTGGGTTCAAGCAATTCTCCTGCCTCAGCCTCCTAACTAGCTGGGATTACAGGTGCACACCACCATACCCAGCTAATTTAGGTATTTTTAGTAGAGATGGGGTTTCACCACGTTAGTCAGGCTGGCCTCAAACTCCTGACCTCGTGATCCACCTGCCTCGGCCTCCCAAAGTCCTGGGATTACAGGCATGAGCCACTGCACCCAATCCTCTTTAACTCTTACCCACAAGCCATAACTACAACTTTGATTAGACAAGAGACTGATTTCAAGAACTTTCTCCTGATAAGAAGATCACTGACTATGAAATGAACTGGTTCTGGTTTACAGAGGCTGTGCACTTGTGTGTCTTTATGTCCTGAAAGACCTTTAGACGTATAGGGCCTAATCATAATACATTTAAATGTTAAGTCACCATCCCAAAGTGAATATACATGAGTTGTATGTTACATGCATGTTTCTTCAATACGCTTGTAGCAGGACCACCTTCGTGAATATTCATAGCTCCTCCTGTAACCTGTTGAATGTGTAAGTTTAGCCAACCTGTTCCGCATGAAGCTCCTGCCTCAAAGCCTCCTTCAAAGTGCCGGTCTCTGAGTCTCTGCTGGAGGCAGCTCCCCAGCCTCCAGAATGGCTACCTGGCAGGTTGTAAGTCTTTGAGGAAACAAAGTCTCCATCTCCTTTTCTAAATTTATACATGGGTGGGGGAGTTAACATAGCTCAAAGCTGCATGGCTAGGATGACCCTAGCACCCCTAGGATGACTCTAGCCCCTTCCAGAGAATGTTTAGGCTGCCAAAAATTTGGTGTTTGTACTAACCAACTTCTGACAATAGGCCCCTGACTGCCCTTTCTTAAAGCATTTATTGAAAAGGGCTTACAGTTGTGAATTCTTCCTCTGTCCCTTTGAGATGTATCTCCTAGTACTCAGGAGTGTTTCTCTGCCGGGCGTGGTGGCTCACGCCTGTAATCCCAGCACTTTGGGAGGCTGAGGCAGGTGGATCACCTGAGGTCTGGAGTTCAAGACCAGCCTGGCCAACATAGTGAAACCCTGTCTCTACTAAGAATACAGAAAGCCCAGCATGGTGGTGTGCACTTGTAGTTCCAGCTACTGAGGAGGCTGAGGCAGGAGAATTGCTTGAACCTAGGAGTCAGAGGTTGCAGTGAGCCAAGATCGCGCCACTGCACTCCAGCCGGGGAGATAAGAGAAACTCCATCTCAAAAAAAGAAGAAGAAGAGTGTCTGTCTCAAGACCCCGAAAGCCATGCCTCTGAAATGTAATCATCAGAAATGATGAGACATCTGTCTTTCAGTCTTCAGAGTGGGAGAATAGAATCCTAACTTTGCTAATTGCCAGCTAACAGACACAGCTGGCCTAACCAACATTTCCATTGAGCAACTCTGCTTTCACTTCCTGATCCTTCATTCTCCCTTTAAAAGGCACAGTCGCCTCTGTACAAATGAAGGGTCATTCACACTGGACCCTCTTCTCATTACAGTAGTTCATTACTGATTAAAATCTGTCCTTACCACCTTAGTGTCTGGCTTTCTCTTTCACAGAATTCAGTAAATTGCTTGAGTTACATAACTACTACGCACCTAAGCCACAGATTGATTCCAGGTCTCAAAGTCCATGGTCTACCCCTGTAGGAAGGCTTATTGAACATCGTAAACAAGCATAAAATGAAAGAGGAACACAGCCAGTGTCACGTAGAATTCCGTGAGGGCAATTAAGCATGGCAAAGAAACGACCCAGAGAGCCTTATAGTTCGTAATTTAACATCATCTTTTCTTTTAATATACACCGTGGAACTGTATTTTGGGTTTTTTACCCAATAGGTCATTTTTCAACCCTTGCCTACCCATCTCCCTTTTGGAATCCCCCGTATTTATTGTTCCCATCTTTGTGTCACTGTGTACTCAAATCTTTAGCGCCCACTTATAAGTGAGAACAGGTGTTATTTGGTTTTCTGTTTCTTGGTTCATTCACCTAGCACAATAGCCTCCAGCTGCATCCATGTTGCTGCAAAGGAAATGATTCCATTCTTTTCTATGGCTGTGGGAACTGTGTTGTTTAACTGCTTTAAACTAGTGGGTAGTAGTGCTGGTTTGAACACATATGCTAAAATTGGAACAATACAGACAAGATTTAGCATGGTGCCTGCATGAGGATGACATGTAAATTCATGAAGAATTTAATTAAAAAAAAAAACAGTGGGGCCAGGTGTGGTGGCTCAAGCCTGTAATCCCAGCTCTTTGGGAGGCCAGGCAGGTGGATCACAAGGTCAGGAGTTCAAGACCAACCTGACCAACATGGTGAAACCCTCTCTCTACTAAAAATACAAAAATGAGCCGGGTGTGGTGGCACACACTGGTAATCCTACCTACATAGGAGGCTGAGGCAGAGACTCGCTTGAACCCAGGAGGTGGAGGTTGTGGTGAGCCAAGATCATGCCACTGTACTTCAGCCTGGGCAACAGAGCAAGACTCCTCAAAAAAAAAAAAAAGAACAAAACAAAAAAACAGTGGGTAGTAAAGATATGACAAATGTATTCGGCAGATTAATTGATGTGATAAAATTCTGTATCTATATACAGCCAATATAGTCTCAGACTTTTGATTCTCACAACTAAGTTGTGTCTTCCAATTTAGCCAATAGCAGTAATAGCAGAGATCTGGAAACTCCATCTTTAAATTTCTGTTTTATTTCTTAAATTGTTCAGAGTCCAGACAAGGTGCTACATATTGGAGCCTCCTCACATATACCACCAGAATCAAGACCCAGATGTAACAGAGAAAACAATACAAAATCATCCAAGTAGAGCTTAATTCACAGGCTTTAAATTATGCTTTTCAAAAACAAGTGTTCAAAAAGTTTCCCATAGTCAAACCCATCAGACATTTATGATTCTTCCCGTCTTTATGCTTATAAAATAAAGCATTTTCCCCTATTGAAAATATAAATGTCACTTTTATTTTCTTTTAGTTGTCTTATGGATTCATTTATAAATCACTGTTTCTCTTCAGAAATTATTTAGTATATGTTTTAAGGGATCATTTCTTTTTCTTTCTTTCTTTTTTTTTTTTTTTTTTTTTTTTTTGAGAGGGAGTTTCACTCTTGTCGCCTGGGCTGTCGTCTAATGGGGCCATCTCAGCTCACTGCAACCTCCGCCTCCCAGGTTCAAACAATTCTCCTGCCTCAGCCTACCTAGTAACTGGGATTACAGGCACCCACCATCACGCCAGCTAGTTTTTTGTATTTTTAGTAGAGACAGGGTTTCACTATGTTGGCCAGGTTGGTTTCAAACTCCTGACCTCAGTTGATCCACCCGCCTCAGCCTCACAAAATGCTGGGATTACAGGTGTGAGCCACCACGCCCTGCTGGGATCTTTTTTGTTTCCAATCATTATGCCCTTTCCCCAGTGTCAATTTTGGAATACTTCTTTCCCTCACTAATTATTAAGGTCACCTTTATCATATAATACATTCTTGTTAATACATATTTTATATATTTTCCGGAGCATCTTGCCCAATGTACCTGTCAATTCTTATGTTGGTTCCGGTCCTAAAAAAAAATAAATAAATCAGACTCAAACTCATGATTCATGTCCCTCATAGGATTTGCCTTTTGAAACAGCAAGACCCTCACCCTGTCCAAAGTTCCCCATACACCATGTGCTACTGCTGACTGGCCCTCTTAATAAATAATTTTAATCCATCCCACTGTAACACTGACTCACCCCTGCTACAGAAGACAGTGGCTAATGAAGTGGAGAGGAGCCAGCAAATGACAGACCAAACATGCACACACTGGACTAGGAAAGAAAATCCAGAACAGAGCTCCGAATTATCGTGAGTGGAGAAAAAAAACAAAACACTACTTACTGTATGACTCCATCTATCTAACATTTTTGAAACAACAAACTTGTAGAAATGGTGAACAGATTAGTGGTTGCCATGAAATACAGTTGGTTTGGGAACTAATAGAGAGGTATGTTTGGTCATAAAAGAGCAACAGGAGGGCTCTTTGTGCTAATGGAAACATTCTATTTTAACTGCCGTGTTGGATACACAAACCAACATTTGATAAAAGTATATAGGACTAAACACACACACAAAGTGTTACAGAATATCCAGGAGACCGCAGAAACCAATGGGTGAAACAGGAGAATTTTATTAATGTGGCCACCGGCTCACAGGATTAGCATACCATCCCATCTCATCTGGGGTCTGAGCCCCGAAGAAAGAACATGGGGTACTTTTATACATTCAGGATGACGTAGCAGCTAACAAGTTTACAGAAGTCAGAACAAAGAACAGTTAATTTGCAACATGTATTGTGATGTACATTACATTTGAAAAATAGCATTTTGAGAAACACACTGTACATTTTTTGGGTGTTATCTTGCCCTGTGACCTTGCAGCCAGTCAGCAAGAAAAACAGGAGTCTTGAGATGCCTGGAAACTTTGTTGAGAATGTGAGGAGAATAGGTAAGGTAGGTTTTACAGGGAGTTGGTTAGTTTTAAGCAGAGCTGGGTGTTAGGTTTTATATTAAACAGCACACAACACAGCAAAACTTATTATACAGCAACTACAAATTATAAAGTTTTGTTTTTACTATTATTGCTATTATTTAATTTCCATCTTCAAAAGTACACATCAAACTGGGGAAATCTAAGTATGACTGGTGGATTGTTTTGTTGTCAATATCTTCATTATGATGTTGTACTACATTTTTGCAATATGTTACTATCAAGTGAAACAGAGGAAAGGGTAAGGAATCTCTGTATTATTTCTTACAGCTGCATGTGAATCTATAATTATCTCAACAAAAATTTCAGTTGAAAAAAGCAAGGGTCTCTCCTTGATTATTAACTTGTTTGAAAGTGACTGACTGGAAACCTACCTTGAAATTGCAGCATAACTGCAATCTATTTAAAGCAGTGCTGCTCAACAGACCCTTCTGCACAGATGAAAATATCCTAAGTCTGTACTGCCCAATACAGTGACCACTAACACATGGGCACATTGAGCACCTGAGATGTGGCTAGTGCAACTAAAAAGCTGAATTACAAATTGCATTAATTTTGCTTAATTTGAATTTATGTTTAAATGGCCATCTGTGATAGTGACAACCTATGGGGACAGCACAGAAATGAAACTTGACCTTATTCCCTATTCCCTTGTAAGCAAGAAGGAAGACACTCATTTGGAAAATGCGCAATTGTCCCACAAAACAGATGTTTATGGTCTCTTTTGGATAAACAAATTGACCCTCTCTGTCTAAAAACTTGAGGAATTTACATTTGTCTTATCTGAGTTCCTATCTCAGGAAACTAGCCATCAGGCCTCCCAGATAGCATCAAGTAAGTGAAACTTATCAGATCACCCCATCTGCACAGACACCAGACCCCTCACTTGCCACAACTGCCTAACTGATTCGTTGACCCACTCCTCCTCATTCTCTCTCCCTAAGTCCTGTTTTCCCACATGCAGTTACATTTCTTCCCTGCTATATCCTAATTTTAATCAGTTGAGAAGATGGATTTGAGACTGATCTCCTCCCCTAGGTTGTAGCACCCAAATAATGCCTTCTTTCCTGGCAATAATGGGGTCTCAGCAACTGGCTTTCTGTGCTGTGAACTACCGGATCTAGACCAAACCCCTGGCCTTTGTCTAACAATTTCCCCACCACTGAACTAAGTTATAAACTCTGAGGATGGATTCCTGTTTCTTCATTTTAAGATGGGGATTAAAAGGTGCACTCCAGAGTGTTATTTTCAGTGTAAAATAGGGCTGTGAAACCTCCTTACACCTGTGCACAGGTAAACTGATGGCCCTGTAAGTGCCCAGAGAAGTAACCTTGTAAAGATTTATTAAATGTTTCCCATCATTATTGGAGAATCTGGCTACGGATATGTCAGTAGCTTTGCTTTTATATATTGAGGGGGGAAATCAACAAAAACTTGATGCCCTGGCCTGTCATTTCCTTCCAGCTTCTTCTGCAACTCTAGCTCCAGACACTGCAGTTCCTGCAGTATTTTTTTGAGAACACTAGGAAAAAAAAAAAAAAAACTTACAAATGTCCTATTTCTTCAAACACAACTAGGAATGGTTGAACATCTGAAGAAATGGGAAGAAAACCCCTCAGAGAACCAAAGACATGCAGTGAGTTCAGATCTAGGGACGTGGCCAGTAGGAATGGTTCTTCACTGCCATGTGGGCAGCCAGCAGCTAGAGACGGCCTTGGTCTTCAGCCAGCGAGTTTCGTTTCGCAACTTCAGGCCGGGTCGCTCTCCGCCTGCTCCGGGGGAAGTTCCGGTGGGGAAGGGGTAGGGGTGGTTCCACCCCGCCCATCCAGGGGCGGAGCCTGAGCCTGCGCTTGCGCGCTGAGCGGCCGGGCGTATAACCTACGGGTGCGCGCCCCCACCCGCTACACCCGCGCAGCCTCTCGGACACGCCTAGCGGCTCCAGGGTCTGAGCCTGGTCTGCTCTCCACGCAGGTGTCCCGCGCGCCCCGTTTCAGCCATGTCGTCCTGCATCCGAGTAGCCCTGGTGACTGGGGGCAACAAAGGCATCGGCTTGGCCATCGTGCGAGACCTGTGCCGGCAGTTTTCGGGGGACGTGGTGCTCACGGCGCGGGACGTGGCGCGGGGCCAGGCGGCTGTGCAGCAGCTGCAGGCGGAGGGCCTGAGCCCGCGCTTCCACCAGCTGGACATCGACGACCTGCAGAGCATCCGCGCCCTGCGCGACTTCCTGCGCAAGGAGTACGGAGGCCTGGACGTGCTGGTCAACAACGCGGGCATCGCCTTCAAGGGTAAGGGGTTGGGGTCCTCCAAGGGGACTTGGCCTCCCCGACAGCCTTCTGCCAGGGTGGGCTGCACCTGTCGAAGAAGCGCTGCACTGAGGCCCCTGTCGGCTGCGAGGTCCGGACGGCGCCCTAGGGAGGACAAGGAGGAGCTAGGAGATGCAAGGAGTGCAGAATCCATGGAGAAGAGAGTTTTCCAGCCAACGGGAACTTTGTTCCCTGGCTCAGACTCTTGGGGTTTTCTGTAACTTTTTCAATTTTTCTGCAGTTTTTCTGACTTGAGCTTTAGGGCAATTGGATGAATGTTGAACTAATTTTAAAATAAACGATAAATTGCAACAACAAAAAAATACTCCAAGATCCAGTGTGTGCACCCCCTCATCCTCCTTCCCCCAATGGTACCGTCTTACAAAAATACTAGAACGTTATCAAACCAGGAGATTGACATTGGCTCAACACTGTAACTAGACACAGACTTTAGGCAGAAGGCACTAAATTTTTTTTTTTCAGTATCATTCTATATAGTTTTACCCCTTGGGTACAATTAATTAACTATGTTCTCTTTCTCTCCTAAAAGTTGCTGATCCCACACCTTTTCATATTCAAGCTGAAGTGACGATGAAAACAAACTTCTTTGGTACTCAAGATGTCTGCACAGAGTTACTCCCTCTAATAAAACCCCACGGTGAGTCTGATGGGAAACAGCCATGCCTTCTGCTTGGGGCTTGATCTGGCACCTGCCTGCCTGGGATCTCTCCTGCAGGCCCCCGCTTCTTCTCCACGCTGCAGAAGCACAGACCTCTGTGCTGTGTCTCCTGCCAGCAGCTAGATGCCATTTTGCCTCAGGACTTTGTCCTCACTTCTCCCACTCCCTTGGCCATTGGTCCTCCCTGTCCCACTGGTCTTTGCACACCTGGCTGACTCTCTGTTATCCTTTCAGGTCTTAGCTCAAATGTCTCCTCTGAGAGATGCTCTTTATTTGCTCTGTGTCTGTCAGCATGGGAGTCCATCCTGTACCCTTTCTCTGCTCTTTCAGAGTGATCTTATTCAGGCTGGTGGAGCCTTTACTACCACCAATTGATATCTGTCACCTGCCTGGGACACTCCTGAAGCTCCTGACCACATAGTTGTCTTCCTGCCTTTCCATCTCTTCCTGATGCCTTTCCCCACAATCTAAGATATTTCCAGAGAATCCCTATCCTTTTCCCTAAGTCATCTGGACACTGACCCCACCATCCACCCACCAGGATCCTGCAGGTCACTATGCCCCACCCCTAATCATCACTTACCAGCTCCTAGGAGTTGTGCCCACTGAGTTTCTCATGAATCCATCTCATCCCGGCTCTACAGCACGCCCTCAGCTGTCCCTCTGGACAACTGCAAACCCTCACAAGGCACCTCTGGTCTCGAGTCTTTTCCTTTCCCAGCATCCTGCATACTGTCTGCGTGGTCATGCCTCTCCCAAAAAATCCTTCAGGAGGAAAGTCCAAGCCCTTAGCATCGTTCACAGAGATGTCCATTATCTGCCCCCTGCTTAACTCTGGGCTCATTTTAACTCTCCTTCAGTGTGCTCTCAAGGTGCTAGATATGACTATCACATTTCTTTGGTTGTAAACTGCTGTGATAGTTACCCTAAGTAATGGGACCAAGATGAAGCCACCCATTAAATAACACAGCAATTAAGCAGCCACTTTTAGAAAAATTGAAATGTGTGGCTTCAAGTTGGGTCCTTGCATGTGCAGCGTACTCTCAGCTTTTATCCTGTTCCCCCATCTTGTCATCCTATTAAGTTGTGCTACTTCTAAGGCTTTGGTTCACCAGGACCTCAAAGGGCAGCTCTTCCAAATCTCAACTGACTCTACTCAGCCTTAATTTCAAGGCAGGAATGAAGTTCTTTATGCAGCTACCACACCTATGCTCATTTCTCTTAGAACTCATGCCAGCAACTGTCTCTTATATGAACATTTGCTGCTCCAAAATCCCAGCAAATTTGGTATTCACCTTTCTACGGGACAAGCGCACACCTTTCTACATAATGCTTTGTGGTGTATTTTAGGGAGAGTGGTGAATGTATCTAGCACCGTGAGTCTCAGGGCCCTTAAAAGCTGCAGCCCTGAGCTGCAGCAGAAGTTCCGCAGTGAGACCATCACTGAGGAGGAGCTGGTGGGGCTCATGAACAAGTTTGTGGAGGACACAAAGAAGGGAGTGCACCAGAAAGAGGGCTGGCCCAGCACCGCATACGGGGTGACGAAGATCGGCGTCACCGTGCTGTCCAGGATCCACGCCAGGAAACTGAGTGAGCAGAGGAAAGGGGACAAGATCCTCCTGAATGCCTGCTGCCCAGGGTGGGTGAGAACCGACATGGCGGGACCCAATGCCACCAAGAGCCCGGAAGAAGGAGCAGAGACCCCTGTGTACTTGGCCCTTTTGCCCCCAGATGCCGAGGGGCCCCATGGACAGTTCGTTTCGGAGAAGAAAGTTGAACAGTGGTGAGCTGGGTTCACAGCTCCATCCATGGGCCCCATTTTGTACGCTGTCCTGAGTTGACCCAAAGGGCATTTACAATGTCATAAATACCCTTATATAAGAAAAAAAGTATATCTCTGTCAAGTACTCATTAATGCACTACTAACTGAGCAGCCTACGCACTCAGCTGACTACCTAAATCTGTGAAGTCTTGTAATTTCCTCTGATGCAGGGAGAGATTGTAATTAATGAAAATAATAAATGAAAATCAACAGATGAATAAATGGTTCTCTGTAAGTGTCCATTTATACAGATTGTCTAGATGCTAAATAAGTTTTGTCTCAAGTACAATCAACCTAAAAGGTCAAGGGAAGGGACAGTACAACTCGGGGGTAAGCAAACCCAGAAAGTAAAGAAAGAGCCAGTTACTCAATATTTTCAATGTTGTGGGTCAAACAGTGCATTGGAACTCTCCAAATCCACATTGTGTAACAAAAGCTGACAGCATGTAAGCCAGCGAGCATAGCTGGCTCTGGCTCTTCCCAGCCTCTAGGAAAACATGGACAGTACCGCAAAGGCAAAGGCTGCTGACTTGGTCTCTTTAAAAAGCCAAAGTCGCTGGGGGAAAACAACCAGCTGCAATGTGTGAAACGTGAGTGTGCGCTTGTATGAAACACCGAGCCGATGAGGGACCTAACACATCTCCATAGGAATGTGTTATTTATGGAGGGATGAAGTGTCAGGAGGTCTACAACATTAATGCGTTTCAGCAAAGCATATCCTGGCTGATGAACAGATAAGGCAAATGTAACAAAATGTGCACATTGTTGAACTTTGGTGAGTGTATGGGTATCTGTTACTCCATTCTTTCAACTTTTCCGTTTGTTGAAAGCTTTCAAAACCTGGGGTTGGGAGTGCTTTGTCTCAGTTTCCTCAACTGTCAATTGGGATGACAGTCATAGGATTATGTTTTGAGATAAAGTGCTGAGAACAAATTAGCCGGGCAATGGCAGACACCTGTAATCCCAGCTACTCGGGAGGCTGAGGCAGGAGAATCGCTTGAACCCAGGGGGTGGAGGTTGCAGTGAGCCAAAATTGCAACCTGCGTGACAGAACGAGACTTCATCTCCAAAAAAAATAGTGTTGAGAACAGCCCCTGCTGTCATTAATTTCTGTAAATGGGCCTGACACTCCCTACTGGTAAAGATGGTCACTGTCTAATACCTGGTAAACGCCCACGCCATTCTTTGTTCACAGAATCACACTGTCGTGACCTCCCATGCTTCACCAGTGAGAACTGAAGCTTAGAGAAACAAAAAGCGATCTCCCATGAAAACAAGGAGAGAGCCCTTATTTTATCTTTTTTTTTTTAATCTCCAAACTGCTTCAGAAGAGTCCCTTATTTTATTTATTGATTTTTTTTTTGAGACAAAGTGTCAATCTTGGCTCACTGCAACCTCTGCCTCCCAGGTTCAAGCGATTCTCCTGCCTCAACCTCCCGAGTAGTTGGGATTACAGGCGCCCACCATTACACCTGGCTAATTTTTGTATTTTTAGTAGAGATAGGGTTTTGCCATGTTGGCCACGCTGGTCTCGAACTCCTGGCCTCAAGTGATCTGCCTGGCTCAGTCTCAAAGTACTGGGATTACAGATCTGAGCCACTGCACCCGGTCTGGTCCTTTATATTAAAAGTGAGGTTTACTCTAACAAGTTCCACCTTTCAATAGGGCTGTTCATTTCTTCCTAGTTTTTGTAAGCAGACACCAGAAAACAACCATGTCTAAAGCAAGACTTTGGTATTCTCAAGTGCTAGTTAAGAAATGTATACCTGAATTGCAAAGATATTTTTCCCTTAATACCTTAAAAATAACACCTAGCTTCTTCAAGAGATTTAGAGAAAGCATTGTTCCAAATTCAAGTACCTGTTTACCTCTGGGGGTCGGGGAGGTTTTGTCTGTATTGACAAGGATTTCTTTGGCACACACATGGTTTCGTCTCTATTGCCAAGGATTTCTTTCTCATGCAAGGTGATAGGCATATGAGGCTAAAATTTTCAGGCAGGGCGTGGTGGCTTACACCTGTAATCCCAGCACTTTGGGAGGCCGAGGTGGGTGGATCATGAGGTCAGGAGTTCAAGACCAGCTGGCTAAGATGGTGAAGCCCCATCTCTACTAAAAAACACAAAAAAATTAGCCTGGTGTGGTGGCAGACGCCTGTAATCCCAGCTACTCAAGAGGCTGAGACAGAGAATTGCTTGAACCTGGGAGGCGGAGGTTGCAGTGAGCCGAGATCGCGCCACCGCAGTCCACCCTGAGCAACAGAGCAAGTCAGACTCCCTCTCAAAAAAGTAAAATAAAATTTTCAGAAAAAAATTAAAATCATGACTGTCATACAGATGTGAAAATAATATTCAAAAATATATTTTACTCATATGAGGGAATCAGGAAAATGTAAGTGGTTCAAAGGAAAAGCTAAAAGGGCACAGGTTATATGGAACCAACAAATATTGAGCCAAATTGCAAATGAAGACAAAATTGGTGTTTTCACAGGGAGGAGGAGGTCAATTAAATCACCACCAGACAGGACAGCACTTGCTCCTCTATTACCTACAATTTAGAATGAGATGCAAAATGTCACAAAGAATGAACAGGGCCACAGCTCGATGCTACAACTCTTGCCTTACAAACACCCTTTGTCACTCTGGCAAAACACCCGTCCCCATGCTTAATAACCATGCCAGCCTGCTCCAGCGGCTCCTAACAGATGATGACGCTGGGGGAGAAAGGAAACAGAAAGCTGACTGTGCTCGTTTTTATGTTCCCCACCCCAATCCCAAACGGACAAGCAATTCTCCTAGCCAATGCTGTCTTTTCCCCTAATAAATTCACTCTCCTACTCTGTAAGATGATTATTCTTTCCGCCTCTCCCAGACTAATCATGCTAGATGACGTCCTCCAATCTGTTCCCTAAAAAAGAAAATAGATGCCCCTGAGGAGAGTCGCTCAACACACCTGCAACCAGACAACACACCTGCCTCCCCTTCCATTACAAGAAGAGGCGCACTGCTTCCCAGGCAGCACCCCCACCCGAGTCCTGGTTCATCCATTATCACCCTCCCAAACATTTTGTTCTTGTAATTATTCCCTTTCTTTCCTTCACCAAAGTTCACCTCTCTGAGATTACCGTTGCATAAAACATGCTTTAATATCTCTCTCCCAGCTTTTAAAACTGAGAGTTGAGTCACACGAAGTATGTTCTCTGACCACAGTGGAATTAAGTTAGAAAGCAATAGCAAGATAGCCAGAAAATCCCCAAAGAGTTGGAAACCAAAAAAAAAAAAAAAAAACAAATTCACTTTCAAACACCCTTGGTCAAAAAGATATCAAAAGTTAAGAAACGACAACAAAAAGAAATAATAAAAAAAAATTTTTAAGACAGTGAAAATGAAATTCAAAAGTATCATGAACTGAATGAATCTGAAAACAAAACATATAAATGTTTGTGAGATGGCACTAAAACAGTACTTAGAGGAAAATTTATACCACGTAATCCTACACTAGAAAAGAAGAACCTGTCTCAAATCAATGACCTCAGCTTCCATGGTAAGAAACTAGAATAAGAGCAAATGAAACCCCAAATGAGCAGATGAAAGGAAATAAAGATCAGGACAGAAACCAATGTAATCAGAAGAAAGCAATAAAGGTAAAAAATCAATGAAGCTAAAAGCCAGTTCCTTGAGGGAAAAGAAAAACAAAAAACAACAACAAAAAAAAACAAGTGCTAAACCTCTAGCCAGACAGATCAGAAAAAAAAAAATGAAAGGCACAGATTACCAGTGTCAGGAATGAAAAGTAGCACAATTATGATTAATAAAAAGATAATAAGGGGTCGGGCACAGTGGCTCACACCGGTAATTCCAGCATTGTGGGAGGCCAAGGCAGGTGGATCACCTGAGGTCAGGGGTTCAAGACCAGCCTGGCCAACATGGTGAAACCCCGTCTCTACTAAAAATATAAAAATTAGCCAGGCATGGTGATGAGCACTTGTAATTCCAGCCACTCTGGAGGCTGAGGCAGGAGAATCGCTTGAACCTGGGAGGCAGAAGTTGTAGCAAGCCAAAATCGTACCACTGCACTCAGCCTGAGTGACAGAGTAAGACTCTGTCTAAAAAAAAAAAAAAAAAAAAAAAAAAAGATAACAGCATATTACTAACAACCTCTTATCAATGGAATTAACAGCTTACATAAAATGTACATATTTATTAATATTTTTTTAAAAAACACTAAGCTCACTGAAGAAATGGAAAACCTGAATAGTTCTATATCTGTAAAATGACGTTTCAAATACTCTTTGGAAAAAAAGGAAAGAAATAAATAGTGGTTGGGTCATAAAAGGAACCACACACAGCAGGTGCCCAGCTATTGACTTGACTTTGATAGAGAAAGTGAACTCAGGGTGGCAGGGCACAGTTTGACCACACCTGCTTGAGTAAAGCTGAGTCATGATGAGATGGTAGCTCTCTGCTAATCTCAGAGTCACTAATCAAACACACTCAGATCAAACACGTGGGTTACACTGAAGAAGATGAATGAAGGGATCCAATTGCCCATCCTTGACCTTGACACACCTTTGGCAATCCCTTTGTGTTTTGGGCACACATTTCATGGGGAGATGCTATATATTTTACATATTAACCGTCACTTTGGACAAAACAAAAATGCAGACACTTTTAGCAAACAGGGGTTATGTAACAATCAGAAAAAACATTCTAATAAACGGCTTAGGGCATAGTAGAAGCTTCGTAAACATTCTCTCCAATTTGAGAGTACACTAGGAACCACACAGAAATTGCCTGGCCATGCCTGGAAGTGTAATTACAGGACATCTTTTTTCTCGAATTCTTAAATTTCAGTTTCTCTTAAGCAAGAAAGGGTATCGATGTCCTGAGAAGCAGTTACTCTGGAAATAAATTCATCGCATCTTAAGATAAAGCAAATGTCTGCATTTTGCAGTGGGCGATGGATGCACAACCAAGAAAATTACTTGGCATGTGTTTTCCTCCCTTTGGGGTTCTCCCAAATAGTTTTATCTATCTCAGGCCCCCTGCTGACCCATCACCATCCAGTTTTGCTTTCAGGGAGGCAGACCTCTTAAACCTGCAAACCATTGCTTGGTTCAGGTAGGATCAGAAGAGGGATGTGTCTTGGCATGACCCAATACACAGCTCAGGGAGAGGGTAGACCCAGGATGGGGGCATTAGAAAACTTTTTCGAACATTCAGCCCCTCTGGAGTTGCAGCACTGGAACATAGAACTTAATTCTGCTGCACAGCCCCAACCCAGCCATGCTAGCCTGCAGCCATGAGTCACCTTCAGCCTGGAGCAATTCGGAGAATTGACATCTCTATAAAAACAGGTCTCAATACCACTTCGAATGTGTACAAGGTGTTAATCTCAGATAAACAGGACCCAACATGTTGGCTGTGAACAAAGTAGCATCCGGTAGGGCACATGGAGATACAAGGGGAAGAGGAACTGTTCACAACACAGGGTCAGAATCCATGCCTTCCATTAGCTGGGTTACTTACTCGGATCTCCATAATCCAAATACAGGGGGAGAAGGCATCTATACCCTATGAAGTATAATTTTGGCAGAACAAGGTACTTTTCTTAGGATATGGACTACCCCAGGAAGGTATATCCCTCGCAAGGATTCGCCATTCAGAACTGCCCAGTCCTACGCTAAAAGACAGCAAAGGAGATTTAGGGTCATACTAGCATTGCAGAAGGTTGGCCCCTCACTTTTCTGTAATCACCACAATTCCGTAACTTTAAGTCATCTATGCCAGAATTCCCATTTTGGGGAACAGTAATAGATCGAAGGGTAGCAGCCAAAAGATATGTCCATGTGTGAGAATCTGTAAATCTTTTCTTTGGAAGAAATGTTTTTGCAAATGTAATTAAGGATTTCAAGCTGAGATCATCCTGGATTATCTGAGTGGGCCCTAAGTCAACGACAAGTGTCTTTTCACAAAACATAGAGAAACAAGGCAGGCATGTAAAGACAGGTCGATTAGAGGGATGTGGCTGTCAGGCACGTTGCTTGCATGAAGAGACCCCCCCCAAACAGGCTTTATGTGAGCAACATGGCTGTTTACTTACCCAGGTGCGGGTGGGCTGAGTCTGAAAAGAGAGTCAGCAGAGGGTGGTGGGATAGGAGCTGGTTTTATAGGTTGGGGCAAGTGGTCAGTTAAAGGTGGTAATCTATTTTGTGGAGGGGGAAGGGTGTCATGCGATGCATGGTCACAAGGGTAGGGGTCATCTATTACAAACAGGCATGATCATAAGGGTGGGGGGTATTGGTTGCAAGGGTAGGGGAGGGTGCAGTAAATGACATAGTTACAGGGGGTAGGGGTCTTGAGAAACCCAGTGTCCAGGGGAGAAATTCCACAAGGCTGGGCAGGAACAATGGTTGCAGGTTGCAGGGAGAGAGCAATTAGTTGAGGCAGGAACAAGTTGTTTTACTTCTTTCTGTGCCCACTTGGTTACTGGTGGTTACTTCAGACTTTCTGGCTCCTGGGGACCATCCAGAGGTGTGTGTGCAGGTCACCAAGGCTATAATGGCCAGGCTTGGACTTGGAGGCCTGACAGTGGCCCCAAGGCAAGGAAAGCCTGCAGCCCACAGAAGCTGGAAGGGTCAAGGAAAGACTTTCCTCTAGAGACTTCAGAGGGAATGCAGCTATGCTGACAACTTGCCTCCAGAACTGTGAGAGTGAATTTCTGTTGTAAGTCACCAAGTTTGGGGTTGTTTTGTTTTGTTTTTGAGACGAAGTCTCGCTCTGTTGCCCAGGCTGGAGTACAGTGATGCAATCTCAGCTCACTGCAACCTCTGCCTCCCAGGTCACAGTAACCTCTGTCTCCCTGGTTCAAGCTCAGGAGTAGCTGGGATTACAGGTACACACCACCATGCCCAACTAATTTTGGTATTTTTGTAGAGACAGGGTTTCCCCATGTTGGCCAGACTGGTCTCAAACTCCTGACCTCAAGTGATCCACCTGCATTGGCCTCCCAGAGTGCTGGGATTACAGGTGTGAGCCACGCTCCCGGCCAGATCATGTGTTATGGCAGCCCTAGGAAACTGAAACAGAAACCTGAACATAAGCAGATATCTTGTGACTGAAATTAACCCTCCAACAACTTCCCACTCTGGCCTTACCTAACTATAAACCTCTCCACTCACGCATACAGAAAGCCTTCCAAATTTTACCCAGTTCTCTGGAGCCTTGAAGCAAAAAGCTATGACAACCTTTTTCTTGTTCTGGCAGCAAAGACCCATCCCCCCTTGTCTCAGAGCAGCAGTAGCAGCAGCAACTGCATGCCTGGAGCCCTCTGTCACCTTACCCCTGGGGCCTCCTATATTAACACAGTGGGCCCTCCGGCTGCACAAGTTTTGCCGCTCACTGAAAACAGTCAACATTTCTGAGAAACTGATTCACCTCCCAAGACATTAGAACGAGATCTCAACGCCTCCAACACTGACTGCTGTAGGTGTCTTCACATTTTTGTTCCTTATTTACCTTTGTTTTTGTC
This sequence comes from Ateles fusciceps, assembly GCA_036589455.1. Classification (NCBI taxonomy): domain Eukaryota; kingdom Metazoa; phylum Chordata; class Mammalia; order Primates; family Atelidae; genus Ateles; species Ateles fusciceps. The sequence continues at coordinate 18,338,806 of JAZHEH010000222.1, forward strand.
CTTTCTCTGCTGGTTTACGGTTCTGGACTGCAATCTCCTTGCTATCTCCTAACTATGTCACCAATCTGGGCCCCTGTTCCTAATACAGCCTTTGTACGCTTCGTCACTCCATGGCTTAAACATAGTTAAACCAACCATTGGAATGATGTCCACATCTGATCTGGTTTGGATCTGTGTCCTCACCCAAATCTCATGTCAAATTGTAATCCTCCCAGTGCTGGAGGAGGGTCCTGGTGGAGTGATTGGATCATGGGGGTAGGTTCTCATGAATGGGGTAGCATGATCCCCCCAGTATTGTCTCATGACAGAGTTCTCACGAGATCTGGTTGTTTAAAAGTGGGTAGTCCCTCCTCCCTTTCTCTCTTCCTTCTCTTGTAACCATGTAAGTCATGCCTGCTTCCCCATTGCCTTCAGCCATAAGTTTCCTGAGGCCTCCCCAGCCATGCTTCCTGTACAGCCTGCAGAACTGTGAGCCAATTAAACCTCTCTTATTTGTAAATTACCCAGTCTCGGGTATTTCTTTTTTTTTTTTTTTTTTTTTGACAGAGTCTCATTCTGTCACCAGGCGCCAGGCTGGAGTGCAGTGGCGTGATCTCAGCTAACTGCAAACTCCGCCTCCTGGGTTCTAGCAATTCTCCTGCCTCAGCCGCCCGAGTAGCTGGGACTACAGGTGCATGCCACCACACCCAGCTAATTTTTGTATTTTTTTTAGTAGAGATGGGTTTCACCATGTTTGTCAGGATGGTCTTGATCTCTTGACCTCATGATCCACCTGCCTCGGCCTCTCAAAGTGCTGGGATTACAGGCGTGAGCCACCGTGCCCAGCCTTGGGTATTCCTTTTATTATTATTATTTATATATATATATATTTTTTTTTTTATTGCATTTTAGGTTCTGGGGTACATGTAAAGAACATGCAGGATTGTTGCATAGGTACATATATGGCAATGTGGTTTGCTCTCTCCATCCCCATCACCTATGTCTGGCATTTCTCCCAATGTTATCCCTCCCCAACTCCCTACCCCCCCACTGTCCCTCCCTTAGTCCCCACCACAGACCTCAGTGTGTGATGCTTCCCTCCCTGTGTCCATGTGTCTTCACTGTTCAACACCTGCCTGTGAGTGAAAACATACAGTGCTTGATTCTCTGTTCCTGTGTCAGTTTGCTGAGAATTATGGTTTCCAGGTTCATCCATGGCCCTACAAAGGACACAAATTCTTCGTTTTTATGGCTGCATAGTATTCCACGGTGTATATGTGCCACATTTTCCTTGTCCAGTCTATCATCAATGGGCATTTGGGTTGGTTCCAAGTCTTTGCGATTGCAAACAGTGCTGCAATGAACATACCTGTGCATGTGTCCTTATAATAGAATGATTTACAATCCTTTGGATATATATCCAGTAATGGGATTGCTGGGTCAAATGGAATTTCTATTTCTAGGTCCTTGAGGAAGCGCCACACTGTCTTCCACAAGGTTGAACTAATTTACATTCCCACCAACAGTGTAAAAGTGTTCCTGTTTCTCCACATCCTCTCCAGCATCAGTTGTCTCCAGATTTTTTAATGATCACCATTCTAACTGGCACGAGATGGTATTTCAATGTAGTTTTGATTTGCATTTCTCTAATGACCAGTGATGAGCATTTTTTCGTATGTTTGTTGGCCTCATGTATGTCTTCTTTTGCAAAGCGTCTGTTCATATCCTTTGCCCACTTTTGAATGGGTTTGTTTGCTTTTTTCTTGTAAATCTATTTTAGTTCTTTGTAGATTTTGGATATAAGTCCTTTGTCAGATGGGTAGATTGCAAAAATTTTTTCCTATTCTGTTGGTTGCTGGTTCACTCTAATGATTGTTTCTTTTGCTGTGCAGAAGCTCTGGAGTTTAATTAGATCCCATTTGTCTATTTTGGCTTTTGTTGCCAATGCTTTTGTTGTTTTAGTCATGAAGTTCTTGCCTATGCCTATGTCCTGAATGGTTCTGCCTAGATTTTCTTCTAGGGTTTTTATGGTGTTAGGTCTTATAAGTCTTTAATCCATCTGGAGTTAATTTTAGTGTAAGGTGTCAGGAAGGGGTCCAGTTTCTGCTTTCTGCACATGGCTAGCCAGTTTTCCCAACACCATTTATTAAACAGAGAATCCTTTCCCCATTGCTTGTTTTTATCAGCTTTGTCAAAGATCAGCTGGTTGTAGACGTGTGACATTGCCTCTGAGGCCTCTGTTCTGTTCCACTGGTCTATATCTCTGTTTTGGTACCAGTACCATGCTGTTTTGATTAATGTAGCCTTGTAGTATAGTTTGAAGTCAGGTAGCGTGATGCCTCCAGCTTTGTTCTTTTTGCTTAGAATTCACTTGGCTATGTGGGCTCTCTTTTGGTTCCATATGAAGTTTAAGGTGGTTTTTTCCAGTTCTGTGAAGAAGGTCATGGTAGCTTGATGGGGATAGCATTGAATCTATAAATTACTTTGGGCAGGTTGGCCATTTTCATGATATTGATTCTTCCTAACCATGAGCATGGAATGTTTTTCCATCTGTTTGTGTCCTTTCTTATTTCATTGAGCAGTGGTTTGTAATTTTCCTTGAAGAGGTCCTTTACATCCTTGGTTAGTTGTATTCCTAGGTATTTTATTCTCTTTGAAGCAATTGTGAATGGCATTTCATTCTTGATTTGGCTCTCTTTAAGTCTGTTTTGGTGTATAGGACTGCTTGTGATTTTTGCACATTGATTTTATATCCTGAGACTTTGCTGAAGTTGCTTATCAGTTTCAGGAGATTTTGGGCTGAGATGATGGGATCTTCTAAATATACAATTATGTCATCTGCAAATAGAGACAGTTTGACTTCCTCCTTTCCTAACTGAATAACCTTTATTTCTTTTTCTTGCCTGATTGCTCTGGCTAGAACTTCCAATACTATATTGAATAGGAGTGGTGAGAGAGGGTATCCTTGTCTAGTGCCAGATTTCAAAGGGAATGCTTCCAGTTTTTGCCCATTCAGTATGATATTGGCTGTGGGTTTGTCATAAATAGCTTTTATTATTTTGAGATACATTCTGTCGATACCTAGTTTATTTAGAGTTTTTAGCATAAAGGGCTGTTGAATTTTGTCGAAGGTCTTCTCTGCATCTATTGAGATAATCATGTGGTTTTTGTCTTTGGTTCTGTTTATGTGGTGAATTACGTTTATAGACTTGCGTATGTTGAACCAGCCTTGCATCTCTGGGATGAAGCCCACTTTATCTGGATAAGCTTTTTGATGTGCTGTTGCAGTCGGTTTGCCAGTATTTTATTGAAGATTTTTGCATCTATGTTCATCATGGATATTGGCCTGAAGTTTTCTTTTCTTGTTGAGTCTCTGCCGGATTTTGGTGTCAGGATGATGTTGGTCTCATAAAAAGAGGTCAGGAGTTCAAGACCAGCGTGGCCAACATGGCAAAATCTCATCTCTACTAAAAATACAAAAATTTAACCTGGCCTGGTGGCACACCTGTAATCACAGCTACTCAGGAGGCTGAGGCATGAAAATCATTTGAATCTGGGAAGCAGAGGTTGCAGTGAGCCAAGATCACACCACTGCACTCCAGCCTGGGCAACAGAGTGGAACTGTGTTGAAACACACACACACACACACACACACACACACACACACACACACATATACAGACTTGCAAAAAACATAACTTCAAAAAGTAGCTCTTCAAGTCACTACTCCCATCTCTGTCTGCCATGTGATATCACCTGCTTTCTGCATGGGTGAGGGCTTGATGGAGATGGTTACAAGGAAGGGCACATCAGGGAGAAACACCAAAGGTAGCAAGGTCACAGGTGTGGCGCCTGGAAGTGCCATCGCTGCTCACATAATTAGTGCTGCTGGTGCTGGTCCTCACCCCATGTCCAAGCTCAGGAGCACTAGAGCCCTGCCACCCCTCCTGTGTATCCACTTCATGCCAGAGGCCATAAAGGACTGCAACCACTGGAAACACAAACAGGCCCCTGGCAGGGCTGGTCTTTGGACAATTGTGAAAGACACAAAAGAAAACAGCTTCTAGGGCCAGGCGCAGTGGCTCACGCCTGTAATTCCAGTACTTTGGGAGGCCAAGGTAGGTGAATCACTTGAGATCAGGAGTTCAAGACCATCCTGGCCAACATGGTGAAACCCTGTCTCTGCTAAAAATACAAAACTTAGGCCTGGTGGCTCACGCCTGTAATCCCAGCACTTTAGGAAGCCGAAGCAGGTGGATCATCTGAGATTGGAGCTCGAGACCAGCCTGGCCAACATGGAGAAACCCCATCTCTACTAAAAACACAAAATTAGCTGGGCATGGTGGTACACACCTGTAATCCCAGCTACTTCAGAGGCTGAGGCAGGAGAACTGCTTGAACCCAGGAGACGGAGGTTGCAGTGAGCCGGGATAGCGCCACTGCACTCCAGCCTGGGTGACAGAGTGAGACTCAGTCTCAAAAAAACAAAATAAAAAAATCAGCCAGGCATGGTGGCGTGTGCCTGTAATCCCAGCTACTTGAGAGGCTGAGGCAGGAGAATCATTTGAACCTGGAAAGGGGAGGTTGCAGTGAGCCGAGATTGCACCACTGCACTCCAACTTGGGTGAAGGAGTGAGACTCGTCTCAAAAAAAAAAAAAAAACAGCTTCTAGGACTCCCACAAAGCAGTAAGAATTCCTGAGTTCTTGGAACGAATGCATTCACCTCTGTTTTCAAGATGAAGAAGGAAGCCAAGCGTGGGGACACTATTCTGTATAAGGGGAAGATCTGAAGATTCAAACAGAAGGCACAAATTCAGAAGGCACTCTACAAGCCTACAAAAATGCGTATCCTGCAAAATTCGGGTTGCCAATTTTGGAGAACATCTTTCTGAACCCAGCTTATGAAGTCCCCATCATCCACGACAAGGTGTGGAAAATCTGACACAGAAAATTATAGAACTCCTAATCCTCTTTGGCCAATATGAACTGAAGCTTTAGAACAAAGTTCTAGGCCCCCCAAAAAAGTCTCCATGCAGCCTGTTGCCATTTTAATCCAAAACACACCATGGTTGTAGCATTGCAGTTGGGATGGAGTAACTATCCTCAGAATCAGGAGTAGCTGGATGAAAGGGCTTCAGACTTACTCGATAGCGGAATTTGTGTAGGTGATTTGAATACTTACAGTCACTTGAGATCAGTGCTATCAAGACCAGCTTTTGGAGATCGACGTCTCCCAAGCAATTGTCCCTCACAAGAAACTTCATGCTAAGAGCAGAGTGCTCCCTGTCCAGATGGAAAACATTAGGCACTCACACGCAGAGCTCATCAGCTGCTGGCTTCAGCTTGAGCAAGATGTCTTCAATGTCCCAGCAGGTGATACCTCACTACCGACTTGCTGTGCACAGATCTGATGCTACTCTGTCAAGATGCACAGGCCAGGCTGGGTGTTGTGTGGCTCACACCTACAATCCTAGCACTATTGGGAGGCCAAGGCAGAAGGATTGCTTGAACCCAGGAGTTCAAGACCAGCCTGGGCAACACAGCAAGACCCCATCTCTAAAAAAAAAAAAAAAAAAAAAAAATTAGCCAGACACGGTAGCATGCACCTGTAGTCCCAGCTACAAAAATTAGCTGTGCATGGTGGTGCATGCCTATAGTCCCAGATACTCAGTAGGCCAAGGAGGGAGGATCACTTGAGGCCAAGAGCTCGAGACTGCAGTGAGCCATGATTACACCACTGTACTCAGCCTGGGCAACAGAGTGAGACCCTGTCTTGAAGGAAAAAAAAAAAAAAAGCAGCACAGACCAAGCAGAGCCCAAGAATAACCATTCTGACATTCATGGGTTCCATCTCTAATGGCTACTTCCCACATACCAGAGGCGCCAAGGGTTCCCTCAGCCCAGGTCTCCATGCCAACCAGCCTCAAGTTTTAAACCCTAGAGATTAGGTTCTCCAGGGCCAACGAGACACTAGGGATAAAACCTAGAGATACAATCCAGGCTCCAGCTATGCTAGCCTCTCCCAAGGATTCTTCAGGCTTCCCGGCTTCCTCACCGTCAGGCTCCCCTAGTCCTATAAAGCAGGTTTCTTGTCGGCAGCATATACGGGTCTTGTTTCTTTGGCCATTCAGCCACTCTATGTCTTTCAATTGGAGAACCGAGTCCATTTATGTTGTTTCATTACTGACAAGTAAGAACATATTACTGCCATTATGTCGCTTGTTTTCTGGTTGTTCTGTAACTCCTCTCTTCTTTTCTCACTGTCTTCCTTTATGGTTAAGTGATTTCCTCTGGAAATATGTTTTAATTCATTGCTTTTTATTGTTGGTGAATTTATTATAGGTTTTTGTGTTGTGGTTACCATGAAGCTTACAAAACATCTTAGGCCAGGCAAAGGGCCTCATGACTGTAACCCCAGCACTTTGGGAGGACAAGGCAGGTGGATCACACAGTCAGGAGTTTGGGACCAGCCTGGCCAACATAATGAAACACGGTCTCTACTGAAAATACAAAAACTGAACTGCGCATGGTGGCAGGCACCAGTAATCCCAGCTACTTGGGAGGCTGAGGCAGGAGAATCACTTGAACCCAGGAGGTGGAGGTTGCAGTGAGCCAAGATCGTGCCACTGCACTCCAGCCCAGGTGACAGTGCAAGACTCCGTCTAAAAAAAAATTTTTTTTTGAGAGACATGACAAATTATTTTAAAGAAATGACAGCTTAGATCACAAAGAAACAAAAAAACAAAAAAAGTTTACACTTTAACTCCACCCCCCCCCCACACACACACATTTTGACTTTCAATTGTCTCATTTTATAAATCAGGTATCACCTCTTAACTGGTTGCTGTAGCTATTATTATTTTTTGATAGATTTGTCTTTTGGGCTTCATGTGAGAGTGTTGAGTGAACTGCAAACCATAATTATAGCATCAAAATATTCTGGGTTTGTCCATGTACTTAATTTTACCTGTGGGTTTTACACCTTTAGTTGCTTTCTTTTTCACATTAGCGTTTTTTCTTTCCGATTGAAGAACTCCCTTTAGCATTTCTAAATGCCACAGGTCTAGCGCTGGTGAGTTCTCTCAGCTTTCATTTGTCTGTGTTCCATCTATTTTGGTAGACTCAGAATTCAGTAGTTCTCATTAGCTTATTTTTATATATAGTAGTTTTACGGTTTTTGCCTTTGAGTCAGATTCTCTGCCTCCGATGTGATCCATGGCCATCCTTTCTGAAGTTACTAAGGCACATGTTGGGCTTGGCCTCAGCCAGCCTGCAGTGGTGCAGCGCATGCCCAAGAGGCGCCTAGTCTTCGCCAGCATCACACAGAGACATTGGAGTTGTCCCCAGGGTGTATCCTTGGTCTGGCTCATTTTCTGTGTTGAGATTACGTCATGGTCTGCCAGCGAACAAAGCCAGTATTATCTGTTGCTCTTTTTGAACAATGCCAAGTACCAGCCTATCCAAGCCTCCACCCTCATGCCAGCCAGTATGGAAAGGCCTCACTGGCATTCAGCACCAGGCTGAAAAACAGGCAGCCCCAGCTGCCACCACACCTCAGCTGCCTCCCCTTCACACAGAGGAGGGAGGGCAAGTGAGAGCTTGTGTTTCCCACCAAGGAAGGGTTTATCAGGAAGTGGGAGAGGGAGAAGCTTAAGGGAATAAGAGACTGGAAGTTTCCCTCTCCTCCAGTCCGTCATTCACAATCTCTGCAGCCTTCAGAGCATGGCTCCTCTGTTCCTGGATGCTGAAGAGTTAGTGGGTGACTGGACATTGCCCAGGGAGCTCGTGGCCCTCTGCCAACTGCCCTCAGGAGGATCTGGGGCCTGCCAGAGTTAGCTCTAAAGGGATGCTGGGTTTTGGAAGATCCAGTTGGACTCACGAAGATAAAATAAGAAACCCCAATTCTTTGGGGCTAAGCGCTGGGATTTCTTTTCTTTTTCTTTTCCATTTATTTATTTAGAGACAAGGTGTCGCTCTGTTACCTAGGCTGGAGTGCGGTGGCACGATCACAGCTGACTGCAGCCTCAACCTCCCAGGCTCAAGCAATCCTCCTGCCTCAGCCTCTTGATTAGCTGGGACTACAGGTGTGGGCCACCATGCCTGGCTAATTTTGTAGTTTTTGTAGAGACAGGGTTTCGCCATGTTGCCCAGGCTAGTCTCAAACTCCTGAGCTCAAGCGATCCTCTTGTCTTGGCCTCCTAACATGCTGGGATGAGAGGCGTGAGCCACTGTGCCTGGCCTTAAGTTTATAGTTTATTTTTCTTTTTCTTTTTTTTTTCTGAGACAGGGTCTCACTCTGTCACCCAGACTGGAATACAGTGGCATGCTCACTGCAAACTCCACCTCCTAGACTCAAGTGATTTTCCTGCCTCAGCCTCCTGAGTAGCTAGGATTACAGGTGCGTGCCACCACACCCAGCTAATTTTTATATTTTAGTAGAGATGGGGTTTCCCCATGTTGGCCAGGCTGGTCTTGAACTCCTGACCTCAAATGATCCACCCACCTCAGCCTCCCAAAGTGCTGGAATTACAGGTGTGAGCCACCATGCCCGGCCCTTGAGTTTATTTTCTAATGCTGGAGGCAGCATGTAAATATGAGATTTCTACTTGGTTGATCTAACAAACCTCTGTGGTGGACTAAAAGAAATGCCAAAAATTTCTGTTTCTTATCCCCAGGAGCTGTGAACATTATGTACATGGTAAAAGAGTTAAATATTACCTTACATGGCAACATGGGACTGAGTGAAGGATTTTGAAAGCAGGGCTTAATCTCGGATTATCTGGGTCAGCCCTAACCAGAATCACAGGCATCCTTAGAAGGAGAAAAGAGGCAGAGGGAGTTTTTGCAGACTAACAGGAGAAAGTGATTTGAAGTTTAAAACCTGAAAGCCCAGCTGTAAGTTAAATCCATGGACCGGATTAAGAACTTGTCTTCCTGTTTGGCGCACTTTCCTCTGATTAATCCCCCACCCTTCTCACCTATTTTACATACACCTACCCTCTCCTAATTGGTTTCCTATACTGCCATGCCCACCTTTGAGTGGTGTCTTCACTTTAACCTTTTTCCACATACTCACAAACCAATCAGCACACAATCCCCATTCTGAATCCATAAAAGGCTCCAGATCCAGCCACCTGGGAGCTGGGGGCAACTCTCCCACCTTCAAATAGGGGGAACCAACCCCGAGTCCCCTCTCTGCTGAAAACCGTTTTCATCACTCAATAAAATTCTCCTCTGCCCTCCTCATCCTTCAAGGTCCTACATATCCTCATTCTTCTAGGATGCAGTACAAGAGCTCAGGAACCGCTGAACTCGGGTACATGCTGTAACACAGGCAAGCTGGGGCACACCAGCATCGGGAAATCGCTGGCTAGGGATCCCTGGTTTGCAAAGTGACTGCAAAGAAAAATCTTATGTCAACCTATAGTCCCAGCTACTGGGGGAGCTGAGACAGGAGAATTACTTGAGCCCAGGAGGCTGGGGCTGCAGTGAGCTGTGACTGTGCCACTGCACTACAGCCTGGGTGACAGAGTGACCACACCTAGCCTGGTCATTTATTTTTAGAGTCCTTATCTCTTAGGCGAACATAATGAATTTTTTTTTTTTTTTTGAGACAGAGTCTCACTCTCTTGCCCAGGCTGGAATGCAGTGTCATGATCTTGGCTCACTGCAACCTCTGCCTCCTGGTTTCAAGTGATTCTTGTGCCCCAGCGTCTTGAGCAGCTGAGATTACAGGCCTGTGTCACCATGCCTGGCTAATTTTTGCATTTTTAGTAGAGACGGGGTTTCCCTGGGTTGGCCAGGCTAGTCTCAAACTTCTGACCTCAAGTGATCTGCCCACCTCAGCCTCCCAAAATGCTGGGATTATGGGTATGAGCCACTGCACCTGGCCCATAGTGAATATTTGTGGAGAAAATAAGATGTCTTTGGGTTCCCAGTATTCCACTGACATAGTTGGTGGGCAGTAATTGAGCCAAGATGCTGTGGAGTCTACTGCCTTTTTGTGAGATCGCCCGGAGGACTGTAAGCACTGCTTTTCATAGGTATTTTGAAAATAAAGTTCCAGAAAAGCAAAAGCTGTTTCAGGAGGATAATGGAAATCCAGTACAGCTAAAGGGTGGGGTAGCTGATGCCCTCTTGTAATATTGGGGTTCAGGGGTTCAGGGTGCCCTCAGCTCCCCCTGGGAGAACGTTTCTCCAGGTTCTTGGTCTCCTGCCCTCTCAACAATGAGAGAGGGGACCACGGCATAGTGCGCAGTAAATGCTGGACGCAAAAGTGTTTGTAGAAAGCAATTTATTTAGAGAGAGAAGAGGAGGAGAGAGAAACAGCTAACTCTCACACTGAGTGAGAGAGAGAAAAGCCGCTCTCACACTGAGTGAGAAGGGTTCCCGGGGAGGGAAATCAGAGCAGGAAAGCTTCTCTGACACTGAGTGACAGAATCCAGAAAGATGGAATCCAGGAGAGGAAAGCAGCTTCCACACTGAGTGGAAGGGAATAGAGAGAGATGGCGTTTAGGAGGGGGAAGACAGGCTTCCACGAAGGGGTGTGGAAGGGGTCTCCAGAGGGGGAAATCCAGGAGAGAGAAGATGGCTTCCACGAAGGGAGTGTTCGTGGAAGGGGACCCAAACATGGAGTCCGAAGGGGTGTGGAAGAAGGTGACTTTTAACCTGGGAGGAGCCCCCACCTTCTCTAAGACCCTGGGCCAATGAAAGGAGTTCCTTAGAACTTCTGCTGGAGTGATTGACTCTTAGTTTCTTTCCCCGCCCGCGAAATTTAAACATAAACCGTTAAATCTCCCGGATGGAGAGAGATGGGAGGGGAGCATGGCACTAGGAAGTTTTTGCCCTTAATACTATGCCCCCTTGTGGACTCGGAAAGAGAACACATTCCCTCACTCTATAGAGTCATCATGGTTCTTAGAGTTGGTGGGACGACATATGCCATATATCTGCTGGCCATGGCTTCCTTTCCCAAGAAGCAAGACTGACTTCAGTTCTCCCAGCAATCACTTAGTTCAATTTCACTGAGCTCTATATGGACCAATTATCTAAGCTCTTCTTTGGGTATGAATATTTATTGACTTAGACTTACTGCCACCAATAAAGAAGTTTTTACTGTAGGGCGTGGGAGATGTCTTTGATTTTAGAACAAATCTATGGGGTGAAGAATGTGGGGAGTGAAGGGAGATATTTATGAAACAGGATTGTCAATGTGTTAATTGCTAAGCCAGGATGATGGGGGGGTTGATGGGGTTCCTTATATGAAAGCATAATGAATAGATTATTCTCAGATTTCCATAATGACATTGCTACAAACGAGCCATTCATCAGAGAACTTTGCACTAGTTAGCTAATTTGGCTATAATTATTAAACTTATCTCAGTGAAACAGTTGCGTCAACAGTAATTAGATCAGTTCTTGACTTCAAAATATGATAAGAGGGTAAAAGTCAAAAATATGGCCTTTCATTTTCTATAGATATGAGGGAGGAAGGCAAAGAGAGTCCAACTGTCCCTTCTGCCCAGTTCCAAGAGATTTTATGTGCAAGTCTCAGGAAAGCAGTCTCCCAGGTCACTGCCTAGAGCCTCCACTTCAAGAAAGTTGACTCCAAGCCTGCTGTATGGGAAGTCATCTGACTTTGAAAAATCTGGGACTCTAGGTTTTTAAAAAAAAAAAATTATTTTGGGAATGAATTCTTAAGATGTTTGGGCATACTTTTAGAAACAATATTATCAGATGGCAAGAGGATATCTGCATAGCAGAACGGCAAAAATGAGACGTGTGGACAAGAAGCTACCAGGCCAACGACTGATTTGGTGCACTAATGTTGATGACTTCTATACCCCAAAGAAGCTGCATTAACAAAAGAAAATATAAACAAATATAGAGAACATTTATAGCCTCATGAATAGGACTTAATATCCTTGATAGTATAAAGAGCTTTGACAAATCAGTAAACAAAGAGGGACTATGGCAGCTCCTTTGTCAGCAGGCCCAACAGGCTGGAAAATAATTGTGTTGGGAGCACTGGGGGGCTGGAGGTGGGCTTGGAACACAGGCATGTACAGCGTGCTGTAGTGGAAGCTTTGTATTATACTAATCCGGTTTCTACTTTGTTATACTCTAGCCAAGACTGACTGTATTCGATGAAATGTGAGGATCTTGTTCAATCAGAAGCCCCATTGCCCCCCCTTTTTCTTTTTTTTTTTTTACTTAAACATTTTTATGACGATTTAGATAGAAGTTGTTCTTCATCAGTTAGTGTTGATTCCAGTCCTTCAACTGTTCATATCTACTTTATAACATTCACTGTACTAACCCTTCTTCAAGATGGAGTGGTGGGTGGAAACACAGTTTAGCCATGTCCTCAAGATAAAGTCTTGGTAAAAATAAATAAATGTCCTTTAGTTAAAAAAAAAAAAAAAAAAAAGCAAGCTTCAGCTGGGAGCGGTGGCTCATCCCTATAAACTCAGCACTTTGGGAGGCCGAGGCAGGCAGATCACTTGAGGTCAGGAGTTCAAGACCAGCCTGGCCAACATAGTGAAACCCTGTCTCTCCTAAAAATACAAAAATTAGCCAGGCGTGGTAGCACATGTCTGTAATCCCAGCTATTCAGGAGGCTGAAGCTGGAGAAGCACCTGAACCAGGGAGGTTGCAGTGAGCTGACTTCACCACTGCACTCCAGCCTGGGCGACAGAGCAAGACTCTGTCTTAATAATAATAATAATTTTTTTATAAAAGCAAGCCTCAACACACACACACACTTTTGAAAACTATGTTTGTATCACATCTACCAATATGCCACTCAGTAAAGCAAGTCATTGTAGAGAGAAAACAAACTCTTTACGTGCTTAGGTTCAATGGCTGGGTCCCTGCAAATCAGAGTGACAAATTAAATTAACAAGAGAAAAGGTTTATCATTACATATGCATATGGAGGTCTTCATAGAAAAGTGAAGACCCAGGGCCAGGCACCATGACTCACGCCTGTAATCCCAGCACTTTGGGAGGCCAAGGCAGGCAGATCCCCTGAGGTCAGGAGTTTGAGACCAGCCTGGCCAACATGGTAAAACCCTGTCTCTACTAACAATGCAAAAATTATCCAGGCATTGTGGTGCATGCCTGTAATCTCAGCTACTTGGAGACTGAGGCACGAGAATCACTTGAACCCAAAAGTGGAGGTTGCAGTGAGCCAAGATCACACCACAGTCCTCCAGCCTGGGCGACAGAGCAAGACTCTGTCTCATAAATAAATAGAAAAGTGAAGACCCAAAGAAGCAATTAGACCGAGAATATACCATTTTATCAAAGAATGATAAACTGTGGAAACAGGACATGACAAAGGAAAAGGGCTTTGAGTTCCTGTGGGCAGTAAGTTGTGGGAAGGTAAATATATGGGGGAAAGTAATGAAAGATAAGGGTTATTTTAGTAAGGTTTATTTGCAGACTCATCCCAGTGCATATTTTTCATGGCCATAAAACCCACAACACTAAGCCACCTAGCCAATGGAGAGAAGCAGCAGCTCTCCTCCATAAGGAAAGGTCCTCAAACTGCTCAGGGATGGAGAGGCAACCTGGCTGGGCCTGGCCGTCCCCCACACAGGGCCCAGGCCTATGACTGAGGCCATCTTGAACCCTCCAGACCACCCCAGCCACCAATAAATATCACCAAGGAATTCCAGTGAACACCACATGAAGCAAAAGAATTGATCATCTATGTCCTGCCTGAATTCCCTGGCCCACAGAAGCATTAAGAATAGTTGTCATTTTAAGCCAATACATTTTGGGGTAATTTGTTACATAGTACCAGACAGCTAGAACCCCTGACCATATAACTCTTAATAGGAAATGGGCAAATATCTTAAACAGATCATTCACAATAGAAGAAATATAGACTACTGAGAATATGGAGAAATTATATCCCAAATTCATTATTAATAATGAATGAACTAAAACAAATAGACTGTGTCAACTTGGGAAGTTTGTGTTTTTAATACCTGGTATTTGCAAGACTGTGGTAGAGGTGGTATTTTCTTACACTCTTGATGCTATGGTTTGAATTTTTGTTCCCTCTAAAACACATGTTAAACCAAGGCAGGTGGATCATTTTAGGTCAGGAGTTTGAGACCAGCCTGGCCAACAAGGTGAAACGTCGTCTCTACTAAAAATACAAAAATTAGCTGGGCGTGGTGTCAGGTGCCTGTAATCCCAGCTGCTCAGGAGCTTGAGACAGGAGAATCACTTGAACCCAGATAGCAGAGGTTGCAGTTAGTCAAGGTCGTGCTACTGCACTCCAGCCTGGATGACAGAGCAAGACTCCATCTCAGAAAAAACAAAGAAAAAACCTTAACCCCCAATGTGGCATTATTGAGAGGGAGGCCTTTAAGAGGTGATTGGCTCATGGCCCTGCCCCGTGAGTGGATTCATCCGTTCATGGACTCATGGACTAGTGCGTTATCACAGGAGTAGGACTGGAGGCTTTACAAGAGGAACAGAGACCTGAGCTAGCATGCTCAGCCCCTCAGGACCCTACAGAGTCCCCACCAGCAAGAAGGTCAGATGCACCCCTTTGACTTTGTACTTCCCAGCCTCCAGAATTGTAAGAAATAAGTTTGTTCCTTATAAATTACCCAATTTCAGATATTCTGTTATAAACAATGGAAAATGGATTACGATACCTTACCATGAATATGTCTGGGTTTGCTTGTTTGTTCTGTTTTGTTTTGAAACAGGGTCTCACTCTGTAACCCAGGCCTGGAGTACAGTGGACACAATCACCACTGCAGCCTCAAACTCCTGGGTTCAAGGGATCCTCCTACCTCAGCACCCAGAGTAGCTGGAACTACAGGCACACACCACCACACTAGCCTAACATTTTTTTTTTCTTAACTTTTTATAGCAATGGAAGTCTTACTATGTTGTCTAGACTGGTCTGAAACTCCTGACCTCAAGCAATCCTCCTGCCTTGGCCTTCTTTAAGCACTGGGATTACAAGTAAGCCACCCTGCCTGGCCCAAATGTAAGTCTTTATGAAGAATTTCCTCAGCAGGCTTCATATATATGGATACACTGTGACTATTAATTCTGTTTCTAGGCGTTTATCCTTCCACAGAAATAAGCAGATGTGCATCATGCTTTACAGACACAGTAAGACGATTAACCGGAAGAGAAAACTGGACACAGCTAAGGAGTCCACAAATAGAGCAAACATTAAATTGTGGCATGTCACACAGTGAAGTATTTTGCCAATATTAAAAATTATGTTTAAGAAACTTGTAAAATTGTAGGTGAATTTTATTTCCTTTATAGTTTATTTTTCCTCTGAAACTTTTTTCTGTTTTTTGTTTGTTTGTTTGAGACAGGGTTTCACTCTTGCCCAGGCTCAAGTGCAGTGGCATGATCTCAGCTCACTGTAGCCTCGACGTCCCAGGCTTAGGTGATCTTCCCACCTCAGCCTCCCAAGTAGCTGGGACCACAAGGCAAGCACCACCATGTCTGGCTAATTTTTCTATTTTTTTGTAGAGATAGGGTGTTGCTACATTGCCCAGGCTTGTCTTGAACTCCTGGCCTCAAGCAATCTGCCTGCACTGGTCTCTCAAAGTGCTTGGGATTACAGGCATACACCACTGTGTCCAGACTAAAATGTTTTCTAATAAAAAATTGTATGCTTCTTAAAGCTTTAAACTTGCTTTTCAAGACCAAAGAAGAAATTTTGAAGAAATAAACTGCTATAAAAGGAAAAAGAATGGTAGGGAACATATAACAGTGTATGTACCTTATTTAGATCTTAATTCAAATAAAGTATCTTTTAAAAATGAGACAATTGCGGAAATTAAATACTGGCTAGATTAGATGCTGGAGAGGATGTAGAGAAATAGGAACACTTTTACACTGTTGGTGGGAGTGTAAATTAGTTCAACCATTTTGGAAGACAGTGTGGTGATTCCTCAAGGACCTAGAAATAGAAATTCCATTTGACCCAGCAATCCCATTACTGGGTATATATCCAAAGGATTATACATCGTTCTATTATAAAGACACATGCACATGAATGTTCATTGCAGCACTGTTTACAATAGCAAAGACTTGGAACCAACCCAAATGCCCATCGAAGATAGACTGGACAGGGAAAATGTGGTACATATACACCATGGAATACTATGCAGCCATAAAAAACAAAGAGTTCGTGTCCTTTGTAGGGACATGGATGAACCTGGAAACCATCATTCTCAGCAAACTGAAAGAACAGAAAATCAAACACCTCATGTTCTCACTCATAGGCGGGTGTTGAACAATGAGAACACATGGACACAGGGAGGGGGAGCATCACACACTGGGGTCTGTCGGGGGGAACTAGGGACGGACAGCAGGTGGTGGGTAGTTGGGGAGGGATAACATGGGGGGAGAAATGCCAGATATAGGTGATTGAGAGGAAGGCAGCAAACCACACTGCCATGTGTGTACCTATGCAACAATCTTACATGTTCTTCACATGTACCCCAAAACCTAAAATGCAATAAAATATATATATATATAAATGAATGAATTCAAACTTCTTTAAAAAAAGAGTTAATTTAAAAAAAAATCATGAGATAATGGTGTTGTAGTTACACTTTTAACAAGAGTTATATTTTACAGATTAACACACACGCCTCCCAATAAGACTAGTAGACATTTCACCATGAGTATTTGTGGAGAACATGGGGATGGACCTAAGAAAGAAGACACAGTGAAAGTGTTTCCCAGTGAGAA
This sequence comes from Ateles fusciceps, assembly GCA_036589455.1. Taxonomy (NCBI): domain Eukaryota; kingdom Metazoa; phylum Chordata; class Mammalia; order Primates; family Atelidae; genus Ateles; species Ateles fusciceps. The sequence continues at coordinate 18,355,537 of JAZHEH010000222.1, forward strand.
ATAAAATTCGGCTGGGGCAGTGCCTCATGCCTGTAATCCCAGCACTTTGAGAGGCTGAGGTGGGTGGATCACTTGAGGGGTCAGAAGTTTGAGACCAGCCTGGCCAACACAGTGAAACCCCATCTCTGCTAAAAGTACACAAAAATTAGCCAGGTGTGGTGGCAGGGGCCTGTAATCTCAGCTATTCGAGAGGCTGAGACAGGAGAATTGTTTGAATCTGGGAGGCAGAGGTTGCAGTGAGCAAAGATCATGCCATTACACTACAGCCTGGGCGACAGAGTGAGATTCCATCTGAAAAAAAAAAAAATTCTAAGCCTCTTAACTGCCTAAATGGATCCCCCCTTGGCCTAGGGAACTCCAGAGAAACCTTGGAAGCTGAATTCACAGCCATGATAACATCAGAGATGGAACATGCCTGATTATACTGACTCCTTCACTAACAGTCCTTAGGTTTTCTCCCATAAAGGCTAAACAAACCAGTCTTTGCAAAAGACTACTAGCACATCTTCCCAGGCACAGAACAAGGATAAGATGAGACTAATCATTCCTTCACCCCTACCCAAGACTCTGCCTTTCTATTCCCTTTTTCTCCAACTCTTCACCTTGTTTTATGTAAAATGTAGATTTTCTGGGCACTAACTAAAGTCTTACAGGTATGTAATCGTTTGCCTCACTACTGCCCCCACTCCTTTTTTAAGGAAAAAGTAATAAATACTAAATCTTTCAAGAATCTCTTTGAAAAACCAGCCACAGATTCTTCTATGACTTGTGTTTTCCCCCGTGCACCCTCAAGCTGGTTCAATAAACCTTGGTGGTTTGAGACCTAGTGCCTCAGTCACTCATTGTGGTTGTAATTTTGGCAACCACAAAGGCATCACGGAGAAAAGATTAGCTCCTGGGACCTACAGTAGCTCTCCTGCCAGCAAGAGATTCTCTCTGTCCCAATTGCAAAGGTTCAAAAGCTTGCTCTCTCTACTGAGGTTCCCTGATCTTCCAAAATTTTTGGTTTGAGATTCAAGGTTTATTTTGCTAGGGAACTCCTCTAGGAAAGGAGTTTGCTTACCTCAGATAAGGAAGGGGAGTTTGCTGCTTCCATGCCAACAAAAAGCAGTCTTCAGCTCAGGCTGCATCTCCAGGTAGGAGGTGGTTTGGGATTTCACTTGGGGATTTGGTAGCTGAAGGTCAAGGTTTATTGACAGCTGACTATAACTTCTTTATCTTCAGAGATCCCAGCAATATGTAACTTTTGCTACTGCTTTTTCTGTTTTTGTTTTGTTTTGTTTTTTTGCTCTCAGTCCAACTTCTGTTAGTTTTGACCAATTCTTGCCCCTGCCCCCACCACAGTGTTGACTAAAATCCCTGCAGCTGAAGAAAATCAAGTTTCAACCCTAGGAACACTGGCTGGTTAAGAAAAATCAGTATTTCAACCCCCTCCCACCCCTGCATTGTATACATATTCTCCCAGGCTAGAGTACAGTGGTGCAATCTCAGCTCACTGCAGCCTCAACTTCCTAGGCTCAGGTGGTTCTCCCACATCAGCCTCCCCAGTAGTTTGGACTACAGGTGTGTGCCACCATGCCTGCCTAATTTTTTGTATTTGTGGTAGAAATGGGGTTTCACTATGTTGCCCAGGCTGGCCAAAACATATATCTTTGACATATTTTAAAGTAGCCCTGCCAGACTTTCTCTAGTCTGGATCTAGGAAAGTTTAGCTAAGGTCTTCATTCTGAAGGCTCCCTTGTACACATGTTAAATAAATGTGCCTACCTTTCCTACTAATAATCTGCTTCACACCAGTGATTTTTTTCAGTGAACCTTTAGGGGGCCAAGGGCCTATGACTCCCACAGTGTGGCACTGCAAGCAGGGTGGACAAAGCCATTCTTCTCTTCTGGAAGCCACAGCAAAGAGAACCCAGGAACCTGATCTGCCAGCCAAGAACTAAGAATTTCTCGCCAGCCAGGCTCACTGTGGACTCCAGCTGGGTGGATGGTAAAAATCACTGTCTCATTTCCAAGGTTCTTTTTTTGTTTTGTTTTTGTTTTAGTTTTCGATAGGATCTCACTTCATCACCCAGGCTGGAGTGCAGTGGCACAAACAGCTCACTGCAGCCCCCAACCTCCCAGGGTCAAGTGATCCTTCCACCTCAGCCCCCACCCCAAGTAGCTGAAGCTGCAGGCATGCACCTCCATGCCCAGCTAACATTTTCAGTAATTTTTGTAGAGTTTTGCCGTGTTGCCAAGGCTGATCTCAAACTCCTGGGCTCAAGTGATTCTCCTGCCTCAGCCTCCCAAAGTGTTGAGATTTCAGGTGGGAACCACCATGTCCAACCTCATCTGCAAAGTTTTGATTATGGAAAAAAGGATTTGTGTGACTAGTCTTGCCTTGTGGTGACTCTGCTGTAACTCTGGTATTTTGTGTTATGAATATTCACATAATTTGATCCCTTTTCCTCTAATATCCTTTTATGTTGCCACTTTCCTTCTATTTTCTGTGTCCTTCTGTCAGAATGAAACTGACCCAATTATCCCATAGAACTTTACAGTTCACCATCCCATAGATGTTTACAGTTTCTTTTGAATAAACACAGAAATTGACCTTTAAAAGGAACAGCAACAAAAAAAGAAACAGAAATTGACTTTTTCAATCTTGAAACTTGAGAAAGTTACATTTGTCTTATCTGAGTTCCTTTCTCAAGAAACCAGCCATCAGTTCTCCCAGATAGCATCAGAGAATTAAAACTCATCAGATCACCACATCTGGATAATAAGGTGCCAGACCTCTCTCCCTTTATGATTGCCTAACCTACCACCTGCTGTCTATTGACCAAGGTCTCTTTCCTACCCTTTCTTAATTGCTATTTTCCTGCATGTTGTTAGATTTCTGCTATATAAACTCTTAACTTTAATCAGTGAGGAGACAGATTTGAGACTATCTCCCATCTCCCTACTGCAGCACCCATTTAAAGCCTAGCAATACTGGTGGTCTCAGTGAGTCACTCTCTATTTGGTGAGCAGTGGGACCTAGCCTAAACCTCTGGGGTTTCAGTAACAGTAAAGGGGGGGTACCATAGGGTAGAACATGGGCCTAAAACTCTTGTAAGCTTCTGGAAACCTACTGTTCAAAACAGCACTGCAGCCTGTCAGTCTTTTGTCGTTCTGACCAGACCAGTGTCTGTTAAGACAAACTTTGCTGTGGGTTCCTGAAACAAAAACCAGATGAAGTTTCCCACTCATCTGGTTTCATGTCCTTGAGAGCTTCACTTTGTGACTACGTGGGGTACTCTTAGTCTCTGTCATCCAGAAAACGTGAATTTTCGGGTCCTCATCTGATTTTCTGAGGGTCCAAGACACATAATGTTTTAAGCAGCACACTTTTTATTCTGAAAATATCAGGCTCTTATGGGAGTTTTGTCTTAAAAGGTCCCATCCCCACAGGGCTTTTGTCATCTTTTGCTATCTTAAATCTATTTCTAAGAGTGAATTTTGAGGGATCATGAAGATGCCTCCTCTACCCCCTCTCTAGAATATCGCTTGCTTACATGGTAAAAACCTGGAAAATTCCCACCTAGGCTTGAAAGAGGCTTTTGGATTAAGTCACTATTAGAACTAAGTAAATCATTGAAAATAAAAAAGTTTTGGAGGTATCTTATTCCAATCAACTTCAGGAAGCTATCCTATATAGTCTAAAAAAAGGAAGGCATGACTAACCCACCCCTTGTTTAGCATATAATCAAAAAAATAACCATAAAAATGGGTAACCAACAGCCGCGGAGTCGCCATTTATTATTTATGATACTGCCAGATTCGCTGCTTTACCATAACTGGGAGTTGAACCTGGGCCGACTGGATGAAAACCAGGAATCCTAACCACTAGGCCACCAGAAACTACCACTGCAGCTGGCACGTAGGTTTTTGGCCTTTCTAACCCCGAAGAATGGGGAAAGGGGCCCAGAGGTGCAGTGAGTTTTACAGCTGAAATAAAACTTGTGAACCCAGAGTATGCAAAAGTGTAGTTTATTAGGCAGAGTGAAAGGACAGCTCCCAAGCTCTCTTTGAAGGGGATCAGAAAGAGGATACTGTCCAGACAAGGACAGTTGGAGTTTTTACCCTTGAATTATTCCCTCCCCATTCATGTTCTCCTGTTACCGGATTGACTACTTGTTTTATTACCCTGGTTACAAAGCCCCCACCTCCAAAAGCCAGTGGTGGGAAAATCAAAAACAAAAGGCCCCACCTGGTTCGGGAAACTAAACAAAGGGCCCTAGCCGGCAGCAGAAAACTGGAAAATTCCTGCATTCTAAACAATGCCCCCAGCTAACCCCGAGAGTCCCTCTAACACAGTCCCACACTTTCTTAATAAACATGCTTTCACTTTATAGACTCACCTTGAATTCTTTCTTGCACGGGATCCAGGAACCATCCCTTGGGGTCTGGATCGGGACCCTTTGCAGTAACACCACTGCAAAACCAAAAGACAGTTCAGTAGGTCTCATCAAACCTGCTGGTCTCATCAAATCTGCTCAACTTCTCCCGATGGATCTTACAGATGCTAGTAAACACAGTAGGTTAATTAACAAGAAAATGGTGAAGGCTTCCAGGAGCATGCTGGCTCACACCTGTAATCCCAGCACTTTGGGAGGCTGAGGCAGGCAGATCACTTGTGGTTAGGAGTTTGAGACCAGCCTGGCCAACATAGTGAAACCCTATGTCTACCAAAAATCCAAAAAATTAGCTGGGTGCGGTGGTGCACGCCTGTAATCCCAGCTACTCGGGAGGCTCAGGCATGAGAATTGCTTGAGCTCAGAATATAAAGGTTGCAGCAAGCCAAGATCGCGCCACTGCACTCCAGCCTGGGCAACACAGTGAGACTCTGTCTCAAAAAAAAAAAAAAAATGTGAAGGCAGAAGGGGGAGTCAAAGGAATCATCCCAAAAAGGTGGGAACTTTTAAATGTTTGTTTTTTACAAAGTAAGGCAAAACTTAAAAATCATTGATGGGGTGAAACTAAGAGAAAAAAGAAAGGGAGAATCATGGAAACTATCACAGCAGGGTGGAAATCTTTAGATGGTTATTAAGAAATGAAATGAAGCCTGGGTGCAGTGGCTCACCCTTGTAATCCCAACACTTTGGGAGGCCAAGGCAAGTGGAACTCCTGAGGTCAGGAGTTCAAGACCAGCCTGACCAACATGGTGAAACCCAGTCTCTACTAAAAATACAAAAAAATAGCTGGGCGTGGTGGCGGGCACCTGTAATCCCAGCTACTCAGGATGATAAGGCAGGAGAATTGCTTGAACCTGGGAGGTGGAGGCTGCAGTGAGCCAATATCACATAGCACTCCAGCCTGGGTGACAAACCAAAACTCCACCTCAAAATAATACAAATTTTTAAAAAAAGAAGAAGAAATGAAATGAATAAAATGGAAATCGGTGCTAAAATAAAGGTCTTAATACAACACTATTGAAAGCTGGGTGTTTGTATGAGGGTTTTAAGAAAAAAAAAAAAAAAAGGAAGATGGGGAAGCAAAGGAAGCCCCAGCAGGTCCTCTAACATTTGTCCTCCAAGGGCCCCAAATCAGTGTGCTGTACTTACTCTAGATTGGAGAGATTGATGAAAAAAAGTATGAGGGCAGAGATTACAATGAGAAAGCTGAACCACGGTTGTCTAGGACCGTGCTCATCAAGAGAAGATTGATGAAAGGAGCCAGGGTTCCTTGGTTCAGTGCCCCCTGCTGGGGACTCAAAGCCTTTTTCACCAGGGAGGGTAAAATGATCTGCAGCAGGACAAGAAAAGGTGCCTGAGACCGGAACATGAAAATGCAAGGGGTGACAGAATTATGAAAGTTGGAATGTTTCAACAGGTTTTATGTTTATGAAAGGAAAATAAAATCTTGGGACCCCAAACTCACTAAGCCAAAGAAAAATGTCAAGCTTGAGACCTGAGTCGCACAAAACTGCCTCCTATTTTTGTTCCTACAAAGATAAAAGCCCACATCCCTCCCCAGGGGTGCTCTGTCACAATTTGCCCACAAGGAAGTTCCTTACAGGCCCTAAGATCTTTACCCTAAAGCAGTTCTTTGAATTTCTCCCTGACAATCTAAGTTAATGGCTTATCTTTGCAAGTAGGGGACAAAGACAGGACCAGAAATCATCCTTCCACCTACCTGAGACAAATGCATATTAATGCAGATTCACTGAGCAGTGAGATGAATGCATAATTGACTATTTATCTACCAACATGTAACACGTGGATTCAAAGAATGTTAATTCAAGCCGCAAAGGAATGTAACCACTTGCCTTTTTCACACCCCCTCCTCACTTTTTTTCTTGTCTTTCCCCTACTGCCTGCCTGCTCTTTCCCCTTTATTTATTTATTTTTTTGAAGTGGAGTCTCGTTCTGTCACCCAGGTTGGAGTGCAGTAGTGCAATCTTGGCTCACTGCCACCTCCGCCTCCCAGGTTCAAGTAATTCTTGTGCCTCAGCCTCCCAAGTAGCTAGGATTACAGGCATGCACCACCATGCCCAACTAATTTTTGTATTTTTAGTAGAGACAGGGTTTCGCCATGTTGGCCAGGCTGGTCTCCAACTCCTGACTTCAAGTGATCGCCTACCTCAGCCTCCCAAAGTGCTGGGACAACAGGCATGAGCAGCCGCTCCTGACCTCCCCTTTAAATATTGAAGGTTTCAAATCTTTTTTGGAAAAATCATGGATCACAGATGCTCTTGTGGTTTTGTGTTCCTTTTTCCTGGGCATGACCAAAACCTTGACAAAATAAATCTCTAAATTGATTGAGACCTGCCTCATATACTTTTTGGTTTACAATGTAAAGCACTTGTATCTCCTTTACCTAAATGACTTTTTAAATAGTTATTGTATCTGACTGGGGAATCTTTCCCCTACCTAGCATCATAAACAGAAGGCGGCCGGGCGCGGTGGCTCACGCCTGTAATCCCAGCACTTTGGGACTCCGATGCGAGCAGATCACCTGAGGTCGGGAGTTTGAGACCAGTCTGACCAACATGGAGAAACTCCGTCTCCACTAAAAATACAAAATTAGCCAGGCTTGGTGGCGCATGCCTGTAATCCCAGCTACTCAGGAGGCTGAGGCAGGAGAATCACTTGAACCCAGGAGGCAGAGGTTGTGGTGAGCCGAGATCACACCATTGTACTCCAGCCTGGGCAACAAGAGTAAAACTCCATCTCAAAAAAAAAAAAAAAAAAAAAAGCAGAAGGCATGAAATGCGCCCCTCCAGCAATGTTAATTAGATACACTACATGAGAAACAGTAAGACTGCCTGACCCCACAGGGTGTGTATGGTAGAAGCTGGAGTGCTGATAGGGACAGATTCTCCACTTCATAGCCCTTTGTGGAGCAGTTACAGGCTGTATGAGTCAATTCTCAAGCTGCTATAAATAAATAACCAAAACTGAGTGATTTATAAAGAAAGGAAGTTTAATGGACTCACAGTTCTGCATGGCTGCGGAGGCCTCAGGAAACGTACAATCAGGCTGCAGGCGAAGCAGAATCAGGCTGAAGGCGAAGCAGAAGCAGGCACCCTCTTCACAAGGCAGTAACATGCACTCTCATGGAGTGCATTTTAAAGCACTGGGACTCCTTCAATCCTAAAACTCTGAAGAAAAAGTGGCATTTTTTTTTTTCTTCACAAGCGCATAGCCTTTTTACTAAACCTCATATTTAGCTGGAATCTGTACCAGGTACTGTTACAGGGGTAATAGATGTGAACAAGGCAGGAGAAGGCCCCCACACCCCACCAGGAATGTCAGGTGATGGTCCAGAAGTCGTCACGCAGCCGGCACCAGGGAAAGACAGTTTCCCAATAGATTAAAAACACCTGAAACTGGTGATTGGCAGCTTCCCGATAAGATCTCAGGAATTGGGAGAGTGGACCCAAGCATGTGCATTAAGAGGCAAAATAGCAAGAGAGAGAGTTTAACGGGCATATGACCTTCCAGCTGCATTCTACAAGAAAGGGGAAGAACACCTACCTCAGGTGAACATGGCGTACAACGCCAGTAAACACACTGCGCATGCTCACCTCCCAAGCCTAGCCGGCCACTGCGCATGTACGCGGCTCACCCTAAGGGAAGAATGACGGAAAAGATACACAAGATGCTGGAAGCATGTCAGCGTATAAAACCTTAAGTCAAGGTCAAACAAGACACTTGTCCTTCAGGCTGCTCACTTGGGCCTCTTCCAAGTGCACTTTCCTTTCTTTCATTCCTATTCTAAAGCTTTTTAATAATCTTTCACTCCTGTTCTGATACTTGCCTTGGCCTCTTCTGCCTTATGCTGCTCAAATTCTTCTAACGAGACAAGAATTGAGGTTGCTGCAGACTTGTAGGGATTCACTGCTGGTAATGGTAAATTGGATGATGAAGAGGGGTATTACTTTGAATCATTCAGCTCTGAAAAGAGAGAGAGAGAGGAAGGGAAGAGAAGGGAAGGGAAGAAGGAAGGAAGGAAGAAAGGGAGGAAGGAAGGGACAGAGGGAACGAAAAAGAAAGAGAGAGAGAAAGAAGAGAGAAAGTAGAAGAGAAAAGAACAGAACAGAACAGACATACTTGTATAAGGATCAGTGAGGACCAAAGCCCCAAAATAATAAATGTCCCATAGGACAGAGTGGGGTAGCATTTCTAATGTGATGCTAGCCTGCATTCCATCAAAAATGGATTTACTGACTGGGTGCTCACGCCTATAATCCCAGCACTTTGGGAGGCCGAGGTGGGTGAGTCACTTGAGGTCAGGAGTTTGAAACCAACCGGGCCAACATGGTGATACCTCATCTCTACTAAATATACAAAAAAATTAGCTGAGCATGGTGGGGGCTCCTGCAATCCCAGCTACTCAGGAGGCTGAAGCAGGAGAATTGCCTGAACCGGTGAAGCAGAGGCTACAGTGAGCCGAGATTGTGCCATTGCACTCCAGCCTGGGCAACAAGAGTGAAACTCTATCTCAAAAAAAAAAAAAAAAAAAAGTTTACTAATCCCATCATAATTCTAAGACAATCGCTTTGAGATCTGTTTACAAGAGCCATAGATTTATCATGTAACTTAACTTCATTTGGTACAAACTTGGTTTTTTTGGAGTTGATCCTATTTGAAAAAATCAGAATCTAGATCTGGAATTTAAATATTGCCTACAAAGCTAAATAGACAAAATGCAGTTCTTTCTTACCTGAAACAAATGTTTGTGGCATCTAAGGACTGATAGGTTGGGACAATATTAAGATAGTGTTATGAAAGGGTCCTCTTAGGTTGGGTCGAGTTGCCCTTTAGTAGGAACAAGAGAGGCCTGGGGAAACTTTCTAACCAGGGAGGCAGGCATTAATGTCCATAGTTAACATTAGTCAATGGTTACTTACTAGGTATGCACTTTTTAGAGATGTTTATGTACACTTTAGTTTAGTTATAATAATTATGCAGCTGTAATCCCAGCCACTTGGGAGACTCAGGCAGTACTATTATAACTCCCATTTTACAGAGGAGGAAAAAGCCTCACATGTTACAGAAATCAGCAAAGCTTGCCTATCACCTCCTTGCTGGGGTCAACATGAATGGCACAGGCAAGGAGAAAGCCCTGTGACCAGCCGCACCAGAAAGAGCGAAAGGGCGCCATCTAGTGACTGTCATGGTGGTTGGCAGTAGAGGCTGGAAACCAGTGGGGTTTTTGTTTTTTGGTTTTTGTTTTGTTTTGTGGTGTGTGTGGGGTGTGTGTGTGTGTGTGTGTGTGTGTGTGTGTGTGTGTCAGAGTTTTGCTCTTGTTGTCCAGGCTGGAGTGCAACTGCTGATGACCAATTTTAGTTGTTTCTACTGGGAAACTTCCACTCCCTGGTGCCAAATGCTACCAATTATCATTTTAGACAGGCAGCGTGACAACTGCCAGACCGTCACTTCGTGGTCGCCTGACATTTCTGGTGGGTCGGGGGAGCTGTCTCCTGCCCTGCTCAAGCCCGACTAGCTACCTATTGTAACATTCTTGGGTATCTTGAATACAGTACTAAGCACCTTAAAAACCCACTGGCAGCCGGGCGTGGTGGCTCACGCCTATAATCCCAGCACTTTGGAAGGCCGAGGCAGGCAGATCACCTGAGGTCAGGTGTTCCAGACCAGCCTGGACAACATAGTGAAACCCCGTCTCTGCTAAAAACACAAAAATGAGCGGGGCATAGTGGCACGTGTCTGTAATCCCAGCTACTCAGGAGGCTGAGGCAGGAGAATCACTTGAACCCGGCAGGCTGAGGTTGCAGTGAGCTGATATCGCACCACTGCCCTCCAGCGTGAGCAACTAACACCAAAACTCCAACTCAAAAAACAAAAGAGCCACAGAGGCAAAATGGTGGACGGTAATCTTCTGGGGGCCATTCCACCTGAAATGGGAAGAACCCCTCAGGTAAGCATGCCTGCAACTCCAGTAAACACACGTAATCCAGTAAACATGCTCGCCTCCCGAGCAGAAGCAGGTCTGCGCATGCGGGTGGCTCACCCTAAGGGAAGGATGAAGGGAAAGGGGTACACGATGCCAGAAGCCATGGCCAGCGCGTAAAATCCTAAGTCCAAGGTCAAACGGAGCACTTGACCTCCACGGTGCCCCCGGGGCCTCTTCCAAGTGTACTTTCCTTTCTTCCATTCCTGCTCTGAATCTTTTAAATCAACTTCCACTCCACTCTAAAACTTACCTTGGTCTCTTTTCCTGCCTTATCCCCCTCAGTCTAAGTTTTTCTTCTGAGGAAGAAAGAGTTGAGGCTGCTGCAGAAAGATTAGCTGCGGGTATCTGATAACTGCCCCTACTAACAAGAAAGCAAACATACCCCACCAATGAACCACCATGTAGCTTAAAAACCTCTAAACTTTCTTCACTTTCTCTTTTTCTTTTGAGATGGAGTCTCCCTTCAGACTGGAGTACAATGGCGCCATCTTGGCTCACTGCAACCTCCACCTCCCGGGTTCAAGCAATTCTCCTGCCTCAGCCTCCCAAGTAGCAGGGATTACAGGCATGCACCACCACACCTGGCCAACTCTTTGTAGAGACAGAGTTTTGCCATGTTGACCAGGCTGATCTTGAACTCCCAGCCTCAAGTGACCCACCAGCCTCAGCCTCCCAAAGAGCTAGGATTACAAGTGTGAACCACTGTGCCCAACCAATTCTTCACTTTTTCAAGTAAATATACACACATTGATTAAAAACTCAAATGAATGAAAGCTATACACAGTGGGAAGTCAGCCTCCATATCCCCTGGCTACCCAGTCCTCCCCAGAAGCAACTGTTGTTACCTGTTTCCTATGTCCCCTTCCAGAGACAGTCTAAAAAGGAAATATTTTGATACAAATAACAGCACACCATGGTAGGCAGAATAAAGCCTCCTCACCAAGATATCTAATCTATGTCCTGATCCCTGGGATCAGGAAATACGTGATATGGCAATAGAGCATATTAAATTGGACAGCTGATTAAAGTTAAAGGCCTTGAGATGGCAGATTAGCCCAAATTATCCAGGTGGGCCCAATGTAATCACACAAATCCTTACAGCTGAGAACCTTCCCAGACTGTAGTCAGAAGATGTGACTTTGGGGTTAGAGAAACACAAAGTTGCTGGTACTGAAGATGGAGGAAGCCAAGTAATGCAGGTGGCAAGGACACTGATTCTCCCCTTGGCCTCCTGGAAAGGCATGCAGCCCCGCCGGCCCCTCCATCTTAGGCAGGTGAGGCCTGGTCAGACTTCCTACCGCAGAATCAGAAGGTGATAAGTTTGCGTCTTAAGCCCCTAAACTTGTGATCATTTGCTACAACAATAGAAAACTAAGAAACACACTAGTACCTTTTTCTTTCTTATTTTTTTTTCTTTTCCTTGAAATGGAGACTTGGCTCTGTCACCCAGGCTGGAGTGCAGTGACACAATCTTGGCTCACTGCAACCTCCACCTCCCAGGTTCAAGCGATTCTCCTGCCTCAGCCTCCCAAGTAGCTGGGACCACAGGCATGCACTACCACACTTGACTAATTTTTGTATTCTTTTTGTAGAGACAGGATTTCACCATGTTACCCAGGGCTGGTCTCGAAGTCCTAGACTCAAGCAATCCACCTGCCTCAGCCTCCGAAACTGCTAGGATTACAGGTGTAAGCCACCACACCTGACATATATTATTCAACACACAAACACATACACACAGGAGAAGATATTGATAATGAATTTATATGAGACTTTTTTTAACTGAGTCAGGGTCCCATTCTGTCACCCAGGCTGGAGTACAGTGGCATGATCCTAGCTCATTGCAACCTCAACCTCTAGGGCTCAAGGGATCCTCTCACCTCAGCCTCTCAAGTAGCCAAGACTACAGGTGTGTACCACCACACCCATCTAATTTTATTTTACTCTTTTAGAGTCAGAATCTCTATTGCCCAGGCTGGTCTCAAACTCCTGGTTTCAAGCAATCCTCCTGCTTCAACCTCCCAAAGTGTTGGGATTACAGGCATGAGCTACCACATCTGCCCTATACAAAACTTCTAAGTCTTCAATTTTTTTGAGAAAGTTTATTTTTTTCATTTTTCAAATAATATCAGGCTTTATAAGATTTAATATTTTAAATATCAAGCTTTATGCCTGAAATAGTTGATTCTCATTATTCACCACAGTTATGTTCTATAAAGTCACTGAAAACACTGGATTTGTTAATACTAAATTATCGTTCCTAGTGGAAATACAGGGTTAAGTTCCTATGAGCCTCTGGCCACATTTTTGTAATCTGAAATGCCACTTGCAATATAGATTCATTTGCCAACTTCCATGCAAAACAAACCAGTTTCATTAGCATTGAAAACCTGTTCTTCCACAGAACTCTTTTCCTGTATAACACTCAGCAGGTATTTTAAAAATTCTTCTAGTCTCCTGATCTGCAGAACATGTCTCACCTGCAACTTGATGGCTTTTACTCCATGTCACCTTCTGAAACACGCTTGCTGACCAGCACTAGCTGAGAAGGGTTTAACAATGATCTTTTATTGTGTGACTGGAAGTTTCTTGGGCTTTCAGCTTCACCATGCTATCTGCTATGGTTAATTGGTTAAGTGGGTCATCATATCAGGAATCCACAAATATAGCCACTTCTCCATAGCTTCATCACAGATTGGCAGTCTTCCTCTTCCTTTTTCTGGATGGACTGTATTGTTAACTCATTCACACTGAGCTTGCAGCCCACAGCACTGCAACTCATGCCTGGAACGAAGCCTATCAAAGGCCTGTCCCAGCCTTCCTGTGCCAAGGAATGCTGGACAGCACTTCAGCACGCTGCATGGAACAATTTTGAACAGGTGCAGTGGCTCACGCCCATAATTCCAGCAGTTTGGGAGGCCGAGGCAGGCAGATCACTTGAGGTCAAGAGTTCAAGACCAGCCTGGCCAACATGGTGAAACCCCTTCTTTACTAAAACCACAAAAATTAACTGGGTGTGGTGGTGTGCGCCTGTCATCCCAGCTACTAGGGAAGCACAGGCAGGAAAATTGCTTGAATCCCAGGGTGCAGAGGTTGCAGTGAGCCGTCCAACCTGGGTGACAGAGCAAGACTCCATCTTGAAAACAAACAAAAAAAGCAACACCAAAAGGCACAAAAATGTGGAAATGTGTCACTAAAACCATGAAAAAGACACCGATTTACAATATGAGAGCAAAACAAGAGGGCAGGGCGTCACCTTGTTTGACTTCAGCTGAGAACATGCATGTTAGGTGATAAAAATTTCTGCCACTCTGTGAATCTCTGCAAACAACTGCAAATGTGCCATGAGCACTGATTTTGGAGTTACAAGTAAATTTTACTGAGTAGTCAAATTCACAAAATGGAGTTCATGAATAATGAAGACTCTCTAGATGCAATTCCTGATCAAGATAACTTTTTAAAGATGATCACTTCAATTTTTTTTTTTTAGAGTTACCATTGATTAGAAAATGTGTTTGCTGAAGTAGATGGGAACAAACAGGAGACTGTTTATCCCTATTTTTTAAACATTTTCTGTTCTTGCCATTAACCAGATTTCAGGTAATCTATTTAATTCATAGTTCAAAGGAATAGTCTAGTCTTTAATAGCTTTTTCATTCACAAATTTACACTGTCTTCTGATATTGTAAATGAATTCTGAGTCCAAACTTTTCCATTTGAAGTAATCACTAACCAAAAGAAACAGAATTCCAGATACAAATCCAATCACATGTCATTTAAAATTTTGTAGTAGCACATGAAAGTAAAAAAGAAACATATGAAACTAACATTTTAACATTTTATTTCACCCAACACAAAACATCATTGGAAAATGATGTATTTTGCAGTGTGACGAGTATGAAAAATATTAGTGAGGTACTTACAATACTCTGTGCTAAGTCTTTCAAAGTTTATGTTGATGGCAACATCTCATTCAGGCTGGTAACAGTAACTTTAAGTGCTCAACAGCCACAACATGACTACCTTGTTGAACAGCACAGTTTTAGTTCAAAAATAACACTCGGGCCAGGCACGATGGTGCACACCTGCAATCCTAGCACTTTGGGAGGCTGAGGCGGGTGGATCACCTGAGGTCAGGAGTTTGAGACCAGCCTGGCCAACATGGCAAAACCCCATCTCTACTAAAAATACAAAAATTAGCCAGGCATGGTGACGGGCGCCTGTAATCCCAGCTACTCAGGAGAAGGAGGCAGGAGAATCAGTTAAACCTGGGAGGCAGAGGTTGCAGTGAGCCGAGATCGTGCCATTGCACTCCAGCCTGGGTGAAAGAGGAAAATTCCGTCTCAAAATAAATAAATAAATAAAAATAACACTCAAGCCATTCCTCAAGTACATGTAGATATTATTCTAGTAACTGTAATTTTTTTTAGAATTCAATTTATATTAATAATACTGACTAGTAGCTACTAGTAAACAATTCCTAAACTCACCTTTCCAAAGTTGAAGTGTTGCTTCGGAAGCACACACTTTTCAATACACATTTGTATCTGTACATACATAGGAGATATTTTCACATGATCCATGAAGCATTATTTTCTTTCTTTCCCTCTTTCTTTTATTTTCTTTCTTGTTTTTTGTTTTTGTTTCTGTTTTGGAGACAGGATCTAACTCCCATAGCCCAGGCTGGAGTGCAGTGTACATGATATGATCTTAGCTCACTGCAACCCCCACTACCAGGCTCAAGTGATCATCCTACCTCAGTCTGCCTGCCCCAGCCTCCCAAAGTGTTGGGATTACAGACATGAGCCACCATGCTTGGCAATATTTTCTTTTTAATTAAAAAAAATTTTTTAGAGACAGACTCTCACTGTCACCCAGGATAAAACACAGTAGTGTGATGATAGCTCACTTGCAGCCTCAGACTCCTGGGCTCAAGGGATTCTCCTGCCTCAGCCTCCTGAGTAGCTAGGACTACAGGTGCACACCATCACACCTGGCTAATTTTTTAAATGTTTTGTGAAAATGGCTAATTTTTTTAAGTTTTTGTGAAAATGAGGTCTCGCTATGATGCCCAGGGTGGTCTCAAACTCCTGGCCTCAAGTCATCCTCCTGCCTCAGCCTCACAAAGTGCTGGGATTCCAGGAGTCAGCCACCACATTCCATCTCCCTAATCTTTACTGTATTACCTACTGGGCAAAGTAAGTGATTTTGCATTGCCAGTCTAGGGAGTCAGATGACTTCCCAGCTTGTGGTGACCAGCCTCCAAGAAGTCCCATGATCCCTGCCTTCTATTCTTCAAACCCTGTGTAGGTCCTTCCCACACTGGATCAGACTTGGTCTATGTGACCAGCAGACATGGAGAAGGAATGGTAGAAGTAATTAGGTCATAAAAGACACTCTGGCTGTCATCTTTCTCACTCTCTTGGGTCACTTACTCTGGAAGAAGCCAGCTGCAATGTCTTGAGGCCACCCAAGGAGAGGCCCTCTTGGCTAAGAGCTGACGCCTCCAGCCACGGGCTTCCTGCCGGCAGATGACCACAGCCCCAGCTGACAGCAAGATGGCTCATGAGAGGCCCCAAGGCGGAACTACCCAGCTAAGCTACTCTCATTCCTGATCTACAGAAACTGAGATAATAAATGGTTTTTTTGTTTTTTGGTTTTTTTTTTTTTTTTTTTTTTTTTTTTTTTTTTTGATACAGAGTCTTGCTCTGTCGCCAGGCTGGTGCACAGTGACGCAGTCTCGGCTCACTGCAACCACCGCCTCCCGGGTGCAAGCGATTCTTCCACCTCAGCCTCCCGAGTAGCTGGGACTACAGGCGCATGCCAACGCCCAGCTAATTTTTGTATTTTTAGTAGAGACGGGGGTTCACCATGTTGGCCAGGATGGTCTCGATATCTTGACCTCGTGATCCACCCGCCTCAGCCTCCCCAAGTGCTGGGATTACAGGTATGAGCCACCGCGCCCGGCGAAAATAAATGTTTTAAGCCACTGAAGTAACTTGTTATGTAGCAGTAAGTTACTAACACACACACTTAACTTTAAAAGTTATATTTTAAAGTAATTAATAACTTTAAAAGTTATATTTTAAAGTAATTAATAACTTTAAAAGTTAAAGTTAGTAAGTTAAAAAAGTTAAAGTTAATAAAAGTTACATAGCCATAAAGTTATGTAGCAATAAGTTACTAACACCTAGACTTAACTTAAAAAGTTATATTTAGCAGGGCACAGCAGCTCACGCCTGTAATTCCAGCACTTTGGGAGGCTGAGGCTGGCAGATCACCTGAGGTCAGGGGTTTGAGACCAACCTGGCCAAAATGGAAACCCCATTTCTAATAAAAATACAAAAATTAGCCTGGTGTGGTGGCGGGCACCTATAGTCCCAGCTATTCCTGAGGCTGAGGCACAAGAATCACTTGAATCCAGGAGGTGGAGGGTGCAGGGAGCGGAGATGACCCCACTTCACTCCAGCCTGGGTGACAGAGTGAGACTCCATCTAAAAAAAAGGTTACATTTAGGTGTAAGGAATTTAAGAGACTAAAGACTTCACAGCGTTGTAAATTTGATATTTCAAAAAATAAATCTTGGCCAGGCACTGTGGCTCACGCCTGTAATCCCAGCACTTTGGGAGGCTGAGGTTGGCAGATCACTTGAGGTCAGGAGCTCGAAACCAGCCTGGGCAACATGGCAAAACCCCATCTCAACAAAAAATACAAAACACCAACCGAGTGTTGTGGTGCATGTTTGTAGTCCCAGAGGGTTGGAAGGGGCCAGGAGGTTGAGGCTACAGTGAGCCATGATCATGCCACTGCACTCCAGCCTGGGTGACAGTGTGAGACATTGCCTCAATTAATCAATTAATCAATTAATCAATCTTACATCAGCCACTTCTTAGGAATGTTTTAAACCAACTCAACTTTTTTAGATTAAGCATAGATGAGCAAAGTACAATACTGAAATATTAGTTTTACTTAAAATTCTGAAAAAGTGACAAAATATTATATTCACATAGAATCAATTGTGAAAAAAAAAACTGATTCCTAAAGCCACAAAGTCTATACCTTTATTGTATCAACTTTATGTTCAATTAATATTTTTAGGAATATTTCTATGAACTAGAAATTCATTATAAATCTCATCAAGAATCAAACTTACTAAATGTTAACTTTAAAAGCCAGTAAGATGCTACAACATAGATAAACCCTGAAACATACTAAGAGAGGCTGGGTGTAGTAGCTCATATCTGTAATCCCAGGACTTTGGGAGGCTGAAGTAGATCAATTGAGTCCAGGCACCAAACTTCCTAGAACCTTGACCTTGGACTTTCTAGACTCCAGAACCACAGGAAATAAATTTCTATTGTTTATAAATTACCCAGTCTTGTGTATTTTGTTATAGCAACACAAATGACCTAACACATGCAGACAAGAATTTATGATAGGCTGAGAGCGGTGGCTCATGCCTGTAATCCCAGCACTTTCAGAGGCCAAAGCAGGCAGATCACCTGAGGTTAGGAGTTTGAGACCAGGCTGGCCAACATGGTGAAACTCATCTCCACTAAAAGCATATATATATATATGTATACAAAAATTAGCCAGGTGTGGGGGTGCATATCTGTGATCCCAGCTACTGGGGAGGCTGAGGCAGGAGAATTGCCTGAACCCAGGAAGCAGAGGTTGCAGCAGTGAGCTGAAATCATGCCACAGGACTCTAGCTTGGGCGACAGAGCAAGACTCTATCTCAAAATCATATATATGATAAGCAATTCAGGCTGTTCAGATGCAATGGCTCATGCCTGTAATCCCAGCACTTTAGGAGGCCAAGGTAAGAGGATTGCTTGAGCCCAGGGGTTCAAGACCAGCTTGGACAACAAAGCAAGACACTGCCTCTTAAAATATATATATATGTAAATAAATTATCCAGGCATGGGGGCACACAACTGTAGTCTCAGCTACTCAAGAGGCTGAGGAGGAAAGATCACTTAAGCCTGAAAAAATCAAGGCTGCAGTGAGCCATTATCACGCCACTGCATTCCAGCCTGGGCAACAGAGCAAGACACTATCTCAAAAAAGAAAAAAAAAATTCAGGCTAAGTAACATATTAGACCAATGAAAAGGATCAACAGAAATATTAAAGAAAGATTCTATAGTGGGTTAATTCTGTAGTGTCCCCTCAAAATTCATGTCCACCTGCCACCTCAGAATGTGACCTTTTGGTAATAGGGTCTTTACAGATGTAATTAGTTAAGATTATTCTGGAAGACTAATGTCCTTATAAGAAGAGGAGAAGGGTCGGGCACAGTGGCTCAAACCTGTAATCTCAGCACTTTGGGAGGTCAAGGTGGGTGGATTACTTGAGGTCAAGAGTTCGAGACCAGCCTGGCCAATATGGTGAAACCCCATCTCAATTACAAATATACAAATTAGCCAGGCATACTGGTGGGCACCTGTAATCCTGGCTACTCAGGATGCTAAGGCATGACAATCACTTGAACCTAGGAGACAGAGGTTGCAGTGAGCCAAGATCATGCCACTGCACTCCAGCCTGGGCAACAGAGTGAGACTCTGTCTCAGAAAAAAAAAAAAAAGGAAGAGGAGAGGAGAGGAGAAGACATACACAGATGCCCAACAGAGACGGCAGCCACATGAAGACAAAGGCAGACATTGGTGTGGATCTGTCCCAAACCAAAGAACGCCAAAGATTGCTGGCAACCACCAACAAGAGGAAGAGGCACAGAAAGGATTCTTTGCCAGCACTTTAAGAGAGAGCATGGTCTTGACAGCATTTCAACTTGGACCTCTGGCTTCCAGAACTATGAGCGATTGAACCTCTGCTGCTTTTAGCCACCTGTATTTGGTATTTGGTCATGGTGGCCCCAGGAAACTGATACATATGCCATGTAGTGCAGCCACTCAACCACAAGTAAACACTGTCTGGCAGCAAGTTTCTACAAACATAAATGGTCTAAAATAATTACTAAAGTTCACAGAGAAAGCCATGCAAATAGCATTCAAATATTTTTAACAATGATTAACAGGCTACAATTTATCATTTTAAAAAACATAAAACCATTATCATCTTGCTGAATAATTTGTGACTTTTGTAACAAACTGGCTGGGAACTGCTTTTAAAGAACATCCTGGTCCTGCTATCATTATACACACGGAGGGTATCTGAAGGATATATTCCTCCAACAATTCCCTTTCCAGGAAGAGATTCATATTTTTAATTTCAACAGACAACAGTCTAATTGCCCTCCAGGGAGGAGGTACATTACACTCACCAGAAATGTACATAAATGGCTGTTTTTCCCCAGCCTTGGCAATACTTTGCCAAGCTAAGAGGTTGTGGGGGTTCAGTCAGGGTGGTGGGAAGAGTTGTAAGAGAAATTATAAAGATAGTTATAGGAAATAGTCACAAACCTTCTTGGAAGGCCAGGGGGTCTGCATAGTTTCAGAAAAAGGTGTGGTTGAAGGCCACCTAATCTTCTTTACCTTGAGTTAATAGCAGAAAAGCAAATAACAAGGGAATGTAGAAGAGTTTATCTAAATAGCTTGTTTACTCATGTAATCCTAAGGCTAACTTTTTTTTTTTTTTTTTTTTTTTTAATACTTTAAGCTCTGGGGTACATGTGCACATCCTGCAGGGTTGTTGCATAGGTACACACATGCCATGGTGGTTTGCAGTCTCCATCCCCCGCATCGCCTATGTGAGTCATTTCTCCCAGTGTTTTCCCTCCCCAGCCTCCCCCACCCCCTGCTGTCCTGCCCTTAGCCCCCCACCCCCTCAACCTACCCCAGTGTGTGATGTTCCCCTCCCTATGCCCATATGTTCTCATTGTTCAACACCCACCTATGAGTGAAAACATGCAGTTTTTGGTTTTCTGTTCTTGTGTCATTCTAAGACTAACATTTAACCATCCACGGGTGCATGATTACTCTCTTCTAGGGGGTGAGCAAAGTTAATTACTTTCTAGTGGTGTTTATGACCTTTGTCATTTAACCTGTACTAAATAATTAATTTAATCTGTACTAAATAAATGTGAACTTCCCCTGGCTGATTGAGGCAGCAGAGCCGCTTAGTCAGACTGACAGGCAAGAGATCTGTGTCATCATGCAAGCCTGGGGCTGCGGGGCCAGACCCCCGGCAGGTGGTGCCCTACATGAGGAACACTACAAAGGATCACAACAGAAGTCTCAAAAATGAAAGGTAAAGAAGACTGAGCAGTTGGTAAGTCAGTAAATCGATAAGTCAGCAAGTCAGTAAGTCATTGGTGCCCATTTGGGATCTACAAGTTCGAGGGAATTCTTCAGGCTAAGGTTTCCTCATGAGACAACAGTTATCAGCTCAACAGAAACAGTCTATAAAAGTGCTGAAACAGCTGCTTAAAGCTAGTGGAGCCTCAGTTTCACAGGCTCGATTAAGGGACCTAATGCAAATTGTTGTTATCACTTAACTCATTGTTCCCGGAAGAAGGTACACTAGATGCAGAGCTCTGGAAACAAGTGGGAAGAAATCCTAAGCAACATCATGTACAAGGGCAATGGGTCCCAGTATCATCTCTAATGCTATGGGCTTTAGTGAGGGTGGCTCTGATCCCATTATACACGAAAGAGCCTGAAAAGGGGAGGGAGGAGAACTGTCACCTACTTTACCATCCCCGAGTCCCTCAGCCCCAGTATCACGGGGCTTAAATAACAAAAAAGGAAACGGAGGTGTTGCCTGAGCCTTCTCCTCCAATAAATAGGAAAAAAGACAAGAGACACGCTGCAGCTATGGGACCTTGTCTTAAGCAAGCCACATTAGAAGGGGAGCTTTTAGCCTGCCCAGTAATGCAAGATCGACAAGGCATTCGAGTATGTAAACCCATTAATTTTAACGCTTATAAAAGGATAAGAAAAAAGACATTAGAGGCAGAAACCATGAGGCTAAGCAGGCGTTGGGTGGCAAAAAGGCTTGGCAGCAGGAAGCTCTCGGTGCCCTGGGCAGATAGGAACCACCCAGGCAGGCAGCAGCCACCCGGTGGCAGGAGGAGGGAGCAACACAAACAAACAGCAGTGCAGACAAAAAGCAGTACCTAAGCAAGTGCAAGACGGCCGCCAGCCCAGGACCCATACCACTGCCCTCTGGCTCCACAGGTGGCCCACGGCAAAATTTTGTATGCTCCTTGTTTACAAGCGACATATCTTCTGATAAGTTATAAAATCTGTTTTCAATCTCCCAGATATTTAACCCATGCAGCAAAAAGGGAGATTGAGGAAATAGAACAGTTAGCCATTTCTCACAGGCAACTAGATCACATAGATCCACAGTATTCAATTCAATTGTTCATTTTTCCCCACCAAACACTCCCCTACAGGGTTATTGGACAGATGACCCCAGGACTGTGCTTTCTCAAATGGGTTTTTGCTTACATAACGGGACTAAAACACTATCTCCCTATATCCCATTAATCAGTAAAGTCATGTATTTGGGCCACAGACCATGCAATCAACTGATTGCAGCAAATCAACTGATTGCTGATTACAGCAAACAGATGCTAGGTTATGATCTTGATATCATCAGGATTCCTTTAAGTAAAAAGCAATTTAAAGCAGTTTTGCCCCTGTCGTTAGATCTGCAAATGGCACTCTTCGATTACACAGGTCAGATAGAGATTGTCATTCCTGCTGATAAACTTTTTCAGTTCTTATCTGATACTTCTGTGATCTTACCTATAAAAATAGTTCACTCCCCCATACCTAATGCTTTAACACTGTTTACTGATGGTTCGGGTAAACAAGGAAAAGCAGCGGTCTGATCGAGATCACATAATTCACTCACTCGATCTGGATTTACTAGCACTCAGAGAGCTGAGATTGGGGCTGTGATAGTGGCTTTGGAAACTTTTTCCACTCAGCCCATTAACATTGTTAGTGACTGCTTACTCTGTTTAGTTGTTGCAGGACCTTGAAACAGCCCTCATAAAGTCTACTCTCGAGCCCACCCTGTGTGCACTTTTTCTTCAACTTCAGCAGTTGCTGGATCAACGCACACATCCTATTTTTATCACACTTATTCCAGCCCACAGCTCACTGCCTGGCCCATTGGCTTATGGCAATGAACAAGCGGACCTACAAATTATTACATCACTGCTTGACCAAGCCATCCAATCGCATCAATTTTTCCATCAAAATTGGAGAAACTTGGCCAGGTATGGTGGCTCATGCCTGTAATCCCAGCACTTTGGGAGGCTGAGGTGGGTGGATCATGAGGTCAAGAGATCAAGACCATCCTGGCCAATATGGTAAACCCCATCTCTACTAAAAATACAAAAATTAGCCAGGTGTGGTGGCATGCACCTGTAGTTCACCGCCTGGGGCTGAGGTGGAAGAATCACTTGAACCTGGAAGGCAGAGGTTGCAGTGAGCCGAGATTGTGCCACTGCACTCCAGCCTGCCAACAGAGCAAGACTCTGTCTCAAAAAAAAAAAAAAAAAAAAAAAAAAAATTGGAGAAACTTATCTAAACAATCCTAGAGCGTGGCTAAACAAATTATCCTGCATTGCCCAGATTGCCAGCTCACAGGTATGTTTCCTCCTTCAACAGGTGTTAACCCTAGAGGACTAGAACCTAATTAGTTACAGCAAACAGATGCTACACACATCTCTGAATTCGGAAAACTAAGATATGTACATGTATCTGTTGATACCAACACTCATCTAATTAGTGCACATGCTCTTCCTGGAGAGTGCCGGGGCCTGCCCCGCAGACCCCAGCTGCACAGTGGATGAATAAATTCACTCAAACACAGAAAACAGTGAAAGAGTCAGCTAGGGGTGTCTGTGGCCACTCACCCGAAGGAGTTAACAGCCACTGACCCTGACTCCCTGGCCTTCCCAGCCTTTATTCAGCACACATTTGCTGAGTGTATGATGGACTACATTGTTTGCTGAGAGCAATGGCAAGGAAAACTGAGCTAGTCCCCCTAAGTGGAAAACTGCTCAGGGTGTTCTAAAGTAGTAAACAGGATGTGTATATCATAAACCAGTTAAACCAGTCCTTTAAGCATGGAATATGTGACCTTGACCCATGGCTCTCTCATGAAGAATGCTTTCTGGTTTGTCTTCTATCAGTAGTAAGCTGGTACCAGCTGCCTGCCTAGTTTATTTTTGTTCTATAAGAAAACACAGAACACCTGTTTGTTAATAATAATCACCTGTTCAGAGAGAATAACTACATGGGTCAGAGTCTTCGAGGCTCTCAGCCTGGAATGCTGTCGGCTCCCTGAGACTTTCAGCTCAGAAGGCTTTTGGCCCCCCCCAAGAGTCCCACTTTGTTGTTCTGTCTTTGTGTCTGCTTCTTAGTTCCTTCAGCACTGCCTGGATGGGGGTCTCTATGGCCAAGGTGGTCTCGGTACACATTAAATGACAAAGGCTTTGAGTCAGCACCACTAGTGGGTAAAGATTAAAGGCCAGGTTCCAAGGTCCAAAACAAACACCATTTTTCCAACCCTCCAAGTAGGAGGCAGTCAAGCACAGACGGGCAAAGGCTGGTCTTAGGACAACAAGTCATTTAGATAAACTCCTTTGCATTCCCCTGTTAACTGACCTATGCATAAAGCCTCAAGATACAATAACTAGCCATCTTTGGCCCATTCTTGCATGAAGCTTTTACAAAAACCTCCTGACCTTCCAAGAAGATTTGCAATTATCCTATAATGTTTATAACTTTGCCAACCACCTTGATTGTCCGCACAGGAGAGTCTACCAAATATGTCATTAAACATCTTCTTTTAATGTTTGCGTTTATGGGGCAGCCCACAAAAATTAAAACTGATAATGGTCCAGCTTATGCCAGCTCACAATTTCAACAATTTTGTCACATGTGGAACATCCAGCATTCCACAGGTAACCCATATAACCCACAAGGACAGGTCACAGTAGAACATGCCCACCCCACCCTTAAAACTATGCTCAAAAAACAAAAAAGGGGGAGTATGAGTAAGGGCCCTGCAACATTATTGGCATATACCTTATTTACCCTTAATTTTTAAATTTTGATGACAAATTTCAATCAGCTGTAGAAAATCACTTTGCTAAAACCTCTCAAGACATAGAACCTTCAGCTTTAAGGAAAGATGTAAACAGTAATGTATGGTGTGGTCCAAGTGATTTGCTAACATGGGGAAGAGGATATGCTTGTGTTCACATTCCCTCGGGTCTTCTTTGGATTCCAGCATGATGCATCAGACCTTACCATGGCATGGCTAGGACCCATTCCGGTACCAGGAATGAAGAAACTGACCCTACAGCACCCAGTATTCCCAGGCAGTCTCCCATCCAAGTACTAACCAGGCCCAACCCTGCTAAGCTTCTGAGATCAGAAACAGAAAGATTGGAAAGACAAATGGAGGAAAACAACAAGAGAGAGACTAGAAGAGACAGAGAGAGACACAAAAAGACAAAGGAGAGAAATAAAGTAGGAAAAACAGAAAGAAATATTCAGAAAATTATAGATAGAAGAATGCACCTTTAGTAAGGAAGGTTATAAAACAAAGTCAGACAATTAAGCCATGTCGAAGATTGTCTGTGAAAGTCATGAAAATGTTATTAAAAGGAATTTATGCAAAAAAAAGTTATATAATTTTTGTTTTGAAGGTCTAAGCAAGTTTTAAAATCTTAATTGTAAAAGTAATTCTGTCTGTACACAAATTGGCTGAAGTTAAAGAAGTATCATCCAGTTTTTCTGTAAACTAGACATTAAAATAAAGCACAACAGGTTTTTCTTAAAGCACTAACCTGCTCTTTAACAAAGATTATAAAAGGTCTCTTAGCACAGGCACTGCCCCTAGAATTTCCAGTACACCAGCACCAGCCTGGAGACTATGTCCTCATCAAAGGATGGCAAGAAGAAAAAGCTCGAGTCAGCCTGGGAAAGACCCTACAGGACCCGCAGCCCCAGGCAATGAGGCTTCCATGATTGACACAAGCCCCAGACATCACCTGTGGGATGCCGAAGAATACAACTCAGGAGGTGGAGCCAGTTCTGCTCCAGACGCAAGACACCATTCACTCCAAATGATTTGTTTCTTTTTTTATTCTCTCACTCTGCCTACAACCGGTACCTGCTATACTCTGTTGGGCTTTTATCTTAAATCTGCCTTTCTTCTGCCCTGTTACTTAGACAAACACCCCCTTCCCAGCTTCTAACAATGAGACTGCTTGGCTAAAAGGAATTAACATACCCCCAGTCGGGTTCCTGATTAATGGCATACAGTGAACTGAGGCCCAAGTAATACCACATGCCACTCTTTGACTGGAAAAGAATGTTGCTAATTATACTCATGTTTGCCTTATGTTATTTACTAATTCTAGGATGCAAAGCCAGAATAAGAGCAATGACCGCCTCTCCTGACAGACCTGTTGCTGCACACATAGGTACCCTTCAGTAAACAGAGCCTGATGCAGAAAACAGAAAAGCGGGAGATGTGGAGGTCCAGTCAGGGTGGTGGGAAGAGTGTAAGAGAAATTATAAAGATAGTTATAGGAAATAGTCACAAACCTTCTTGGAAGGCCAGGGCATCTGCATAGTTTCAGTAAAAGGTCTGGCTGAAGGTTGCCTAATCCTCTTTACCTTGAGTTAATAGCAGAAAAGCAAATAACAAGGGAATATAGAAGAGTTTAATCTAAATAGCTTGTTTACTCATGTGGTCCTAAGACTTAACCTTTAACCATCCACAAGTACATGACTGTTCTCTACTCAAGAGGTCGGCAATGTTAATTACTTTCTAGTGGTGTTTACTCACGACCTTTGTCATTTAATCTGTACTAAATGAATGCAAACTTTGCTGGCTGATCGAGGGCAACCTTGCAGCCTGAGGCAACAGAGCCCCTTAGTCAGACTGAAAGGCAAGATATCTGTGTCAATGTACATCATTCATCCGTCATGCAAGCCTAGGTCTGCAGGTCAGACCCCAGTAAGAAGTAACAACAGGCTTTCAAACAAACACTGATGCAGTTCCCAAGGAGAGGACTGGGGCCCTGAGGCCCACATTTCCCAGCACAGGTGCTTCACCAGCCTGCCTTCATCCAGTTTAGCAAGGGCATGGCAGATTTCCTTTCAGGCACAGAGCCCGGCCTTCCAGACATCACCCTTAAACTGGTTCCTACCACATTTGCAAGGAGAATCTCTTCCTCCAAGTCAGCAGTGTTCACAATAACCAGTACCCTTTTCCTTGAGTCACTCTGAATATAGAGATCAGAAACTAATTCCAGGGTACCAAAGGGACAGCCACCATGGTGGCTCAAGCATACATGGTGATCTCAAGCATACAAGTCACACACCTGCTTGTCCTGCCTGGTCAAGCCCTGTTGGGACCATGTATCACCCTGTCCTCAGTAC
Source organism: Ateles fusciceps (assembly GCA_036589455.1). Lineage (NCBI taxonomy): Eukaryota > Metazoa > Chordata > Mammalia > Primates > Atelidae > Ateles > Ateles fusciceps. The sequence continues at coordinate 18,382,360 of JAZHEH010000222.1, forward strand.
TCAGGCACAGTACACTTAGGAGAGGAAGGCAAGGTTTCAGCTAATGAGGTGGCATCGTAGGAATTGTCTTCTCCCTAATACCTCCTGTGGCACACCCATCCCTACTGTCCTGATCCAATCACTTTGTGACCCACCCCTGGGAAGGCAGGCAGTGAAGAACTAGAGATAGAGAAGAGGAGGTGGGGAGTTAACAAGCTGTTTGTTGACCTCTTTGTTTGACTCAGAACCTGACCTTAATCTTGCTTCCAGAAAAACAATGGGCCCCATTCCTGCCTGAGCTTGCCTTCTGCAACCCAGACTTTCTTAGAACATGATGGGAGTCAAGAGTGCTTCCTTTAAGATGAGGCTGTAGACAGGTTCCCTTCACCTCCCACCTCTTCCCACATTATCTGCCTCTAGCAAATAATGATAGTCATGACTGTGCCTGTTACCCAGGAGAACATCAATAAATGGCTGTAAAGACATAAATGTATGGTTTTAGATGGTGTCTGCCTGACTTTGCTGAAAAATTTAAGAACAGCAAACATTTCTGTGTTACCACTTGTCAGTACTGCTCAACACACTTTTTTGATATTAAACATTCATGCTGTACCCCTTACAGCAATCATAAGAGTGAGGCACTAAGACTATTCCCATTGTACAGATGAGCAAACTGAGACACTGAGAGATTGGGAACCTTGCCCAAGATCACACAGTGAGTAAGTAGGAGCTACAATAAGGAGCTCCACTCCTGCTCTCCCAGCCCTCTGTTCACTCTTGAGCATGACTGATACCTAACAGGTGCTCAGACAGTCGTTGGGTGCAGATGAGGGAACAGCTGTGGACATTCAGTCCCTCAAACCACAAGAGGACTTTGGAAAGAGAAGAACCGTGGAAGAATGCCATGTTACTGGCAAAAGTTTGGGTTCTTATCCTAATGATTTCATAAACACAAAAGAACAACAGCATTAAGTGATAGCAAAGGCAATCTAAACAGAATCACAGCAGTAAAAAAAAAAACGCCAGAACCCACAACTCTTTTGCAAACATACGCATGACAATTTCAGTGGTGGGAATGGAATCAGGCACTGGAGGTTCTCCATGACTTCTGCTTTTGGTTGACATGGAGCCAGCCAGCTCAGATTTTTCATGGGACAGCTGGTATCAGGTGGCCTTTTCCCTTGAATTCATTCTTCCTTAACTCTAGGAAGCTACCAAAAATATTTTTCCCAAAACCAGTCTCTCTTTTTTTTTTCTTTTTTTTGAGAGATGTTCTCATTCTGCTGCCCAGGCTGGAGTGTAGTGGCGTGATCTCAGCTTACTGCAAACTCCACCTCCCAGGCTCACCCGATCCTCCCAGCTGGGACTACCGGCACACATCACCACACCCAGCTAATTTTTCTATTTTTTGAAAAGACAGGGTTTCACTATGTTGCCCAGGCTGGACTCAAGCTATCCACCCACCTCAGCCTCCCAAAGTGCTGGAATCACAGGCATGAGCTATTGCACCTGGCCATTAGTCTTTTTCTTAAAAGATCTGCTCACAATTCCAATTCTTTGCACAATGCTGTACTAAGTATAAGAGAAAGGTGTTTCCCCTCAGCTAGGACAAAAGATAGGAATTTTCGTCCAACTGCAATCCTTTTCTATGGCCACTATAACAAATTATCATAAACTGACTGGCATGAGACAACATACATTTACTATCTTTCCATTCTGGAGGTCGGAAGTCCTAAAGTCAAAGTATCAGAGCCATGCTCCTTCCTGAGTCCCTGAGGGAGGCAGCCCTCTACCATCCTGCCAGCTTCTGGAGGCCGTCTGTGTTCCTTGGCACGTGGCCCTTCCTCCATCCCCAAATCTCTCCTGACCTCTGCTTTTATCATATCTTCATCTTGGACCCCTCTGCCTCCCTCTCATAAAGACCCCTGTGTCTACACTGGATCCACCTGAATAACCCGGGCTAATCTCCCCCACATCAAGATCTGTAATCACTTCTGCAAAGTCCCTCTTGTCAAGGAAAGCAACATTCACAGCCTCTGGGGATTCTAATGTGGACCTCTTGCGGAAGGGGCATTATTCTGTCGACGGCAACAGCCAGAGCCATTTCTTTTCCTTTTTTTTTTCTCTCTCTTAGGTGGAGTCTCACTCTGTTGCCCAGGCTGGAGTACAGTGGCATGATCTCGGTTCACTGCAACCTCCACCTCCTGGGTTCAAGCAATTCTCCTGCCTCAGCCTCCCAAGTTGCTGGGACTCCAGGTTCATGCCACATGCCCAGCTATTTTTTGTATTTTTAGTGGAGACGGGGTTTCACCATGTTGGCCAGGAGGGTCTCAATCTCTTAACCTCGTGATCCTCATGCCTCAGCCTCCCTGTGCTGGGATTACAGGCGTGAGCCACTGCACCTGGCCACTGGAGTCATTTCTAAACCTTTCCCTCTTTTCCCTTTCAAGAACCCCAACTCTTTTGTGGGTTTGTTTGCTTGCTTGCTTGTTTGTCCTTCGTTTGAGACAGAGTCTCGCTGTGTCATCAAGGTTGGAGTGCAGTGGTGCAATCTCGGCTCACTGCAACCTCCACCCCCCAGGTTGAAGTGATTCTCCTGTCTCAGCCTCTGGAGTAGCTGAGATTACAGGCGCCCACCACCACAGGAGCTAATTTTGTATTTTTAGTAGAGGCAGGTTTCACCATATTGGCCAGGTAGTTTAAAACTCCTGACCTCAATTAAACCACCCAAACTGCTGGGATTACAGGTATGAGCCGCTGTACCCAGCCAAACCCCCAAATATGATCATTACATAGAAACATGCTTTAATATCTCTCTCGGCTTTTGAAACTCTTTAGAAGGGCGTGTCATTTTTATCAAATTAACCTTGTGACTAGAACTCGATGTTCCCAAACTTTGCCATTCATTGGGATCACCTGGAGAGCTTTGAAAACTCCCAGGGCTTGGATCACATCCCAGACTAATCAAATCACCATGTCTGGGGGTGAGAGTCAGGCATTAGCACTTTTTAAAATGTCTCCAGGAGTTCCAACATGCACAATTTCCAACATGCACAACCACTGCTATGATCAGCAACATTCCCCAAATGAACCCTTCACTGATGGGCATGAGCAGGACAGGCCACATCATCTCAAAGCTGACCCCAGGGCATGGCTTGGCTCCAGCCTCCACTGCTTCCCCCTCCAGGATCCCCTGCCCCCGGAGGCCACCATGCCACCAGACCTATTGTCCTTCTTTACAAAGCTCCAGCCTCGTCATGTCCTTTCTTCCGTCTCTGCTGGCCATAGTACTACACTATACTCCTTTCTTTGCAAACACCCTTCACACTGTTGTACGAGCCTCAAAAAACACCAACTCTCAGAGCTAAAAACCACAGCCCAGCCTGCACTAGCTGCCGGGGGCAACCAGAAGAGGCCCAGCTCTCTTGACATTTATGACCATGGATCCCAAATGCATCCCCAATTTAGCTAGTTAGTGCTGTCTCATTTCCTAATAAATCCTTTTTTTTTTTTTTTTTGAGACAGAGTCTCACTCCATCACTTAAGCTGGAGTGCAGTGGTGCAATCTCAGCTCACTGCAGCCTCAACCTCCGGGGTTCAAGCGATTCTCCTGCCTCAGCCTCCCAAGTAGCTGAGACTACAGATGGATGCCACCACATCTGGCTAATTTTTGTATTTTTAGTAGAGATGGGGTGTTGCCATGTTGGCCAGGCTGGTCTCGAACTCCTGGCTTCAAGTGATCTTCCTGCCTTGGCCTCCCAAAGTACTGGGATTACAAGTGTGAGCCATGGTGCCCAGCCCCTGAAGTTCTTTTTAAAGCACAGGAAAAAAAAATCACTTTCCTAATCTGCAAAATGGCTACTGTCCTCAATTCTCCCAAACTAATCCCTCTCAATGATGACCTCAAATCTCTCGACCTCCAAAAAGATAACAGATGCCCTCAAGGAAGGCCTTAGTTTCCCCAACATGCTTGGGTCTAAACCCACACACTCTGCCTTCCCTTGTGTTACAAGAGAAGAGGTGTGCTGCTTCCCCTCCACACCCCACCCGATTCCCGGATCCATCCGTGCTTGATCTTTCCACGAATTTTGTTCATGCAATTCTTCCATTCTTCAACTCTTTCTCTTTCTGAGAATATTGTTATTACATAGAAACATGCTTTAATATCTCTCTCAGCTTTTGAAACTCTTTAAAAAGGAGTTAAGTTGTGCAATGTAAGTTCATTGATCACAATGGTTAAGTTAGAAAGCAATCACAAGATAGCTGGAAAATCCCCAAATAAGTCAGAAACGAAAAACTACACTTCTAGCCAGGTGTGGTGGCTCACTCACGCCTGTAATCTCAGTACTTTGGGAGGCTGCGGTGGGCAGATTGCTTGAGGTCAGAACTTCAAGACCAGTCTGGCCAACATGGTGAAACTCCATCTCTACTAAAAATACAAAAATTAGCCAGGCATGGTGTCTCGAGGCTGTAGTCCCAGCTATTTGGGAGGCTGAGGCAGGAGAGTTGCTTGAACCTGGGAGGCAGAGGTTGCAGTGAGCCAAGATCAAGATCACGCCATTGCACTCCAGCCTAGGCAATAAAGTGAGACGCTATCTCAAAATAAAATAAAACAAACACTTCTAAACACCTTTCGTCAAAGGAGAGATCATAGCTAGATGTGGTGGCATGCCTGTATCCCCAGCTAGAGGGAGGCTGTGATGGGAGGATTGCTTAAGCCTGGCAGTAAAAGCTACATACAGCGAGCCATCATCATGCCACTGCACTCCAGCCTGGGTGACAGAGTGAGATTTTCTCTTAAAAAAAAAAAAAGATCTACTCACGAAGATGGCCGATTAGCAGCAGCTCAGGATTGTAGCTCCCACTGAAAGTGCAGAGAGTGAGTGGACACCACATTTTCAGACGAACTTTTATTGCCCACGGACCAAGAGATTCCTGGCGGAGGAGCCCCACGGGTCGCCAGCACGACTCTTTGGCCGGTGAGGCCGTGTGGCAGGCGCCCCGGCGCAGCAGTTCTCAGTCCAGAGTATACGGGACTGAGTGCCCTTTTGGTTGGCGTTTGGAGCTCCGGGAAGGCAGTCTCCCATTCAGCTGATTGAAAAGTGGACGGAAGTGGGGGAACCAGACCGGGAGATTCCCGGGCAGAAAAGCGCCATGAATCTTAACGCCACTGTTTCAGCCAGCGTAGTGGGTTGCCGCAGGGGAAGGCTGGTCCCCCCCCCCAACACAAAAAATTAAAACCGCAGTTGGAACTGCTGAGGATTGAGAATTTCACAGCAAGTACAGCTGAACCCTGGAAGGTCCAGCTCTGTGGGGGGAGGGGCGTCCGCTGAAGGAAAATTAGGAAACAGAAAAACTTAACCATCACCAAGCTGGACGTCCACTCAGAGACCTAATCTGAAAGTCAGCAATTACACAGACGACAGGTGGATAAATCCACAAAGATGGGAAGAAACTAGCGCAAAAAGGCTGAAAACACCCCGAAATCAGAATGCCTTTCCTCCTACAGAGGATTGCAGTTCCTCATCACCAATTGAACAAGGCCTGATCGAGAATGAATGTGAGGAATCAACAGAATCAAGCTTCAGAAGGTGGATAATGAGAAACTTCTGTGAGCTAAAAGAACACGTTCTAGCCCAATGCAAGGAAACTAAGAACCTTGAAAAAAGGTTTGACGAAATGTTAACGAGAATGGACAATTTAGAAAGGAATATAAGTGAATTAATGGAGCTGAAAAACACAATACGAGAACTTCGTGAAGTATGCACAAGTTTTAACAGTTGAATTGATCAAACAGAAGAAAGGATTTCAGAGACTGAAGACCAACTTAACGAAATAAAACGAGAAGACAAGATTAGAGAAAAAGGGTAAAATGGAATGAGCAAAGTCTCCAAGAAATATGGGACTATGTGAAAAGACCTAATCTACGTTTGATAGGTGTACCTGAATGTGACGAAGAGAATGAATCCAAGCTGGAAAATATTTTTCAGGATATTATCCAGGAAAACTTTCCTAACCTAGCAAGGCAGGACAATACTCAACTCCAGGTAATACAGAGAACACCACAAAGATATTCCTCAAAAAGAGCAACCCCAAGGCACATAATCATTAGATTCACCAGGGTTGAAACGAAGGCGAAAATACTACAGGCAGCCAGAGAGAAAGGTCAGGTTACCCACAAGGGGAAGCCTATCAGACTCACAGCAGATCTCTCAGCAGAAACCCTACAAGCCAGAAGAGAGTGGGGGCCAATATTCAACATCCCTAAAGAAAAGAACTTTTCAACCCAGAATTTCATATCCAGCCAAACTAAGTTTCATAAGTGAAGGAAAAATAAAATTTTTTACAAACAAGCAACTACTCAGAGACTTCATTACCACCAGGCCTGCTTTACAAGAGCGTCTGAAAGAAGCACTATATACAGAAAGGAACAACCAGTATCAGTCATTCCAAAAAACCCATCGGTAAGCTGCATCCAGACCCATCTCACATGCAAGGATATACAGAGACTCAAAACAAAGGGATGGAGGAAGATTTGCCAACAAATGGAGAGCAAAAAAAAAAAAAAAAAAAAGCAGGAGTTGCAATTCTCATCTCTGATAAAATAGACTTTAAAGTAATAGAAACCAAAAGAGATAAGAAGGACATTGTATAATGGTAGAGGGATCGATGTAATGGGAAGAGCTAACGATCCTAAGTCTATGCACACCCAATATAGGAGCACCCAGATACATAGGGCAACTTCTTGGTGACTTACAAAGAGACTTGGACTCCACACAATAATAGTGGGAGACTTTAACACTACATTTTCAATATTGGACAGATCAATGAGACAGAAGGTTAACAAGGATACCCCGGGACTTGAACTTAGACCTCAAACAAGTAAACTTAATAAACATTTACAGAACTCTCTACTCCAAATCCACAAAATATACATTTTTTTTCAGTAACACATCACATCTATTCTAAAAGTGACCACATGGTTGGGAGTAAATCACTCCCCAGCAATTGCATAGCATTTCATAGGTTTAAATAAAATATTGGTTGGCTGTTTGTTTGCCATTTTCCTCCCTTATTCCTTCCTGTCTCCATTGTATAACACAATTATTAGTATAAAAGAGCTCTTTAATACCCATTTTTAGACTGCATTCTAGCCTGGGCAATAGAGCAAGATTCCCGTTCTCTCTCCCCTCTTTTTCTTCTTCTTTTTCCCTTTCTTTCATTCTCTTTCTTTCCCTTCTTTCTCTCTCTTTCTTTTCTTTCTTTTTCTTTCTTAAAAAAAAAAACATGCACTTGGCATAACATAGCCAGCAGGTTGCAAATTATGGAATGTAGATTTTCATTATCAGGTCTGCATAATAAAAAAAAAAAAAAAGAAGGCCAGGCGTGGTGGTGTATGCCTATAATCCCAGCTACTCGGGAGGCTGATGCAGGAGAATTGCTTGAACCTGGAGGCAGGGGTTGCAGTGAGCCGATATCATGCCATTGCACTCCAGCCTGGGCAACAAGAACAAAACTTCATCTCAAAAAAAAAAAAAAAAGAAGAAGAAGAAGAGATCAAAAGGTGAATTAGAAAGTATTTTAGGCTGGGCGCTGTGTCTCACATCTGTAATCCCAGCACTTTGGGAAGCTGAGGCGGGCAGATCATCTGAGGTCAGGAGTTCGAGACCAGCCTGACCAACATGGAGAAACCCCGTCTCTACTAAAAATACAAAATTAGCTGGGTGTAGTGGCACATGCCTGTAATTTCAGCTACTAAGGAGGCTGAGGCAGGAGAATTGCTTGAACCCGGGAGGAGGAGATTGCGGTAAGAGTTCAAGACCAGCCTGGCCAACATAGTGAAACCCCACCTCTACTAAAAATACAAAAATTAGCTGGGCATGGCAGTGGGCACATCACAGTTACTCAAGAGGCTGAGGCACAAGAATCGCTTGAACCCAGGAGGTGGGGGCTGCAGTGAACCTAGATCACACCACTACACTCCAGCCTCGGTGATAGAGCAAGACTCTGTCTCAAAAAATGAAGATAAGAATAAAAATAAACTGAATGAATTTGAAAATATATCAATGTGAGATGCCACTAAAGTCATACTAAGAAGGAATTTATACCACTTACTGCCTACATTAGAAGTCTCAAATCAATGCAAGTCAATGATCTCAGCCTTTACAATAAAAACGAGAAAAAGAGCAAATAAAATCCAGTAAGCAGAAGAAAGGAAACAAAGATCAGAACAGAAATTAATATGTTCAAGAAAAAAGAGAGAGAGAGAAAGAATCAGTGTAACCAAAGTTTGCGGAAAATCAAAACAATTCAAACCTCTAGCCAGACAGATCAGAAAAAAATACGAAAGACACAAACCAGTCTCGGTAATGACAGGTACCGTCACTACCAATACTAAAAAGATAAGGGCATATCATGAACAACTTTGTGTTGATAGAACGAAGACCTTAGATGAAATATGTTAAAATGTTGAGCTCTTTCTCAGTGACTGGGGCCTGCGCTTAGGCAGAGATGGGGCAAGTGGAGCCAACATGTCAGTGGCCCAGAGCTGGGTTTGTCGCAAAACTTACGTGACCCCACAGAAACCTTTTGAGAAATCTCGTCTCTACCAAGAGCTGAAGCTGATCGGCGAGTATGGGCTCCAGAGCAAACGTGAGGTCTGGAGGGGTCAAATTTACCCTGGCCAAAATCCACAAGGCCGTCCGGGAGCTGCTGACCTTGATGAGAAGCACCCACAGCGTCTGTTAGAAGGCAATGCCCTGCTGCAGCAGCTGGTTTGAGCTAGGGTGCTGGATGAGGGCAAGATGAGGCTGGATTACATTTTGGGCCAGAAGATCAATGATTTCTTAGATGCCCGCAGACCCAGTCTTCAAGCTGGGCTTGGCCGAGTCCATCCACCATGCTTACGTGCTGATCCGCCAGCGCCATAGCAGGGTCCGCGAGCAGGTGGTGAACATCCAGTCCTTCATTGTCCACCTGGATTCCCAGAAGCACATCGACTTCTCCCTCGGCTCTCCCTGTGGGGGCGGCCACCCGAGCCACATGAAAAGGAATAATGCCAAGAAGGGCCAGGGTGGGGCTGGAGCCAGAGATGAAGAGGAGGAGGATTAAGCCTACTTGTTCCTTCCTGGGCTGGTGGATTGTCTAGTTTTCTGGCCAAATGATAAACAGGATCAATGCTTTAGTTTTAAAAAATTAGAAAAAAAAACAAACAGAAATTAAGGTCACTCAAGAAGAACTAGGCCAGGCACAGTGACACAAGCCAGCAATTTGAGAGGTTGAGGAGGGAGAATCAATTTAGCCCAGGAATTCAACCAGCCTGAGCAACACGGTGAGACCCCCATCTCTACACACACACAAAAAAAAAACTTAAGAGGCATGACAGTGGCACACCTGTAGTCCCAGCTACCTGGGAGGCTAGAGGGGAGGATCACCCGAGCTCAGGAGATTGAGACTACAATGAGCCACAACTGCAGCACTGCGCTCCAGCCTGGGTGACAGAGAAGGCCCTGTTTCAAAAAAAAAAAAAAAAAGAAGAAGTAGAAAGCCTAAATAGCCCTGTATCCCTAAAACAGGGTTCCACATGATCCTTAGGAGAAAAAGGAAAGAAATATTGGAGGAGGCGCAGTAGGAGATCACAGCAGGGGCCCACCTCCGGGACCTCAGGTAAGGCCTTGAGAGAGAAGGTGGAGTCAGAGAAACAGAGACACAGGCAGGTTAGCCAGCTCTGCATGGAAAAGGCTGAGGAGTCATGATGACGTCATAGTTCTCCCCCAAATCCCAAAGTCACTGATTAAACAACTCAATTTGCAGTGAAGATGATGGATGGGGCTCTAATTTTGGGCCTACAGTTTGACATACCTTTGGGAATTTTGTTTCAGTTTAACTTTCTTTGCCAGTACACAGATCTCACTGTGAGAATATATGATTAATCCAGATCTCTATAGATCTATATCCTCCTTGGACAAACCTAAATGCAGACACTTTCAGCACCCATAGGAGTTAGGTCAGGATTAAATAAAAACATTCCCTCCCACTTGGGGGGCACACCCACTGGGAATCCCAGAGCGATGTCACCTGCCCACAACTGCTAATGTGCTTACAGGGCATCTAATTCCCTCTCCTGAGTTCCTTTTAAGCAAGCAAGGGGACCTCTGTCCAGAGAAGCAGTTACTGTGTCTAAGTGAAGTCACTGCATCTTAGGAAAAAGCAAACATTCACATCTTGCAGAGCATGATGGGCGCGCACCCAAGAAAATTACTCAGCACTTGTTTTTCTCACTTTGGGATTTTCTCAAAATAATTTCTTCAGTCCAGCTGCCATGAATCTGGAGCCCCCGACTGACACATCACGGTCGGATTTGGCTTCGGGAAAGCACACCTTGCAGATCACCCGGCGGCTCATTGCCCAGATCCAGAAGGGCGCAGCGTGGGCAAGGGGCGGGCCCGGGAGTTGAAACATTACGAAATCTTCGGCACAGACTGCCCCTCCTCGGAGGGGAGGGACCCAGACCGAGGGCCTTGTTCTTTAAGACTCGCAGCACTGGATCGCAGAACTTAGTCTTCGCAGAGGCTTTGACACTGGCCGGGCTCCACGGGGCGCGCCCCAGGTGGTCCGAAGCCCGGTCCGCCCTCCACGCAGGTGTCCCGCGCGCCCAGTTCAGCCATGTCGTCCTGCAGCCGGGTGGCGGTGGTGACCGGGGCCAACAAGGGCATCGGCTTGGCCATCGCGCGCGAACTGTGCCAGCAGTTCTCGGGGGACGTGGTGCTCACGGCGCGGGACGTGGCGCGGGGCCAGGCGGCTGTGCAGCAGCTGCAGGCGGAGGGCCTGAGCCCGCGCTTCCACCAACTGGACATCGACGACCTGCAGAGCATCCGCGCCCTGCGCGACTTCCTGCGGAAGGAGTACGGAGGGCTCAATGTGCTGGTCAACAACGCGGGCATCGTCTTCTGGGGTAGGTGCAGGGCTTGGGTGCGGGGGCCCTGGAGAGCTCCGAGGGTGCGGGGCGGCCAGCCGCAGGCTCCCCACCCATCCACTTGAGTGACCGAGGAGGGCGCGCCGGCCCCTCGGGATGCCGTCAGCCCTCGCCTCCCGCGAGGCGATTTTCGCTTTCCATAATCCGCCGAACCCCAGGCGGGCCCGGGCGACTGACACAGCGCGCCCCGCCCGCCGGCCTGTGCGAGCTTGTGCGCAGCCCCGGGCCTTCCCCGAACTGTCAGCCGCGGCTCTGTGCAGGAAAACTGGCCTCCTGGGAGGGGGCAACGCCCTGCTGGAGTTCATCAGCTTTCCTCCCAAAGCAAGAAACATTTTTTCTTCAAAGAAAGGGTCTCCGCTCGCTTTAGGCTTTCACCTTCCTTCAAAGGGGAGCATTCATAGATGCCCGGAGGCATTTGCTGGAGAAAGGAAATGAATCGCTAAGAGCAGATTAGCGCGGACTTGCACTTGGTGGACTTCACAGTTTGTTTAATGCAGAGCTTTGATAGACTCTGGCAAAAAGGAAGCGAGCCTTCATTCCCTGCCCCCGGGGAGTTTGTTTGTTACAAAACGTGCGTGTGGTCTTAAGAGCATCTTCCTTAAGGAGAGGGGCGGGATCCGGAGGTTACTTACTCTAAATACTACTCAAGAAAGTTACCGGCGGGGCGTGGTAGCTCACGCCTGTAATCCCGGCACTTTGGGAAGCCGAGGCAGTAGAACCGCTTGAACCTAGGAGGCGGAGGTTGCAGTGAGCCGAGATTGCGCCACTGCACTCCAGCTTGGGCGACAGAGCTAGACTGTCTCAAAAAAAAAAAAAAAAAAAAAGTTGCTACAGAGAGATAAACAAGCCAGCTTCCCTTCCAACCTAGTGGGGGAAGAAAAGCCTAAGAGACAGGGAGGAAAATGAAGGATGGGGGAGCAGAAGTCTCCTTCCATCCCTTTGGCCCTGGGCACTCTGCGTGGCTGTGCATGAGGACCTAAGGCTTTCTTTTACTCGCACCTGCAATTCAGCCTGCCGGCTTTCCGGGAGCTGGGGTGCAGGACTGGGGGGTTAACACTCCCTAAAGCATCCCTCAGCCATGGGCTGAGAGATTGGTGACTAAATACCTGGCTTCCTGGACAACAGGTGGAGGGACTTCCCCCTTGCCTCTCAAGGTGTGGGGAATGGACCAACAGCAACTGCTAACCTGCGCACTCATGGCAAGGCAGAATCTCCCGCCTTGGGAAACATAGTGAAACCCCGTCTCTACTACTAAAAACACAAAAATTAGCTGGACGTGATGGCTCACCCCTGTAATCCCAGCTACGAAGGAGCCTGAGGCACAAGAATCCCTTGAACCCAGGAGGCAGAAATTGCAGTAAGCAGAGATCACACCCCTGCACTCCAGCCTGGGCAACAGAGCAAGACTCTGTCTCAAAAAACAAACAAACAAACAAACAAGCAAAAAAAACCTGCATTTCAACAGAATCCCCAGTTCCCTCCTTTAAGTTTAAGAAGTAGTAGTCAAAGGCAAGTATTCTTAAGATGTGGCTGGAGACCAGTAGCTGTCACATCACCTGGGAACTTAGAAATGCAAACTCAGGCCAGGTGTGGTTGCTCATGCCTGTAATCCCAGTACTTTGGAAGGCCCAGGTGGGTGGATCACTTGAGGTCAGGAATTCGAGAGCAGCCTGGCCAACATGGCGAAATGCCGTCTCTGCAAAAATTACAAAAATTAGTCAGGCATGGTGTCACGTACCTGTAATCCCAGCTACTTGGGAAGCTGAGGCAGGAGAAATCACTTGAACCCGGGAGGTGGAGTTTGCAGTGAGCCAAGATCGAGTCACTGCACTCCAGCCTGGGCAACAGAGTGAGACTCCATCTCAAAACAAAAGAAAAAGAACTGCAAATTCTGGAGCCCTCACCCCAGCCCTTTGCAATGAGGCCCAGGAAACTGTGTTTTAACAGGCTCTACAAGTGATTCGGATGCACACTAAAGTCTGAGAATCACCGACCTCGTTTTTAAAAATGGTTTTAAAGTTAACTTGTTTTTCCTTTAGTCATTAGGAGTTAGGATCCACTTTGTCATGGGGGTTTCAGATGGGAAAATACAACTTTCTTTTTGTTTCTTTCTGTTTGAAAGATAATGATCCAACGCCCTTTGATGTTAAAGCTGAGTTGACACTGAAGACAAATTTTTTTGCCACTAGAAACATATGCAACGAGTTACTGCCGATAATGAAACCTCATGGTAAGTCCAGTGTGTAGACAGTCGGGTTGTATCAGTAAGAAGCGAGCCACAGGCTCCCAGGAGCAGACTGCCCTGCAGAAATCACTCAGGGGTGCTATTTCTCTGAAGGGGAAAACAGAAAATTGCTTCATTTTCCCATAGTGTTTGGCTTCTCAAGCCAATATTTTAAGTTTTGGGGGTTTTTCTCAGGGGCGGGGGTCAGGGTGGGAAGAAATTTTGCTCTTCTTGCCCAGGCTGTAGTACAATGGCGCAATCTCGGCTCACTGCAACCTCCACCTCCTGGGTCCAATTGATCTCCTCCCTCAGCCTCCCAAGTAGCTGGGATTACAGGCACCTGCCACCACACCCGCTTAATTTTTTATATTTTTAGTAGAGACATGATTTCACCATGTTGGCTAGGCTGGTCTGGAACTCCTGAACTTCAGGTAATCCACCCACCTCGGCATCCTAAAGTGCTGGGATTACAGGGGTGAGCCACTGTGCCCGGCCTTAGCTTTAACTTTCAAAGATATGTATGACATGTCACAATGCAGAATGCTCCAAGTCCCCAAAGGCCTCTTGCCTCTGGTCAGTCTCATGAGTCCTCCAGCCGTCCAAGGTGATGGGCCCACATCTAGCTCCTCTCTGGACCTTGGTATCTGTTCTAGCATCACGACTTTCCCTGTATTCCTTTCTTCTTGTAACAAACTTTCTGTAGTTGATTCAGAAAACCCAAATAAATTTTCTTTTTCTTTTTCTTTTTTGAGACGGAGTCTTTTTCATCCAGGCTAGAGTGCAGTGGCCTGATCTCAGCTCACTGCAGTCTCCGCCTCCTGGGTTCAAGCAATTCTCCTGCTTCTGCCTCCCAAGTAGCTGGGATTACCGGTGTGCACCACCATGCCTGGCTCATTTTTGTATTTTTAGTAGAGATGGGGTTTCACCATGTTGGCCAGGCTGGTCTCGAATCCTGACCTCAAATGATCCACCCACCTCTGCCTCCCAAAGTGCTGGGATTACAGGTGTGAGCCACTGCACCTGGCCTAGAAATTTTCTTTATTAGGAAATACCTTGCCTATGCCTGCAGGTTTTCAGTAAATGTTACCATTATACTTTTCCCACAAATATTGGAGTGCCTGCTGTATTCCAGGCGTGATGCTGGGTTCTGGGCTTGCAATGGTGAGCATTGTAGACACAGATTATCTCATTTGTGGAGCTGAGAGTCTAGCTGGGGAGACAGCCATTAGCAAAGAATCTGAAATATAAAATGACAGCTCTGCTGGGGAGATAGGGAAGCTGGCTTCCTTGAGGGTTTTCTTCCCCAAGAAGTTAACTGTGTATAACTGTGGATTCTTAGAACTGTGGTTCTTACTAGAAATGTGGTGGGGTTTTTTGTTTTGTTTTGTTTTGTTTTGTTTTGTTTTGTTTTTGAGACAGTCTCGCTCTGTCATCCAGGCTGGAGGGTAGTAGGGGATCTTGGCTCACTGCAACCCATGTCTTCTGGGTTCAAGGGATTCTCCTGCCTTCACCTCCTGAGTAGCTGGGACTACAGGCACATGCCACTATGCCTGGCCTTTTTTACTAAATATGTCTGGGTCTCTCTCCAGATTTGAGCAGAAAGCTTTCATCTTTTTTATGGCTGCTAGGGATGCAGCCATGGTAAGGATGTCTTTTACCCCATGTTGGGAAGTTTTCTCCCGATAAAGTTTGGAATGGGAACTTGAGAGCTGCAACGTATTAAAGACACCTTTAAAACTCAATCCCCTTTCAGGGCACCTGCAGTTCTCCCCACAGGCTTTCTACGCTTCCATCCCACTAAGAAACTGATCGTGAGTGTAAGAGGACAAGCGCAACTCTCACCATTCACCTGTTTAGGTTAAGAAGTTTCTGCATCCAGTGATAAACCTTTTTATTTGTTTGCTTTTTAAAGGAATGGAAGTTTTGCCATGTTTCCCAGGCTGGTCTTAAACTCTTGGGCTCAAGCAATCCTCCTGCTGCAGCCTCCCAAGTGGAGGTATTCCTACCCCTCCACTTTGCAGAGAGGGAAACTGAGGCCCAAAGAAGCAAACACAGGTAGTAATAGAACAGGAAGTTGTATCAAGTTTCTTGACTTCTCCACTCGATCAGATTAGGATAATTCATTCTGGTGAAGAATTACAGCACCAGATGATTATAAACCAGCTGGGCGCCACAGTGCACAACTGTAATGCCAGCACTTTGGGAGGCTGAGGCAGAAGAATCACTTGAGCCTAGGAGTTTGAGACCAGCCTGGGCAATATAACAAAAACTCATCTCTACAAAAGATTTTTAAAAATTAGACAGATGTGGTGGCTCATGTCTGTGATTGCAGTTACTTCAGAGGCTGAAGTGGGAGAATCACTTGAGCCTAGAAGGTCAAGCCTGCAGTGAGCCGTGATCGTGCCACTGCACTCCAGCCTGGGCGAAGGGTGAGACTCTGTCTCAAAAAAAAAAAAAAAAAAAGTAAGTAAATCAAGCCATTCTGAAAGCTAATGGAAATCTCTGGGGAGGGTCGGGCTCAGGGATTAGCCCAGAGCAGGTGAATCACTGTCTGTAATCAGTTCCAAGTAACATTACTTCCTGAAGTGGGAATCGCTGGTTTACAACACATTGAGAAGATATGTGACTTGTCAGCCGGGCTTGATGGCTCACAGTTGTAATCCCAGCACTTTGGGAGGCTGAGGTAGGGGAGGGGGATCACTTGAGGTCAGCTGTTCGAGACCACTTTGGCCGCAGCCTGGCAAACATAGTGAAACCCTGTCTCTACTAAAAATACAAAAATTAGCCAGGTGAGGTGGCCCACTCTTGTAATCCCAGCTATTTGGGAGGCTGAGGCAGGAGGATCGCTTGAACCTATGAGACGGAGGCTGCAATGAGTTGAGATCCCACCACTGCACTCCAGCTTGCCTGGGTGACAGAGCAAGACTGTGTCTCCCCCCCCAAAAAAAAGTGACTTGTTAATAAACCTCATGTTTACCAGATGGCAAAACACTGGGCATCATTGCCCCTTGATTTGTAGGGAATCACTTTCTTCACCTATAAGACTGATTTAAAAGCCATTTTTTATTTAGCATTTAAAAATCAATTTAAAGAAAGTTACAGATGCTCCTCAACTGACAATGAGGCTAAGTCCCGATAAAGCCATTGTGAGTTGAAAATATCATAGGTTGGCGGGATGCAGTGGCTCATGCCTGTACTCCCAACACTTTGGGAAGCGAAGGTGGGTGGATCGCTTGAGCCTAGGAGGTCGAGACCAGCCTGAACAACATGGTGAAACCGCATTTCTATAAGAAAAATACACAAATTAGCCAGGCATGGTGGCACACGCCTGTAGTCCCAGGTACTTGGGAAGCTGAGCAGGGAGGATCCCTTGAGCCCAGGAAGTAGAAGTTGCAGTAAACCAAGATTGGACCATGGCACTCCGGCCTAGGTGACAAAGTGAGACCCTGTCTCAGAAAAAAATAAAAAAGAAGAAAATATCATAAGAATGCACCTAATACTGGGCAACACAGGGAGACTCCATCTCTACATAAAAAATAAAATAAAAAATTAGCTGAGCATAGTGGCACACTCCAGCTACTCGAGAGACTGTGATGGGAGGACTGCTTGGGCCAGGAGGTTGAGGCTACAGTGAGCTGCAATTGCACCACTGTACTCCAGCCTGGGTGACAGAGCAAGACCTTGTCTCAAAAAAAAAAAAAAAAATGCATTTAACACATCTGACCAACCAATCACCATAGGTCAGCCTCACGTAGCTTCAAGGTGCTTTGAATGCTTACATTAGCCTATGGTCCGGTAAAATCATATAACACAAAGACTATTTTATCATAAAGTGTTGCGTGTCTTATGTAATTTACTGAATCTGTACTGAAAGTGAAATGCAATCAGTGAAGCCAGTAAGTCCTAGGTGGAACCATCATAAGGCAGGGACTATCTGTATTTGACTTGCTTATTTGTTCAAGATTCTGACTAAACAGGCCAAGCAACTACTAAGCCACTAGAGGGAGCAACTTGCCTACTCTTTCTAGAGTAAGGCAGCAGGTGTTTCCGGAGTAAGGCAGCAGGTGTGGGTGCAGCCCTTCTCAGGGTTGATGAACCATCTGGCTGATGAGGCTGACTGTCAGCCCCTGGCCTCTCTCCCAGAGGTGTGCCCTCAGATCAAAGGGGACACCTCCTACCCTTACGAGGATTTATTTCCTCGAAGGCACAGCTTCTGTGATCTGTTTTTCTTTCTTCCTTTCCCTTTTACATTTAATTCCTTGTAGCCGCCAAGTTTTTGAGAACAAAGCTGTTTAGAAAGCAGTGAAGAACACAACACCACTGATGTAGTATTCCTGGCCAAATATTGATGTGACTCTAATCATAAGAAAATCAGAGCAATCCACTTTGAGTGAAATACTATAAAATAATGGTCTAGAATCTTCAAAAAAAAAGGTCATTGACAACTACCCTACATTAAAATACATGAAAGAGATGTGACAATTAAATGCAATCCATGATCCCACTTCAGATCCTGGATTTAAACAAACAAAAACTGTAAAAGAACATTACTGGGGCTGAGCGCGGTGGCTCACGCCCGTAATCCCAACATTTTGAGAGGCCAAGGCGGGTGGATCACCTGAGGTCAGGAGTTCGAGACCAGCCTGATCAACATGGAGAAAACCCATCTCTTCTAAAAATACAAAATTAGCTGGGCATCATGGTACATGCCTGTAATCCCAGCTACTTGGGAGGCTGAGACAGGAGAATCACTTGAACTCGGGAGGTGGAGCTTGCGATGAGCCGAGATCGCGCCACTGCACTCCAGCCTGGGCAACGGAGCAAGACTCCATCTCAAAAAAAAAAAAAAAGAACATTATTGGAACAATCAGAGACATTTGAATATGGGCTGTATTTTAGATAGTAGTGTTATATAATGATAAATGCCTTGCATGTGGTCACAACTGTAGTAATGTAGGGGAATGCCCTTGCTACCATATATAATACTAAAGAGCTTAAGATGATATCACCAACTTGGAGAGAAAAAGGGACAGAGAGGGAAAAAGCAAACGTAGCAGAATGTTAACAATTAGCGAACTTAGGTGAAGGGTATAGGATGTTTATCGAACTATTCTTGCAACTTCTCTGCAACAGGAAAGAAATACATCCATACGTTTCACCTTTGAAAGTGAGAGAGAGAAAGAAGGAAAGAAATACTGAATAGTACTAAGTACCTGGGAGGCTGAGTGAGGTGCTAGTTTTCAAGGACAGAGTGAGGGTATCTCCTGCGGGATTGGGGTCCCCCAAGAATTTGCAGCTCCCCTGCAATGTGCACCTGTGGGGAACACCATTCAGAAAATGAAATAAAATCTAGAAATCCGGCCAGGCACAGTGGCTTACACCTGCAGCCCCAGCACTTTGAGAGGCCAAGGCAGGAGGATCACCTGAGGTCAGGAGTTCGAAACCAGCCTGGCCAACATGGTGAAACCCCGTCTCTGCTAAAAATACAAAAATTAGCTGGGGGTGGTGGTGCACACTTGTAATCCCAGCTACTCAGGAGGCTGAGGCAGGAGAATCGCTTAAACCCAGGAGATGGAGGCTGCAGTGAGCTGAGATCATGCCACTGCCCTCTAGCCTGGGCAACAAAGTGAGACTCCATCACACACACACACAAAAAAACTAGAGATCCTATTGGAAGCAGAGACCATCCATTCAGAATAATATGTAAGAAGAGAACCCGCCAAAATTAGCAGGCTTTGATACTGATGAAATGTGTAAGTTAACACGTTTACTGGTTTTTGGATCTCCACCAGCACTTCAAATTGTATAGTTCTTGGGCTATATATTTGTTTCTATGAGCACAATTTAGTAGCTGTGAATTATGATCAACATAAATAATTTTTAATTTAATGAATATGAGTATTATTAAAAAATAATGAAATCAGGCCAGGTGCAGTGGCTCACACCTGTAATCCTAGCACTTTGGGAGGCCGAGGCAGGCAGCTCTCCTGAGTTAGGACTTTACGACCAGCCTGGCCAACATGGAGAAACCCTGTTTCTACGAAAAATACAAAAATCAGTCAGGCATGATGGCATGTGCCTGTGGTCCCAGCTACTTATGGGGCTGAGGCAGAAGGATCACTTGACCCCAGGAGGAGGTGGAGGCTATAGTGAGCCGAGATTGTGCCACTGAACTCCAGCCTGGGTGGCAGAGTAAGACTGTGTCAAAAAAAAAAAAAAAAGTAATGAAACAAAAACCAGGATGGAGAAACAGCCCATTCCACATGTGAAATATCTATAATGAAAGACAGACAGAGTCATCCCCAGGGATTGCTTGTTGCTGGTTGTGGCACTAAGGAACTGAGACCCTAGAAAATTGGGTGTGCCTAGGAAATTGAGAGCATTAGTCCTTAGGGTGAGAGCACTGTCCCTTGGAAAGCAAGTTTACAAGCACGTGGAGTGTGTATGCCGGGGAGGAACGGTTTTACAAAACTGCCAAGGGATCGGGCACACGGTGGCTCACGCCTGTAACCCCAGCACTTTGGGAGGCCAAGGTGGGCAGATCATTGAGGTCAGGAGTTCAAGACCAGTATGGTCAACATGACACCTCATCTCTACTAAAAAAAAATACAAAAATTAGCCAGGCGTGGTGGCACACACATGTAGTCCCAGCTACTTTGGAGGCTGAGGCAGGAGACTCTCTTGAACCTGGAAAGCAGAGGTTGCAGTAAGCCGAGATCATGCCACTGCACTCCAGCCTGGGTGACAGAACAAGATCCCGTCTCACAGAACGAAATAAAAAAATCTTAGGCTGGGCACAGTGGCTCACACCTGTAACCCCAGTACTTTGGGAGGCTGAGGCAGGCAGATCCCTTGAGGTCAGGAGTTCGATACCAGCCTGGCCAACTGGCAAAACCCATCTCTACTAAAAATATAAAAATTAGGCGTGGTGTTGGGCACCTGTAATCCCAGCTACTTGGGAGGATGATGCAGGAGAATTGCTTGTACCCGGCAGGCAGAGGTTGCAATGAGCGGAGATTGCACCACTGCACTCCAGCCTGGGTGGTAGAGCAAGACTGTGTCTTAAAAAAAAATTAGGGGGCTGGGCGCAGTGCCTCATACCTATAATCCCAGCACTTTGGGAGGCCAAGACAAGTGGATCACAAGGTCAAGAGATCGAGATCATCCTGGCTAACACAGTGAAACCCTGTCTCTACTAAAAATACAAAAAATTAGCCAGGCATAGTGGCATGCACCTGTAATCCCAGCTACTTGGGAGGCTGAGGCAGAAGAATCGCTTGAACCCGAGAAGGGGAGGTTGCAGTGAGCCGAGATCATGCCACTGCACTCTAGACTGGGTGACAGAGCAAGACTCCATCTCAAAAAAAAAAAAAAGTAAAAAATAAAAATAAAACTTCCTGGGGAAATCTATGAATTTACTACCTCACCCATCTCTCAGAGAATCCTGTGAAAGGGAGCCCTTCTTACTGATGGAGGTGTGTTCTTCCCTTGGGAGAATAGGGACCAAAAAATATTAAAACCCACGAGTGCATATGATGCCTTCTATAGTCATATTTTTAATTTTATTATTACTTTTTGAGAAAGAGTCTCATTCATGTCACCCAGGCTGGACTGTGGTGGAGTGTGGTAGTGTGATCACATCTCACTGCAGTTGCTACTTCCTGGGCTCAGGTGATCCTCCTACCTCAGCTTCCTGAGTAGCTGAGACCATAGGCACAAGCCACCACACTCAGCTAACTTTTGTATTTTTAGTAGAGACAGAGTTTTGCCATGTTGCCCAGGCTGGTCTTGAACTCCTAGGCTCAAGTGATCCGCCCCTCTCGGCCTCCCAAAGTGCTGGGATTACAGGCATGAGCCACAGTGTCCAGCCACATTTTCGTTTTTAATCAGCAATTAAATCTGCACAAGGCTGGGCACGGTGGCTTACACCTGTAATCCCAGCAGTTTGGGAGGCCAAGGCAGGTGGATCACTTGAGGTCAGGAGTTCAAGACCAGCCTGGCCAACATGGTGAGACTCTATCTCTACTAAAAATACTAATTAGCTGTGTGTGGTGGTGCACACCTGTAATCCCAGCTACTTGTGAGGCTGAGGCAGAAGAATTGCTTGAACCTGGGAGGTGGAGGTTGCAGTGGACAGAGATGACACCACACCACTGCACTCCAGCTGGGGCGACAGGGCGAGACTCTGTCTCAAAAAAAAAAAAACACCTGCACCATGACTCAATTGTATGTTTGGTATATTCAACCAATGGTTGTATCTCTGTGATACGCTTTCATATTTCTCTCATTCTATTTTAGGGAGAGTGGTGAATATCAGTAGTTTACAGTGTTTAAGGGCTTTTGAAAACTGCAGTGAAGATCTGCAGGAAAAGTTCCGCAGTGAGACACTCACAGAGGCAGACCTGGTGGATCTCATGAAAAAGTTTGTCGAGGACACAAAAAATGAGGTGCATGAGAGGGAAGGCTGGCCCAACTTACCTTATGGGGTGTCCAAGTTGGGGGTCACGGTCTTATCAAGGATCCTGGCCAGGCATCTGGATGAGAAGAGGAAAGCTGACAGGATTCTCGTGAATGCATGCTGCCCAGGACGAGTGAAGACAGACATGACTAAGGAATTTGGCATCAGGACTGTGGAGGAGGGGGCTGAGACCCCTGTCTACTTGGCCCTCCTGCCTCCAGATGCCACTGAGCCACAAGGCCAGCTGCTCCGTGACAAAGTTGTGCAAAACTGGTAAACATCTGCTTCAGAGTTCGATGCTTAATAAATGTTGGTGGAATGAATGAATTGATGTTGTGGTTTGATTGTCGCCAGGCTGGAGTGTAGTGGTGCTATCTTGACTCACTGCAACCTCCTCCTCCCGAGTTCAAGTGATTCCCCTGCCTCAGCCTCCCCCAGTAGCTGGGACTACAGGCGCACACCACCATGCCCAACTAATTTTTTGTTTTTTAGTAGAAACAAGGTTTCACTGTGTTGGCCAGGATGGTCTCGATCGCTTGACTTCATGATCAGCCCTCTTGGCCTCCCAAAGTGCTGGAATTACAGGCATGAGCCACCACACTTGGCTTTTTTTTTTTTTTAATTGAGATGGAGTCTCACTCTGTCGCCCAGGCTGGAGTGCAGTCGTGCAATCTCGGCTCACTGCAACCTCCACCTCCCGGGTTCAAGTGATTTTCTGTCTCAGCCTCCCAAGTAGCTGGGATTACAGGTGCCTGCCACCACACCCGGCTAATTTTTGTATTTTTAGTAGAGACGAGGTTTCACCATCTTGGCCAGGGTGGTCTTAAACTCCTGACCTCAGGTGATCCACCCACCTCAGCCTCCCAAAGTATTGGGATTGCAGGTGTGAGCCACCACACCCAACCTGATTCTCTTTCTGTTCTTGAAAACGAATGTCCATTAGAATCTCCCTAGGAGAAAGGCGCTTCTAGTTCTGGAATCTGGAGCTGAACAACATTGCTGTGCCCAACTCTTCAGCCTGAGAGAGAGAACATTTTCGTGGGCATTGGGACCACCTGGAGGGCTGATGGAAACGAGTTGTTGGTTCCCCTCCCCACACCAATTCACTTCATTTCTAACAAGTTCCCAGGTGATGCTGACATTGCTGGTCCTGGGACTGCACTTTGAGAACCACTGGCGTAGCGAGTGCTTTTAGAACGGTGGAGTCAGAGCTCCACCATTTTCCAGCTGTTCCTTGCTATTTCCAGTTTTTTAACTCTGTAAGGATGATGCTTTATCCTCTATTTCCTTAGCTCTGCAAGCTTTCTTGGCACCTCATTCTGTTTTGTTATATTTGAGTGTATTTTTATTGGTTCTTATACTTTTTTTTTTTTTTTTGAGACAGAGTCTCACATCGCTCAGGCTGCAGTGCGCCTACAACCACCACCTCCTGGGTTCAAACAATTCTTCTGCCTCAGCCTCCCAAGTAGCTGGGACTACAAGCGCCTGCCACCACACACAGCTAATTTTTTGTGTTTTTAGTAGAGATGGGGTTTCACCATGTTGGCCAGGCTGGTCTCAAACTCCTGGCCTCAGGTGATACGCCCACCCCAGCCTCCCAAAGTGCTGGGGTTACAAGCGTGAGCCACCGCACCTGGCTGGTTCTTATACTTACGAAGCAGTAGAGCTTGAAGGACTCAGAAGGAATAGCTTCTTTTATTGGGACATGATTTCTTTCAAACCAGATTTTTCCACTGGGTATTGCGTTCTGCATTCCTTCCCAGAATGTTTGCAAGGTTGCCCAGTCACCTCATCTTTTTTTTTTTTTTTTTTTTTTGAGACAGAGTTTGCTCTTGTTGCCCAGGATGGATTGCAATGGTGCGATCTCAGCTCACCGCAACCTCCACCTCCCGGGTTCAAGCAGTTCTCCTGCCTCAGCCTCCTGAGTAGCTGGGATTACAGGTGTGTGCCACCACGCCCAGCTAATTTTGTATTTTTATTAGAGACGGGGTTTCTCCATGTTGGCCAAGCTGGTCTCAAACTCCCAACCTCAGGTGATCTGCCCACCTCAGCCTCCCAAAGTCCTGGGATTACAGGTGTGAGTCACCATGCCCGGCCTCAACTTTACGTCTTTACTGCAACACATGCAGATGTCTTTCCTTAACCTATGCACACCCCCCTGTGAACTACTTCCCTGAGCCTTTTTTTTTTTTTTTTTTACATTTGAGACAGGGTTTTGCTTTGTTGCCCAGGCTGGAGCACAGTGGCACAATCAGGGCTCACTGCAGCCTCGCTAACCCTGAAGAATGGGGTAAGGGGCCCCAGAAGCACGGTGAGTTTGCCATTTGAATAAATATCGTGGACCCAAAGAGTGTGCAGAAAAACGATTAGACAGAGAGAGAGAAAGAAAGACAGCTCCCACACTGTCGTGGGAAGGGACCTAGAGAGGGAATTCGTATAGGTAGGAGCAGCTGGAGTTTTAACACTTGAGTTATTCCCTCCCCCATTCATGTTCGTGTCCAGTGAGAGGAGTTCTTTCAAACTTCCTCTGGAGTGATCTTTGACTCTGATGCCGAATTGGCTGCTTGGTCCACAACTCTGAGTTACAGAGCCCCCTCCTCCCAGAGCTTTTGGCGGGTGTTTTTTGGACAAAGGAGCCTCACCTGGCTTTCCCTACCTAGCCTGCATGCCGAAAATCCAGACAAATAACTTTATATTTGAAACCCCTCTGGTTTCCGGATGGAGGCATGGAGTCAGGAAACTCCTGCCTTTGAAACCATGCCCCTCTCAGACCCAGAAAGAGAAGTCCCTCAATATCTCCTGACATAAGCATTGCAGTCATGAGATAATGCTGTTTTTCTTAGGGAATCAGTAAAGTATGGGAATGCTCAAGTTTCTTTTTTTTTTTTTTTTTTGAGAGACAGTCTCACTCTGTCGCCCAGGCTGGAGTGCAATGGCACTGTCTCAGCTCACTGCAACCTCCACCTCCCCGCTGCAAGCAATTCTCCTGCCTCAGCCTCCTGAATAATCGGGACTACATGCGTGTGCCACCATACCCAGCTAATTTTTGTATTTTTAGTAGAGATGGGGTTTCACCATGTTGGCCAGCCTGGTCTCGAACTCCTGACCTTGTGATCCACCTGCCTCAGCCTCCCAAAGTGCTGGGACTATAGGTGTGAGCCACCACTCCCAGCCTCAAGTTTCTTTTATTTGGGGGGGGGAACAGAACTAAACAAGATGACCTAGTTACTTCTGGTTCATCACAGTGTGTAGCTATTTGTTTTTCTTGACTTTCTGATTTACAATGACAGCTCCTCAAAGTGTCAGTTTAACTCTCACAGCTTTCACCCACTTTTTCATCTACTTGGGGTAGGGGAGTCTGAATCCCACCTAGAGTGCATTTAACTTCCTCAGGCCAAATGGAGTGGCTCACGCCTGGAATCCCAGCAGTTTGGGAGGCCAAAGCAGGCAGGTTGCTTGAGCCCAGAAGTTCGAGACCAGCCTGGGCAACATAGCAAAACCCCTCTCTACAAAAATTCAAAAAATATTAGATGGATGTGGTGGTGCGCACCTGTAGTCCCAGCTACTCAGAGACTGAGGTTGGGAGGATTACTTGAACCCGGGAGGTCAAGGCTGCAGTGAGCCGTGATTGTGCCACTGCACTCCAGCCTGAGTGACAGGATGAGACTCTGTCTCAAAAAAAACCTTAACAACAAAAACTTCCTTCAGCCTATTTATATGTCACTGATTAAATCCAACATGCTCTTATTCATCTCAGGCCACAGCTCCTAAGACATTTTAATGGCTTCTTTTCTGGCTCTAAAAACATTTTAATGGCTTTCAGTAAGTTTCCTGAGTATCTTTTATACTCTGGCCTCCCTCTGCAGCCAAACTCCAGTCCTGCTAATGACGGGCAATCGCCCAGGAACCACAGAGCGCTTCAGGCTCTGCCTGACAAAGTCACAGACAGGAAATGCAAGAGGAAATGAGCCAATCCCTTTTATTTCTTCTTCCTCTTTTGTATCTAACCAATCCTTTTTGAATAAGTATGTAACCCACTTCCTCTTTTGTCTCTAGCCAATTCTTTTTGGATAAGCATGTAGCCCACTTAGATGACCCTTAATTCAGAATGACATTTCTCATTCTTATGAGAAGGGCTGCCATTGGCCCTTATTGGATGGTCTGCCCAGCACCCTCCTCCAAAATATGATCTCCCGCCCTCCCCCACCCCAACTTCCTTCCCATGTTTGCAGCTGCAGCAGCCACAAGGTGACCTTGCCTCTGTTGCCTGCTCCAGTTATAGGTCCTTCCTCTAAAAAGAACCAGTGGGATTGGATCAGAGCTGTTACTATGCGTCCCACCCCATGTGCCTAAGAAGCACAGGCAGTCAGCCATAGCTAGAGAAGGAGGCCAACCATCAAGTGGAGCATTTAGTACAGGTGCAGTGGCTCATCCCTCCAATCCCAGCACTTTGGGAGGTCAAGGTAGGTGGATGGCTTGTGCTCAAGAGTTTGAGTCCAGCCTGGGTAACATGATGATACCTTGTCTCTACAAAATAAATACAAAAATTAGCCGGGTGTGATGGTACATGCCTGTAGTCCCAGTTACTTGGGGAGCTGGGGCAGGAGGACTGCTTGAGCCTGAGAGGTGGAAGCTACTGTGAGCCAGCCATGTTTGCATCACTGCACTCCAGTCTGGATGACAAAGCAAGACCCTGTCTCACAAAAAGAAAAAGAAAAAAAAAAAAAAGAATGGCCCTAAGATCATTCCTGAAATCCTGAATTCTCAGAGATGCTCCAAGATACCCCTGTAGCCTTAAAATATATTTTCCTTTTTCTTAAGCTACATTGAATTGGGTAGTTGCTGCTTGCAATCAAAAGGAACCTAACTAATAGAAGCGCATTAACGTGTGTGTGTGTGTGTGTGTGTGTGTGTGTGTGTGTGTGTGTGTGTTTGTTTCTGAGATGGAGTTTCACTCATGTTGCCCAGGCTGGAGTGTAATGGCGAAATCTCGGCCCACTGCAACCTCTGTCTCTCAGGTTAAAGTGATTCTCCTGCCTCAGCCTCCCGAATAGCTGGGATTACAGGCATGCACCACCATGCCCAGCTAATTTTTTTTTTTTTTTTGTATTTTTAGAAGAGACAGGGTTTCTCCATGTCGGTCAGGCTGGTCTCGAACTCCCAACCTCAGCTGATCCACCTGCCTCGGCCTCCAAAGTACTGGGATTACTAGCGTGAGCCACCTTGCATTAACATGTTTTACAGTATTGTGAAAGGAAAATAAATCTTGGGGCCCCAAACTCACTAAGCTAAAGGGAAAAGTCAAGCTGGGAACTGATTAGGGCAAACCTGCCTTCCATTCTATTGAAAGTCACCTCTCTGCTCACTGAGATAAATGCATATCTGCTTGCCTCATTTGGAAAGGCTAATCAGAAACTCAAATGAATGACACCATTTATCTCTTATCTGCCTATGACCTGGAAGTCCTCTCCAGGCTTCCAGCTGTCCCGCCTTCACCTCAAGTTGTCCCACCTTTCTGGACTGAACCAATGTACATCTTACACATATTGATCATTGTCTCATGTCTCCCTGAAATGTATAAAACCAAGCTGTGCCCCTACCGTCTTGGGCATATGTTGTCAGAACCTCCTGGCTGAGTCATGGTTGCCCATCCTCAACCTTGGCAAAATAAACCTTCTAAATTAACTGAGACCTGTCTCAGATTTTGGGGGTTCACAGTATGTTGTAGGAAAAAAAACAATTATGCTTGGAATAAAGGAGAAAAAAAATCATGAATTGAGAACCTATAGCAAACTAGACCATATGTCCTGCTTAATAATTTCCCAACATGGTTTTAGGTAATTCTTACTGCAGTCCTTTCCCTTCATTTTGTGTTACTATAATGGAATATCACACACTAGGTAATGTATAAAGAAAGTAACTCTGCCTGGGCATAGTAGCTCATGCCAATAATCCCATAACTTTGGGAGGCCAAAGTGGGAGGATCATGTAAGGCCAGGAGTTCAAGACCAGCCTGGGCAACATAGAGAGACCCCATTTCTACAAAAGAAAAATTAACTAGGTAATGGTCATGCCCACCTTTAGTACTACTTACTTGAGAAGTTGAGGTGTGAGTATCACTTGTCCTCAGGAGTTTATGTCTGCAGTGAGCTATGATCATGCCACTTCACTCCAGCCTGAGCAACAAAATGAGATTCTGTCACCTGTTTAAAAACAAAAAAAAGTAAATTTATTTATCACAATTCTGGAGGCTGGGAAGTCCAAAAGCATGGCACTAGCATCTGGCAAAGGCCTGTTGGTGTGTCCCTACCATGGCAGAAGGCAGAAGGGCAAGAGAATGCACACAAGGCATAAGCTAAACTCATCCTTCTATCAGGAATCCACTCCCCCTGATAAAGGTATTAATCCATTCATGAGGGCAGAATCTTCTCTCATGATCTTAAAGGTCCCACTTGGCAACACTGTTGTCTTGGGGATTATGTTTCTAATACATGACGTTAGGCGACACATTCAAACCACTGCATCCTTTAAGGTAGGAATCAATGTCATTTTTCAAATAAAGAAATAAAGGCTTGGAGAGGTTAATTGACTTGCTCAAGATCTCAGAGCTAAAGCCAGGATCATATCCAGGACTGACTACAAAGTCCTTTTGTCTCTAGTGCTTGGCAAGTCCAGCTTCACTGATGAGTCTAGAGACCATGTAGTAACTCTATTGGTGTAAAAACTAAGGGAGATGATACATTGAACTTAAGCATAAGTTAGATTACACTTAAAGTGTAAGCCATATGGTTATTAATAAATCCCCCAAGTTAGCCTCTGTATGAACTTTTCCATAGATAAATGAAATATGGTTTATATGCAGCATATTTTACATGGATTATCTTGCACAATGTGTTTTTTTATTTGCTTTGTTTTGGTTTTGGGTTTTTTCTGAGACAGAGTCTTAATCTGTTACCCAGGCTGGAGTGCAGTGATGCGATTTTGACTCACTGCAACCTTCTGCCTCAGCCTCTCAAGTAGCTGGGAGTACAGGTACCTGCCATCACGCCTGGCTAATACAATGTGTTTTTTAGGCACCAGAGGGAGCCAGTGGTTCTTTCCACATCAGCTTTTCTGTGATACATTTTTCTAGACTGTTGCATGTGTGGTACACCCACATACAATATCAGCTTTAGACTCCATCCTTTGACTTTTCCTTCACCTACCGAACTGCAACAAGGATTGTGACAGACCAAGAATCTGAACAAGGATGCAGTGTGGAGATGAAACAGGTGTCAATAACAAAGGTCAACTGCAAAGTGGATGCAATATCAAATACAGAACTGCACAGGACTTCTCCACTAAGAAGAACATGGGGGAGAGCAAAAGGAATGGATATTTTAGGCAACGAGGCAGAAGCCAACAGAGAACCAGTGGTTATTATCAAGATGGGTGGAGTAGAACTTAGTTTATAAAAGACACTGGCTTAGGCCGGGCATGGTGGCTCACGCTTGTAATCCCAGCACTTTGGGAGGCTGAAGTGGGTGGATCACTTGAGTCAGTCTGGGCGCACTAGCCTGAGCCAGATAATGTAGTGAGTTCTGATTTACAATGCCTTCTTTATTGTCAAGAGGGGGTAAGGATTAAAGTTCGGGTTTAAATTAAATTTGAAACGCCTTACTTGGTTTGAGTATTAATATCCAAGGACCTGGCTCTTTCTGCATGTCTTAAACTGCTGAACGCAGCTAAGTAGACTTTTAAGTGTGACAAGACAACTTGATCCAAGAAAACAGATTTGTCAGAATACTCAATTTTTTTTTTTTTTTTTGAGATGGAGTCTCACTCTGTCGCCCTGGTCTGAACATTTCTAAAGGATGCTTAGGGGTTAAAAGGAGCCAGGCCTCTGCAGAAATGACAGCCTTCATCCACAGGTGGCACAGTCCGGATTGGCGGGAGCCGCAGCTGGGTGGGTCAGGGCCTGTGCTTAGGTGAGCGCTGCCTACCGCGCACCCTCCAGATGCGTCCTGCTCTGAAACCGTCGGACTGGACCGTCCAGGTCCCAGCGCTCGAGAGGATGGCAGGCAGGGGCTGGGGTTTGTCTGGAGATAGGAATGCTTTGTAAGGTTGGCGCCAAGGTCTCCTTCCTGAGCCAGAGCCCACGTGACGAGCTCCGTCCAGGTAGAAATGATCCCGCCTCCCTGGTCGCCCTGGGTCGGAAACCTCAGGCCTGCGCGGGCTGAGGCAACTTAGCTGGGGTCCCAAGCCCGCAGCGCCCCCTGCGCCCCGAGCGTGTGTGGAGGACTGGGCGTGGTCCAGAGGGAAAAGTTAGGGTGAACCAGGTGCCGCGCATCCTTCGAGGAGCCCCCGCTTCTCCGTTTGTGTGAGTGACTCCAAAGCACCTCCGAGGGCCGATGCACGTGCGGACGACCTTGGACAGGCACTGACCAATGTCTCCTCCCATTAGGTCGTGTCTTGGGATCCCCAGGTGAGGCGCTGACGCCGCCCCGCCCACCTGTACAAGGCCTTACCCGGAGCAGCCCGGCTGCAAAGCAACGCCTACGGCGGGAAGCTAAAGAAGGTTCCGGCTCCCTCACTCCGCGGCTGCGGCGACTGAACAGCCCCGGCTCGCCGCCGAGTCCCTCCCCAAGCCCTGCTCCTAAGCCGAGGCCCCGCCCCCAAGCCTATCGTCCACCTTCAGGCCCCTTCAAGATCCCGCCTCCATGCGTCAGGTCCCGCCTTCCAACCCTGCCCGGCCCGCCGAGGCCCCGCCCCTGTACCCATGACCCACCTACAGGCCCCGCCCTTGGTCCTGCCTCCAAGCGTCAGGCACCATCTTCCAGTTCCGCCCCGCCCGCGGAAACCCCGCCCCCGCGTGCCTATGGCCCATCTCCAGGTCCCGCCACTGAACCCGCCTCCAGGCGTCCGGCCCCGCCTTTAAGACCCGCCCCGAGCGTAGAGGCCCCGCCTCCAAGCTCCGCCCCGACGCCGTGGTGGGGAAGAGCCGCCGCGGGTGGTTCTCGGGCGCGGCGCTTCCTCGGCGGTTCTGGCTTCTGGCGGCGCCGCAGCCCCTGCCCAGTGTGTCTTCCGCAGCCGGGCGGGCTCCTCCGCGCCGCACGTGGGCGCGCCCGCCAACAGGGCCGCTGCTGCGGGTAAGTCGTGCCCGCGTCCTGCCCAGCGTTCACCCGTCAGCCGCTGGGCGAAGCCGGAGGAGCCGGGCGTCTCCTCCCCCGCCGCCCGCGAGCCCTTCCCGGGGTTCAGAGGGCTTGGGCGGCGCCGTAGGGCGGCCCGCGGTGCAGGTGGCTTCCCGGCGCGCGGCCCGGGCCCGGGCCCGCGGCGCGCGCTGCTGCAGTGCGGGGGCGGGGAGCTCGGTGCTGGAGACCCGGAGGGCAGCGGGGGAGGCTGGGTGGGGTCCCCTCGGCTTACCAGACCCTCTCGCGGAGGATGTGCAGCCCGCCAAGCCCTCGCCGAGCTGGGCGGCAGGTGCAGGTCAGGTGGGTCGCGGCCCGTGCGCCCTCCCGGGGCCGGCCCACAGCGACACGCTGAGCCTTTGTTTGCTCGTGCGGTCCTGGCTGGGGAGGAGGCTGGGGACGCGGACCTGACTGAGGGCTTTCCTGATCGGGGAAGACCCCAGTCTTCCAACCCGTCCCCAGGGGAAGGGATCTGGGCGCTCCGCCGGCCTGGCCTCTGCGCCCCGCAGGGTTCCCGGCTGCTGGTGGGGACTGTTACCCGCAGGTGTTGCCTTACACTCGCGACCGCAGCCTTGCATTTGGGAAGACGTTGCTAGGATTTTTTTGGTTAGGTTGATGGAATACTGTCCCCTCCGCCCCCAAAGCCTACTGTCATTAGGTGGCTTAAATTTTTTCCAGTACAATTTAATTACCATTCTGAAAGACCAAATTCAAATCAATGTGTCCCAGAGTTGATTAAGCCCGTTGGTTTGAGTGTTGCTGTGCTGTAAACTAAGGGTCATTATCAATTTTATTACTAATGGTACATATCTGTTATCTGCTGCTAAATGTTTTTGCTTATGTGTAGGGTCACTGTGTCCTCATTTTCATCGAACTCAGAAATGTTCCTTCATGTAAACATATTTACAGTGAACTTTTTTGGGATCTGGCTGTTGGTTTTTCACTTGAACTTGTTTTTTTTCTTTTTCTGTATTTATTTATTTATTTTGTAGAGACGGCGGTCTCACTCTGTTGCCCAGTCTGGTCTCAACTCCTGTGCTAAAGCAGTCCTTCCACCGCAGCCTCTTAAAGTGCTGGGATTACAGGCATGAGCCGCAGCTCCCAACCCTGAATTTTGTTTTGTATGAAATTAAAAATGGGTAAAGTGAGAGATTTCTTGCTGACATTTTTGATTGTAAGGTGTGTGTATCTGCTCAGATACATTTCTT
Organism: Ateles fusciceps; assembly: GCA_036589455.1. Classification (NCBI taxonomy): domain Eukaryota; kingdom Metazoa; phylum Chordata; class Mammalia; order Primates; family Atelidae; genus Ateles; species Ateles fusciceps. The sequence continues at coordinate 18,414,371 of JAZHEH010000222.1, forward strand.
ATGTGATTACTTTGTGTGTCTAGTTATTTATAGGCTATATAACTCTGTCGGTTTTACCAAACTGTTCAATCTCTCACAAGAAAGATATTCAGGATAGATTGCAAGATCAGTGGCAAAGAGCTATTTAAGGACTGAACCAATAATTTTCTCACTAGCATTATGTAATGGAGACCCTGTACTATCTCACTGACCTGAGCTTGAATCTACTGCTAGCTGCTGGGTGTGTGACCTGGGCAATTTTCCGAATGGCCTGACTTCCAGTATCGTCATTTTGGGCCTAATACCCATCTCACAGGACTCTTGTGTTGCATGAAAGAAATGCATGCATAAGGCTAGGCGCGGTTACTAAAGCCTGTAATCCCAGCACTTTGAGAGGCTGAGGTGGGCGGATCACCTGAGGTCAGGAGTTCTAGACCAGCCTGGCCAACATGCTGAAACCCCTTCTCTACCAAAAATACAAAAACAAAAAAAAAAAAGCCAGTCGTGTGGTGAGCACCTGTAATCCCAGCTACTCGGGAGACTGAGGCAGGAGAATCGCTTGAACCTGGGAGGCATAGGTTGTAGTGATTTGAAATCATGCCATTGCATTCCAGCCTGGGCAACAAGAGCAAGACTCCATCTCAAAACAAATAAATAAATAAAAATAAGAAAGAAAAAGAAAGACATGCGTAAATGGTGAATTTACCAAGCTCACCCAAAAGACTTGCTTGGTAGCATACCACATGCCCTGTATTTTGAAATAAAGGAGCTTGCATGAATGACTATTTCTAGACTTCTCACCTGTGCTGGCAGTTACACCAGATAGCACTTGCTTTATATGGCCAACCATAACATTGAACTGCTCCAGTTACCTGCTCTTACCTGGCTGATGCCCTCCTTGCCATGAGCAGTGGTGTCCCTTGCTACCCCACCTCCTAAATACACACCTTATCGTGAATACACACCTTATCTTCAGTACACACCTTGTCACCATTCTCCCGTAACTCTAGCCGACCACACCTCTGGACTTTGAGGACTCCTCTGCCGGTGGCTGAGTTTCCTCTTGCTACCATCAGACTCTGTCGCTTTGTCCACCCTCTGTCACTTATGTATGCCACATTAAACTGAAGTGATGTGTTTAGGTATTTCCACTTTTATCAGGCTATGAACCATGGGAGTAGGGATCTTGTCTTATTTATGTTTCTTTCTCCCATGTTTAGACACTTAGTAGAGTGAACAGACTGCACTACTGGACTATTTGGAGTATCCTGGTGGTTTAGAGATGCTGGATTTCAGAACTGTGAATTTTCTGGGAAAAAAAGTATGGACTGTTTGGATATACCAATTTCTTACCATCTTTTCCTTAATATTTTCAAAACGTGTGAAGGTAGTTATTTCAGAAAAAGGGACAGGCCTTCCCAGGAATGAGTAGGCAGTCTTATGTGGGTGGATGTGCAAGGTGCAGTGTATTTTTGCAGAGGCACGAATATGCAGAAGCTCTGTGGCAGGATGGGTCTGGCCTGGGATTTGTAGGGTGCAGTGAGAAGTGGGTAGAGTCTTGTAAGCTGGAAAAGGGGTTGTTCGGTTTTATTTAAAGTTTTTTTTTTTTTTGTTTTTTGTTTGAGACAGAGTCTTGCTCTGTTACCCAGGATGGAGTGCAGTGGCATGATCTCAGCTCACTGCAACTTTCACCTCCCATATTCAAGGGATTCTCCTGCCTCAGCCTCCCGAGTAGCTGGGATCACAGGCATGTGCCACCACTCCTAGCTAATTTTTGTACTTTTAGCCAAGACAGGGTTTCACCATGTTGGCCAGGCTGATTGCAAACTCCTGAACTCAGGTGATCTGCCCGCCTCGGCCTCCCAAAGTGCTGGGATTACAGGTGTGAGCCACGGTACCTGGCCTTATTTTAAGCTTTATGGAAACAATTTTAAACATGGCAGTTGTATGCATTATGTTTTAACTTGGAGCACTGTGTGTAAAGGCACTGGAAAGGGGCAAGTGTGGGAGAATCACTGGAAAGCTTCTGCAGACTTGCAGGGAACAGGCAGCCTGAACAGCGGTGCAGTGGAGATGGAGAGCAATTGAGTCAACAGGAGTTTAGGAAGAAGCAGCAAACGGGACTGGGGTTGAGTGTGGCAGGTGAAGAGAAGGAAGAGTTTAGAATGATTCTGCAGATAAAGGGGCTACTTCTGAGAAGGGAAAGACCGGATGGAGAAGGAGCATGTTGAGCAGATGGAATTAAGAGTTTAGTTTTTTGTTTGTTTGTTTTTTATTATTTTTTGGGACAAAGTCTCACTATGTTGCCTAGGCTGGAGTGCAATGGCATGATCTCAGCTCACTGCAACCTCCACCTCTCGGGTTCAAGTGATTCTTCTGCCTCAGCTTCTTGTGTGGCTGGGATTATAGGCACCCACCACCATGCCCAGCTAATTTTTGTATTTTTAGTAGAGATGGGGTTTCACCATGTTGGCCAGGCTGATCTCGAACTCCTGACCTCATGATCCACCCACCTCAGCCTCCCAAAGATCTGGGATTACAGGCATGAGCCACCACACCTGGCCTAGTTTTATTTTTTCAACAGCTTAATTGAGCTTTACTTTCAAGCTCATAAAATTCATTCAACTGTATAATTCAGTGTTGTTTTTGAGACAGGATCTTGCTATGTTACCCAGACTGGTCATAAGCTCCAGGGCTAAAGTAATCCTCCCACCTCAACCTCTGGAATAGCTGGGATTACAGGAATGAGCCACTGTGCCCAGCTAATTTCAGTGATTTTTCATAAATTTATGGATTTGTGCAAGCATCACCATAATCCAATTTTAGCACATTTCCCTTACTCAAAAAGACTAATCCTATGATGTAATCACCTCCCAAAGTCTTCACTTTCTTTTTTTTTTTTTTTTTTTTTTTTGAGACAGAGTCTTGCTCTGTCACCCAGGCTAGGGTACAGTGGTGCAATCTCGGCTCACTGCAACCTCCACCTCCCAGGTTCAAGCAATGCTCATGCCTCAACCTCCCAAGTAGCTGGGATTACAGGTGCCCGCCACCATGCCCAGCTAATTTTTTTTTATTTTTTGGCAGAGATGGGGTTTCACCATATTGGCTAGGTTGGTCTCAAACTCCTGACCTCAAGTGATCCACTTGCCTTGGCCTCCCAAAGTGCTGGGATTAGAGGCATGAGCCACCGTGCCCAGCTGCCAGGGAATGCATTTAGCAGTTGGTAGAGGAGGAGGAAAGAAGTTCCATGACTGGAGAGGCCAGAAGAGTGTGTGGACCAAGCAGAGGCTACTAGGCTGCTTAGAGAAGCAAGTGGTCTGCCACAGGGTACTGCTGAGAGGTAAAGTGAGGAAACAGAAAGGACCCCTGCCATTGGTGACTTGAAAGTAGTGGTGGCCTGGTGAAGGACTGGATTGGGTCTGGAGTGATCAGAAATTGAAGTACGAGATTTCGTGAAATTTTTATAACTGTCCTGTCCTGTAAATGAAAGACTTCAGCCAAAGAACATGCTGTATCTTCAGTTCAGTTTCTTCCATCTGCCATATTTGCCTTTTTATTTGATTGACTACATCCAACTTGTTCAGCAAAGCGCCCAGCTAACCGCATTCGTGCATGTTTAATTGTATGGCATTGCTCCGTATTTGTCTTTCCTTTCAGACTGAGCAGTACTGGTGAAATACTGTTTGTCCTCATATATCAATTAGGATTGTGGTTGGCTGTAACAGAAAACCTGATTGAACGGCAGCTTAAACAAATCAGCTCTTATGTGCAGAAAATACACGTCAGACGTTACAGCATCTAGGGTTGGTGTGTGGCACCTTCATCATGCCATCTGGGGCCACAGAGGCTCTGTCGTTCCACTCAGGCATCCTTACTTTGTGGCTTTTGTGCATGTTGCATGACAGTTGCAAGATGTAACTTCACTCCAACATCATGCCTTTGTTCCAGGCAGAAAGAGGAAGAGTCGGGGGCAAAAGGCTTATGCCAGGAAGTCTGCCTCCTTGCCAACAGCCGTTTTGGCTCACAGCTTCTACTGGCGTCTCATTGTCAAGAGCTCTCACATGGCCACCTAGATGCAAAGGAGTCTGGGAATTCTAGTGTTACCCCAAACAAAACCAGTGCTCTCTCATTACAGAAAAGAAGAACAAGACATGTTGGGTAGATGTCTGCCACACATTAAATAAAACAGCCAGGCATGGTGATGCATCCCAATAGTCCCAGCTGCTTGCGAGGCTCAGGTGGAAGGAAGGATCACCTGAGCTTAAGAGGTTGAGCCATGATCATGCCACTGCACTCCAGCCTGGGTGGCAGAGTGAGACCCTACCTCCCCAAAAATTTAAAAATTTTAAAATGCCACGTGATGGGAAGGGCCATGCTCATTCAGAATTACCAGCTGGCAGCAACGTGTAGTCTAGCAGCTTCGGAGCTTTGATCCTGGAATTCGTTTTGTCAGTTACTTGGAACCCTAGTGCTCTTGAGCTTTCTGCTTCTGTATACTGGTCTCCCCCAGAATCCACGAGGGCGGGAACTGTTTATCTTTCATCTCCCACGGTGCCTGGCCCAGAAGCCTTGCAAATATTTGAACTGGATTGCCCAGTGAGTTTGCGCACAGTAGTGTTTGTGGACACGTGTCTTCCGTAGCTCTGAGTTGGGAATGATTTGTGTCCCCAAATGGCCCTCTCATTTGCTTATTTTTTGATTTGCTTTTAGATACTTTTCTGCTGTGAGAATGTAAGATGGATCCAGAAGAGCAGGAGCTCTTAAATGATTACAGATACAGAAGCTACTCTTCGGTGATTGAAAAGGCTTTGAGAAATTTTGAGTCCTCGAGTGAATGGGCGGATCTCATATCTTCACTTGGCAAACTCAACAAGGTATGTAGGGTGTATCCTATTCAGACTGAATGGAGGTGGGGACGTAATTGTCTTTTTATTATTACAAGAAATTACATGGTGATATTATTTGTATTTTATGATTATATTACATATTATACAGTATAATCTTTATTTCAAGGAAATGCCATTGTATATACAATGATGATTACAATAATTCGAAAATACAGAAAGGAAAAAAACCACTCATAATTCTGTCCTCCAGTTTTACCCACTGTTGACCTACCAGTGTACGTACCTCCTTCCAGCTTTTTCTGAGCATAAAATTATATATAGTATTCATATAGTTGAACAGTCTTTTTCTTACAATATTAATATCTAGACAAGATAAAATTTAAAATTGTCAAATTAGGTATTCAAAGACTGTTCTTTGTATACTCCTTAGGATTTTTATTTATTTTTCTTCTTTGATCTACTTTTTTGACCCTTTTACTGCTGTCTGGTAACTCCTAGAAGAATAAAAGTTGAAATAAATATTGAAATCTGCTCAAAACTTTGTGTGTGTGTGTGTGTGTGTGCACGCACATGCACGCATGCCCACCTGTGCGTGTGTGTATGTGTATGTGTGTGTGTATGTGTATGTGTATGTGTGTATGGGGTCAGATCTAGGAAAACCAAAACTGGTGAAATGTGGGCTAGACCTTGTACTCTACATCAGGGGTCTCCAACCCCCAGGCCGCTGACCATTACCAGTCCGTGACCTGTTAGGAACAGGGGCGCACAGCAGGAGGTGAGCAGTGTGCCTGAGCATTATTGCTTGGGCTCTGCCTCCTGTCAGATTAGTGGTGGCATTGGATTCTCATAGAAGCATGAACCCTATTGTGAACTGCACGTGCGAGGGATCTAGGTTGCATGCTCTTTATGATAATCTTTTTCTTTTTTTTTCTTTGAGACAGTCTCACTCTGTTGCCCAGGCTGGAGTGCAGTGGCACAATCTCAGCTCACTGCAACCTCTGCCTCCCAGGTTCAAGCAATTCTCCTGCCTCAGCCACCCAAGTAGCTGGTATTACAGGCACACACCAACAGGCTTGGCTAATTTTTGTATTTTCTGTAGAGATGGGGTTTTGCTGTGTTGGCCAGGCTGGTCTCAAACTCGTGACCTGAAGTGATCCCCCCACCTTGGCCTCCCAAAGTGCTGGGATTACAGGCATGAGCCACTGCACCCTGACACTCTTTATGAGAATCTTCCTAATGCCTGATGATCTGAGGTAGAACAGTTTCATCCTGAAATCAGCCATCGACCTCCCGCCCCTCCACCAACCCATCCATGGAGAAATTGTCTTCCATGAAAATGGTCCCTGATGCCAAAAAGGTTGGGGACCACACCTCTATATCAGTGACCTATAGATGGGAGCATTGTATTTTTCCATCCTGCCCAGAAAGAAAGTGACACAGGGACCCGTACACACTCAGAAGACCACTGCAGTGTGTCGGTAGATGATATCTGGGCTTTGAGAATTGTCCCTGGCTCTGTTGCTGTTCGGACAGGACCTGAGTTTGGAGCCCAAGTGCTAGGTGGGAGTTAGGAGATGTCCAGCTCTACTCTGTAGATCTCAGCTCCCCAGGCCAAACATGCAGGGGATTTGGGGTGAGTGAAGAATTTCAGCAGCCTGACTCCACAGCCCTGACAGGTGGCTATCAGGCACGGTGGAGATAGGCAGTTCTTACAGCTTGTGGCCGGTAAACTGCTGGTCTTTTGCAAGGCATAATTACGACATGTAAATGTCACAGGTCGGTGCTGGCTGGGGTGGCTAAATGTTTCTAAGGTCTTTAAAACAGGAAATAAGAGCTTGCACATTCTTTGGTTGTACAGCTCTATCTCAGGAATTCTCTAGGTGAATGAAGATAGCATTCACAGACGTGCATAAAGGTGGATTGCTCTTTTAGGGGAAAGGGGAGAAGCAGTAGAATGGCGTTGAGTCTACATTCTTCTGGATGTTTTGGTGTTTCAGTACTCAGCTCTCCTGGAGTCTAAAAACAGCCTACTTTTTTTTTTGAGACAGAGTCTTGCTCTGTCACACAGGTTGGAGTGCGGTGGCAGATATTGGCTCATGGCAACCTCCGCTTCCCAGGTTCAAGTGATTCTCCTGCCTCAGCCTCCCAAGTAGCTGAGCTTACAGGTGCCTGCCACCATGCCCGACTAATGTTTTGTATTTGTAGTAGAGACGGGATTTCACCATGTTGGCCAGGCTGATCTCGAACTCCTGACCTCAAGTGATCCGCCCACCTCAGCCTCCCAAAGTGCAAAGATTACCGGTATAAGCCACCACGCCCAGCCGAACAGCATACTTATTGTTGGGGGAGGGGACAGTGTTCATTACTTCTGTTTTTTTGTTTTTTACTTTTTTTTTTTTTTTTTTTGAGATGGATTCTCGATCTATCGCCAGGCTAGAGTGCAGTGGTGCGATCTCAGCTCACTGCAACCTCTGTCACCTGGGTTCAAGCGATTCTCCTGCCTCAGCCTCCCATGTAGCTGGGACTACAGGTGTGCACCACCACGCCCAGCTAATTTTTGTATTTTTAGTAGAGACAGGGTTTCACCGTGTTGGCCAGGATGGTCTCAATCTCTTGACCTCATGATCCATCCGCTTTGGCCTCCCAAAGTGCTGGGATTACAGGCGTGAGCCACCGTCCTTTTCTTTTTTTCTTTTTCTTTTCTTTTCTTTTCTTTTTTTTTTTTTTTTTTTTTGAGATGGAGTCTCGCTCTGTAGCCCAGGCTGGAGTGCAGTGATGTGATCTTAGCTCACTGCAACTTCCGCCTCCCTGGTCCTGGTTCAAGCAATTCTCCTACCTGAGCCTCCCACGTAGCTGGGATTACAGGCACGAGTCACCATGCCCAGCTAATTTTTGTATTTTTTAGTAGAGACGGGGTTTCACCATGTTGGCCAGTCTGGTCTTGAACTCCTGACCTCATGATCTACCCGCCTTGGCCTCCAAAGTGCTGGGATTACAGGCATGAGCCACTGTGCCTGGCCCTTTTTTCTTTATTGAGATAAAATTCACATAACACAAAATTCACCATTTATCCATTTTGAAGTGCACACTTAAGTGGCCTTTAGTGCGTTTACCACGTTGTGCAACCATTACTACGCTCTAGTTCCACACGTTTTCATCACTCCAAAAGGAAACCCATAGCCATTAAGCAGTTCTAATGGGTATGGGTTCTAACCCATACCCATTAGCAGTGGCTAATTTTTTGTGTTTTTAGTAGAGATGGGATTTCACCATGTTGGCCAGGCTGATCTTAAACTCCCGACTTCAGGTGATATGCCCACCTTGGCCCCCCAAAGTGCTGGGATTACAGGCGTGAGCCACCGCACCCAGCTGAGAATACATTTCTGTCGTTTAAGCCACCTGATGTGTGGCACTTCGTTATAGCAGCCCTAGAACACTACTACAGTGGCAGGAGGAGGACATGAGCTATTAACACCTCAGTGTTGCCGGGCACGGTGTCTCACGCCTGTATTCCCAGCCCTTTGGGAGGCTGAGGCGGGTGGATCACCTGAGGTCAGGAGTTCAAGACCAGCCTGGCCAACATGATGAAATCCCTTCTCTACAAAAATACAAAAATTAGCCTGGTATGGTGGCAGGTGCCTGTAATCCCAGCTACTTCTAGGCTGAGGCAGGAGAATTGCTTGAACCTGGGAGGCGGAGGTTGCAGTGAGCTGAGCTCACGCCATTGCACTCCAACCTGGGCAACACGAGTGAAACTCCATCTCAAAACAAAAAACAAAAGAACACCTCAGTGCTGGGGATAAAGCATTGAACACTAAGCCTCTGCTCTCATGGAAAGAAATTACGCTTTCTTGGCGAGAGACAGACAGCAGATGACTGTGTGATGTCAGATGCTAAATGCTAAGAAGAAAAATACACTGGGAAAGTGGGGTATGGAGGAAGGAGGAGGGAGTGCTATTTTAAACAGAGAGGGCTCTGACAGCGTGACATTAAAGCAGAGGCCGGGGTGAAGTGAGCAAGCTGGCAGGAAGGGCCATCTGGGGCATGGGCCTGTGTCCAAGGCATGGGAAGGGGACAGGAGTAGCCAGAGGACAGAGTGACCAGAGATGCAGCAGAGTCAGGCCACCGATGGGATAAGCCACTGAGCTTCCTCCCAGGGAGGCTGTGAGCAAGGGAACCTCTGCCTTACCCATCCCAAGAATCCCCTGGTCTGTCACCAAGCACAAGAGCCAGCATGGATGTGCGCACCTTTAGCCCTGAGATCAGTTCCTGCCGTTACTGGATATGGAGGGTTTGGATGGTGCTGGAGGGACCATGTCTTGATCAGCATCAGGAATACTTGCTTCTGTGAAACTTGCAACTTCTACATTCAGGGGTCCCTGATAGGAGTTGATATGAATAAAGAATTTTCTTCACTGGGTGCAGTGGTACATGCCTGTAATCCCAGCACTTCAGGAGACTGAGGGCAGAAGGATCACTTGAGCCCAGGAACTTCAGACCAGCCTGGGAAAACATGGTGAAACCCCATCTCTCCAAAAATACAAAAATTATCTGGGCATGGTGGTGCACACTTATAGTCCAGCTACTCGGAAGCCTGAGCTGGGAGGATCCCTAGAGCCTCAGCCTGGAGCTGTCGCGCCACTGCACTCCAGCCTGGGTGACAGACTGAGCCCCTGGCTCAAAAAAAAAGGAATTCGTTTAAAGCTTTGGTGATTGTCAAATTTTGTGGACTTACGCACAGAAATTCAGTTAGTTAGAGCTGAGAGTTGGGCCAGGCGCAGTGACTCACACCTGTAATCCCAGCACTTTGGGAGGTGGAGGCAGATGGATCACCTGAGGTCAAGAGTTTGAGACCAGCCTGGCCAACATGGTGAAACCCCGTCTCTATTAAAAATACAAAAATCAGCCAGTCATGGAGGCAAGTGCCTGCCGTCCCAGCTACTCGGGAGGCTGAGGCAAGAGAATCGCTTGAACCTGGGAGGCAGAGGTTGCAGTGAGCCGGGATTGCACCACTGCACTCCAGCCTGGGGGGACAGAGCAAGAGTCCATCTCAAAAAAAAAGAGTTGACAGTTGAATTAGTAAAATTCTTTATAATGCAGTTTAAATAACATAGGACACAAAAGCTTAGGGTCAACATCCTTTTTTTAAGGTAGGTGACTAAATGCATAAACCTTAGATGTGGAGAATGCTCATCCAGCTCAACCCTTTTTACAACTAAGAAAACTGGGTCCCAGAGGGTCTTGGTATGTCCAACTGTAGACAGATTCTAATGGTATCATTTTCAAACTTGCTAAATGTTTCAGTATCATTTTTAGAATTTTTCTGTGTTAGAGAATGGTTTATCTTTTATAGTTTTTAGGTGTATTAGCACGAATAGGGTAACTTTTGCTTAATGGTTTGACTGAGACTTCAAGCCATCATCTTTCCCTGATTATTTTTAAGTAAATGTTAATCACCAAATATATGCATTGGAATGCTATTCAGCTTTTATTAAAGAAGGAAATTCTGCCATTTGTGACAACATGGATGAACCTGGAGAATAGTATGTGAAGTGAAATAAGCCAGGCACAGAAAGCTGATACTGTTGTACAACATGGCACCTATAGTTAATAACAATTATTATATACTTGAAAATTGCTAAGAGAGCCTAGGCACAGTGGCTCACACCTATAATCCCAGCACTTTGGGAGGCGGAGGCAGGCAGATCATCTGAGGTCAGGAGTTCGAGACCAGCCTGGCCAACATGATGAAATCCTGTCTCTACTAAAAATACAAAAATTAGCTGGGTGTGCTGGTGAGTACCTGTAATCTCAGCTACTTGGGAGGCTGAGGTAGGAGAATCACTTGAACTCAGGAGGCAGAGGTTGCAGTGAGCTGAGACCATGCCACTGCATTCCAGCTTGGGCGACAAGAATGAAACTCCGCCTCAAAAAAAAAAAAATTGCTAAGAGAATAGATTTTAAGTGTTCTAACCACAAAAATGATAAATATGTGAGGTAATGCATGTATTAATGAGTTTGATTCAGACATTTTGCAATTAGTACATATTTCACATGTTGCATGTGATAAATGTGTAAAAATTTTACTTGTCAATTAAATAAATTTTTTTTTGTTTTTTTGAGACAGGGTCTGGCTCTGTCACCCAGTCTGGAGTGTAGTAGTGCAATCATGGCTCACTGCAGCCTCAACCTTCGGGGCTCAAGTGATCCTTCTATCTCAGCTTCCTGAGTAGCTGGGACTACAGGCGTGTGTGTGCCACTGGGCCCAGCTAATTTTTGTAATTTTTGTAGAAGCAGGATTGTGCTATATTGCCCAGGCAGGTCTTGAACTCCTGGGCTCAAGTGCTCCACCTGCCTCAGCCTCCCAAAGTTCTGGGATTATAGGCATAAGCCACCTTGCCCAACCCAAGAAAAAAATTTTAATCAAGTGCCTTTTAAGCCCTGAACCCAAGTGCTCTACCAAGGTTTTATTTTGGAAATGAAGGCTAATAGAAATAACTCTAGATCTTAAAATCTTATTAAAGCTTTGTTTTTTTTTAAAAAAAATGTCATAATGGTCCTAAATGAACCAGCTTTTTTGCTGCTTTTATCTGATGACACCGTACAGTTGTACAGAACAGCCATGAACAGCAAGGGCAGCCTGAGGTCTGTGGTGTCATACAGCTCAGATTCCAGAGTCTTCATCACTTAGCTACGGGCACCTCGTGTTGAAAGCAGAGCCTCGTGATTGTGGTGTTTCAGAATTAGTGCTACAGTGTGGTGGGAAGAACATGGGCTGGAGATTGGAGACCTAGTCAACCATCCTAGCCCTTTACAGATCAGCTCCAAGACCTCTTTACCTAAAAACCTGGTGAGAGGCCAGGCATGCTGGCTCATGCCTGTAATCGCAGCACTTTGGGAGGCTGAGGTGGGCAGATCACTTGAGGTCAGGAGTTTGAGACCAGCCTGGCCAACATAGCAAAACCTCATCTCTACTAAAAATACAAAAGTAGCCACGTGAGATGGTGGGTGCCTGTAATCCCAGGTGCTTGGGAGACAGGCAGGAGAATTGCTTGAACCTGGGCAGCAGAGGTTGCAGTGAGCCAAAATTGCACCAGTGAACTCTAGCACTCCAGCTTGGGTGACAAATACCTACATACATACTTGGTGAGTCCGGCGGAATCCTGACTCTTTTATTTTTTGAGGCTAGAGTGCAATGGCATGATCTCAGTTCACTGCAACCTCTGCCTCCTGGGCTCAGGCCATCCTTCTGCCTCAGCCTCCCAAGTAGCTGGGACTATAGGCATGTGACTATAGGCATTTCTTTATTTTCTAAGAAAGAAAAAAAAACCTCTCTCCAGATACAGTCCCAGTCTCAGGTGGAGGTCAGGAAGGGCTTTGCCATAGGAGTTTGAAAGGGATACAGTTTGCCAGTGACAGTGTGATGAGGGGGGTGCAGGCTGTCTCTCCACCTGTCACCTGTTTACAAAGCTGATCTCTGAAGGAAGCCCAGATGGTCTTGTATCACACACCTTGTGGAGGAACACAGGAAGGGTGATTTCTTTAGTCTTGTTCACCGCCCAGGAGGCCAGTGAAGAGCGTATGTGTGTGTGTGGTGTGGGTGTGTGGGTGTGTGGGTGTGTGTGGCAGGGGGTGACTGGTGATGCACCCAGAACTGCTGAGTCAGGAAAGCCTTCCAGGTGATTTATGCCCTCCCCCCCACCGCATGCCAAGAGCTCTGCACTAGCTTATTCATGAGGCACTGCATTGTGGGGGGTGTCCTACATGTCTGCTGGGGATGGTCCTTTCAGCCTTCCTCCCCCGCTGGAGCCTTGGTGCTGCCGCCACAGTTAACTCCACACTCCTCATCCCTGCTGGCAAGACCCTGGTGCTCAGTGGCCTGGAACAAGGTCACAAGCCCTGCCACTCTCCTCTTGTATGCGCTGCGCCTCTGGTTTCTGGTTTCATCTCAGCATCTCACTCATAAGGGCTCATCTGTTAGACCGTGGCACCTACGTTTCCCAGCAACCTTTGTTCTAATGACCTCTGTGGCTGTGACCGTGAAAGTGGAGGTGGTCAGATAAGTGCAGGGCCAGGGTCATCGTGGAATGGTAAGGCCCTGCATTGCCTTCTGAGAAGAGAACAAATGGAAAGGATGCTGTTGGTGGGGATTCTTAACACATTAAAGTAGATCCTGTTCCTGCAATAGCGGGGCCAGCCCCGCACCCATTTGTCGCTGGTAGTGTCCTGATCTTGAGACCAGGATTTAGAAGATGCAGGTCCAACTCCCCTCCCCTCCCCTCCCCTCCCCTCCCCTCCCCTCCCTTTCCCTCCTCTCCCTTCTTCTCCCCTCCCCTTTTTGAGACAGAGTCTCACTCTGTCGCCCAGGCTAGAGTGCAGTGGCCCAATCTCGGCTCACTGCAACCTCCACCTCCTGTGTTCAAGCAATTCTCCCAACTCAGCCTCCTGAGTAGCTGGGATCACAGGCATGCGCCACCACACCTGGCTATTTTTTTTGTTTTAATTAGAGATGGGGTTTCGCCATGTTGGCCAGACTGGTCTTGAGTTCCCAACCTCAGGTTATCCACCCGCCTCGGCCTCCCAAAGGGCTGAGATTATAGGCATGAGCCACTGCGTCCAGCCCTAACTCCTGTTTCTAAGGTGTGGCAAAGGCTGCTGAATCCTTTGCTGCTGTTCCGTTGTTGCCATGTTGGGGCTCTGATGGCGTTACGGCTTCGCCCCTTACCCCAGGTTATCTGAAGGAACTGAGCATATGCAAGAGCACTGCTACCCCAGGCTTGACAGCAGCCTCAGTGAGGACTACTCACACTGTAAGGCTGAGATGGTCCTTTTGAAAAGAGCCTTCCTTCTGCTGAAGACAGTCTGCTGACAAGAGTCTGATATGATTTTCAGTAATTTGTAGCCAGAATAGTCTATTTATTCTGTGTTTGAGTGAAGGAATATTTTTGCCGTTCTTCCTTTCAGGTCTGCTGTGGGGTTGGAGGTAGTCCAGATTTAGAGTGTATGAGCTGCACCTCTCAGCCTACAGGTGTCTGTTTTCATCTCAGCATCTTGCTGTTAGGGCCTCATCTGTATTCCTCCAGGACTGTGATTTAAATGGCCCTCCCAAAGTTCATGCTGAAACTTAACCCCCAATATGACAATACTGGTTTGCGGGGGGCCTTTAAAAGGTGATTGGATCATGAGGGGTCTGAGGGCTCTCGTAAATGGGTTACTCGATTTATAGATTAATGGATTAATGGATCATCTTGGGTGGGGAACTGGTGGCTTAATAACAAAAGGAAGAGAGGCCTGAGCTAGCATTAACATGCCCCACCTCCTGCCATGTGATATCCTGTACCACTTTGGGACTCTGCAGAGAGTCTCTACCCGCAAGAATGCCCTCGCCAGATGCAGCCCCTTGAGCTCAGCCTCTGTAACTGTAAAAAGTAATTTATTTTCTTTATAAATGACCCAGTTTCAGATATTCTGTTATAAGCAACAGAAAATAGACTAAAACATACAGTAATCTAACAGAATTGAGTTTATGGGTAAGGGAAACGGTTTGTGATCCACTTACACTGTATAAATTCTGCCAAGAAAGTTATGAGCCCAAAACCTCATGTCAGGCCTTGGTATGGAAGGTGCTATGGACTGAATGGTGTTTCTCCTCCTCCCCTCAAACTCATATACTGAAGTCTTCACCCCCAGTGTGGCTGTATATCAAGGTGGGATCTTTGGCAGATGATTTAGGTTAAATGAGGTCATGAGGATGAGACCCTAATTTAATAGGACTGTGGCCTTATAAGAATAGGAAGAGGCCAGGCACAGTGGCTCACACTGTAGTCTGAGGACTTTGGGAGGCTAAGGCAGGAGGATCACTTGAGCCCAGGAGTTTGAGACCAGTCTGGACAACATGCGGAAACTCCATCTCTACAAAAAAATACCAAAATGAGCCAGGTGGCACGCACCTGTAGTCTTAGCTACTTGGAAGGCTGAGGTGGGAGGTTTGCTTGAGTCCAGGAGTCTCTTAAAAAAAAGAGGAAGAGACAGACATCCTCCCACAACTCACCGTGTGAGGCCACAGTGAGAAGATGGCTGTCTGCAAGCCAGGAAGAGAGCTGAAACTGTGGGCACCTTGATTGCGGCCTCCTGACCTGCTGGACTGGGAGAAGTACATTTCTGTTGTTTAACTGCCCACTCTGGTATTTTGTTATGGCAGCCTGGGCCAACTATTACAGAAGGAACTAAGTGACACTTGTATTTTTCAGAAAAGACAAATGTGTGAACAGGAATAGCAACATTCAGGCTTGTGTTTGTGTCACATACAGACATTCCCATTTACTTATCTTTTTAAAATAGTCTTTTAAATTTTTTCCAACTTTATTTACATACAATAAACTACAAGCATTTAGAAGTGTATAACTTACAGAGTTTTGACATAACTTTTATCCCTGTGAATCCGTTACCACAATCAAGGCAGTGAGCATGGATCTGTCACCCCCAGAAGTTTCCTCCTGTCCTTTTGTCTTCTCCCTCCCTCTCTTGTCCCTAGACAACTGCTGATCTGTTTTCTGTCATCATAGATTTGTTTGTATTTTCTGAAAGTTTATATAAATGGAATCCCACAGACTGTGCCCTCTCTCTCCTCTTCTGGTCTGGCTTCTTTCACTCAGCAAAGATATTTTGAGAGTCATTCAGGCTGTTGTGTACATCAAAGGTTCATTCCTTTTTAACTGCTGAGTAAGAGTCCATGGATATATACAATTTCTTTATCCATTTCCCATTAGTGGACATTTGGGTTGCTTCCAGTAGGTATATTTTTAGTTTTTTAGGAATCTGCCAAACTGTCTTCCAAAATGGTTGTATCATTTTACATTCCCAGCTGCAGCTTATGAAACCTCCAGTTCTCCCCCAGCCTCTTCAACACTTGGTATGGTCAGTCTTTTTCATTTTGCTCATTCTAACGAGAGTGTAATACTATCATATTGTGGCTTTTGCATTTCCCACATGACAGATGATTAGAAAGTCAGTAAGTGGGCCGGGCACGGTGTAATCACGCCTGTAATTCTAGCACTTTGGGAGGCCGAGGCAGGTGGATCACCTGAGGTCGGGAGTTCGAGACCAGCCTGACCAACATGGAGAAACTCCATCTCTACTAAAAATACAAAAAGAAAATTAGCTGGGCATGGTGGCACACACCTGTAATCCTGGCTACTCAGGAGACTGAGGCAGGAGAATCGCTTGAACCCAGGAGGCAGAGGTTGCAATGAGCTGAGATCGCACCATTGCACTCCAGCCTGGGCAACAAGAGCTAAACTCTGTCTCAAAAAAAGAAAAAAGAAAGTAAGTGGTCATTGTAACTTTGTTTTAATCCCATAGACATACAACGTAAAGATCACTGTAAGAATCGTCACTGTTTTATTGTATGTAATAGCAGAAACGTGGGAGTGACCACCATTGGCAGGGAAGTAATTGTGAAGTGAGTCACGGAAGAACAGTACAATGGCACACACAGCCATTGGAGGCAGGTAGCCTTGTAGTTACCAGCATGAAAAATGATTAATATAAATAAGGGGAAAAACGGACAGGTGAACAGTTTACATAGAGCCCACTCAATCTTGTGTGTGTGAGAGAGAGAGGGAGGGGGTGTTGTATAGGAGTGGACAAGATCTTAAAGCCCCTTGTTGTTGGACTAGCAGATTTCCAGTTTTTCACAATTCTGAACAAAGCTGTAATGAACATCTTTATGCACGTGGCTATTTTTGTCAAGATGAATTGCCAGAGGTGGAGTAGGGGTCAGTGGACATGCAGTTGAGCTTCTGGAAACACGGGCGTGTGCTGGACTTTATTTGCCCTACTCCTCTGCTGCACGATGCCAGAGCCACAGCCTGTCACCGGCTGTACTTTGTCATCTGTTCATCTAGCAGGACTACATTCTCTACCCCGGTCTTGTCACTATTCTGATTACACAGTTTCTCCACCGGTCCCATGTTGGGAGCATTAGGATAATTTATAAAGTTAAAAAAAAAAATGGAGGGGATCATTGAAATTAACCGTTATAGGTAATAAAAATTTAGATTATTCTGGGAAAAAGTGACATCTTTACACAGTTGGGCCCTTCCATATAGAAATGTGGTAGTTCCCATCATTCATTAAAATGTATTCACTTTGCTGGGCGCGGTGGCTCACGCCTGTAATCCCAGCACTTTGGGAGGCCAAAGCAGGCAGATCACCTGAGGTCAGGAGTTCGAGACCAGCCTGGCCAACGTGGTGAAACTCCGTGTCTACCAAAAATACAAAAAATTAGCCAGGCATGGTGGCGCACGCCTGTTAGTCCCAGCTACTTGGGAGGCTGAGGCAGGAGAATCGCTTGAACCCAGGAGTCAGAAGTTGCAGTGAGCCGAGATTGGGCCTGGGCTATAGACTGCACTCCAGCCTGGGAAACAGAACAAAACTGCATCTCAAAAAAAAAAAAAAAAATGAGGCTGGCCACGGTGGCTCATGCCTGTAATCCCAGCACACTGGGAGGCCGAGGCAGGCAGATCACCTCAGGTCAGGAGTTACAGACCAGCCTGGCCAACATAGCAAAACCCTGTCTCTACTAAAAATACAAAAATTAGCTGCGCGTGGTGGCTCGCACCTGTAATTCCAGCTACTTGGGAGGCTGAGGCACAAGAATTGCTTGAACCAGGAGGCGGAGGTTGCAGTGAGCTGAGATCACACTGCTGCACTCCAGCCTGGGTGACAGAATGAGACTGTGTCTCAAAAAAAAACAAAAAAGCATTCACTTAATGTCCTTAAGAGCTCTTCTTACATAAGACCTTCCTGTTTCTCAAGTATGTTAAGTATTTTATACAGGTGTTTTTGCTGCTGTTAATGGGATCATTTTCCTCGGGTAGACAGGTGTGTACCATCAACCGACGCTGATTTGTATTTTTTTCTAATGTTTTGCTAGCATTTCCTGGAACAGTGTTGAAGAGCAATGTTACTATCAGTGTATTAACCACTGTAATGTTGGCTGCTGTAACAAAGAAGTCCAAAATCAGTGCCCTTGATATAACTGAAGTTTATTCTCACTCATGTATCAGTTACGCATGGTGTTCAGATGGGTGTGCAGCTCTCTTTTACATGGTCATTCCAGAAACTCAAGCCAGGACTCTGCCTTCTTGAACACATGGCTTTCAGAGTTTCTCTGTTCATTGCTATTCTGTCCCACAGGAAGAGAGAAGGACACAGAGAAGCACACATAGTGAGGTTTTAACAAGCCAGGTCCTAATGGCACGTGTCACCTCTACCCATTCCTCCCAGGGAAACTGAGCAGCCCTCGCCCAGCTGCACTCTAACTGAAGAAGAAGGGAGCCGTGATCTGGGTGGGCCAGGCCCAGCGCCTGCACCCACCTGGCACACACTGATTTTAATGGAAAGTTCTGTAGTGTTTCACGGTCATCTCTACCCTGTGACCTCCCTGTTTCTTGTCTCATGAAGGATCAGTTTATTCCTTGGTTACTAACATTTAATAACTATTTATCTTTATATGGCAAGAAAGTCATGTCATTTCATTACCTGATCAACGTGTAAAGTATTGAATTGCTTTCTGCCAAACATCACAGTTCTGCCTTACATATCACTCTTGTGTTTCGGGTAATTCTTGTACTTAGGCTAGATTTTCCCAATGCCTAAGATATGCCTGGGAAGCAAATATGTTGGAAGATAATCTAATTCAGATTTGTGGAATTCAGGAGGGAGCCTGGAATCGGAGCACCTGGGTTCATGTTCAGACTCACCACTTACTTCTGAGATTGGAGCAGACACGCTGGTTACCCACCTGATGAGACCATTCTCCCCCTCTGCCTTCTTGCCAATAGAGAACCCCAGTTATATTTGGGGATCAGGTGGTGATGTGCTCCAGGGTGGAGGCCCCAGCAGTAAATGTTACTGCTCTAGAACTTAATCCTAGAAATTCTGTTTTCCTTGGCAGGGATTAATTTAGAGGTGGGCATATAATCTCCTTTAGCCCAATGAGACATGGCAGGAAGGCTGCAGGGTGGCTTCTGGAAAGGTTTTCTTCTCGTACAAAGAGACAAAAAGGAACATACACTGCCATGACAGGGGAAGATAGGTTAAGAGTCACCCTACTGGCAGGGTGTGCTGGCTCACATCTGTAATCCCAGCAATTTGGGAGGCTGAGGTGGGAGTATGGCTTGAGGCCAGGAGTCTGAGACCAGCCTGAGCCACATAGCCAGACTCCATCTCTACAAAAAAAGTTAAAATTAGCCAGGTGTGTTAAAATGAGGCAGTGTGTGTACCTGTGGGCCCAGCTAGTTGAGAGGTTAGGCAGGAGAACTGCTTGAGCCCAGGAGCATGTAAGGCACCAGAGTGCTTGGATCTTTTGACGATGTCACTGAGCCCTCAGATGAACCAAATGCAGAAACTCATTTCTGCATTTAAACTCCTTTAGCCCTGGTTTCCCAGCCTTAGCAGGCTGAGGCATGACAGACGTTCTGGCTGTGGGTGGGTGGTGGTCTGTGCACTGTAGGATGTTTAGTTTAAGAGACAGGGTCTCACTGTGTTGCCCAGGCCAGAGTGCAGTGATTGTTCACAGAGGCAGTTACAGCTCACTACAGCCTCACACAGTCCTCTCGCCTCCGCCTCCTGAGTAGCTGGGATCACAGGCGTGCCACTGTGCCCACCTGTCTATAGGATGTTTATCCCCATCCTGGCCTCCCTGACTTCTGTCCAGGAGATGCCAATATCACCCCCCCTCCACCCAAAGTTGTAACAGCCAGAAATGTTTCTACACATTGCCAAATGTCCCCTTGGAGGCAAAATCTCCCTAGTTGAGAACCGCTGCGATGGACTTTTGGTTTTGTGAGGCAGTACATTTGCTTCATTTAAACCTGTATGTTCTCGTAGCCACACACGCCCCAGCTGAGCTCACAACCCTGGAACATCCCTAACCCCAGAGCTGGAGCCTGTTCCGTCCCGCAGGCTGACGTGGACGTACTTGTCTGTTGACGGTAAAGGTTTTCTGTGAGTCCTTAAAAGACGCAGTCCTTGGAGCGGTTGCTGGCTAGGAGCAGGACTCCCACAGAGCAGATGCAGGGGGAATTTCTGTCTCCCCATGGCGGAGGCACCAATCCAAGTATGGAACCTTTGTTGTGTTTTGGAGGAGGTCGTGTGCTTCAGTGCCTGCTACCTCTCTGCCAGCCACAGCGCTCTGCCTCTTTGTTCTGAGTACCCGGGACAGAGTTATATAGCTGCTGGCCTTTTGGAGAGAGGAGTCAGCTTTGGGCTTGAATTTATCTGGAGATAGCCCAGCTTTCATGCCGTCTACACATTTCCTGTATACATGGATTTTTGTTTTGTTTTGTTTTTCAGTGTCTTGCTCTGTTGCCCAGGCTGGAGTACAGTGGTACAATCTCAACTCACTGCAACCTCTGCCTCCCAGGTTCAAGCAATTCTCCTGCCTCAGCCTCCCAAGTAGCTGGTGCTATAGGCGAGTACCACCATGCCCAGATAATTTTTGGTTTTTGCTTTTTTGTTTGTTTGTTTTGAGATGGAGTCATACTCTGTCGTCCAGGCTAGAGTGCAGTGGTGTGATTTTGGCTCACTTCAACCTTCATCTCCAGGGTTCAAGTGATTCTCCTGCCTCAGCCTCCCAAGTAGCTGGGATTACAGATGTGCACCACCATGCTGGGCTAATTTTTGTATTTTTAGTAGAGACAGGGTTTCGCTATGTTGCCCAGGCTGGCCTCAAACTCCTGACCTCAAGTGATCCACCCACCTCGGCCTCCCAAAGTGGTAGGATCACGGGTGTGAGCCACCACACCCAGCCCCTGTGTACACTATTAATGACCCCTTCCCACCCAGCCATCGAGAGCTGGTTATTTCACAGGTCTCCTGCTTCCACGCAAGTAGCTTATTCCAGGGACAGGGAATCAGGGGGAAAAAGTTCGAGGAGGAATACCACAGATGGGATTCAGAACAGGCTATTGTGGAGAGCTGTGTGCTTCGCCTCCTGCCTGAGGCTCTGCATTCCCCTCCTTGGTACTCAGCCTGCCCAGCGTACGCAGCCAGTGCTGACCCAGCCAGCAGCCCACATGCGCTTCAGGTGCGGGAGGCTCTGCAGGCTGCTGGGACCCGGATCACTGTGGGGAGATTGAGCCTAGAGCTCTGAGCAGCCACTCTGCACCTGCTCTGCTGTAGCGCCGAGGGCCAGGAGGCCTCTGGGAGACCTCTAGGAGAAGGCACTGGGGAGGAGGAGATAACAGTTTCATTACAGCATGCCAGTTCTGTTCTGGGTGTGATTTTTGAAGAATATTGAGTTCTACCAGTAGAATTTGGAGGACTGAAACCTGTTGAGGATTTGTAATAAGACCCTGCCCACAAGGTGTTCTTTCTTTGCTTCTGTCTGTGACTTTAACAAGCGGGTTTCCCTATAAGCTTTGCTGTGTGTTAAACAGATCATGTCTATGTGGATTAAAGTATGTTTACAAATTAGAAAGTAACATTTCCCAATGCCACATCATTTCATATTTTAACAGTATGGTTGCTGTTGTTTGATTTCCTGGTTTGTGATGATAAATTCATAAGGACATCAGTGTTCTCTGCATCATGTACATTTCAAGGTGTAGACTGTGTACTGAAGGGCGAGTTGGCCCCCCATCCTTACCTTCTTTTCCTGTGGCTTATTACAGAGCTCAGCTGCCTTCACCTCCTTCTGCCATTTTTCATCACTTCTGAGACTATTAGCTCTTAGACCCCTCCCCAGTAGAACAATTTCCTTTGTGAGCTTATGCATGATATGCATGCCACCACCATCATTCAAACTTAGAATCCTCCAAACTCAGTGCCATTCAGCCTCTTCTACTGATGAAGAAACTGGAGTTCAAAGGTTTGCTTGTAGTTTCCCAGGTGTACGGCAAATATTTCAGGCCGGCCAGCGCCCTGCCAAGCCCATACTCCAGGGTTGAGGGGAATGTGTAACAATGTCAGGGAAGGCTGAGGAAGTGCTGTGCTGTCACAAAGGAATAAAATGTAGGCCGGGCACGGTGGCTCACGTCTGTAATCCCAGCACTTTGGGAGGCCGAGGAGGGCGAGTCACAAGGTCAGGAGATCGACACCATCTGGCTAACACGGTGAAACCCTGTCTCTACTAAAAATACAAAAAAATTAGCTGGACATGGTGGCATGCACCTGTAGTCCCAGCTACTCGGGAGGCTGAGGCAGGAGAATCGCTTGAACCCAGGAGGCAGAGGTTTCAATGAGCCGAGATCGCGCCACTGCACTCCAGCCTGGCGACAGAGCAAGACTCCGTCTGAAAAAAAAAAAAAAAGCGTAAAATGTAAGTGTAGAAATGCGGAAGGCATTGTACACCGTCATAGCTACCTAAATTTCCTATGTGGGAAGACAGAGAAAACAGGCGTTAGTGGCAAGATTGAGTGGCTTTGAGTCTAAGTGTCATGATAAACTCTGACAGGAAAGATAAGGGGCAGCATTGCACACGTGTGCTGCAGCTTGCCTGCCATGGGGCAGCAGTGAGTTTGTTACCTTGTGTTTTAAGAAGTAATTTTTGGGCCAGGTGCGGTGGCTCACACCTATAATCCCAGCATTTTGAGTGGCTGAGGCAGGTGGATCATTTGAGGTCAGGAGTTTGAGACCAGCCTGGCCAACATGGTAAAACGCTGCCTCTATTCAAAATACAAAAATCAGCTGGGCTTGGTGGTGGGTACCTCCCAGTTATTCTGGAGGCTGAGGCATGAGAATTGCTTGAACCTGGGAGGTGGAGGTTGCAGTGAGCCGAGATCGTACCACTGGACAACAGAGTGAGACTCTGTATAAAAAAAAAAAAAAAAAAAAAAAAAAAACGGAAGTAATTTTCTGATCTAGCATCTAGATTCCTGAGTTATCTTAACTAAGAGATTGGGAGCAGACTGTGGTTGACAGGCCTTATTGCTCATTATTTGTGTATGTGTACACGTGTGGGATGTGTGTCTATGCAGTCTGTGTGGAGTGTGTATGTGCACGTGTGTCTGTATACATGTGTAGAGGGTGTGTGTGCACATGCATGTGAGATGTATGTATATATTTGTGTGCGTGCATGTGTGGACATGTGCACGCATATCCAGTGTTGCCCCTTACACACTGGAGAAGTGGAAATAGAATGAATATCCTGTATGTTTCAGTTTCTTTTGAGTTTAGCCTGCACGACCAGCTTATGAGTAAGTGATGACACATTTTTGGTCACCTACAGCACTTCCTCTGCCTCCCCTGACATGTCTACATGTTCCACCCCCCACCCCAGGAGTGTGGGCTTTGCAGGGCGCTGGCGGACCTGAAATACTCTCTGTACACCTGGAAAGCTGCAGGCAAACCTTTGAGCTCCAGCTCGTTCATCAGTAAAGGGGCTGAATGTTGCTGACTTTGGAGGATTCTAGGTTTCAGAAATAATGAGTGAGAAAGCGGAGCCTCAGAGCCATCAGGTGACTTGGGACAGGCTTGCTCAGATGAGAGATGGAGCCTGGACTCAGACCCAGACCGGCCACTCAGAGCCTGGCCTGTCACAGTTCTCCCATTGACTTTCAGAGCTCACTTTAGGAGCTCAGCCAGTGGCCAGCAAAACATTCCCTCCACAGCAGAGCTACCTCTGGGTGAACTGATAAAAATGAGTTTCTGAACCTGCCAAGCTGCCAAGGCTCAGGCTTTGGCTTCAGCAATGTCATCCCCCCACAGACAGTGAGTAGGTGCCGGCCACAGTCAAGCACCCTCTGTGCTCTGCCCCCAAGGCCTTGCCTGGGTGAGTTAGCTGCTCCTCTCCTCCCTTCCTCCTTCCTCCCTTCCTCCCTTCTTCCCTCCCCCTCCCCTCCTCTCTCCCCTCCCCTCCCCCTCCACTCCCTCTCCCCCTCCACTCCCCCTCCCCTCTCCCCCTCCCCCTTCTACTACCCCCTCTCCCTCCCCATCCTTCCCCCTCCTGATAGAGCTTCACTCTGTTGCCCAGGCTAGAGTTCAGTGGCACCATCTTGGCTCATGGCAACTTCTGCCTCCTGGATTCATGCAGTTCTCCTGCCTCAGCCTCCTGAGTAGCTGGGATTACAGAAGCCCGCTACCACACCTGGCTAATTTTTATATTTTTTACTAGAGATGGGGTTTCATAATGTTGGCCAGGCTGGTCTTGAACTCCCAACCTCAGGTGATCTGCCTGCCTCGGCCTGTCAAAGTGCTTATATTATAGTCATAAATGACCAAGCCCAGCCTATTTATTTTTTTATTTTTTATTTTATTTTTGAGACAGGGTCTCACTCTGTTGCCCAGGCTGGAGTACAGGCTGCGATCGTAGCTCACTGCAGCCTTGATCTTCTAGACTTAAGTGACCCTCCTGCCTCAGCCTCCTGAGTAGCTGGGACTGCAGGTGCACATCACCATGCCCGGCTAATTTTTGTATTTTTTGTAGAGACAGGGTTTTGCCATGATGCTGGCCTTGAACTCCTGGGCTGAAACAATTCACCCACCTCGGCCTCCCAAAGTGCTGGGATTACAGGCCTGAGCCCCCACGTCTGGCCTGCCCCTTTTTTTTCCCTGAGCATGCTTTTAAAATCTCTCATAGATGATATGCTCAGCCTTCACTTCTGCTCCTACTCAGGCAGCATGGTAATTTAAAAAAATAGATTGAAAGGAAAAAAGTACATATTCTAATGTGCCTCCTTACCTGACGCAGAAGTTGGAGTTAGCCTGAGCGATCCATTCCTTGCTAGGAGCTTTATTGGAAGCTGGGATTTGGGGGATGTGGATGTCATAACTCATGTTGGGAGCTGATTCATCAGGTGTATGGCCCTGTTAGGGTTCAGCTGACTTATGTAAATACAACATAAATGATGTTTCAGCTGTGACCTTTCGGAGAAGGAAGCTCCTTGTTTACACAGGAGTTACAGCAGCATTGCTCTCCCAGTTCAACAAAAGCTGGCCTCACTGGTTACCTGTGGAACCCTGACTCCCCTGAGATGGCTCTCAGCAGCCTTGCCCTGTGCCTGTTTCTCCAGCTTATCTCTTGCCACCACCACGCCCCTCAAGCTGGCAGAGCGACTGGGTCATGCCATTTCAGACAAGGTGGGACACTGCACTATCAGCACTTGGGAAGTCCTGGCCACACGCTGGTCTGTTACAGCTCTGTGTCTGTTCCGTGTTCATCCTGTCTAAAGGGCACTAACAGTGCCCCCTGGCAAATGCTTCACTGAGCATTTGAGGCTGTGCCACCTGGCCTCCCTGACTCACTGTGCCACTGTGCAGCTTCCTTTGTGTGGCATGAAAAGAACACCCTTATAAAGATGCTTGACTTGCGGAAGGAAGACATGCCAGTGTTCCACCGTGAAAAATTCAACTCCTCGTTTGCTTGATGGGAGACGTGCTTTTAAATTGGCTGACTTACATTTCTTTCTAGACAAAGACATCTGGTGTTCTGAAGTCAGCATTACACTCTGTGCAAGAGTAGGGCGACTGTCTCTTCTCGGAACTTTTAAAGGAAACATTTAACTTTTTTATTTTACAGGCTGAATAAAGCATTTTAAAAATGAAACACAACTCGCTCCCCTCCCCCACCCATATTGTTAAATGTTTTTTAAAACATTTTAGATTGTGGTAAAATACATATAAACATTTTAAATTGTGGTAAAATACATATACAGTTTACCATCTTAACCATTTTTAAGCATGTTAACTGTTGTGATCATGGTGTAGCCTTTTGGAACTTTTCATCGTGTTTCCTACAGAGAACACTTCTAAATCATGCCAAGTCCTGGGGACTGTCATACTGTCAGGCTGTGTAAAGTCAAAGGAAAACAAAGATATTTTCTTGGGCGGAGCAACGGCGATACTTCCTGATTTCTATTAAGTTTGAATGTAGTTTGAGTCTTTTTTTTTTTCAAACATAATTTATACTTACAGCTTAGTATTTTCTTATAAGGTCAACTTGCTGAGCCTATGAATATAATGAGGTCAAAAATATTATAATTGTGTCCTAATTATAGCTCAAGGAATGCTTTTAGAACAGTGTAGTTCCTGAGTTAAATAAATAAGAAAGTTTAATTTCCTGTTTAATCAGTTTCTCCTTTTTTTTTTTAGTACTTTAAAAAGTAATTTTGGGTTGGGTGCAGTGGCTCACACTGTAACCCCAGCACTTTGGGAGGCTGAGGCAGGCGAATCGCCCAAGGTCAGGAGTTCGAGACCAGCCTGGCCAACATGATGAAACCCCATCTCTATTAAAAAACAAAAAGAAAATTATCTGGGCGTGATCATGGCACGCACCTGTAATCCCAGCTGCTCGGGGGCTGAGGCAGGAGAAACGCTTGAACCCAGGAGGCAGAGGTTGCAGTAAGCCAAGATTGTGCCACTGCACTCCAGTCCTGAGCAACAACAGTGATGCTTTGTCTCTAAATAATAAATAAATAAAATAAAAAGTGATTTTGAAAACATGGCCATTTTTCCTGGCCAGTTCATCTGGTGGTGGTTTTTTTTTTTTATTTTTTCTTCCTGAGATGGAGTCTCACTCTGTCACCCAGGCTGGAATGCAGTGGCACAATCTCAGCTCACTGCAACCTCTGCCTCCCAGGTTCAAGTGATCCTCCCACCTCAGTTTTCCGAGTAGCTGGGATTACAGGCATGTGCTACTATGCCTGGCTAATTTTTATATTTTTTGTAGGGACAGGGTTTTGCCATGTTGCCTAGGCTGGTCTCAGACTCCTGACCTCAAATGATCTGCCCACCTCAGCCTCCCAAAGTGCTGGGATTACAGGTGTGAGCCATCGCGTCCGGCCTCAGTTCATCTGTTTCTCTGTAATGTTTATTCTATAGATGCAGAATAACATTTCTCATGAGATACATATATTCAGCTTACTGGCCAGCCAATTTGGGTTTCTGGACAGTGAAACTGCCCCGGAAGTGTTTGCTGAGCTTTTCTTGCTGGAGAAGGTTCTTGCCAAAGCCTGGATGGAGATGGAGTTGAGAAAGGCAGTGTGAGGGTGGCACACCCCATTTGTGCCATGATTCCAGTCGTGGCAGCCCTGGGCCTGCTGGGAGAGGGATGGGAGTGACCTGTGGTCCAGTTTTAGCTCAAAAAAGGAAAAGTCACCAAGACCGGCCGTGAGGGCGGAGCTCTTGCTTGTCCTCCTAGATGAGAGTTAGAAAGAATTTGAGATCAGGGCTTCCTTCTGGCATCCAGATACTTCATATCGTGGAGTTCTAGCCATGGCTAGTGGGTCATAGTGTCAGCTACGTTGCCAAATAGGAGCTGAAGCATGTTGCTGGGTGAAGGGTGATGATGCTGTCAGAGAATAAGACAAACCCCACTAGAACTTTAAAAAACAAGCCAGGAAAAAAAAAAATAGAAAAAACCTGAATTTACTGGCAAGGAAACACACACCCACACTCACAACCCTGAAGAGGAAATCAGGAGTTTGCAAGCCCTGGAAAGAGGTTATTGTGCTCATTAAAGATTAAAAGCTCGCCGGGCACGGTGGCTCACGCCTGTAATCCCAGTACTTTGGGAGGCCAAGGCAGGTGGATCACCTGAGGTCAGGAGTTCAAGACCAGCCTGACCAACATGGGGAAACCCCGTCTCTACTAAAAATACAGAGTTAGCCGGGCGTGGTGGTACATGCCTGTAATCCCAGCTACTTGGGAGGCTGAGGAAGAAGAATCGCTTGAACCTGGGAGGCAGAGGTTGCAGTGAGCTGAGACACTCCAGACTGGGCAACAAGAGCGAAACTCCATCTCAGAAACAAGATTGCAAGCTCTCTCTCAAGAGAACTGGACCAAGTCCCTGGGCTGCCTGAGGACTTGGTAAAATGAGCCTCATTGTTTTCTGGTCAGTTCAGTCCAGGAGGGGCTGGCGTGCAAGCATCACCCAAGAGTTCATGGCTGTTGCAGCCTTAGCCCGCAAGAGCAATTGCCATGAAATAGCACTATTTCTTTTCTTTTTATGCTGTTGTGGTAAAATACACATGGCCTAAAGTTTACCATTGTAGCTATTTTTAAGTGCACAGTTCAGTAGTGTTAAGTACATTCATGTTATATACCCTACCTTCCATCTCCAGAACCTTTTCATCCTCCCAAACGAAACTTCAGGATGGGGTCTTGGAAGTATTGCCCAGGCTGGTCTCAAACTCCTGGGGGATAACTTTCATTCTTGGCTGGGCATGGTGGCTCATGCCTATAATCCCAGCGCTTTGAGAGGCTTAGGTGGGTTGATTGCTTAAGCTCAGGAGTTCAAGACTAGCCTGGGCAACATGGCCAAACCCCGTCTGTACAAAAAACACAGAAACTAGCCAGGCATGGTGGTACATGCCTGTGGTCCCAGCTACTTAGGAAGCTGATGAGGGAGAATCGCCTGGGCTCTGGAGGTTGAGGCTACACTGAGCCGAGATCGCACCACTGCACTCCACTGTGGGTGACAGGGCAAGACCCTGTCAAAAAAAAAAAAAAACAAGAAAAAACACACCAAAACCTGACTTTCGTTCTTTTTTTTCTTTTTGAGACACAGTCTCTGTCCCCCAGGCTGGAATACAGTGGCATGATCACAGCTCGCTGCAGTCTCAACCTCCT
Organism: Ateles fusciceps; assembly: GCA_036589455.1. Classification (NCBI taxonomy): domain Eukaryota; kingdom Metazoa; phylum Chordata; class Mammalia; order Primates; family Atelidae; genus Ateles; species Ateles fusciceps. Next base: position 18,442,771 of record JAZHEH010000222.1, read on the forward strand.
GGGCTCTGGTGATCCTCCCACCTCAGCCTCCCAGGTAGCTGGGACCATAGGCAGGCACCACCACACCCAGCCAATTTATTTGTATATTTTTGGTAAGACCAGGTTTTGCTGTGTTGTCCAGGCTGGTCTCCAACTCCTAGGCTCAAGTGATCTGCCCTTCTTGGACTCTCAGAGTGCTGGGATTACAGGTGTAAGCCACTGTGCCCAGCCACTTTCATTCTTTGGAACAGGAAAATTCGTACCAAAGAAGCTTTCCAGCTGGGCATGGTGGCTCACGCCTGTAATCCCAGCACTTTAGGAGGCCAAGGCGGGTGGATCACGAGGTCAGGAGATCAAGACCATCCTGGCCAACACGGTGAAACCCCGTCTCTACTAAAAATACAAAAAATTAGCCAGGTATGGTGGTGTGCGCCTGTAGTCCCAGCTTCTTGGGAGGCTGAGGCAGGAGAATCGCTTGAACCTGGGAGGTGGAGGTTGCAGTGAGCTGAGATCACGCCACTGCACTCCAGCCAGGGCAGCAGAGCGAGACTCTGTCTCAAAAAGAAAAAAAAAGAAGCTTTCCTAGCCCTGCACTTGGAGGAGGGCACCGATGTTATCTTTGGGTACAGGGCATTAGCAATTTTAAAAAACAGTATGGAAGGAGTGAAGTAGTATCTTTTCCTCTCCCATTGAGAGATGCATGGCTGAGACCCCAATAACAAAGAGAGATTAACGAGAGAAAAGCACACAAATTAAGTTTTACACAGCATGAGAGCCTTCAGAAATGAAGACTCGAAGAAACAGGGATTCAAATCTGTGTTTCCATGCCTGGGTCTGATGAAGCGTGGTCGGTCGCACAGAATGACTGGGTGCGGGGTGTGGTGACACGGGAATAACCCAGGGGGAATTGCGCAAGGCCTGTTTGTTCAGATTCTTCTTGGTGCCTCAGCGTGACACTGCTTGCTTCTGGGTACTGGGCAGGATGCCTGTCACCAGGTGTTCAGGGGAGAAGGGAGGGAGAAGGTCAGAGACCTCCCTAGGCTTTGCGAGCTGCTTCGGGGAGGAAGGTGAGAGGAGGCTTCCTGCTTCTGCTGTATTCTGTTTCCCAGGTGCCATATTTTGGGATAGCATTTCCTGCATCCCATCAGTATCCACCAGAGAAGTTTGCCCTAAAAATGTGCTGTTCCTCTTGTGGCTGGTGCTAGCCCTCAGACTGAAGGGCATCATGGAAAAGTCTCCTAAGGTAGAATTGCGGGGAGCCCAAGAGGGAACCTCCATGGTGGCCTTTACCACTGATCCAGGCAAATGGCTCGCCCTTCTCCACTGGGCTACACCCTGAGCTTCTGCACAAAGGGTAGCATGATGGAAAAAGATCACCACTTCCTTAAAGACGTCAAGAGATAGGCCATGCTCTCCTTCAAGCATGTTTTGAGATACCAAAGTCTTGGTGTTGTACTTTCTGTGGGTTTGGACAATGGTATAGTGATACGGATCTACCTTACAGCATCGTACAGAACAGTTCCACTGCCCTAAAATTCCACCACTTATCTTCTTACCTTTTTATAGTTTTACCTTTTCCCTAATGTCATATAGTTGAAATTATACAGTATAGCCCCCCTTTTCTTTTAGACAGTCTTGCTCTGGACCCAGGCTGGAATGCAGTGGCGTGATCACAGCTCAGTGCAGCCTCAACCTCTTGGGCTCAAGTGATTCTCCCACCTCAGCCTACAGAGTTGCTGGGACTACAGGCACACACTGCCACTAATATTTTTTGAATTTTAGTAGAGACAAGGTCTTGCTATGTTACCCAGGCTGGTCTCAAACTCCTGAGCTCAGGTGATCCCCCCTGGCTCAGCCTCCCTAAGTGCTGGGATTACAGGCATGAGCCGTCACACGTGGCCAGTATATAGCCTTTTAAAGGTAGGCTTCTTTCACTGAGTAATATGCATTTAAGTTTCTTTCATGTCTTTTCATGGCTTGACAGTTAATTTCTTTTTAGTGCTGGATAATATTCCATTGTGTAGACATACCAGTTTATTCACATACCTCCTGAAGGACATCTTGGTTGTTTCCTGGTTTTGGCAATTATGATTAAAGCTGCTATAAACATACATGTGCAGTTTTTTTGAGATCAAGTCATGCTCAGGCTGGAGTGCAGTGGCTCACTGCAACCTCCAGGTTCAAGCGATTCTCCTGCCTCCGCCTCCTGAGTAGCTGGGATTACAGGTGTGCACCACCATGCCCGGCTAATTTTTTTTAAAAAACCAAGACAGAGTTGTGTTCTGTTGCCCAGGCTGGAGTGCAGTGGCGCAATCTTGGCTCACTGCAACCTCCACCTCCTGGGAGCAATTCTGAGCAATTTGCTTAGCCTGAGCAATTTTCCTGCCTCAGCCTCCTGAGTATCTGGGATTACAGGCTGCCACCACCATGGTTGGCTAATTTTTGTATTTTTAGAGAGATGGTGTTTCACCATGTTGGTCAGGCTGGTCTCAAACTCCTGACCTTGTGATCCGCCCACCTCGGCCTCCCAAAGGGCTGGGATTACAGGTGTGAGCCACCGCGCCCATCCATTTTTGTATTTTTAGTGGAGACAGAGTTTCATCATGTTGGCCAGGCTGGTCTGGAGCTCCTGACCTCAAGTGATCTGCCTGCCTCGGCCTCCCAAAGTGCTGGGATTACAGGCGTGAGCCACCACACCCTCAGCATGTGCAGTGTTTTGTGTGGTCATAAGTTTTCCATTTCTTTGGGTAAATGCCAGCAAGCATGATTTCTAGACCATTTGGGAAGAGTACACTTAGTTTTGTAAGGAACTGCTCTTTTCCAAAGCTGCACTATTTTGCATTCCCACCAGCAGTGAAGGAGAGTTCCTGTTGTTCCACATCCTCACCAGCATTTGGTGGTGTCAGTGTTGTGGATTTTGAGCCTTTTAATAGATGCAGAGGGTATTTTTAAATAGGGTTCACCTCCCTATTTTCTGCATGGATTAAGTCTACACTGGGGGACAAAGAGTTCTGTCTAGGGGACTTGAGTGAACAAGCCTTTGTTTCCGAAAGTGCTTCAAATCTAAATGGAAAGTATTTTCACCTGGGGATTCTAATCTCGTCTCGTGTGTGCAGGCAGATAGTTTCTTTAGAAATTCTTCACTGTGTCTGCCGGGCACAGTGGCTCACACCTGTAGTCCCAGCACTTTGGGAGGCCAAGGCGGGCAGATCACTTGAGGTCAGGAGTTCGAGACCAACCTGGTCAACATGGTGAAACCCCATCTCTACTAAAAATACAAAAATTAGCCAGATGTGGTGGTGAGTGCCTGTAACCTCAACTACTCAGGAGGTTGAGGCAGGAAAACTGCTTGAACCCAGGAGGCAGAGGTTGCAGTGAGCCAAGATTGCACCGCTGCACTCCAGTCTGGGCAACAGAGTGAGACTCCATCTAAAAAAAAAAAATTTCACTGTGTCATTTAAGAAATAATACCTTATTTCCTTTTAATGTTAAATATTAATTACTGTTAATTATTATTTATCTTTTTTGTATCATCATAAAAGGAAATTTTAGGTTCTTCAGCTGCACCTCTCACATGCAGATTTCCTCCATGACTTCAGCATCTGTTAAAATTCTCGCTATAGTTCGGGTCTGCAGTTGATTACAGCTCACTGCAACCTCTACCTCCCGGGCTAAGTGATCCTCCCACTTCAATTCCTGAGTAGCTGGGACTATAGGTGTGTACCACCACACTCTGCTGATTTTTTTTTTTTTTGAGACAGAGTCTCATTCTGTCATCCAGGCCGGAGTATATGGCACAATCTCAGCTCACTGCAACCTCCACCTTTCAGGTTCAAGCGATTCTCAGCTACTCAGGAGGCCAAGGTGGGAGGATCACTTGCACCAGGAGGTTGAAGCTGCATTGAGCCATGATCACACCACTGCTCTCCGGCCTGAGTGACAGAGTGCAGCCCTGTCTCTAAATAAATAAATAAAGTTTAAGGTATTTTTTTGATGACCACTAGTTTTATCTGATTTTTTTTTTTTTAAACCAGAGTCTCGCCCTGTAGCCCAGGCTGGAGTCTAATGGCATGATCTTGACTCACTGCAACCTCCACCCCCCAAGTTCAAGCCATTCTCCAGCTTCAGCTTCCTGAGTAGCTGGGGTTATAGGCACATGCCACCACATCCGCCTAATTCTTTGTATCTTTAGTAGAGACGGTGTTTCACTATGTTGGGCAGGCTGGTCTCAAACTCCTGACCTCGTGATCCACCCACCTCGGCTTCCCAAAGTGCTGGGATTACAGGCGTGAACCACCGTGCTTGGCTCTATCTGATTGTTTTTTTTAAGATGTCGTCTCATTGAATTTGAGAGTTTACTTGGACCACAGGCCTCTGATGAAAAATATTCTTGTTTTCCTTGTCTTCCTTTTATGTCCTGCATAACCTGAGTGTGTTTCAGAGGTGGGACCATAGTCTTTACTTACAAAAGGAAAGTTGTTATGGCCCTGCGGTCATATGGCCCAGGGCCCATGATTCTAACATGGATGGAACGCAGCTGGCATTGCGCATGTCTTAGATGTTCTTTCAGACTGCCTGCTTTGTTGTAGGCACTGTGCAAGGTGCTGGAGACAGCAGAGATGAGTAAGATAGTCCCTGCTCTCACACTGTAGAGAGGAGGCCTATTCTGCCTCCCTGAGCTGGGGGCACTGAGCTAAATCACACGTGAGGAAGAGTTAGCAAAGTGGACGGAGGGTATTTAGGCAAGGGGCAGTGAAAGGCAGTCCGGAGCCACAGATTGCAATAGAACAGGTGGCAGCTATGCTCTGGAGGCCTTTGAATGACCTTTTAAAGAAGTGTGAACTTTGGCCCGGCACGGTGGCTCACGCCAGCAATCCCAGCACTTTGGGAGGCCGAGGCTGGTAGATCACCTGACGTCCAGAATTCAAGACCAGCCTGACCAAGATGGTCTCTACTAAAAAAATACAAAATTAGCTGGCCATGATGCCGCATGCCTGTAATCCCAGCTACCTGGGAGGCTAAGGCAGGAAAATTGCTTGAACCCAGGAGGCGGAAATTGCAGTGAGCTGAGATCATGCCGTTGCACTATAGGCGACAGGGCGAGACTCCATTTCAAAAAAAAAAAAAAGTGTGACTTTTACCCTGTAGGCTTTTAGTAAATATTTGTGTGAGCAAATGAGCTACTTATGCGGGTCATTCCGCATAACATCAGAACTCTGTGTTATAAGATTAAGCCATGAGGGGCCTCCCAGGCACAAAGCTCTGCCCATGGTTACTCAATGCCACAAAGGACGGCATCAATCTGTTTACACTCTTGACCACGTCTCTTAGGTACAGCAAGCACCCCGGGACGCTTTCCTGCAGACATGTCGTGTGTCCTGCTTACGGAAGCCTTGCTCGGGACTACCATTGCTCCAGCCTAGTAGGGTTGTGGCATTTTCCTCCTGGGGAACATGGGTCCCTCCCAGCACCATCTGCAACTGGTAGAAATGTCAGGAGTCACAGCCTGGATGGGTCCCCTTTAATCCCAGTCCATATCTTCTGGGCGAGCCCCTACTCATGGTTTTCCAAGATAGAGAAGCTCACGGCCCTCACCCATCACGGGCTGCGAGGTGTGACCCAGAAGCTGGCCATGTACTAAGAAAGTCACTGTGCCTGTGTCATCTCCAGCATTCCCAGAGCTTCCGTGGGCTCTCGCCATGCTGTCCCTCTGTCCCCTTGTTGTGTATGTCCCTTTCTTACAGCCATATCAGGGCGTGGTTGCAGTCTCCCTGTCTTCAGCAGATTCACTCTCCATTGTAAATATCACTGCCTCCTTCCTCATGTTTTTTTTTTTCTCTTGTTTCACAGGCTCTTCAGAGTAACCTGAAGTACTCCTTGTTGCCAAGACGGCTCCTCATCAGCAAGCGATTAGCTCAGTGTTTGCATCCTGCCCTGCCCAGTGGTGTGCACTTAAAAGCCCTAGAAACCTACGAGATTATCTTTAAAATTGTGGGGACCAAATGGCTGGCCAAGGACTTGTTTCTGTACAGGTACGATCGCTTCTCTGCTGTGTTCCTTTTTATTACCCAGGTAATCCATATTTCAGTCCACAAGATGAGAAAATGACAAACAGGCAAAATAAGTGTGGGGCTGTATATGCAACAGTTAATCATAAAGCCGTCACCAGGAGCCGTCACAGGGCACCTTCTGGAGTCTGTCTGTCCTGACTTTTCTGTAAGTGAACTTTAGGATCTGAATTGCGGATGGCTTTGTTGCCTGCATTACGTAACAGTGTTTTGTGACCATCTCATGTCAACCACACATCGAGACCAGCAATTTAAGTAGCCAGCTGTTTGCTTGTAAAACCCCTCCTCAGGCCGGGAGCAGTCAGGCCTGTAATCCCAACACTTTGGGAGGCCGAGGTGGGTGGATCCTGAAATCAGGAGTTCAAGACCAGCCTGGCCAACATAGTGAAACCCTGTCTCTACTAAAAATACAAAAAAAAAAAAAAAAAAAAGCCAGGCTGGGATTACAGGCACCTATAATCCCAGCTATTCAGGAGGCTGAGGCAGGAGAATCGCTTGAACCCAGGAGGTGGAGGTTGTAGTGAGCTGAGATCACGCCATTGCACTCTAGCCTGGGCAACAGTGTGAGACTCCGTCTCAAAAAAAACAAAAACTCCCGTCGGCTGGCTTGTCACCTGGGACTTCTGACTGGGTATCTTATTTCTGCCCTGCTCCCTCTTGTTCTTTCTCAAAGCTGCGGGTTATTTCCTCTCCTGGCACACGCGGCGGTGTCGGTGAGGCCCGTGCTGCTCACCCTGTACGAGAAGTATTTCCTCCCGCTGCAAAAGCTGCTCCTGCCCAGCCTGCAGGCCTTCATCGTCGGCCTGCTGCCTGGCCTGGAAGAGGGCTCCGAGATCTCCGACAGGTACGTGGGCATCTTGTCCAAGCCGTGTTTATTCCACTGCTTTATAAGACCTGGAGAAGGAAGTACAGAGACACGGGAAGCAGCAGCAGGTGTGGAGGTCGGGTTGCTCATTCACATTTCCTTGGTGGTTGTGATTTCAAAATGCCCTGTTCTTCCTGGAATCTCTCTGTATTTCTTTGCCAGAGGGGAAGTCCCAAGCCTGGGGGAGATGAGATCCTTTATGGAAAGAAATGTAGCTCATTAATAAGGGAAGCCATAGTGCAGGGTTCCCATGATGCCCTGTTCCATTCTGGAGTTCCCCACAGTGTCATCATGTGTGGAGGGGAAGACATACCCTCTTAGGGCCCCTATTGTGGAGGAAATGAATGGAGCCTTTACTGGGCACTTGCAGCATGTATTATAGACATGATCACATTGTGTAATGAATTCCTCTGCTCCAGGAGTTACCTCCATTTATAGGTGAGGGTCAGAAGATAAGAAGGTTTTTCCCAGTTGCACGGTCAGCAAGCACGAGTTGGGATTCTATTCCACTGTATCGGATTCTTTTTTTTTTTTTTTTTTGAGACAGAGTCTCATTCTGTCACCCAGGCTGGAGTGCAGTGTGATCTCAGCTCACTACAACTTCTGCCTCCTGGATTCAAGAAATTCTCCTGCCTCAGCTCTCCAGGTAGCCAGGATTACAGGCGTGTGCCACCATGCCCGCCTAATTTTTGTATTTTTAGTAGAGATGGGGTTTCCCTATGGTGGCCAGGCTGGTCTCAGACTCCTGACCTCGTGTGATCCACCTACCTGAGCCTCCCAAAGTGCTGAGATTACAGGTGTGAGCCACTGTGCCCAGCCCGTATCGGATTCTAAGGTCCTTCTTCTTTCCATTAAATGAGGCTGCTTCTAAACAAAAAAGCAAAGCCAGGCAGGGCTTGAAAAGGCAGTTGAGTGCAATTCGAAGCAGAATATCTTGACAGAGTTTAGCAGCAACTTTAACACTCACACGCAAAAGTTCATGTCACTTTTTTTTTTTGGCCACTGCTTAGGAATGGGAGAAAGTGTGTATTCATTCAGACTATTGAGTATGGCTGGGTGCAGTGGCTCACACCTGTAATTGCAGCACTTTGGGAGGCCAAGGAAGGTGAATCACTTGAGGTCAGGAGTTCAAGACTAGCCTGGCCAACATGATGAAACCCCATATTTACTAAAAATACAAAAAAAATTAGCCGAACATGGTGGTGTGTGCCTGTAATCCCAGCTGCTCGGGAGGCTGAGGCAGAAGAATAGCTTGAGTGCGGGAGGCGAAGGTTGCAGTGAGCCGAGATCATGCCACTGCACTCCAGGCTGGGCGACAGAGTGAGACTACATCTCAAAAAAAAAAAAAAGACTATTAAGTATACACAGTGACCTTTGTTTCTGGAGAATTATGAAGTAAGAACTCACTTCCAGCTTATTAACTCTTCTGAGAGATGCCACAGTGATTCACCTCTGTTAATGGGACCTGTTTTAAGAGCCCATGTTCAGTGACTGGTGACTTTTGTTCTTGTAAAAGTTTCCATGTGATTACACAATGCACTGCTCACATTTCCCTGTGTTGGAGGCCCTAGTCAGCTCCCCGTTGCCAGTGGCGATAGCTGTGACTGAAGGGTGCAGGAGGCTGGCGTGGAACCCGGGAATCAATCCCAGGTCCACTTGCAGGGCTCCCCCAACCTCCAGTAAACCAAGTCATCAGAATGGTTTGCAGGGTTAGTTAGGAAGTGACCAAGCGTTCACTTCACGAGCTCTGTATCAGGACTTGACAGATGGAACCAAAATGTAGCTCTTTAACCACTTTAAGCTTTCACATAAACCAGTGTTGGCTTTCCATTTCCCAGAGGAGAGTCCACCTTTACGGTTTCCACCTTAGGAGGCAGAATCTGTCTCGTTGCAGTTTTAAGCCCAGCACCAGGCCCTGTGGCCAGTACACTTGGTAAGTGTGTGTTGAGTTAATGAGCGGTCCCGGTCACACAGGAGGCAGCAGGAGGGCATTACCAGACTCCATGCCGATGGACTCCTAATCCCAGACCCTTTCTAGAAGGGCTGCTCTGTTTGTGTTCTGATGACAGATATGTGAGTACACGTGTGTGCATACATGATTTTCCCGTCATCGGACCCATGAACACATTCGTTCCTAAAGCTTACTGTGACCTTTTAAATCTGTGTGAATCACACTAGAAGTGTGTAAATAGTTGGAGTGTTTTGTTTTCTTAGTTGATAAATGAAGGTTCATTTGAACAGTTGTTAAAATTGCTTAACATTGATTTTTTTTTCCAAATATTGTGATTTCTTGACATCAAACCAAGAGCTGAGTAAAGCTTCATGAATCACTGAATCGATTTAGCTGTGACAGAAACCCAAATGCAGTGTGGCACCCAGCAGTGATCAGTTATCAGCTCTCCAAGGTGGATGCCAGTCAAAGGTTATACAGTAATCTCAGAGCGAGTGTGTTGCAGGCACAGTAATTGAAGTGACTGTGCAAGATTTTTTTGTTGCTGTTTCCATTTTAGTCTGAGACGGTTTGGCAACTGTTCCCAAAAGTGCTTGGGTGGCTAGGTGTGGTGGCGGGTGCCTGTAATCCCAGCTACTTGGAAGGCTGAGACAGAAGAATCGTTTGTACCTAGGAGGTGGAGGTTGCAGTGAGCTGAGATCACACCACTGCACTCCAGCCTGAGCAACAGAGCGAGACTCTCTTCTCAAAAAAATAAAAAATAAAATTTTGGGGGAATTGAGTGAAACACCCCAACAAATGTGCAGAGAGCAGAAAGGGAGGGTGCAGTGGGGGGTCATGTGCATGAGGGTAGAAATTGCATAGTGGTGAGTTAGGCTGAGCTGGTGAAGGCTAGGGCGACTCACAGTTTCATGTAGCTGGAGGCTGTTCCTGGTGTGTGCTTTTTGGTTAACCATAAATAATGAAACTTTGGCCCCTGTTAGGACTTCTTATCCACCCTGGCTTTCTAACCCTTTGGGACCTTCAGATAACCTATTACTGGTCAGATATCCTTTTTTTTGAGTACCCATGAAATAACTACATAGCTGTGTTTTGCTATACTAAGAAAATGAGATTAGAGGCTGGGCGCAGTGGTTCATGCTGTAATCCCAGCACGTTGGAAAGCCGAGGCAGGCAGATCACGAGGTCAAGAGATCGAGACCATCCTGGCCAACATCGTGAAACCCCATCTCTACTAAAATGCAGAAATTAGATGGGCATGGTGGCGCACCCCTGTGATCCCAGTTACTTGGGAGGCTGAGGCAGGAAAATCTCTTGAACCCAGGAGGCAGAGGTGGTAGTGAACCGAGATCACGCCACTTCACTCCAGCCAGCCTGGCAGCAGAGTGAGACTCCGGCTCAAAAAAAAAACTAGATTAGAACGGGAAAAACACAACTCTTCTTCTAAGGAGCTGAGGAGAAGTGAATGTTTTAAATAATTTGTAAGAAAGCAACCGCTATCTCCCCATTTAAATTAGTAGTTCTCAATCTAGTAGTAATTTTGCTTCTCAGGATGCATTTGACAACATCTAGAGACATTTTTGGTTGTCACAACTGGAGATGGGGGAGGATGCTACTGGTATTTAGTGGGTAGAGTCCAGGGGGCTGCTGAACATTTACAGTGCACGTGGGTGCCCCCATGACAAAGACTTACCCGGCCCCAGATGTCAGTAGGGTGGCAGTTCAGAAACCCTGACTTAAAGAGTTGAAAAATATTTATTGACATTTCTTTTCTTCTTGAGCTCATTAATAAGGAGGCTGTAGTGCAGGGTTCCCATGATGTCCTGGCCCGTTCTGGAATTCCCCACAGTATCACCATGTGTGGAGGGGAAGATGTGCCCTCTTAGGGCCCCTGCCGTGGAGGAAACGAATGGACCCTTTACTGGGCATTTGCAGCATGTATTACACATATGATCACATTGAATTCCAGGGTCTTGCTCTGTACCCAGGCTGGAGTAGAGTAACAGGATTATAGCTCACTGCAGTCTCAACCTCCAGGGCTCAAATGACCCTCCAGCCTCAGCCTTCCAAAGCACTGAGATTACAGGAATGAGCCACCTCACTTGGCTGACGTTTCTTTTTTTTTTTTTTTTGAGACAAAGTCTCGCTCTGTTGCCCAGGCTGGAGTGCAGTGGTGTGATCTCAGCTCACTGCAACCTCCACCTCCCTGGTATAAGCAATCTCCTGCTTCAGCCTCCTGAGTAGCTGGGATTACAGGCACACACCATGACAACCAGCTAATTTTTGTATTTTTAGTAGAGATGGAGTTTCACCATGTTGGCCAGACTGGTCTTGAATCTCCTGGCCTCAAGTGACCCACCCGCCTCGGCCTCCCAAAGTGCTAGAGTTATAGGCATGACCCATTGCGCCCAGCACCGACATTTCTTTTGGTTGGTTTCAGGCACCGTGAAGATGAGCTGTGCTGGTTCAAGGCTTTTGTTACCCACTCTTTAGCACCGTTTCTGATCTGCAGTTTACAGTACAGGGTGCTGTTGTCACTGCCCTGCCTCTTCAGTTTCAGATGATTGCACGAAAGTGGTGCTACCTTGTGACAGCCTGGCTTTCCATGGTTGTCCTTTCGGCAAGCAGCTGCAGGACCAACATTGTGGAGTGCTTGGGGTTTGCAGTACCCGGCCCATGCCACTCACCTGCTCTCAGTTGTAAAAAGTGGAGCATGTCGGTGTCATTTGAAGGAGCTTTGTTTGCAGGAGCCGTGAGAGAGCACAAGCCAGGATGAGTTAAGAAGGATGGAAATACTTGGGGTTTGGATTGGGATTTTTTTATGTTTGTTGGTTTTTTATTTGTTTGTTTTGTTTTGTTTTTTTGTGATGGAGTCTCACTCTGTTGCCCAGGCTGGAGTGCAGGGTGCAATCTCCGTACCCTGCAGCCTCCACCTCACGGGTTCAAGCGATTCTCCTGCCTCAGCCTCCCAAGAAGCTGGGATTACAGGTGTGCACCACCATGCCCGGCTAATTTTTGGATTTTTAGTAGAGACAGCATTTCACCATGTTGGCCAGGCTGGTCTCGAACTCCTGAGCTCAGATGATCCACCCACCTCTGCCCCACAAAGTGCTGGGATTATAGGTGTGAGCCACCGCACCTGGCCTGTTTGTTGGTTTTGAATTAAAAGTTTAGGGTTCTCAGGGGGGGCACGGTGGCTCACACCTGTAATCCCAGCACTTTGGGAGGTCAAGGTGGGTGGATTACCTGAGGTCAGGTGTTCAAGACCAGCCTGGTCAATATGGTGAAACCCTGTCTCTACCAAAAAAAAAAAATACAGAAATTAGCCAGGCCTGGTAGCTGCTGCCTGTAATCCCAGCAGCTCAGGAGGCTGAGCCAAGAGAATCACTTGAACCCAGGAGGTGGAGGTTGCAGTATGCGAAGATTGTGCTATTGCACTCCAGCCTGGGCAACAAGAAGGAAACTCCGTCTCAAAAAAAAAAAAAGTTTAGCGTTCTGGACTCTGAACTGCACACTCATATTGGAATTTAACAACCAAGATGATCCAAGTGACCCTTGTTGAGTAGGGAGTTGTTTCGTTTTTAAGCCTGGTTCTGTTGCTCTCTCATACCAAAGGTTTGCCATAGTTGCTATCGTCTCTACTGTGATGTCATGTAAATTGTTAGTACACATCCATTTTTTAAGAATAAAATGCGACTTAAAAAATAAAGCTGGCTGGGCACAGTGGCTCATGCCTGTAGTCTCAGCACTGACAGGCCATGGAGGGGAGCAGATCACTTGAGGCCAGAAGTTCAAGACCAGCCTGGGCAACATGATGAAACCCTGTCTATACATAAAATACAGAAATTAGTTCAGCATGGCAACATGGGTCTGTAGTCCCAGCTACTCAGAGGCCCAGCTACTCAGAGGCCGAGGTGGGAAAATTGCTTAAGCCCTGGAGGTCAAGGCTGCAGTGAGCTGTGATCACGCCACTGCACTCTAGCCTGGGTGACAGAGTGAGACTCTGTCTCAAAACAAAAAAGATGCATGTCTTTAATAGTGAAAGCTAAGAGCCAGTTTTCTGAATATTGGAGAGGAGATAGCATGGGCAGCGTTTCCCAGGCTTTTGGACAGCGAAACCCTCTTCCGTGGAACACCTCTTAGCAGCCAGTGTTGTGTGGAACGTACTTTGGGAATATGCAGTGGTAAGCAAAGGGGGACCAGGGTGTGTCCATCAGAGTGTTTGTGATGATCTCAGAGCTGGGCAAACACAAGCTCTATTTGTTTACTCAGCCTTTCATAGAAGACCAAGCAATAACTTCAGCCACTCAGTCACCCTGTGTGCTTTTCCTGAACACTTAGCTGTGATTTAAGCCTCTTCATTTTTATTTTTTCTAGGAAGACAGGACCATGCATTATTTCCTACAATATTTTATGAGACCCAAAAAAGTTCAGACTAATTTTAAGGAGAACAGAATGCATTTTTAATATAACACAATGGTAGATATATTTGTAGAAGATACAAAAAGAAATTCTCTGAGGGGTTTTTCGAGTGCCAACCTGGAGGCAGATGCGCAAATAGGCCCCGGGACTGTGACAGTAGACAGAGCGGAGCTGGCAGTAACTGCAGGTGGCATGGCCTGAACATCCGGTCTGTTCTCCCTCCTGGGCTGAGTTTCTTTCCTTTACTTTCCTCTTTCCTTTCGCCTTTCCTTTCCCCTTCCCCTTCCCCTTCCCCTTCCCCTTCCCCTTCCCCTTCCCCTCCCCCTCCCTTCCCTTCCCTTTTTCTTGCTCTGTCGCCCAGGCTGGAGTGCAGTGGTGCCATCTGAGCTCACTGCAACCTCCACCTCTCAGGTTCAAGCGATTCTCCTGCTTCAGCCTCCCAAGTAGCTGGGATTACAGGCACCTGCCACCACACCTGGCTAATTTTTGTATTTTTGGTAGAGATGGGGTTTCACCATGTTGGCCAGGCTGGTCTCAAACTCTTGACCTCAAGTGAATCACCTGCCTTAGCCCCCCAAAGTGCTGGGATTACAGGCGTGAGCCACTGCACCCGGCTAAGCTGTTTTTTTTTTCCAAGGGGACTCTCACTTCATTCTCACAACATCTCCATGAGGTCGAGGCTCTTTCCCCTGTCTTTTAGCTGAGCCCAGGCGTGCACCGCTGTTAAACTTGTCCTAGGTCCTGCAGCCAGGAGGCATCACAACCAGGATGTGGACACTGGGGCCGACTCTGGCAAGCTAGGAGAACCAACAGAGTCCCCCCGGGCTGGAGTTGCTCTCATTGTTTTCTGTGGTCTTTGCAGATAGGAAGCATGTGAGAAACTGAACCCTTTCAGGTAATGAATGAGTCACATCCTTCATTGGGCAAAATCCTTTAGGGAGAATGTGCCTCTGCTGTCTTACTGGTAGATGCTGGCTGTGTGCACTGTGGACAGGAAAGGGGCCGCAGTCAGCTACAGGGACACCACCGAACAGATGCGGGTCAGCGTCAGTGGAAAAACAAGCCCTGATCCACTGGTGATGCTGTTCCTCTAAAGGGTATGTGAGAAGGTGCTGACTTTGTGTCATGGGAGACCTAGATAAAGATAAGAGGCGAACAAATGCTCGGCCTTAGCACGAGAGCCCCTCAGAGTGGGAGTCAGCACATGCGGGTGCTGTGGGCTGACTGAAGAAGACTCCACTCCAGGCTTATGGAATTTGCAGGGTAGTAGGAGACCCTGGGCAAATAGATGTTGCCCTAGCATTTCTAAAGGCAAATGTCACTTGGCACCTTTCTGGCTGTGCTCAGATTGGTGATGTCTAATTGCTGAAGTCTTTGATCAGTCTCATCAGCTCGTGCTTGTTTTTGATACATGAATGGCTCTTTCTGCTTTTATATAAAGTGCTGACCTGCCCATCCCTCTTATGGTGGAACCTCCCTTCCATGAGCACCGCAGCATCTGTGGCTCCGCCAAGGTGGAGCCGGGTCTCTGCCCCGCCACACGCGACTACTTAGACACTTTTCACTGGCCAAGACACTGCACTGCCTGGTGACTTTCGTTTTAGCAAATCCAAGGTCAGTGTGACAGCCAGCAGGTGGACACACACAGCAGGGTGAGAGATGGCAGCGGCTCCCAGCGGTGAGGAAGGTGGGGGCTTCCCCAGCCAGGCGAATCCACTGTGATTCTTCACGCAGCATTCACAGAGCAGTGTGCAGCAGGACCCAGGAAGACGAGGCGAGCCCTTGAACCCTCTCCTCTCTCATCAACAGAACAGATGCTCTGCTTCTGAGACTGTCGCTGGTGGTCGGCAAAGAGGTGTTTTACACCGCCCTCTGGGGGAGCGTCCTGGCTAGCCCGTCCATCCGCCTCCCCGCCTCAGTCTTCGTGGTGGGCCACATCAACAGGGGATGCCCCCGGCCAGGAGCAGAAGTACATGCTGGGGACCAATCACCAACTCACGGTGGGTGCTATGCTCCTCTCGGGACATGGGGGAGGAGGCAACACGTGGGCACAGCGTCCTCATGGGCAGGTTGTCACTGAAGCTGCAAAGGGACATCCGGGAAAGGGAGGTGCACCAGGCTTGAGTCTGGGTCACGAGCTGCTTAGCAAGACAAGAAGGAGGCCTCGTGCAGTTGCGGATGGTGGTGGCATTTTTAACATACGCATTAATTTTTTTTTTGAGACGGAGTCTTGCTCTGTCACCCAGGCAGGTGTAGTGGCACGACCTTGACTCACTGCAACCTTCGCCTGCTGGGTTCAAGCAATTCTCCTCTCTCAGCCTCCCGAGTAGCTGGGACTACAGACACTTGCCACCACGCTCGGCTAATTTTTGTGTTTTTAGTAGAGATAGGGTTTCACCACGTTGCCAGGATGATCTCGAACTGCCTGCCTGGCAAGTAATCCACCTGCTGCAGCCTCCCAAAGTGGCACTAAGATTTGTATATTCAAATAAGTGTTCACACCCTCAGAGGTCCGTTCTGGAGGCCACCGGCTTTGCAGAAATGTGCTTAGCTGCACACGGCGCTCAGAAGGCCTCTGCTGCATTGGCGGGTCTTTATTTCCTTCCCCCTGTCCTGCATCACCGCGGCCACTGCCCACTCACACATGGAAACTGCCTCCTCCCTGCCCATCCTCCTCCTGCTCTCCTGTCTCCATTGGCTGCTCTCAAACCTAAATTACCGGGTTCCCCAGGTATCCATCTCCAGGCCCTTCAGGGGAAGCTCTTTTCTCAGGCAACAACATCCCTTTTCATGCCCTTAAAAATGGTAACCTCGGCCAGGTGCGGTGGCTCACATCAGTAATCCCAGCACTTTGGGAGGCTGAGGCGGGCGGATCACGAGGTCAAGAGATCGAGACCATCCTGGCCAACATGGTGAAACCACGTCTCTACTAAAAATACAAAAATTGCTGGGCCTGGTGGCACGTGCTTGTAGTCCCAGCTACTTGGGAGGCTGAGGCAGGAGAATTGTTTGAACCCAGGAGGCGGAGGCTGCTGTGAGCCAAGATCACGCCATTGCACTCCAGCCTGGTGACAGAGCAAGACTCCATCTCAAAAAAAAAATGGTAACCTCCCAGATCTTTGTCCCTTTTCCCAAACCTGCCTCTTGTTTTTGTGTCTTGCTGTCTGTCGCCACCTGGTGGTTTTTCCACACTTAAACCTTAAATTGTTCAGATTGAATTCACAGGTGAGAAGTTGTACAGCTGGTGTCAGTTACCCCTCTGAGTCCATTTCTCCTTGCAAAATGGGCGTTGTAGACCTGCCTCATAGGGTCTCTCTGAGGACAAGGTGGAAAAATGGATGAAAGGCACCTCGCACAGTGATCAGAACACAGGAGATCCCGATGAACATGTTCCTTTCCTTCCCCGTCAGTACCCCCTTCGTCTCTTTCTCTCCAGTGTCTCGGCCCTGCTCTGGCTTCTTGTCTCTTACTCTTGGGTCTAACTGGTTTTTCCCCCATCCTACCCTCTCCCCCCTCCCGTCCTTATCAACTGCTAAGAAATTTGGTTCTCCAAAGCCTAGCTTTGCTTATATGTATCCTGTGCTTTAAAAATATCTAACTTCCCAGCTGGGTGCAGTGGCTCACGCCTGTAATCTCAGCACTTTGGGAGGTCGAGGTAGGTGGATCACTTGATGTCAGGAGTTCAAGACCAGCCTGGCCAACATGGTGAAACCCCATGTTTACTACAAAATACAAAAACTAGGCTGGGTGCAGTGGCTCACGCCTATAATCCCAGCACTTTGGGAGGCTGAAGCGGGTGGATTACCTGAGGGCAGGAGTTCAAGAACAGTCTGGCCAACATGGTGAAAACCTGTCTCTACTAAAAATACAAAAATTAGCCGAGCATAGTGGTGGGCGCCTATAGTCCCAGCTACTAAGGAGGCTGAGGCAAGGGAATCCCTTCAACCAGGGAGGTGGAGGTTACAATGAGCTGAGATTGCACCACTGCACTCCAGCCTGGACGTCAAAGTGAGACTCCATCTCAAAAAAAAAAAAAAAAATTAGCAGGGCACGGTGGCAGGTGCCTGTAATCTCAGCTACTCAGGTGACTGAGACATGAGAATTGCTTGAACCCAGGAGGCAGAGGTTGCAATGAGTCAAGATCATGCCACTGCACTCCAGCCTGAGTGACAGAGCAAGACCCTATCTCAAAAAATAAAATAAAAAATGAAAATATCTAACCTCCCATTGCCACCAGCTATAGTCCAAGCTCAAAAGCATCCTCACCATCTGCTCCTAGCCACAGCACCTCACTCTTCCCTGCAGGCCCCGCGCTCCCACACAACTACCACAGGGCCTGGCCTCACGGTGCCTTTGCTCTTGGCCATTCCCTTCTGTCCCACTGGCTGTTCATTCCTGCCCTTCTTCACAGTCTCAGGGTAGCTCCTTCCTGTCCTTCAAGCCCAGCTTTCTTCCCATGGAGCGTCATTGTTCTCTGCAGTTAAAAGAGTTCTCCTCTTCTGAACTCTGAGCATTTGTCTTTGGCTGTAATTTCTTAAGCATCTCTAGTCTACCTATCTGTATTCCGAAAAGACACTCAAAATATCTACTGAATTGATCAGGAAGTATTTTCCCATGTGTCTTCAGAGCTTTAGTTTAACCTAAGATGTCTGTTGAATCCTTTCTGGGTCGTAGAATTTGAGATCTTAGAACCCGGCCATCTGGTCCAAACCCCTCCAGCTCTCACGTGGAACGGTGAGGTCTGCGGCTGAACATCTTCGCCGACGTCACACAGCCTGCCGGCCTCGAGAGCTACAACCCACACTCTCCTGACCTGTGGCTGCAGGTTCTCTCCTGAGTGATATAACACAGGAGTTTCAAGATTCCTAGGAAAGGTTACTTTCATTTTTATAGCCATAGAAGTAGCCTGAAAATGCTAATGCTGTTTGATCCTTTACAGGTGAAATCTTTGTGTGCCTCCCTGTTGGACTCAAATGTTCTTGTGCAAAGAAATAATCTGGAAATTGTTCTGTTTTTCTTCCCGTTTTACACCTGTCTGGTAAGTCATTTGTACTCTTCTGGTAAGTCACTGGGGTTTCCCAAGGGGTGGGATATAGTTCTCAAGCAGTTTTTGTCGTAAGAAGACAGCTCAGCCACTCATGGGCATTATTTGCTGGTAGCCAGTGAAAAGTCCCTGTTCATTTTTGCAAGGATAGAGTTTTCATTGCACATATTGAATAGCTTCTTCCATTGGTAATGTACGAGGAACCAACCCTTTCTGAGATAGAGCTTTGTAGACCAACAAGGAAGGGCTGCATGTCAAAAAGCCAGCAATCTACCCTATCCTTCCCTTGCAGTAAAATCTCTGTCCTTCTAATAGGATCCCAGTGAGCGAGCCATCCCCCTCCTCAGATCTGACATCGTGCGCATTCTCTCAGCCGCCACCCAGACCCTACTGAGAAGGGACATGTCCCTGAACAGAAGACTCTATGCGTGGTTACTAGGTACTGAGCAGTATGTAGCCTTTTAAAGTCAAATTTAACGTGAAACCTTTTAGAGCTGACTTCCGGAATAAGATTTGGTCTTGATGATGTATTTCTGAATCATGAGGTGTGGAAAGATACCACAATGACTAAATATGGCGCTGGTCAGTTGACGTCTGCTGTCTACACACAGTTATTTTGCAGAATTTTTTTTTTTAAAAAAGGGGAAATAATAAGTGGGATTTTTAAAATGCCAACTGAATTCCATTTTAAGAGCTTGAAATACCACCAAAAACTGGTAGCGAAACCTCATTCAAGTAGAAGCCTGTTGCTATGGAGAAGTTTCATAAGATGAGGGTATATCGTGGAGAAAACTTACAAATATTGTGGGAGATGTGTAAATAAAGAAGGAGGTTTAGTATGAGTGGAAATGTTTTGGGAGACTTTTGGATAACTTTGGAGATCACGAGAGCCCCTGGGCCGTGATTCTGTGTGTTTTGCAGACTGCCTATACATTTGTTGGCAAAGGCCCTTGACTGTTGGTCAGAAGGCCTCCAGGAGACGGAGTCTAGGAAATTGCAGCCTAAAAGATAACACGTTTATGAATTTTCTCAAGTCTGATATTCACGCACCTAAGAAAAGGTGGTATGCAAAACGATTGTGACAAGACTTCACAGCTCTGATTAACTCTCAACATTTAGATCTTTTTTTTTCTTTTTTGAGACGGAGTTTTGCTCTGTTGCCCAGGCTGGAGTGCAGTGATGCAGTCTCAGCTCACTGCAACCTCCACCTCCCGGGTTCGAGCAATTCTCCTCCTCAGCCTCCCAAGTAGCTGGGATTACAGGCGCCCACCACCACGCCCGGCTAATCTTTGTGTTTTTAGTAGAGATGGGGTTTCACCATGTTGGCCAGGCTGGTCTCAGACTCCTGACCTCAGGCAGTCTGCCCGCCTCCGCCTCCCAAAGTGCTGGGATTACACACCACCATGCTCAGCCTAGCATTTAGATCTTATCAAAGATCTGTACCAAAGATCTTACCAAAGTCAGGAAGTCCTCTTCAATCCTCCTTCCTTCCCTTCTCCCCTAGTTATAAAACTTTCAAAAGTCATTGCATGGAAGCTTACTAAGGATTTTAAGAAGACTATTTATAGACTCTTTAAGGATTTATATGTAAAGGATGATTTTGTTAAATGCACAGCTCTGCTTCTATGGGACTTGATTTGCTGTGTGGAGGACACTGGGTCCGACTGCAGCGCCAGCTCTGACTCACTTAGTTGCAGCCCCAGGAGCCTGCCTGTACAATGAGGATGCACTTCCTTGCCCAGAGAACCTCGAAGACTTATCCAAGGCTCCAACTGATGGGAGCATGTGCATGAGAATACCTCGATCTCACATAATGCTGGACAAATAAACATGGGTTTTAAAAAATGATCCCTATCACGGTGGCTCACGCCTATAATCCCAGCACTTTGGGAGGCTGAGGCAGGTGGATCACCTGAGGTCAGGAGTTCAAGACCAGCTTGGCCAACGTGGTGAAACCCTGTCTCTACTAAAAAACACAAAAATTAGCCAGGCATGGGGGCATGTGCCTGTAGTCCCAGCTACTTGGGAGGCTGAGGCAAGAGGATCACTTGAACCCGGGAGGCGCAGGTTGCTGTGAGCCAAGATTGTGCCACTGCACTCCAGCCTGGGCGATAGAGTGAGACTCTCTCTCAAAAAAAAAAAAAGATCCTCAGCCAGGTGCAGTGATTCATGCCTGTAATCTCAGCATTTTGGGAGGCCAAGGCAGGAGGATCACATGAGCCCAAGAGTTCAAGATCAGCCTGGGCAACCTAGTAAAACCTTGTCTCTACTAAAACTCAAAAAAATTTGGCCGGGTGCAGTGGCTCACGCCTGTAATCCCAGCACTTTGGGAGGCTGAGGCAGGCAGATCAGTTGAGGCCAGGAGTTCCAGACCAACCTGGCCAGTATGGTGACACTCCATCCCTACTAAAAATAACCGGGTGTGGTGGTGGATGCCTGTAGACTCAGCTGCTCGAGAGGCTGAACCAGGAGAATCGCTTGAACCCAAGAGGTGGAGGTTGCAGTGAGCTGAGATCATACCACTGTGCTTCAGCCTGGGTGATAGTGAGACTCTGTCTTAAAAAAAAAAAAAAAATTAACAGAGTGTGGTGTCATGCACCTATAGTCTCAGCTACTCAGGAGACTGAGGCCAGAGGATCGCTTGAGCATGAAGGTGGAGGCTACAGTGAGCTCTGATCATGCAGCTGCACTCCAGCCTGGGTAACAGAATGAGACAATGTCTCAAAAAACAAAAAAAAGATTAGCATTTCATTAGATGCTTATAATCATGCTTGTAAAAGACAGGGTGAATTCTTAGAGCAAACTAAATGGAAGCCCATTGAGATGGAATTCTGCCTGTCTGAGAGTTAGCCACACCATTGTCAGAGGGAAAAAATATGACTTGGTCTTTCTGGATCTGATTTTGGTTTTCCGTCAGAGGAATGATATTTTTAAAAACATTGGAGCGAGACTTTTGCACAATACGATATCCTTTAAAAGCGTAGCTCTCTTTACAGCACGGCACTTGTTCTTTTATAGGCTCCGACATTAAAGGAAACACCATTGTGCCAGAATCTGAAATCTCAAATTCCTATGAAGACCAGTCATCTTACTTTTTTGAAAAATACTCCAAGGATCTTTTAGTTGAGGTAAGGCAGCATTTCTGGAAAGTTCAGGGCATACCTCATCACGCTTCTCCAGTGGATTTCTTTGGGAGACTTCCATGTAGGCCCTGGGCACGTTCCTGGGCCCCTGGTTTGGGGAGCTGCAGTGTATTTGTTGCATGGTGAGTAACTGGTTTTCCCTCTGTCCCAGAGTACTGGACAATTAGAATAGCCAGTGATGTTGTTACACTTTATGCTCTACGATAGTCTAATATGTGGCTTTTTAAAAATAAATAGGGTCTGGCTGAGATACTGCATCAGAAGTTCCTAGATGCTGATGTGGAGGAGCGCCATCACACATACCTGAAGCCTTTCCGTATCCTCATCAGTCTTCTTGACAAGCCAGAAATAGGTAATGTTGGAATTGCTGCTGCCATCCTATGCCAGATACAGGTGACCTGTTTTCAGGGAAATAAAACACAGTGGGATACAACCAAAGCATTTTTTGAATATAATGTCATCTTTGGAATTTCAGACCTTTGAAACTGTTAGGTTACATGGTTCAGTGATCATATCTGTGGTCACTTAAACATTTTGCATGGCGGATCACACCTGTAACCACGCCTGTAATCCTAGCACTGGAGCTCATGGATTTGAGACCAGCCTGGATTTGAGACCAGGCTGAAAAGCCATGTTGACAAACCTCATCTCTACAAAAAAAAAATCCAGGCCTGGTGGAGTGTGCCTGTAGTCCCAGCTACCAAGTGGCTGAGATGAGAAGATAACCTGAGTCCAGGGGTCGAGGCTGCAGCGAGCTGTGATTGCACCACTGCACTCCAGCCTGGGCGACAGAGTAAGACCCTGTCTAAAAAAAAAAAAGTTTTGCACAATAATTTGAAAATTTTTGTCAGGAAAATACCTCTGAGCTCCTATCGTGTCTACAGAACATATGTGGTATTTCTTTTTAAGACTGTTTCTTCAGTGTCTTACTTAAAATGACCTTCGGTCTGATTTTCAGTAAGTAGGGGACCCCCTCCAACTTTTTGCCTTGGGATCCTGGGTAAGCCACTTCTTTTCACTGTGTACATTAAAAACATTTTTACTGTAAAATGAAAGAGGTTGAACTAGACTCTGGTCACCAGAGGCTCCCCTCTTAGATACCACAGTCCTTTGAGCATAGGTTGAGAAAAGTGACCTTCCCCTCCCTCACTTTATTTTTATTTATTTATTTTTATTATTATTATTATTATTTTTGAGACAGTTTCACTCTCGTTGCCCAGCCTGAAGTGCAAAGGCACAATCTGGGCTCACTGAAATCTCTTCTCCCGCGTTGAAGCAGTTCTCCTGCCTCAGCTTTCCCAGTAGCTGGGTTTACAGGTGCCTGCCACCACACCCAGCTAATTTTTGTATTTTTAGTAGTGACGGGGTTTCGTCATCTTGGTCAGGCTGGTCTTGAACTCCCAACCTCAAGTGATCCTCCTGCCTTAGCCTCCCAAAGTGCTGGAATTACAGGTGTGAGCCACTGTGCCCAGCCCTCTACCTCACTTTAAAAAGAAATTTGCAGCCGGGTGCGGTGGCGCCTGCCTGTAGTCCCAGCTATTCAGGAGGCTGAGGCTGGAGGATCTCTTGAGTCCAGGAGTTCTGGGCTGTAGTGCGCTATGCCGATGGGGTGTCTGCACTAAGTTTGGCATCAATATGGTGACCTCCCGGGAGCAGGGGACCACCAGGTTGCCTAAGGAGGGGGTGAACCGGCCCAGGTAGGAAATGGAGCCGGTCAAAACTCCCGTGCTGATCAGTAGTGGGATCGCACCTGTGAATAGTCACTGCACTCCAGCCTGGGCAACCTAGCGAGACCCTGTCTCTAAAAAAAAAAAAAAAGAAAGAAAGAAAGAAAGAAATTTGCGGCCGGGTTTGGTGGTTCACGCCTGTAATCCTAGCACTTTGGGAAGCTGAGGTGGGTAGATCACCTGAGGTCAGGAGTTCGAGACCAGCCTGGCCTACATAGGGTGTGGTGGTGCACACCTGTAATCCCAGCTACTTGGGAGGCTGAGGCAGGAGAATTGTTTGAACCTGGGAGGTGGAGGTTGCAGTGAGCCAAGGTTGCGCCATTGTATGCCAGCCTGCGTGACAGAGTGAGACTCCGTCTCAAGAAAAAAAGAAATTTGCTACCATATTAGTTCACTGTAAGGTCTACATCTGCTTATGTGAGGCCCGTAGCAAGGAAACGATCCCCATCTCTTTTGTTGGATTTCAAGCCTGAGAATGTCATTTCAGTGCTCCAGGTGTGCCTACCTCGGGGAGCTGTTTGCAGAGAACAAGAAAGCTGAGGGCTGGCCAGGTGCGGTGGCTTGCGCCTATAATCCTGGCACTTTGGAAAGCCACGGTGGGCCTCACTTGAGGTCAGGGGTTCGAGACTATCCTGACCGATATGGTGAAACCCAATCTCTATTAAAAACACAAAAATTATCCGGATGTGGTGGCACATGCCTATAAATGCAGCTACTTAGATGGCTGAGTCAGGAAAATCGCTTGAACCTAGGAGGCAGATGTTGCAGTAAGTTAAGATTATGCCAGTGCACCCCAGCCTGGGTGACAGAGTAAGACTGTCTGAGAGAAAAAAAGAGAGAGAAAGAGCTGAGGGCATTAGTGAAGGGGTTGCCTCTCTCTGGCCTTAGGATGGAGGCCCTTCGCTTATCCATTCAAAAGCACAGGGCATCTGCCATGTGGCAGGGACGGTGCCAGGGTCTAGAGGGACAAAGGTGAGCAGCTTCTCATGAAGTTATAGGGAAGGGGAGACTCCATGTTCCCGGAGTGTTTTCACTGTTTATGAATAATAACCACAGCTGACATTTTTTGAGCAATTACTTTGTGCTAGGTGATATGCATACATCCTTTTATATCCGTCTGCACACACACTTCCGTCCCTCCAACAACACCGAGGTGGGTACTCCCGCTACGTCTGTTTGACAGATGGAAAGACTAAGGTTGGGCAGGGGTAGGTCATTTGCTAAGGGCCACTCAGGAGCCTAAGCTCGGTTTCTCAGCACTCTCAGCACTCCCTGATGCTTACCTGATTGCGTTAGAGAAACCCTACCCCAGATGTTTACTTCCGTCACCAAGGGGTGAACTTTTATTCCAAGACTTGAGCAGCTGTCGTCATTCTTAACCAAAGCCCAAGTATGAAGCGTTTGTTCTTCTAAGCTGTGCCCCTGATGTGCTGCCTCACGGGGTCTGCACTTCGTTCAGATTCCTCTTCCCATCTCTCCCCTCCCACCTCAAACCAAATAGATTTTCCTGCTAGTGTGAAGTAACTGCAGCTCTGAAAAGTCATGATTTAGTCCAAAAAGTGAACAAGTTATGTAAATGTATTGGGAGCTTGCTGTGTGACTTCAGGGAAGTATTAAAAGAAGAAAATATAATGTAGCACTCTGGAGATGTGTGTTTCATGTCAAAGCTGTGTGCCTTGGTGAGCCAAGTAAACGTTGCTGCTAACTTGGGCTCCAGGTCGAATTTTCTGGAAGCAAATGAATATTAGGATCCTGCCCTGTCATAACAGTCGTTTGATTTACTCTTTCTCATTTTTTAGCTGTCTGCAGGAAAACATACTCAGGAGGCAAAGGAGGTGATTATCTAGAACTAGGAGGCACAGGATGGCCGTTTGGTCCTGTCCATACTTTCTGTGGCTGGGCTTTAGCCATACCTCATTTCCTCCTCCATGAATCAAGGAAACAAAATTGCCCTCATTTTGGTAGCCAGCATTTAGCATTCTTATGCTGTAGATAAAATACACAGGAAGCCAATGCGGGTGTGGTGGCTCACACCTGTAATCCCAGCAGCACTTTGGGAGGCCGAGGTAGGCAGATCAGCTGAGGTCAGGAGTTCCAGACCAACATGGCAAAACCTGCCTGTACTAAAAATACAAAATGTAGCTGGGTGTGATGGCATGCACCTGTAATCCCAGCTACTTGGGTGGCTGAGGTGGGAGAATCGCTTGAACCCAGGACGCAGAGGTTGTAGTGAGCTGAAATCATGCCACTGCATTCCAGCCTGGGAGCCTGGGCAATAGAGTGAGACTCTGTCTCCAAAAAAATAATAATAGATTCTATCTTTAAAAAAATACTCAGGAAAATTAGCCTGAAAATAGTTCTCTCAGAGGCACATCCTTTTTTTTTTTTTGAGACAGAGTCTCACTCTGTCGCCGAGGCTGGAGTGCAGTGATGCAATCTCAGCTCACTGCAACCTACACCTCCCAGGTTCAAGTGATCCTCCTGCCTCAGCCTCCTGAGTAGCTGGGATTACAGGCACACACCACCACACCCGGCTAATTTTTGTATTTTTAGTAGAGATGGGCTTTCACCATGTTGGTCAGGCTGGTCTCGAGCTCCTGACCTCATGATCCGCCAGCCTTGGCAGCACTGTTCATGCCCAGAGTGCTGGGATTACAGGCGTGAGCCGCTGTGCCCGGCCTCAGAGGCTCACAAAACCAACATCTTTTGGTTTTGTGAAAAGAAAATGTAAAGGATTGGATTAATCCGCTTTTTTGCCAGTGATGACAGAGCTTTCATTTTCTCTGAATTCATTGTGTGTTTCTCCCTCCGGATACATGGGTGAAAAGTCAGGCCCTGAGCTCCCTGAGGGTTTCGATGTGTGGAGCGGAAATGCCCTGCCCAGCCCCTGCCTGGTTGGCAGTAAAGCTTCTCTAACGTGCAGCTGCTCCAGTTCTTTTGCGCCATGTTTCTCAGTGGTTCAGGATGGGTATCATTTCTCTTATGTTGCTCCAGCTCATGACTAAAGGAATTGAAGAAATTGACCTGCTCTGTGGATGTTTCTGTTGAGTAATGTCCCCGGCCAGCAGTTTATGCACACTTAACACACGTAGTCTGCGCTCTGTCTCCATCTAGCAGAATCTGCCTTGGGCAAGTTACTCAACCTCTCTGTGCTTCCATCTCCTTACGTGTCATCAGCAGTGTAGTATCTGTCCACATGGCTGTTACAAGGGTTTAATAAGCCAGTAGATGTTAAATGCTTAGAAGGGTGTCGGGAACGTAGGAAGTTCTGTCGGGGCCAGTGGCTCATGCCTGTAATCCTAGCACTTTGGGAGGCTGAGGCGGGCAGATCACCTGAAGTCAGGAGTTCAAGACCAGCCTGGCCAACACAGTGAAACTCCATCTCTACTAAAACACAAAAATTAGCCAGGCATGATGGCAGCTGCCTGTGGTCCCAGCTACTCGGGAGGCTGAGACAGGAGAACTGCTTCAACCTGGAAGATGATGGTTGCAGTGAGCTGAGATCACACCACTGCACTCCAGCCTGGGTGGCTAAGCGAGACTCTACCTCAAAGAAAATAAGAGAAAAAGGAAGGATGACCAGCACATAGAAAGTTCTACAAAAATGTTGGCTATTTTCATGAATGTTGTTTCCCCAGCTAAAGTTGTCACCACTGAAGTTTCTGTGTATTTTAGACTACATAAGATGTCTATGTACAGGTTTACTCTATGTATGTCTTATGTATATGTCACTTAATGATTTAAAAGGGATGTTAATCTGTTTCTGACCATCTTCTTTCTAATTTCAGGGCCTCAAGTGGTTGGGAATTTGTTTCTCGAAGTCATCAGGGCCTTTTATGCTTACTGCACAGATGCCCTTGGCTCTGATCTTAAACTGAGCTACACCCAGAGTGGAAATTCGCTGATAAGGTATGGGTCTGGCCTCGAACGTCACACGTGTCTCTCCCTCCCGGTGCTGTGATTTTCTTTTTTCCTTTCTTGTTTACTATAAATTGTGAAGTGGTAGAGAAAGTGGAGACGCAGCAGGTGAGACCATTGGTTAACATAATCAATGCCCTGAAGTCAGGCAATGGGAGTTGACTGTTCCCTACTGAGTAATGTGAAGAGTTTTGGTTTTGTTTTGTTTTGTTTTGTTTTCCCCAGAGACGGAGACTTGCTCTGTTGCCAGGCTGGAGTGCAGTGGCGCAATCTTGGCTCACTGCAACCTCCACCTCCTGAGCAATTCTCCTGCCTCAGCCTCCTGAGTAGCTGGTATTACAGGTGCCCACCACCACACCCAAGTAATTTTTGCATTTTTAGTAGAGACGGGGGTTTCACCATGTTGGCCATACTGGTCACGAACTCCTGACCTCATGATCTGCCTGTCTCGGCCTCCCAAAGCACTGGAGCACTGGGATTGCCGGTGTGAGCCCCCACATGCACAGCCTGTTTGTTTTTGAGACAGAGTCTCACTCTGTCACCCAGGCTGGAGTGCACTGGCACCGTCTCGGCTCACTGCAACCTCCACCTCCTGGACTCAAATGATTCTCCTGCCTCAGCCTCCTGAGTAGCTGGGATTACAGACTCCCATTACCATATCTGGCTAATTTTTATGTTTTTAGTAGAGGCAGAGTTTTGCCGTGTTTGCCAGGCTGGTCTCAAACTTGTGACCTCAAGTGATCTGCCTGCCTTGGCCTCCCAAAGTGCTGGGGTTACAGGTGTGAACTACCGAACCCAGCCTTTTTCAGTATTTTTTAATGGCCTTTCAGTGGTACAGTTCTGCACGCATCTATGTACCTGTGCAAGGATTTCAGCAGGATAGATTTCTCGAATAAATTTCCTGAGCCATAGAAGATAAACATTTAAGACTGGGCGCTGTGGCTCAAGCGTGTAATTCCAGCACTTTGGGAGACTGAGGCCGGTGGATCACTTGAGGTCAGGAGTTCTAGACCAGCCTGGCCAACATGGCAAAACACCATCTCTACTAAAAATACAAAAATTAGCCAGGCCTAGTGGCAGGCACCTGTAATCCCAGCTACTCAGGAGGATGAGGCAGGAGAATCGCTTGAACCTGGGAGGCAGAGGTTGCAATGAGCCGAGATCATGCCACTTCACTCCAGCCTGGGCAACAGAGTGAGACTCTGTCTCAGAAAAAAAAAAGATAAACATTTAGAATTTTGGCTAAATTTCCCTGCCACATATCTGTGTACCATGTTATTCCACCAGTAGAATATGGACTAAAACTATTTTTTCCGTACAATTTCTTTTTACCATAGCTCTGAAAAAAAATTTTTTTTTTTTTGAGACAGAGTCTCACTCTGTCACCCAGGCTGGAGTGCAGTGGCGCAGTCTCAGCTCACTGCAGTCCCCGCCTACCGGGTTGTAATCACAGCACTTTGGGAGCCTGAGGCGGGTGGACCAACCTGGCCAACACGGTGAAACCCTGTCACCACACCTGGCTCTGAAATTTACTTTTGAGAGACTGTATCAATATAAATATTGTGTAGGATGGCATTATGCAAACACTTTATAAAAACAGTAATATTTTCATTTTTATCAGGGTATGTCAGCTTCTCTAAAAATAAGTTGCAGATGGTGAAATGAGTTAGTTTTTTGGACACTTTGTAATTCAGGATTTTTTTTATGGACATATGTATTCATGCCCTCTCCTCCTTTTACAGTGCAATCAAAGAAAACAGAAATGCCTCTGAGATTGTCAAAACAGTAAATTTGCTGATCACTTCTCTAAGCACAGACTTTCTCTGGGATTATATGACAAGGTGTTTTGAGGAATGCTTTAGGTAAGTATGTGGTTCAGGAATACAGAATATTTAGGAAGGATGAGAGGATTTAACAATTTTGTAGCTGCTTAGAATGGTCAGATTATGTATAAGTAGCTGAAGCTGGGTGGTCTTTCCTGAGTTTTAAAATTCAACTAAAACAGGATTGGAAAGAATTCACTTAAGATTCTAGCAGAATAAAAACATCTCCAATAAGAAGGTTCACATAATCTTTGCCATGTAATTCTGAAGCTGCTTGAAAAGTCTAACTTTAGAAAATCCTCAGTGCATTTTCTGGTTACATTCATCAAATCAGCTTTCCTCTCCTGGCTGTCTGATCTATTGAAAGCAGCTTAGTTTTATGGCTCTGTATAGAGTGTTTTTGAAACCTTCAGTTTTGTTAAATTCTTACTGAACTTAATGTATAACTGGTCAGATAAAAGCATTCATGTTTTAAGCTACTATAATCAGCTTTTCCATCTGTTGTAACTGGGTGAATTGTACCACCTCTAAATTGTGTGCAGTGGCGTGCCCTGGGAACTCCATGCTTTCCTGGAGAGGCCTTTCCCATGCCATTTTCTTTACGGGAGGAATAAGGTCATGTCTCAAACCCTGTTTTGTCCTGTGAGGCATGCTCTAAAACTTATTTCTTGTTCATCTCCACTGTAATAATGCTCTCGGCTCTCACAGTCTTAACTCTCAGCTGCTACCACTACACTTTTCTGCCCAAATAAGCTTACAGCCCTGGGATGAATAAGTTAATTGCAATTGAATCCACAGGCAACAGCAAGGCCATATTATATTGAGGTTAGAATATGCTTTGGTCAGCCTGGTTTTTATTTTATTTATTTTATTGTGTGTGTGTGTGTGTGTGTATTTAGATGAAGTCTCTCTGTGTCATCCAGGCTGGAGTGCACTGGCATGATCCCAGCTCACTCCAGCCTCCACCTCCTGACTCAAGCAATCCTCCCATCTCAGCCTCCCAAGTAGCTGGGACTACAGGCGCATGCCAGCACACCCAGCTAATGTTTGTATTTTTAGTAGAGATGTGGTTTCACTATGTTGACCAGGCTGGTCTCAAACTGCTGGCCTCAAGTGATCTGCCTGCTTTGGCCTCCCAAAGTGCTGGGATTACAGGCATGAGCCGCTGCATCCGGTCATCCTGGTTATTAAAAAAAAAAAAAAAAGAATAGAATGTTTCTATCCAGATAGAGCTGACTCTCCACCTTCCCAACATTTTGTCCTCCTTTCATCCCAGAGTTAATCACTGTCCTGAGATTAATGTCTGTCTTCAGTATAACTTGGCTTTGCTGTTGCCTGTGGATGCAATTACAGTTCATTCATTCCAGGGTTATGGGATGAGAAGCAATAGATACTTTTTAACTTACCTATTTATCTAGTACCCTGTTTATTTAAAAAGAAGTGTTGAGGTCCCTTCTCTCTTCCTCGGCACTGCCTACGGAGGTAGCAGCGATCTCCTCCTCGGCATCATGGCTGCCCTTAGACCCCTTGTGAAACCCAAGATTGTTAAAAAGAGAACCAAGAAGTTCATCCGGCACCGGTCAGACCGATATGTCAAAATTAAGCGTAACTGGCGGAAACCCAGAGATATCGACAACAGGGTTCATAGAAGGTTCAAGGGCCAGATCTTGATGCCTAACACTGGTTATGGGAGCAACAAGAAAACAAAGCACATGCTGCCCAGTGGCTTCCGGAAGTTCCTGGTCCACAACGTCAAGGAGCTGGAAGTGCTGCTGATGTGCAACAAATCTTACTGTGCTGAGATCGCTCACAATGTTTCCTCCAAGAACCGCAAAGCCATCGTGGAAAGAGCTGCCCAGCTGGCCATCAGAGTCACCAACCCCAGTGCCAGGCTGCGCAGTGAAGAAAATGAGTAGACAGCTTATGTGTTTAAATAAAACTGGCATCTTCCTTCCTTGAAAAAAAAAAAAGAAGTGTTGAATTTCAGTATAAGATAAGCAACTAACAACAGTTGATTGGTGGAGTTACACATCTCTTCAGAAGCTGAAGTGTTCTAGGCAACTCAGGTGCTGATAAACTCCTAGGTATTACTCCTGGGTATTGCTGATAAACTCCTGATGTTACTTGGAGAGACATTGTCTCAGGCCACTCCTATAGCAGATCGAACAGCAGTGTGGACTGTGGTGTCCTCCAGCCTAGCCTCGTTCTCTTGGAACGGGCCTTTGGGCTTGGACTGGGGACCTGGGATTACATCTGTCGACGCACTCCAGGTCTCCTGGGTGTGGAGTGCCCACATGGGTATGGGACCACCCACATCTGAATCAGTAGAGTTCAATCAGAGGGAACCTGTTTTGGACACCAACAGATTCAAGACACTTACTAACATTTCTCCATGTTAGATAGTTTCAGTCAACAAAAGTTAGTTATCAGAACTACAAAAGCTGTCTTTCATTATGTTTGGAGTAGAATAACATAAGAAATGCTTGGACTTAAGGCAGGAAGAGTTTTTTTGTTTTTGTTTTTGTTTTTTTTTGAGACTTGCTCTGTCACCCAAGCTGGAGTGCAGTGGCACAATCTTGGCTCACTGCAACCTCTGCCTCCCGGATTCAAGCAATTCCCATGCCTTAGCCCTCTAAGTAGCTAGGACTACAGGCATGCGCCACCACACCTGGCTAATTTTTTATATGTTAGTAGAAATGGGGTTTCACCATGTTCCCCAGGCTGGTGTAAGCTCAGACAATCTGCCCATCTCAGCCTCCCAAAGTGCTAGCATTATAGGCGTGAACCACCATGCCTGGCCAAAAAAATTGATTTTTCTCTGCTGCGATTTATAGACCAGTAAAGCAGCGTTACAGCGTGAGGAACAGCGTCAGCCCTCCCCCAACCGTCTCAGAGCTCTGTGCCCTCCTGGTCTTCCTGCTGGACGTCATTCCCTTGGTGAGTGCTTGGGAAGAGGCGGCTCAACACCTGCTGTTGTTTACATTCTTTTTTTTTCTTTAATTTTTGTTTATTTATTTATTTTTTGAGACGGAGTCTTGCTCTGTCGCCAGGCTGGAGTACAGTGGCGAATCTTGGTGTTGTTTACATTCTTACTGGTGGTGTTGGCCTGCCTCATCAACCTCACTTTACTGAAAATGTTTTATTTACATAAATAAGCAACACTTTTGATGTTTGTTTTGGCATAAAATATATAGCTGGATATAATCTCTTATATTCTTAGTGTCTTATTTAAAAGGGGCTATAACTTTTGGGCCAGTTGTAAGTGGGCTAAGCTGAAGTTAAGTTAACCAGCCAATGAACTGGGTATCATCCCTGTATTACAGTTATTTTAGGGTAAGAGTCAATACATTTCCTAATTAAAATTGTGCTATTGGCTAATTTTCTCGAAGGAAACTAATTTCCTTAATATAGAAACGTGCCAATTTTATTTTCTATTAGAAAGCATAAAGCCACTTGTGAGGAGAGAAATAACATCCTCAGTTTGTCCAGATCAAATTAAAATATTGAGCCTAGCACTGTGGTTTGCGCTCATAGTCCCAGCTACTCCGGAGGCTGAAGCAGGAGGATTGCTTGAGCCCAGGAGTTTGAGACCAGCCTGGACAGCATAACATGATCCAGTCTCAAAGAAAAAACAATAGAAATGATTTTTTCTTTTCCTTTTTTTTTTTGAAAGGGAGTTTTGCTCTTGTTGCCCAGGCTGGAGTGCAATGGCACAATCTCGGCTCACTGCAACCTCTGCCTCCCAGGTTCAAGTGATTCTCCTGCCTCAGCCTCCTAGGTAGCTGGGATTACAGGCGCCCACCACCACACCCAGCTAATTTTTTGTATCTTTAGTAGAGACAGAGTTTCACCATATTGGCCAGGCTGGTCTCAAACTCCTGACCTCAGGTGATCCACCAGGCTCGGCCTCCCAAAGTGCTGGGGTTACAGCATGCCCAGCCTCTTTCTACCATGCCCAGCCTCTTCTCTTTTTTTGAGATAAGCTCTCACTCTGTCGCCCAGGCTGGAGTGCAGTGGCATGGTCTCAGCTCACTGTAGCCTCATCCTCCCAGGCTCAGGCAATCCTCCCACTTTTGCCTCCCAAGTAGCTGACACCACAGGCATGCGTCACCAAATCTGGCTAATTTTAGAATTTTTTGTAGAGATGGAGTCTCACTGTGTTGCCCAGGCTGGTCTCAAAGTCCTAAGCTCAAGCAATCTGCTTGCCTCAGCCTCCCAAAGTGCTGGCTGGGATTACAGGCATGAGCCACTGCACCAAGCCTTGTTTTGTTTTCTGTTTTGAAAATTAACGTGAAATTTGTGCCCTAAAAAATTGAATTAGATGCCATTTTGAGATGCATTGTTTTTCTGATTGTAAACTGACAATGTGTGGATTAACCTATGTGTTTATTTCACAGGAACTTTACTCTGAGGTGCAAACTCAGTATCTCCCTCAGGTGCTTGGCTGCCTGGTACAGCCTCTTGCTGAG
This sequence comes from Ateles fusciceps, assembly GCA_036589455.1. Taxonomy (NCBI): domain Eukaryota; kingdom Metazoa; phylum Chordata; class Mammalia; order Primates; family Atelidae; genus Ateles; species Ateles fusciceps. The sequence continues at coordinate 18,476,180 of JAZHEH010000222.1, forward strand.
GACATGGAGGCCTTAAGTTTACCTGAACTCACGCATGCCTTGAAGACGTGTTTCAAGGTGCTCAGCAAAGTCCAGATGCCACCTTCCTACCTCGACACAGAGTCCACCAGCAGAACCTCGGTGTGTGCTCTGAGGGGCGGAGATGATTCTGGGGGCTAAAAGCAGCCTATGCCTTCCTGGGAGTAGAAAATCTTTAGGTTAGTTAGGATGGGAATGAAGGCGAGGAGATACCAGGCAATATGTCAAACGTGCTTGTAAAACCCTCACTTTAAAAGGTTTTAGCACCTGGCACGGTGCAATGGTTCATGCCTTAATACCAACACTTCCGGAGGCTGGGGCAGAAGAATTGCTTGAGCCCAGGAGTTCAAGACCAGCCTGGGCAACACAGCAAGACCTCCTCTCTACAAAATAAAAATTAGGCCAGGCGCTGTGGCTCATGCCTATAATCCCAGCACTTTGGGAAGCCAAGGCAGGTGGATCTCCTGAGGTCAGGAGTTCAAGACCAGCCTGGCCAACATGGCAAAACCCCATCTCTACTAAAAATACAAAAAATTAGCCAGGCGTGGTGGCACACACCTGTAATCCCAGCTACTCAGGAGGCTGAAGCAGGAGAATCACTTGAACCCAGGAGGCAGAGGTTGCAGTGAGCCAAGATCACGCCACTATACTCCAGCCTTGGTGACAGAGCAAATTCTGTCTCTAAACAAATAAATAAATAAGCCAGGCATGGTGGTGTGCACCTGTAGTTCCCTCTTCTCAGGAGACTGAGGTGGGAGGATCACTTGAGCCCGAGAGGTTGAGGCTGCAGTGAGCCGTGATTTCACAGCTGCACTCCAGCCTGAGTGAGAGCAAGACCCGGTCTCTACAAAAAAAAAAATGTTGAAGTTTTAGCACCCTTTGTTTCACCTGCCTGCTCCGTAACTGCAGGTAGTGGTTGGATGTAGTTAATAACTACATGACTACAGTTAATGGGCCAGTTATAACCAGCCTTGTAGACTGCATTATGTGTATGTTTGTAGCATGTGACTGGTTATTTCGAATATAAGCGGGATGAGGTACTGGAGTAATTTGCCGGGGCTGCCATAATAACATACCACAGACTGGGTGGCTTCAACAACAGACATTTGTTCTCTCATGGTTCTGAAGGCCAGGGTCTGACAGGAAGCTGTCAGCAAGGTTGGCCCCTCCTGGGTGCATTGGGGAAAAAGAGTTTCTCATACCTTCCCCTAGCTCCTGGTGGTTTGCTGGCAATATTTGGCATTCCTCAGCTTGTCGAAGCATCACCCAGTCTCTGCCTTTGTGTTCACTTGGCCGTCAACCTGTGTGCATGTCTGTCTCTGTGTCCAGAGCTCCCCTTTTCATAAGGACACCAGTCCTGCTGGATTCGGGGCCCGCCCTAATGATCCTAATGGATCATCTGCAAAGACTCTATTTTCAAATTAAGGTCACATTCACGGGTACGAGGAGTTAGGACTCCAACATCTTTTTAGGAGACACAGTTCAACCCATAACATGCACCATTCTCTGACTTGCTTTACTTCTTTTTTGTTTTTGTTTTTGAGACAGAGTCTCTCTGTCGCCCAGGCTGGAGTGCAGTGGCGTTATCTCGGCTTACTACAACCTCCGCCTCATGGATTCAAGTGATTCTCCTGCCTCAGCCTCCTGAGTAGCTGGGATTACAGGTGCACACCACCACACCTGGCTAATTTTTTGTATTTTTAGTAGAGACGGGGGTTCACCATGTTAGCCATGCTGCTCGAACTCCTGACCTCAGGTGATCCACCTGCCTTGGCCTCCCAAAGTGCTGGGATTACAGGCATGAGCCACTGTGCCCAGCCCTTAACTTTTCATTCGAATAATATTTTGGAAACATCTTTGCATAACAGAATATAAAAAGGCATTTATTCTTTTTCACTCTGCATAATGATCTATGATGTGAGTTTATAATTTCTTCAGCGATTTCCCTAGATATTATTTAGGTTATTTCTAGCTTTTCACTGTTAAAAACAGTGCCGCGGTCAGTCTTACAACTTGTCTGTGGGGGTTAGTGTCCCTGAAGGATACATTCTTAGCCATGAATTGCAACCAGACAGCACACATGGTCCTTGTACACCATGAGAGATGTTGCCAAATTGTCTTCCAAAAAGACTGACGACGATGGTCCCACAAACAGTTGGACACCCATGCTTGAATTATTTTTATTTCGATGTTATCTAAGGATTTGAAAATTTTGCTCTTGAAGTCACTTCATTGAAGTGGCAGACAGGTATGTGAACAGACTAAAAATGGAGGCATTCTGAGAGAGAACTGTGTGTAGTGGTTGGTTTTGGAGGTAAATGAGCTGCCTGATAGGAATTGAATCTCAGTTTACAGACTAATTACAGACTGCCATCTCAATTTAGAAGTTTTCCTTTTTCTTCCTCTAGCTGTCCTAGCTATTGAGAAAAAATATCCTGATAATAGTAATTATTTTATTTTATTTTTGAGACGGAGTCTCGCTCTGTTGCCCAGGCTGGAGTGCAGTGGCATGATCTCGGCTCACTGCAATCTCTGCCTCCTGGGTTCAAGTGATTCTCCCACCTCAGCCTCCTGAGTAGCTAGGACTATGGGCTCGCACCACCACACCTGGCTGATTTTTTGTGTGTGTTTTTAGTAGAGACAGGGTTTCATCATGTTGGCCAGGCTGGTCTCGAACTCCTGACCTCAGGTGATCCGCCTGCCTTGGCCTCCCAAAGTGTTGGGATTACAGGTGTGAGCCACTGTGCCCAGCCATGATAATTTGATGTAAAGCTTGGCTAGGCAGTGGCTCACACCTGTAATCTCAACACTTTGAGAAGCCAAAGCAGGAGGACTGCTTGGGCCCAGGAGTTTAAGAGCAGCCTGGGTAACATAGCAAAGCCCCATCTGCACAAAAAATTTAAAAAAAAAAAATTAGCCAGGCGTGTTAGTGTAGAACTGGGGTTCTGGCTATTCAGGCAGCCGAGGTGGGAGGATCTCTCAGCCTAGGCGGTTAAGGCTGCAGTGAGCCATGATCACACCATCGCACTCCAACCTGGGCAGCAAAGGGAGACCCAGTCTCGAAAAGAAAAGAAAGCTTAAGCATGAGTAGTCTACAAATATGAATAAGAATATGTTTAAAAATCACATACTGCCTTCACATTCTTCCCCACAGAGCATGGTGTTTTAAATGATAAAGAGTTTCAAATTTAATGTATTATCTAACAGTATAGGAAAAGAGAAAAGGTAGATTCATTGAAGGCTGAAGTGCCATCACTTTGGAAAAGCCACCATGCATGTGTGTGTGTGTGTGTGTGTGTGTGTGTGTGTGTGTGTGCCTGTGTGTGTATGTGTATACATGCATGTATATAAATATACATGTATGCATACTTTTTTTTGAGGAGACTCTTTATTCTAGCTTTCTCCTCTCTTTTTTGAGATGGAGTCTCACTCCTGTTGCTCAGGCTGGAGTGCACTGGTGCAGTCTTGGCTCCCTGCCTCCTACCTCCACCTCCCAGGTTCAAGCGATTCTCTTGCCTCAGCCTCCCAAGTAGCTGGGATTACAGGTGCCTGCCACCACGCCCAGCTAATTTTTAGTAGAGATGGGGTTTCACCGTGTTGGCCAGGCTGGTCTCGAACTCCTGACCTCAGGTGATCCGCCCGCTTCAGCCTCCCAAAGTGCTGGGGTTATAGTCATGAGCCACTGTGCCCAGCCTGTCCTCTTATTTTATTCCTTTTGTTTTTTCTTCTTTTTTTTTTTTGAGATGGAGTCTCACTCTATTGCCCAGGCTGGAGTGCAGTGGTGCGATCTCAGCTCACCGCAAACACCTGTCTCCCGCATTCAAGCGATTCTTGTGCCTCAGCCTCCCGAGTACCTGGGATTACAGGTGTGCGCCACCACGCCCAGCTAACTTTTGTATTTTTAGTAGAGATGGGGTTTCACCATGTTGGCCAAGCTGGTCTCAAATTCGGCCCACCTTAGCCTCCCAAAGTGCTGGGATTACAGGCTTGAGCCACTGTGCCCGGCCTTATTTTATTTCCTCATACCTTTATTTTATCCTCAGCTCAGTTTCATCACTCACATTTGTTAATGTGTCGGATACAATTCTCGCTCTGATGCCCAGAGAATTGTGGCAGGTGATCCACCTGCCTCAGCCTCCTGAAGTGCTGGAATTACAGGCTTGAGCCACCGCACTCGGCAGAAACAATTTTTAAACAACTTTTTTGAACTCTTAAAGGGGTTGTATATTTAGACGAAAATACAAGAAAAATAGGCCCAAAAGCCAGCCTCCCCCGAAAAGCATGTGGGGTGCACCAGCCTCCTCTTTGCCCCCAACCCCTCTCATTCCCCTGCTTTGGGTGCCTCCTAAATTTTATTAAACACTTGACACAAGGATTCTAGAGAGTGATGATTTTTAAAAACAGAACTGAAATACATTCATGATTTTAACTGATACTTGAATACCTTGGTGTTAAGAGATGCACAATTCACTTTTTATTTTGTAGAGTCCAGTAAAAGATGAAAACGGCAAAATAATTTTGGAAACCAAGGCAGTGATTCCTGGCGATGAAGATGGCTCATTTCCCCCTCTGAAGTCTGAGGACAGTGGGATCGGGCTCAGTGCCTCGTCACCAGAGCTCTCTGAGCACCTGAGGCTCCCTCGAGTTTCTCTGGAAAGGGACGACGTTTGGAAGAAGGGTGGGAGCATGCAGAGGACGTTTCTTTGCATCCAAGATTTAATCACCAACTTCGCCAGCAAGAACATTTTTGGAGTACAGCTAACAGTGTCAGGAGAAGAAAGCAAGGCCGAGGAGCCTGCAGGGAAGAGGGACAGGGGTGGGACTCAGAGCCTGGCAGCTGATAATTCCAGCAGGAAGAACTCGTGGGAGCCCAGGCCCATCACTGTGCCCCAGTTTAAGCAGATGCTTTCAGACTTGTTCACAGCGCGAGGGTCTCCATTCAAGACAAAAAGTTCAGAGTCGCCGTCGTCTTCACCCAGCAGCCCTGCCAGGAAAAACAGGGAAGAATGGGATGTTGAGCAGGTGGTCATTGACCTGGGGGGTTCCAGGGAGGAATGCAGGGAGGCCTTTGCCGCCGCCTGCCACCTGCTGCTGGACTGTGCCACCTTCCCCGTTTACCTGTCTGAGGAAGAGACTGAGCAGCTCTGTGAAACGCTCTTCCAGCTGCCAGGTAAGCGGCGTCTCTGCCGAAGTCCCTCTTTGGGAATCATAGGACTGGCGCTTGATGTCGGTTGAATGTCCCTTATCCAAAATGCCAGGGACCAAAAGTATTTTGGATTTGGGACTTTTTTCAGATTTTGGAATATTTGCCTTACACTTGGCAGTTCAGTATTCCTAATCCAGAAATCCAAAATCCGAGATGCTCCAGTGAGTATTTAATAATCAGGTTTCCGATTTGGGATTTGGGATTTTCAGATTAGAGATTCTCAGCCTGTATTTACTGACTCACTCAAATTGTGTCAGCCAAGAAGGCGCTATTGGCCTCATTTGTTCCATTCCTCATTTGTAATTAGTACATTTTTGGCTTGTGTCTTACTACATGGCGAAGTGGTAAGGATGGGGTCTGTATTTTTAAGCCTTGGGTGTCCAACACGGCCCGTCAGAAGACCTAGAACGTGAGTGGTGCTCAGTGGTAGTAACTAGACTATTTCATGATACTTGTTGATAAAGATTTGTTTGTTTGAGACAGGGTCTTGCTCTGTTGCCCAGGCTGGAGTATGGTGGCACCAGCTCAGCTCACTGCAGCCTCTGCCTCCTGGGTTCAAGTGATTCTCCTGCCTCAGCTTTCCCAGTAGCTGGGACTATAGGCATGCGCCACTATGCCCAGCTAATTTTTATATTTTTAGTAGAGACAGGGTTTCACCATGTTGGCCAGGCTGATCTCAAACTCCTGGCCTCATGTGATCCACCCACCTCGGCCTCCCAAAGTGCTGGGATTACAGGCGTGAGCCACCGCACCCAGCCAATATTTACCCATCGGTTTGCTAGGACTCCTCTAACAGAGTACCATAAATTCCGCCACAAGTCCAAGATGAAGGTGTCATCCGAGCCATGCTCCTCTGAGACTCCGGGTGAGATACTTTTTTGCCTCTTCAGCCTCTGGTGCTGGCCGGCAACGCTTGGGGCTCCTCAGCTTGCATCTGTATCAGTCCCATCTCTGCCTTTGTCTTCACACGGTATCCTCTGTGTGTCCTGTCTTCCCTTGACATGTTCCTCTGATAAGGACACCAGTTGTATTGGATTAGGGCCCACCCTAACGACCTCATCTTAACTCGATTTCTCTGTAAAGACCTTATTTCCAAATAAGTCCCACCAGCAGGAGGTTAGTGCACTGCTGTCCAGGTGAATTTCTTGAGTAATTTCCCAGATCTAGGGTGCTGGAGAATCTGCAGGCTGGGGACCCATTCTCATGTGGTTCTGTTTGTTTCTGCCTCTGTGGCTGGCTTCCTTTCAGGAGCCGGTGATTTCAGTTTTCCGTCTTGGCTGAAATCCCTTATGACCATTTGCTGCTGTGTGACTGACTGCTACCTCCAGAACATGGCCATTTCCACTCTGCTGGAAGTGATCGACCATTCCCAGTCCCTAGCGCTTGTCATTGAAGACAAGATGAAACGCTATAAGAGCTCTGGACACAACCCTTTTTTTGGCAAGCTGCAGATGGTAACGGGTTCCTCCCATTGCTCCAGGGATATTGAAAGTCATTGCAGAGAAACAGACTTCTATCAGGTATTTGCCGCTGGAAACACTCTTCTTATGGACTGCTTTTCCCCCTGAGCAAAACTCTGAACCATATCCCTGGGGATGGGGGCAGTGGTCTGCTTCTCTGGGAGTAATATTCCTGCAGGGCACTGGGCAGAGGCAATAGCCTCAGGTCTTCTGAAACTGCCTCTCCCAGCATGTAACTTTCACCCTCCAGGCAAGCTCCAGTGAGAGCAACTGGGGCCCCAGTATTCTGGTCCTGCCGTGCCTGAGTGGAACCCCTGCCTGGGAGTAGAGTCTGGGTGGAGGCAGGGAGCCCATGACTCCTCCACTGGAGACTCCTGGATTCTGCCACACCCAGCAGAGGGGTGGGAACGTGACGTGCTGGTGACCTGCCCCTCCCCAGGAGGTGCAGAAGCCCTTGCCTGGGAGCTGGGGAAGAGAGCACCCTTTTTCTTGGCCACACACACCAGCGTGAATAGTGACGTTTCCATGGAGCTGAGCTGGGGAAGGAAGGAGATGACGAGCAGGTCATGGCCCAAATGCCACGACTCTTGCTGCTTTTGCCAAAATTTAGTAAATTTTCCAGAATAAATGTTTCTTTATTTCCTGAGTGCCCTTTGGATAATTTCCAGATTCTTAATGGTTGGTTGTTGTTGGTTTTAAAATAATTTTCTCCGGTTATGGTTGTGTTGCTGGGGGAGAGGGTCCGTCTGTGGAACTCCTCACTCTGCTCAGCTTTGGTTCTATGAATTGGGACCCCATCTACGGTGTCAGGTCCTGGGGGGAGCCCATGTTTAATTACTCATTGATTTTTTTTTTTTTTTTTTTGAAACAGAGTCCCGCTCTGTCGCCCAGGCTGGAGTACAGTGGCACGATCTCGGCTCACTGCAACCTCCATCTCCCAGGTTCAAGCGCTTCTCCTGCCTCAACCTCCTGAGTAGCTGGGATTACAAATGCATGCCACCACACTTGGCTAATTTTTGTAGTTGTAATAGAGTGGGGTTTCACATTGGCCAGGCTGGTCTCAAACTCCTGACCTCAGGTGATTGGCCTGCCTCAGCCTCCCACAGTGCTGAGATTACAGGCATGAGCCACCACACCCCGCTGGTCATTGACTTTTGTGCCACGTTTCCCCTTCCTGCTAGAGTTGAGTCCCGTTAGATCTTGAATTGATAGAACTGAAAACTAGACCTGGAACCACTATAAGCAGCAGTGATTAGGCAGGTGTCATCTTGGCCCTGCAGAGATCAGAGATCAGAAAATTTGGCATATTTACACTATGTATAGGCACAGGGAAGAAAAAAGAAGAAAGAATTGAGACCACGAATCTTTGGAAAAGGTACTCATAGAATAAAAGTGACAGTACTAAATACATTCCTTTTATTTTAGGGAAGTGAGAGAAACTTTTCTAAGTTCTTTCTGAAGCCTGGGTTTTTATTTTCATTTTCATGTAGTACCTACCACTTGCCTGGCATACTTTTTTTATTTGTTTGAGATGGAGTCTTGCTCTGTTTCCCAGACTGGAGTGCAATGGTATGATCTTGGCTCACTGCAGCCTCCGCCTCTTGAGTTCAAGCAATTCTCCCACCTCAGCCTCCCGAGTAGCTGGGCATACAGGTGTGCGCCATCACGCCCAGCTAATTTTTGTATTTTTAGTAGAGATGGGGTTTCACCATGTTGGCCAGGCTACTCTCGAACTCCTGACCTCAAGTGATCCTCCCTCCTCGGCCTCCCAAAGTGCTGGGATTACAGGCGTGAGCCACCGCGCCTGGCCAAGAACATACTTATTTTAATTGACATGTAATAATTGTATATATTTATGGATACAATTTGATATCTGACACATTTATACGTTGTTTAATGATCAAATAATGATAATTAGCATAACCATCACCTTAGGCATTTATCATTTCTTTGTTATGAAAACATTCAAAATCCTCTCTTCTAGCAATCTGAAATATACAATGCATTCTTGTTAGCAGTAGTCATGCTACTGTGCAATAGAGTGCCAGGATTTATTCCTTGGAGCATACTTTTATGTATTACACAGTTCTCGAGAGCTGGGGACAGTGCCGGCTAGTGCCTGTCCCTGTTGCAGATGCTGGAACTAGAGACACAGCAACCTCACCCATAGCCAGGATGTGCCCCCCAATTCCCAGACTCCAGACAAGGCTGTTTTCTGATCCTTCAGCCTTTTTTAATCCTGTGGAACAGCTTACATACCAGAATTCCTGCTTCTCACAGTGCAACAGGAAAAGGTCAGATAGCCCAAGAGTGCCCTGACCTTTCTTATTGGGTAGTGATGGCAGATTTCAGATAACTAAGACAACACCCAGAACAGAGCAGTAGAGTAAGGTTTAAACATGTGAAGGAAGACCGGGTGCAGTGGCTCACGCCTGTAATCCCAGCACTTTAGGAGGCTGAGGGCTGATTGCTTGAGCTCAGGAGTTCGAGACAGCCTGGCCAACATGGCAAAACCGCATCTCTACAAAAAAATACAAAAATTAACCTGTCGTGATGGTGCATACCAGTAGTCCCAACTACTTGGGAGGCTGAGATGGGAGGATCACTTAAGCCCAGGAGGCGGAGGTTGCAGTGAGTTGACATTGTGCCACTGCACTCCAGACTGGGGACATAGGGAAACCCTGTGTCAAAAAAATACATATGAGGGAGTAGCTATGGTTTTTGTGATCAGCATCAACTCAAAAAGCCTGCAAGAAAGTGTTTTTAAACCTTCCAGAAGGGGAGTCTCTTGCACACATATTTGATAATGACAGCAAGGAAGTGGGGGTCTACTTAGTCAAAAAGTTTTATATCAGAATTCATTTGTCATGTGATTATTGGAAATCACTTTCCCTTAGAGAAAAATTAACAAAATAATGGTTAGGAGTTGAGCCAGTCAATGGTTAACTTGATCTGTGCAGAGAAAGATGGTTTTGATGAGTAAAAATAAATGGGCCATGTTGGGTACGGTGGCTCACGCCTATAATCCCAGCACTTTGGGAGGCTAAGGCGGGCAGATGACAAGGTCAGGAGTTCAAGGCTAGCTTGACCAACATGGTGAAACCCCGTCTCTACTAAAAATACAAAAATTAGTCAAGTGTGGTGGTGCGTGCCGTGTGCCTATAATCCCAGCTACTTGAGAGGCTGAGGCAGGACAATTGCTTGAACCCAGGGGATGAAGGCTGCAGTGAGCCAAGGTTGCGCCACTCACTATACTCCAGACTGGGTGATAGAGCGAGAGTGTATTAAAAAAAAAAAAGAAAGAAATGGGCCAAAAAACAGTTATTTGATCTAAGTTATGCCTAAAATACTCCAGTCTATGATATATATAAACTTAATACAGTCTACGAAGTATAAGAATGCCTTTAGAAATTCCCCCCTCCTGGAAGTGGGGGACCAGCCCTCCTTCTGGGTCTCACCCTTGTTGGGGCAGGCACACTGGCTCCTGCTCCCTGCCACTTGGGAAGGGGCTGTAGCCCTTTGCAGACCCCGTATGTTTAATGAGCTCTGTTCAGGGCTGGGAAGATGGAGGACTGGATTTGGGGTACAATTAGAGTCCTGAGAGTGAGCCAGGCGCCTGCCACAGCATTGCGCACAGAGAAAGGAACAGTCAAGTTTGTGGAATTAAAGCTGGCAGGCCTGGCTCTTCATCCATTCTGTGTGGTAACCAATTTGAGCAAACCCCAGCGGTGACCAAGTGCTGTGGAGCTGAACTCCAGAATGGGTGATCTTGACAACCACTGCAAATTCACCAAACTCCCTAGAGAGCGCACCTGTGGATTCCCCAGTGCCTGCACAGGGCAAGGCTCCGTGCGTGGCTATTGAAAGAATGCCTCAGCCCCTCTGGTCCAGCTTCCAGTTAATTCCCTTTCAGAAAGTAATGTTGAGGTCTAGGCAAGAGCTGCAGTGTTCTTAGCTGGCCAGAAACATCCAGATTTGACCTCCTGTAACGTTGCCTGCTGCCCAGATGACGTCGTTGATGGGTTTCTTTTCCTTTCTTTTTTTTTTTTGTTTTGAGACAGTGTCCCACTCTGTTGCCCAGGCTGGAGTACAGTGGGGTGATCCTGGGATCTCTGCTCACTGCAACCTCTGCCTCCTGGGTTCAAGCGATTCTCCTGCCTCACCCTCACAAGTAGCTGGGATTACAGGCACTGGGTGCCACGCCCAGCTAATTTTTGTATTTTTATTAGAGATGGGATTTCACCATCTTGGCCAGGCTGATCGCAAACTCCTGACCTCGTGATCCACCTGCCTCAGCCTCCTAAAGGGCTGGGATTACAGGCATGAACCACGGTGCCTGGCCCACGGTGGGTTTCTTGCTTTGATTTATTTGTTGGTACTGTGTCTCTGGGCATGGAGGATTCTCAGATGGCAAATATATGTGAAAGCCAGTATGTTGGGGCTGGGACTGACTGAGTGAGGAGGATGTGAGCAGATGCTGCCTGTGTTGACATGGTCCTCGCCTGCCTTTCCTTGTCCCAGAGGGTGGCTCGTGTGCTTTGGAATCAGCTGAACAAAGAGACCAGGGAGCATCACGTCACCTCTGTAGAATTGTTCTACCGGCTGCACTGCCTGGCCCCAACAGCCAACATCTGCGAGGACATCATCTGCCACGCCCTCCTGGACCCTGACAAGGTGAGCCTCCATCCTGCAGCGCCCCGCCCCCACTGCAGGCCTGGCCCACGCTGTACCTGCCCAAGGCCGACTTACATCCATCCAGTGGAAGTCTTTCTGGGGCTGAGTCAACATCATGATTGATAAAAACAGGCGGAGGTGTTCCAGGATTTCGGGACTGGAAGACCACTACAAGCATGAGCCATTCTTTTTGCAACCCTGGAAGTGTGGTCTGTGTATGTATTAAGCCTCACCAGGGAAATCCGCCCAAACTTGCTGAAAGGACTTGCAGGGCTTCTGCAGGTGTTGGCAAAATAGTTGTAGGGAATTGATTATCTCTTTAAGAACTTACTGAAGCGGGGCATGGTGGCTCACACCTGTAATCCCAGCATTTTGGGAGGCTGAGGTAGGAGAAATTGAGGCGAGGAGTTCAAGACCAGCCTGGGCAACATAGTGAGATCCATGTCTACCAAAAAAATAATAAGGCCAGTGCAGTGGATCACGCCTGTAATCCCAGCACTTTGGGAGGCTGAGGCAGGCAGATCACCTGAGGTCAGGAGTTCAAGATCAGCCTGGCCAACATGGCAAAACCCCTTCTCTACTAAAAATACACAAATTAACTGGGCATAGTGGCATGTGCCTGTTATCCCAGCTGCTGGGGAGGCTGAGGCAGGAGGATCACTTGAACCTGGGAGGCGGAGGTTGCAGTGAGCCAAGATCATGCCACTGCACTCCAGCCTAGGTGATAGAGCAAGACTCCCATCTCAAAAATAAATAAATAAATAATAGTAATAAACAACTGATTTTTACAAAATATTTCATTGAGGATTTATTGTCCTGGGTCTCCTCTGCAGTCTATTGTGTGTCCTCGTTCTTTAAGACACTTGGCCCTGACACTTGCAAGGAAGTCATGTTCCTTTGTGTTTTCCTTTGACTACAGACCACAGGGGTGACCCTGGACTCTCATGCTGAGTTCTGAATGTGCCGCTGTGTTAAAGTGAACAGTCAGAGGGACTGGACGCAGGTTCTCCTTTTCCTTCTGGCCGAATCAGCCAAGGGAGAACGCAGCATCTTCGCTGTGGTCGCTGTCGGTTCTGCTGAAGTCTTTCATCTGTTGTTTAAATGGGGTTTATGGTGATTGAAGACAGCGGTGAGTTACAAAACCAAGTTCCTCACTCCCATTTATTTCCTAATCAAGGGAACAAGGCTGGAAGCTCTGTTTAGATTTTCCGTGATCTGGCACCTGACAAGAGAGATCCAAGGCAGTCGAGTAACATCTCACAATCGCTCCTTTGACAGGTGAGGTGGGCTTCGTTATGGACTACCATTAACCCACGAGGAAACTTCACAGAGGTTCCCGCCCAATGTGTGGGGCTGGGGGAGGGACAGGTGCATGCAGTTGAAAACATGACCCCCATGGCCAGGCGCGGTGGCTCGTGCCTGTAGTCCCAGCACTTTGGGAGGCCATGGTGGGCGGATCACTTGAGCTCAGGAGTTTGTGACCAGCCTAACCAACATGGTGAAACCCCGTCTCTACTAAAATATAGAAATTAGCCGTAATGGTGGTGCACACCTGTAATCTCAGCTACTTGGGAGGCTGAGACAGGAGAATCGCTTGAACCTGAGAGGCAGAGATTGCAGTGAGCTGAGACTGCACCATTGCACTCCAGCTCGGGCAACAAGAGCGAAACTCCATCTCAAAAAAAGAAAACCTGACCCCTGCACATGACCCCTCCGGAGCACAGTCAGTGGTTTCCATAAACCCCTAAGTGAACTTAGGCCAGACATATGTGAATACATGTTAGGAATTTCCTTAATTTGGTTGGGATGTGAGGAAGCCTGGCATGCCCCGAAGTCGCCTGTGCAGCTTTTACAACATGTCCTGATGAGGGGACTTTGCAGGGAGGGCAGATGGCCTAGGCTTCCTTTGGGGCAATGACTACACTGGGTGGATATGCTTGTCCCATCGCTGACTGCATGCTTAAGAGGCGATCTTGAGGCCGGGCGCGGTGGCTCATGCCTGTAATCCCAGCAGCTTGGGAGACCAAGCCAGGTGGATCACAAGTTCAGGAGATTGAGACCATCTTTGCCAACATCGTGAAACTCCGTCTTTACTAAAAATACAAAAATTAGTCGGGTGTGGTGGCACATGCCTACAGTACCACCTACTTGGGAGGCTGAGGCAGGGGAATCACTGAACCCAGGAGGCGGACAGAGGTTACAGTGATCCGAGATTGTGCCACTATACTCCAGCCTGGCAACAGAGCAAGACTGTCTCAAAAAAAAAAAAAAAAAAAAAAAGTGAACTCGATTGCAGCACATTCTACTCCACATTGTTTTTCCCAAGTGCCTCTGAAAGTCTAGGTGTGAGGCCAGACACTTGGCCTTAGAGACACCAGTTGATCCTGATGCCTGGGGCCCATGCCCAGAGTCAGATATAACCCATTTGGGGTGAGGCCTGAGCATCGGGATTTTAAATGCTCCTGCTGGTGATTCCAACGTGAAACCAAAGTTGAGTCCCCTTTGTCCTCATCCACTTGGGTCTGGAAGCCCCACTTGGGTGGAGCTCTTAGGGCATCTGTGTTGGGTGATGCCCTATGCCCAGTGTCTGCCACGGTGGCTGGCACACAGGGGTGGCTGTGCACGGATCCACTAGCATGTTTCCCACTGCAGGTCCTTGTTCGTCGTGCTGGACAGCCTGGCCTGCACAGACGGCGCCATCAGCGCAGCAGCCCAGGGCTGGCTGGTGCGTGCGCTCTCCCTCGGGGACGTGGCTCGCATCCTTGAACCTGTGCTCCTGCTCTTGCTGCAGCCAAAAACCCAGAGAACCTCCATCCACTGCCTCAAGCAGGAGAACTCGGCCGGTGAGCAGCCTGCACTAGACCCAGGGGTGAGGGAGGAATGGGTGGAGGGAGGAACGAGTGAGGGGAGGAACGAGTGGACCTCAGCAGTGATAATTGAGGGACTGAGGGCCACTGGGTGGTTTTGGTCTGTGCAAATGGTACTTTGCAAATTGTGAGGACGTTGACAATTTAAGGACTCAGTGATCTAGCACTTAGAACTATTAGGGAGTGGGTTTGCTGTTTTCACTGAAAAACAGATTATTTTGTTATTAAAAAAGGAAAATTGGCCAGGCACGGTGGCTCAAGCCTATAATCCCAGCACTTTGGGAGGCTGAGGCTGGTGGATCACCTGAGGTCAGGAGTTCGAGACCAGTCTGGCCAACATAGTGAAACCCCATCTCTACTAAAAATACAAAAATTAGCTGGAGGTCATGGTGGGCACCTATAATCCCAGCTACTCGGAAGGCTGAAGCAGGAGAATCGCTTGAACCTGGGAGGCGGAGGTTGCAGTGAGCTGAGAGTGCGCCATTTCACTCCAGCCTGGGCCCAAGAGTAAAACTCTGTCTCAAAGGAAAAAAAAAAAGGAAAATGATTCACTATGGTCACCATGCTCTGCAGTAGACACTAACATGTATTCCTCCTGTGGAACTGAACTTTCCTACCCTTTAACCAACATCTCTCCCCCGACAACCTCTGGTAACCACCATTCTACTCTTGATTGATTGGATTGATTGATTGAGATGGAGTTTCACTCTGTCTCCCAGACTGGAGAGCAATGGCATGATCTCGGCTCACTGCAACCTCTGCCTCCCAGGTTCAAGTGATTCTCCTGCCTCAGTGTCCCAAGTAGCTAGGATTACAGGTGCCCACCACCATGTCCGGCTAATTTTTTTGTATTTCTAGTAGAGATGGGTTTTACCATGTTGGTCAGGCTGGTCTCAAACCGCTGACCTCAAGTGATCCACCCTCCTCAGCCTCCTAAAGTTCTGGGATTACAGGCGTGAGCCACCGAGCCCAGCCCGAGAGTAGATTTTAAATGTTCTCACCACAACAAAATGATAAGTGAGGTGAGCGCTGTGTTCATTAGATTGAGCTAATTATTCTATGAAGTGTATATTTTTTAAAACTGTAGTAACCTATGTTCCAAGAGAAAGAGCTGATTCTTGATTCTGTCACTAGAGAAAACAACTCAAGTGCGTCTCAGGTAAAGGTGAGAACAGAGCACCTGTCTAGCTGTTTCCCAAGCTGACACCTTCACTTCAAAGAAAAGAACTGAGGTTGGATGTCTGGTGCGAAGCCGTTCAGTTTGGGTTTGCAGGACTAGCAGCATTTCTGTCCAGATCATCTGCCTCCAGCTGGGATGGGATAGTTGAGGTGGCCTCCAAGTATGATTGACCAAAAAAGTCAAAATGTGCATGTAAACTGGTCAGTTGTATTTTACCTATAAAAAGAATTTTTGGCTGGGCATGGTGGCTCATGCCTGTAATCCCAGCACTTTGGGAGGCCGAGGCAGGTGGATCACTTGAAGTCCAATCACTTGAGGTTCAGTCGCTTGAACCCGTTGGAGATTGCAGTGAGCTGAGATTGCGCCACTGCACTACAGCCTGGGTGACAGAGCAAGACTGTCTCAAACAAATGAATAAATAAAATAACTTTTATTTATGAACCTTCAACTACAAGGTAAGTGGTTTATTTTCTGTCTATACTCTGTGATTCTTTTAGACTATAAAACCCTGTTAATTAGATTATCAGAAATGAAGAAGAAATAAACCTTTTAGTTCAAAGAACTTCCAGAGGCATCTTTAACACAAATATAAAAGATATAGGTAGAAATTAGGAAAGAAAAGAAAAACTGAGCCTGGTGAGTCAATTAAACTTCAATGATTAATACCTAATGCACTTTTTGAACTAACATTACTTCCTACAATGGCTGTATTTAATGACATCGCAGTTTTCTAAGGGATGGTTTCCAAGCTTTGAGTGAGCTTGTTTAGCTTGCTGGGTTATAAATATCCTGTATTTATCTCAACATTTTTTTTTCTTTTTTTTTGAGACAGAGTCTCGCTCTATCACCCAGGCTGGAGTGCAGTGGTGTGACCTTGCTTACTGCAACCTCCACCTCCCGAGTTCAAGTGATTCTCCTGCCTCAGCCTGCTGAGTAGCTGGGACTATAGGCATGCACCACCATGCCTGGCTGATTTTTTTTTTTTTTTTTTCAGTAGAGACAGGGTTTCACCATGTTGGTCAGGCTAGTCTCGAACTCCTGACCCAAATGATCCACCTGCCTCAGCCTCCTAAAGTGCTGGGATTACAGGTGTGAGCCACCACGCCAGCTATCTCAATCTCTTAAAGAGAAAAGCAGCCCATCAGCTAAGGAAGCAGAGGTGTATGAAATGACTTCCTCTCTTTATAAGGCTCCTGGCCTAAACCTCTAACCTCTGGTTTTCCTTTAGGGGAAAAGCTGACTGCCCTATCAAATAGGAAACATTTTATTGTTCCACATTATAAGAAAGTAAAACTGAGGGGCCAGACACAGTGGCTCACTCCAGTAATCCTAGCACTTTGGGAGGCCGAGGTGTGTGGATCACCTGAGGTTGGGGGTTCAAGAGCAGCCTGACCAACATGGAGAAACTCCATCTCTACTAAAAATACAAAATGAGCCAGATGTGGTGGCTCATGCCTGTAATCCCAGCTACTCGGGAGGCTGAGGCAAGAGAATCGCTTGAACCCAGGAGGTGGAGGTTACAGTGAGCCAAGATGGTGCCACTGCACTCCAGCCTGGGCAGGCAACAAGAGCCAAACTTCATCTCAAAAAAAAAAAAAGAAAGAAAGAAAAAGTAAAACTGAAAAAAGTGTAAACTAAGAACCTTCCTAAAAGTTTGGCTACTATTTATGGCAGCTACATTTTTTAGTATTTCTTTGTCTGTTTTAAGAGAAAAGCTCTATCTCCGCAGTTTCTTGGGCTTTGTTATTATTATTTTATTTACTATTTTTCATTTAATTAATTAATTGTTTTGAGGAGGAGTCTCACTCTGTCACCCAGGCTGGAGTGCAGTGGCAAGATCTAGAGTCACTGCAACCTCTGCCTCACGGGTTCAAGTGATTCTCCTGCCTCAGCCTCCTGAATAGCTGGGATTATAGGCACCCACCACCATGCCTGGCTAATTTTTGTGTTTTTAGTAGAGATGGGGTTTCACCATGTTGGCCAGGCTGGTCTCAAACTCCTGACCTCAAGTGATCCATCCGCCTCAGACTCCCAAAATGCTGGGATTATAGACGTGAGCCACTGCATCCAGACTTAATTTTTGTATTTTTAGTAGAGACAGGGTTTCGCCATGTTGTCTAAGCTGGTCTTGAACTCCTGGGCTCAAGTGTTCCACTCGCCTCAGCCTCCCAAAATGCTGGGATTACAGGCATGAGCCACTGCGCCCAGCCTTCCTTGGGCTTTAAAGGTTCCCCGGCACTACCTTGCTGCTTCCTCTACTCTGTGTTTCCTGCCGACCACAGAAATTGTCTGCCACCTCCCAATAGGAGAGAACAACTTAGCACTGCCATTTTGTTTCTCTATAAAAAATAAGGAGTGTCCTGCTTACCCCACCCTACTTCTGTAATCTGTAGAAATCTATTTTTAAAATATTACTCTACTTCAGGCAGCTCATCAATCTCTGAGGTCTCATTCTTCTTCCTTTCTTGATCTCGCTTAATGTCCATGGCATAGATTTTTTTTAAAAGCTCTTTTGTGTACCTTTATCTTGTTTGATCATCTTAAAAACCTTATTAGAATGACAGATTTTTTTTATTTTTTTGAGATGGAGTCTGGCTCTGTGGCCCAGGCTGGAGTACAGTGGTGTGACCTCAGTTCATTGCAACCTCTCCCTCCCAGGTTCAAACTATTCTCCTGCCTCAGCTTCCTGCATAGCTGGGATTACAGCTGCCCACCAGCATGTCCAGCTAACTTTTTGTATTTTTAGTAGAGATGGGGTTTCACCATTTTGACCAGGCTGGTCTCAAACTCCTGATCTCAGGTGACCCACCTGCCTTGGCCTCCCAAAGTGCTGAGATTACAGGTGTGAGCCACGATGCACAGCCAGATACGTTTCTTGAAAAGGAATTCCTAGGAAAAAAAATATGTATTTTTAAAAATTGCTCTCCCATAGTTGGGCATGGTGGCATGTGCCTCTAGTCCCAGCTACTTGGGATGCTGAGGCAGGAGAATTGCAAGAACCCGGGAGGCAGAGGTTGCAGTTAGCCAAGATCGTGCCACTGCACCTAGCCTGGGCAACAGAGCAAGACTCCATCTCAGAAAAAAAAAAATTGCTCTCCCCAAAAGGTGATGATACTTAAGTGTACCATAACAATGTAACTAAATGATCCCATCCTTGAATGTTCGGTAAAACCTGTCCACCTTCCTTTTCTACTTTTGTCTGTAACGTAACCCAGTGGTGGGGTTTCATGTGAGAGTTTTATGAATATTGATCTTTCTGTCTGCCTTTAAGACAAAGATCGCCCTACAGGTAATGTATCATAGCTGACCCTTCTGTTCTAAAGTCGTTTGTCATCTTGTAATTTTCAGATGACTTGCACCGTTGGTTTAACAGGAAGAAAACCTCTTTCAAAGAGGCATGTGCGGTGCCCGAGCCTCAGGAGAGCAGCTCTGAAGAGCACCTGCCTCTGAGCCAGTTCACCACGGTGGACCGTGAAGCCATTTGGGCTGAAGTGGAGAAGGAGCCTGAGAAGGCCCCAGTGCGAGGCGAGCTGAGTGAGGACGAGCTGCCCTACTATGTGGAGCTTCCAGACAGGACGGCGCACAGCGCCCCAGACAGCAGCGAGCACACTGAGTCCGCAGACACGAGCTCCGGCCACACAGACAGCGAGAACACATCCTCTTTCTCCTCCCCTTCCCATGACCCACAGGAGCTGAGCAACGAAGAGAACTGCTGTGCGCCCATTCCCATGGGGGGCAGGGGGTACCCCAAGCGCTCAGCCCTGCTGGCAGCCTTCCAGTCCGAAAGCTTTAAGGCTGGGGCCAAGTTAAGCCTGGTACGGGTGGACTCGGACAAGACGCAGGCTTCCGAGTCGTTCTCCAGTGATGAGGAGGCTGACTTGGAGCTCCAGGCCCTCACCTCCTCCAGGCTGCTGAAGCAGCAGCGGGAAAGGCAGGAGGCCGTCGAGGCCTTGTTCAAGCACATCCTACTCTACCTGCAGCCCTACGACTCTCGGCGGGTCCTCTACGCCTTCTCAGTGCTGGAGGCCGTGCTCAAAACCAACCCTAAGGAGTTCATCGAGGCCGTGTCCAGGACTAGCATGGACACCAGCTCCACCGCACACCTCAACCTCATTTCCAACCTCCTCGCTCGCCACCAGGAGGCCCTCATTGGCCAGAGTTTCTATGGAAAGCTCCAGACCCAGGCCCCCAACGTGTGTCCCCCACTCTCTGCTCCTGGAGCTGCTCACCTACCTCTGCCTGAGCTTCCTGCGCTCCTACTACCCTTGCTATTTGAAGGTCTCGCACCGAGACATTCTTGGCAATCGGGATGTGCAGGTCAAAAGTGTCGAGGTTTTGATCAGGATGATGACACAGCTGGTCTCGGTGGCCAAATCTTCCGAAGGGAAGAATGTGGAGTTCATCCACAGCTTGCTGCAGAGGTGCAAGGTTCAGGAGTTTGTCCTGCTCTCGCTGTCGGCATCCATGTACACGAGCCAGAAGCGCTATGGGCTGGCCACTGCCAACCATGGCAGGGCCCCGCCAGAGGACAGCCTCTTTGAGGAGAGTCTCATCAACTTGGGTCAGGACCAGATCTGGAGTGAGCACCCGCTGCAGATCGAGCTGCTGAAGCTGCTGCAGGTGCTGATTGTCTTGGAGCACCACCTGGGTCGGGCCCACGAGGAGGTGGAAAACCAGCCCGACCTGTCCCGGGAGTGGCAGAGAGCCCTGAACTTCCAGCAGGCAATCAGCGCCCTGCAGTACGTGCAGCCCCACCCACTGACCTCCCAGGGGCTGCTGGTCTCCGCGGTGGTGAGAGGTCTGCAGCCGGCCTACGGCTATGGCATGCATCCGGCCTGGGTGAGCTTGGTCACGCATTCCTTGCCCTACTTCGGAAAGTCCCTGGGCTGGACGGTGACACCATTTGTTGTCCAGATTTGCAAAAACTTGGATGACCTGGTCAAGCAGTATGAAAGCGAATCCGTGAAGCTCTCTGTCAGGTGCGTTGCGCTCCTTGTGACATCTTTGTTCCATTAGTGATGGTTTTTATAATGAATGGCTGTTTTGCCATGGATGTCAGTTGGAGGATAATTTCATCCCAGTGAGAAGCCTGTTTAGCATTGTCAAGAGGGGTAACAAGCAACTAAATGTTCTGATCCTTTATTTTATTTTTTGAGACACAGTCTCGCTCTGTCGCCCAGGCTCGAGTGCAGTGGCATGATCTCAGCTCACTGTAGCCTCTGCCTCCAGGGTTCAAGTGATTCTCCTGTCTCAGCCTCCCAGGTAGCTGGGATTACAGGCACCCACCACACCACGCCCGGCTAATTTTTTTTGTATTTTAGTAGAGATGGGGTTTCACCATGTTGCCCAGGCTGGTCTTGAACTCCTGACCTCAAGTGATCCTCCCACCTCGGCCTCCCAAAGTGCTGGGATTACAGGCATGAGCCACCATGCCCGGCCCTGATCCTTTATTTATTTTTTTATCTATTTATTTATTTTTTGTTTGAGACGGAGTCTCGTTCTGTAGCCCAGGGTGGAGTGCAGTGGTGTGATCTCAGCTCACTGCAACCTCCACATCTCGGGTCCCGGTTCAAGCAATTCTCCTGCCTCAGCCTCTGGAGTAGCCACACAGGGACTCAGTCTAGCTCAGCGTAGCAGGGCATGTCAGTTACTCTACCATTTTTGCAAAACAGAAATAAAAATGCGAATCATCTTCACAGAAATTCTAAAACATTGAAACCATTTTTCCAAAGTGATTGTCTGGATGTAAAATTGCACAAAGGATGGTTAACATTATTATGATATTCCGTGACGAGAGCTCCAGTTTATTTGAGATGGTGGTCTCTCTCTAGTTCCTGTGTTTATATGTAGAATTAGAAACCTTTATGGCTTCATTCTTTAAATATTCTCAAACCAGTTTCTCTCTTCTTCACTACAGCACAACCTCCAAGAGGGAAAACATTTCTCCAGATTATCCACTCACCCTTCTAGAAGGTCTAACAACCATTAGTCATTTTTGTCTTTTGGAACAAGCCAACCAAAACAAAAAGGTAAATTTTCTTTTTCCTGAGTTCAAGGCAATTTTCATGTATTGTTTTGTCTTTGAGCTATGACTGTTTCAAATAAGTAACGTATGTATGCAGTGTATGTACCTAATATGCATATGGAAGTGATGCACATGTGTATGTAAATATTACATAAGGTTAGCAATGCAATGCATGTGCAAATGTGTCTGCAAACGCATGCATATAATTAATGCAAATGCATGTGTCTAAGTCATGTCTGTACGTCAGCCTTGCAAACGTGGTTTTCTTCCCACTGGCACTCACTGTGCTTGCCGTTTGCCGATTGTTCCATCAGTAGCCTATGAGATAACACATAAAGCCACTCGTTTGATTTTAGGCTTACAATCCTCTTTTTCCACGTATTTTTTACTTGCTGTCATGGTGTTCCTGACATCTGAGTTGGCAGACATTTTAGCTGTTGGTTATTCTACCCTGTCTGGGATTAAGTCTTAGAACACATCTAACGCTTTGCGTGAATGGTTGAAAAGTTTGTCGTGTGGAACATCACGCTCACAGCTGTCTCTGTGGAAGAGGGCCAGGGTTGAACGCACAGGGACGCGTATTTGCTTCCAGACCACCACATGTGCGAGTTGCTTAGAAGAGAGCCCAGCAGCCCAGACTGAATCCCACCAGCACCTCTGCCCTCACAGGAAGAAAAACCGCTCCACAGGCACAGCCATTTTAATTTTTGTGTTCATTTTAATTGTTAGGCCACTGCCATAGGTGATCCTGCCAACTTGAGAAATGCCAGAAATGCCATTTTGGAAGAGCTGCCTCGAACTGTTAACACCATGGCCCTTCTCTGGAATGTTCTCAAGAAGGAGGAGACTCAAAAGAGACCTGTCGATCTCCTAGGGGCCACAAAAGGATCCTCTTCCGTTTACTTTAAAACCACCAAAGTAAGAGGATGTCTCTGTAGTTCCGTCATTTACTTGGTCTTGTATTGTTCCACCCAAAATAATTATGTGTAGGAAAGTGGACATAATAAACAGATGCGCTCAAGACTGAGGTCAGGAGTTCAAGACCAGCTTGGCCAACATGGTGAAACCCCGTCTATAGGGAATCCATGAGCCCCACACGTTGGTGCACCAGAATGTAGGGATCCATGAGTCCTGCATTGGGCACCAGAATGTAGGGCACCAGCCCTACATCACCCGTGGGTACCCCAAGTTTGGTGATGACCAAGGAATGAGAAAAAGACAGATTAAGAGAGAAAGTGGGACCAGGGGGCCATCACTTTATTACTCTGGAGGAGACAGTGAAGGCCCTGAACTGTGATCATCCACACTCTTTATTGATTACAATCACTCTGCTCTATAGGGTAGGGGTGGAGTGATGGTGGAGTGAATCAGTGAGCTGAAACTGGTGTATCATTCTAAGGATTGATAACAGTGGCAGTTTGGGAGTTTCACAAAACAAGAACATGTGGTTATCTTTAGCCTACTATCTGTGTGCAGCTGATGGAACACGGGCCTTCCAAGGAGCCTACAAGTCTGGCTACATCATAGTGCTATGAAGGGTTTTATGTCCTTGAGCACAATGTTTATGGTAGCAGAGCCGAGGTCACCCTGCACCAGAACATAAGGCATAGAGAGGCCTTCCTCCTCAGAGGCCTCCTGCGGCCTTCCACAGTTTGTTGTTCCTTGTTTATATGTTACTCATAACCAATTTATGTAGGCACTCTGTAAGTCCTTCCTCCTTTGCAGTGTTTCCCAACACTCTACTAAAAATACAAAAATTAGCCGGGCGTGGTGGCATGCGCCTGTAATCCCAACTACCCAGGAGGCTGAGGTAGGAGAGTCACTGGAACCCGGGAGGCGGAGGTTGCAGTGAGCCTCGAGCCACCGTACTCCAGCCTGGGTGACAGAGCAACACTCTATCTCAAAATATATATATAAAAAAATTAAGTCTCTATAGCTGGGTGAGGTGGCTCATGCTTGTAATCCTAGCACTTTGGGAGGCCAAGATGGGTGGATTGCTTAAACTCAGGAGTTCAAGACCAGCCTGGCCAACATGGCAAAACTCCATCTCTACAAAAAATACAAAAATTAGCCAGGTATGGTGCCAAGCGTCTGTAGTCCCAGCTACCCAGGAGGCCACGGCCAGAGTATTGCATGAGCCCAGGAGATGGAGGTTGAAGTGAGCCGAGATCGCGCCAGTGCACTGCAGCCTGGGCAACAGAGTGAAACCCTGTCTCAAATAAATAAATAAACGAATGTATGTATGTATGTATGTATGTCTCTAGAGGTTCAAGGCCAGGGTACCTAGGTCGTCATCTCTAAATACTTTAGAGACCCAAGTCTCGAGTCTCTAAAGCATTTCTGCTAGACAGCTCATCTCTGTTCTGCTCTTAGTGGTGTCTGTCAAACATGGGGCCCATCAGAGTGGCATGTTAGGGCGCCTTTGAGTTCTTAAACCAGAAACGCAGAACCATAAATATTTATTTTATCATTTAATCTTCTTCGGTTTTCATTGTCAGCCTCGGAATGCTGTAGGCGCAGGACTCAGTCTCTCACCATCTGTTTTACTGTGTGTGGCGTCTCAGAATTATCTGCCATGCCTGACATCAGTTGAGTGCCCCCAGGTGCCAGCTGTGGCCTCAGGGATGAGCCTTGCCATCCTGAATCTAGTTACCACAGTGCACAGATGGTCTCCAGACATTCTGTCGATGCCAAGGGTGCCCTAGAAGGGAATTCTGTATTTCAAGCTTCTACAAGAACCTGCTTTTTTTTTTTTTGATGTAGAATCTCGCTCTTCACCCAGTCTGGAGTGCAATGGTGCGATCTCGGCTCACTGTAACCTCTGCCTCCTGGGTTCAAGCAGTTCTTCTGCCTCAGCCTCCCGAGTATCTGGAATTACAGGCATGCGTCACCACGGCCAGCTACTTTTTGTATTTTTAGTAGAGATGGGGTTTCACCATGTTTACCAGACTGGTCTTGAACTCCCGACCTCAGGTGATCCACCTGCCTTGACCTCCCAAAGTGCTGGGATTACAGACGTGAACCACTACGCCCGGCCAAGAACCTGCTCTTAAAAAGATTTAGAAAACCACTTTTCTCAAAAAAAAAAAAGATTTTCTAAACCTTTTTTAGAGCAGGTTCCTGTAGCCCTCAGCCTCTCTGAGCCTTCATTTCCTCGTCTGTTAAACCAGGCTGTGGCTAGCATCCTATCCTCATGGGTTGATGGAAAGAGTAATTATGATAAAGGCTGATGCTTATTAGACACTTAACTCCTGGCTCTCCTGAGGGACCCAGGGCCCTGAGAAGCGGGACATCCCCCCCCCACCCCGTTAGTCTCTCTAGAGCAGAAACCATGGTGGGAAGGAGGGGACAGCTCCATGCTGGCTCAGTTGTATCTAATGTGAAGTAAACATGGGCAGTTGAGGACACAGGAAGCGCTGGGTAAATCCATTCATTCGACAGATGTTTTTGCCTGCCGCCAAGCACCAGGTTCTCCTAAGGTACCAGTGAACAAGAGAGATGCAGTCCCTGCTCCCGTGCAGAGACAGGCATTAATTGGTAGTGTAATAGTGATGTGAGCAGTGCTTCAGAGAAAGGTGGGCTTTCCTGAGAGTGTGTGAACAGGAGCCCTGGCCTGCTCTGGGGTTCCTGAGGCAGTGTGGCTTAGCTGAGGCCCCAGGTGGAGAGGATTTAACTAGGGTGGGCATGTCAGGCTGGGAGAGCAGTAGGGTTCACAGAAGGAGGAATGTGGCAGGGACAGAGAAATTCATGAGTACAAAACAGAGGGTGATGAGTGACATCAGGACTATGTTATAGGTTTAATTAAATTGATATAAACCTTACAAAGGTAAGGTTTAAAAAGTGAGAGTAGTAGTAAAAATGAGTTAAATGGGCTGGGTGTGGTGCCTCACGCCTGTAATCCCAGCACTTTGGGAGGCTGAGGCGGGTGGATCACCTGAGGTCAGGAGTTTGAGACCATCCTGGCCAACATGGTGAAACCCTGTCTCTACTAAAAATTCAAAATTAGCCGGGCGTGGTGGCAGGCGCCTGTAATCCGAGCTATTCAGGAGGCTGAGGCAGGAGAATTGCTTGAACCCGGGTGGCAGAGATTGTGGTGAGCTGAGATCACGCCACTACACTCTAGCCTGGGCAACAGAGAGAGAGACTGTCTCAAAAAAAAAAAAAAAATGAGTTAAATGGTGCTTGTTTCTGGAAATTGAGCAACAGCTTTCCTGGTGAATATAAGCCCTTCCGCTGCTGATGGAGACAAGCTGAGGCTGTGGGATTTTCAGATGGAAGCAGTGCTGCAACGCCTCACCTGGCTCCCTACAAAATCCTGCTGTGCTCACAGCATCGAGGGTGATATTCATCATCTCCTGAGAGGCTCCTGGTCAATCCAGCCAACCATCCGTCTCTCCACCTCGGCTGCTCACTGCCCCTTAGCCCCGGCATGGCACACCACCATCACACGTCCAGCTCCTTCAGGAAAGGGCTCTGACTCCTCCTTTTGCTAGGATCCACCCCTCAGGGAAGCACCTCAGCATGGCATTGGGCACTAACATGGCAGGATCAGAGCTCTTGGTGTGGACAGCAGGTGGTGGTGAAGTGTATATGATGCTATAGCCCCAATATTACTCTGCAGTAACTTCTTTTTCCATTTTCTAGACTATAAGACAAAAAATTTTAGACTTCTTAAACCCCTTGACGGCCCATCTTGGGGTTCAGTTGACAGCGGCTGTTGCGGCAGTGTGGAGCAGAAAGAAAGCCCAGCGTCACAGCAAGACGAAGGTAAGGTTTAAAAAATGAGAGCGTTAGTTAAATACTGTGACAAAGAAATACCACAGAATCATGCGGAATCAGCGGTGACATTGGAGGCCAGCATGGGAAACTATTGAGTTGATTTCATCATTTTATCTTATTTTTTATTTTCTTATTTATTTATTTTGAGATGGAGTCTCTCTCTTGTTGCCCATGCTGGAGCGCAGTGGTGGATCTTGGCTCACTGCAACCTCCACCTCCTGGGTTCAAGCAGTTCTCCTGCCTCAGCCTCCCAAGTAACTGAAATTATAGGCGCCCACCACCACGCCAGGCTAATTTTTGTATTTTTTAGTAGCAACAGGGTTTTGCCATGTTGGCCAGGCTGGTCTGGAACTCCTGACCGCAGGCGATTTGCCCACCTCAGCCTCCCAAAGTGCTGGGATTACAGACATGAGCCACCACGCCCAGCCTGGCTTACGTTTTTCAGCCTCAGTCCTCCTCCTGTGTTCCCTCCCCACCCCCACCCCATCCCCCTGCTCAGAGGTTCTGCCTCTGCACCCCCTGGACACTCCCCCAGTGCTCAGCCTCTGTGGCTGGCATGGCGCCTGTTCTTCAGGAAGAGCAGACCACCCTCCTGAGCGCCTGTGGGGTCCTTCCCTGGTGATGAACCTGGCGCTAGTTGTTTTTCTTCCAAATGCCCGTGACCAGGCTATGCAGACTTCTGTTATCAAAAATACACCTCCCATACCAAGGTTTTCTTTCCAGGGCCAGCAAATGGGAACCTGGTTTATCTGTTTTTCTTCCTGTCTTCATATTTTTATTCTATCTCTTGATGCCAGCCTGTTTCCTTCAAATTTAGTATATTTGTTTCTAAAATGTTTCATACTAAATTCAGACGTACCAATATTACAGCCCCATCATGGACTGCACCTTTCATTCCTAACATGTTGTTCCCATGTTACCCAGTTCAATAGGAAATGTTTGTTTAAGAGGTGAAAACAGGCCAGGCGCAGTGGCTCAGGCCTGTAATCCCAGGACTTTGGGAGGCCAAGGCGGGCAGATCACCCGAGGTCAGGAGTTTGAGACCAGCCTGGCCAACGTGGTGAAACCCCATCTCTACTAAAAATACAAAAATTAGCCAGGCGTGGTGTCGGGCATCTGTAATCCCAGCTACTGGGGAGGCTGAGGCAGGAGAATCGCTTGAACCAGGGAGGCGGAGATTGCAGTGAGCCAAGATCAAGCCACTGCACTCCAGTGTGCGAGACTCTGTCTCAAAAAAGAAAAGAAAACGAGATTAAAACAGATTGATTTTTCCAGGGATGACTACTATAGAATACTTTTTGTGCATCATCCTTATTTTACTTTATAAGCTTTCGAGGAATTCTTTTTTATCCTGGCAGATTATCCCAGCGGCGAGTGCATCCCAGCTAACACTTGTCGACTTGGTTTGTGCACTCAGCACCCTGCAGACTGACACCTTGCTGCACCTGGTGAAGGAGGTGGTGAAGAGGCCACCCCAAGTCAAAGGGGGTGACGAGGTGAGGGGCCTGGGGAAGCCTCCGGGCTTCTGCAGATGAGTGGGTAGCAGTCGTCATAACTCTACTTCCTTATAAATCGTGTTTTGGAGGGAAAGATAGGTAACGAGAGCGAGGAGGATTGCTTGAGGTAGTGAAGTGGAGGTGCTGTTTGCTGTGCTTTGCAGGAGACTGATGAAGCTTTGCTGCTCCTTTCTTAAGGTGGGAACCTCCTGGGGTCAGGGGCTCTCATCCTTGTACCCTGCTGCTGAGGACACTGCCTGGTATGAGGGTTAGCGCCTTCTGGGCATTAAGTGGAATAAAATCTGTAGAAGAGGAAATGGCACCTGCCCCAAAGAACTTGCAGCCCTAAAGATGTCAGAGATAAAACCAGACTCTAGTGAAAGGTGGTAAAGACAGATGTGATTGGGTAACCACTGCAGTCAGGGAAGGTGCTGGGTTCTGTTTAGATCTGTGTGGAGATGACTGGAAAGGAATGAGGGAGGAGGAGGAGGGAGGAGCAGGGGTGTAAAGAGAGTTAGAGAAGTAGAAAATTACAAAAGAGCAGGTAGAGAGGCCCCTCAGTCCATAGATGTGATTTAGCCACCTGGGTTTGCTAACTGGGGCTTATCCAACGAGGCTCCTCCCCCTCCTACAGAGACCTCGAGATACAGGCTCTGTCTTCCTTGATTCTGTTTCAAAGCGATGGCTCCCAGGTCCTTGAGAAACACATTCCTAGGTTGTAGGAGACACATACACATCTTACAGGGACAGAGGAAGTATTTATCATTGTAAACTTAAAAAAAAATGCTCTAAAAAATGGAGATCAGGGGCCTCTACAGATGTTGGCAGGAACACACTGTAAATTCTTTGGCAACTTTGGGCTTTCTCGGGCAGGCGCTTGAAGAAGACCGGTGTGCCCATCCTGGGGATCCATGCTAAGTTGTATGCTCAAGTCCCTTGGTGTTGTGGTGGACAGAACATTTGTCAAGCAGAGGGCTCAGAGGAGCCTAGCCAGAGTCAGCTCAAGGAGAGAAGCTTTGTCAAGGACAAATTAAAATTTGCATAATTTTTTCTTTTCTTCTTTTTTTTGAGACAGAGCCCCACTCTGTCACCTAGGCTGGAGTGCAGTGGCACGATCTCAGCTCACTGCAATCTCCACCTCCTGGGCTCAAGTGATTCTTGTGCCTCAGCCTCCCGAGTAGCTAGGACTACAGGTACATGCCCCCATACCTGGCTAATTTTTGTTTTGTTTTGTTTCGTTTTTCAAGACAGAGTCTCACTTTGTCGCCCAGGCTGGAGTGCAGTGGCACAATCTCAGCCTACTGCAATCTCCACCCCTCAAGTTCAAGTGATTCTCGCGTCTCAGCTTCCTGAGTAGCTGGGATTACAGGCATGCACCACCAGGGCTGGTTAATTTTTGTATTATTCTTAGTAGAGACAGGATTTTGCTATGTTGGCCAGACTGGTCTTGAAGTCCACCCGCCTTGGCCTCCCAAAGTGCTGGGATTACAGGTGTGAGCCACCGTGCCTGGCCAAAATTTGCATAATTTTTTAACCTTTTTTTTTTTTTTTTTTTTAGACAGGATCTCACTGTCACCCAGGCTGTAGTGCAGTGGCACAGTCACAGCTCACTGCAGCCTTGACCTCTCCCCCCACTCAAATGATCTTCCCAAGTAGCTGAGACCACAGGTGCATACCACCACGCCTGGCTAATTCTTATATTTTTTGTAGTGACGGGGTTTGCCATGTTGCCCAGGCTGGTCTGGAACTTCTAGGCTCAAGCAACCCTCCCCCTTGGCCTCCCAAAGTGCTGGGATTACAGGCGAGAGTCACCATGCCTGGCCACATAATTTTTTATAAAAGTAGAAAATAAATGTCAGAGAACGTAACTCATTACAGACATTCTGAGAAGAGAAGATTTCATCTGGCTGCTATGAAACAGAAGCCTTTAGGGTGATGTCATTGAACCAAGAAGCTGCTTGTAGTTTTTCTGCTCAATTTCTTCACAGCAGCCTGGAGGACCCATGTCGTCTAGAGAGCTTCTTCAATTATACACAGTGGATTTAAAACAGGGCAGGTGTCGGTGGCTCATGCCTGTGATCCCAGCACTTTGGGGGGCCGAGGCCAGTGGATCATGAGGTCAGGAGTTCGAGACCAGCCTGGCCAACATGGTGAAAAACCCTGTCTCCACTAAAAATATAAAAAAATTAGCCAAGCATGGTGTCTCACGCCTATAATCCCAGCTACTCAGGAGGCTGCAGCAGGAGAATTGCTTGAACCTGCAGGCGGAGGTTGCAGTGAGCTGAGATCATGCCATTGCACTCTAGCCTTGGCGACAGAGTGAAACTCCATCTCAAACAAACAAACAGACAAACATGAAATAGGGCAGGCTGTGTGATGTAATATTTGCATTCCCTTAGGCTTCTGTTTTTGTTTTTACCAAAGCAGACTCCATCATTGAAAGCAGTGGAGCTGTTTGCCTCTTAGTTCATTAATTTAATAAAAAATCGGGGTTTATTTCAATTTTGAAATAATTGCTTTCTGTCAGACAATTTAAAATCATACAGTTAGCAAAGATTTAAGAATAAACTAAATGAAAATTGAGGCCAGGGATGGTGGCTCATGCCTGTAATCCTAGCACTTCAGGAGTTTGAGAAGAGCCTAGGCAACATAGGGAGACACCATCTCTACAAAACATTTAAAAATTAGCTGGGTATGGTAGTGCACACCTGTAGTCCCACCTATTTGGGAGGCTGAGGCAGGAGGATCAGTTGAGCCCAGGAGTTCCAGGTTGTAGTAAGCTATGATCGAGCCACTGCATTTCAGCCTGGGTGACAGAGTGAGACCCTGTCCAAAAAAAAAAAAGAAAATTAGTGCAATGGAAAAAGTGATTATTAAGAAATATAGCTTTACTTGCACAGATATTTGTGCATCAATGTTCATAGCAGCATCATTCACAACAGCCAAAAGGTAGAAGCAGTCCTTGTGTGCATCTGTGCGTGCAGTGCATTGGTACTCGGCTTTAAAAGGAAGGAAATTCCGACACATGCTACAACATGGATGTCAGATCCTCAACATGGATGAACCTGGAAGACATTAAGTTAAATAAGCCAGTCATTGGCCAGGCACGGTGGCTCACTCCTGTAATTCCAGCACTTTGGGAGGCCAAGGCAGGCGGATCATGAGGTCAAAGATCGAGACCATCCTGGCCAACATGGTGAAACCCAGTCGCTAGTAAAAATACGAAAATTAGCCAGGGATTATGGCAGGCTCCTGTAGTCCCAGCTACTCGGGAGTCTGAGGCAGGAGAATTGCTTGAACCTGGGAGAAAGAGATTGCAGTGAGCCGAGACCGCACCACTGCACTCCAGCCTGATGACAGAGCAAGACCCCATCTGAAAAAAGAAATAAAATAAGCTAGTCACAAGAGGACTTAACACAGAAAAAAACTGTGTCCTCACTCAACAACATAACAATCCACACAGAAGACTTCTCTTGCCCCAAATATGTGGGATTTCTCCCCCACCAATAAGCAAGCAATTGATTCTACAGTGGACACCAGTTTGGTGTCCTCCAATTCAATTCCTACCCTATCTGCTTGGAGATAGTGTCAGATCCCACAGGGTGAGGGCTGAGTCCCCAGGACCACCCTTTACTTGAGACACCAGTCAGTCACACATCTGGGCCTCTGGAACTTCTAACTAATTAGCTGCGAATTGGAATTCCCACGAACCCCTACTTTGGGGTCAATGAATTTGTTGAGTAGCTCGAAGAACTCCAGAAACACGTTTACTGGCTTATTAGAAAGGCTATTACAAAGGATACAAATGAAGGCGTGCATAGGGCAAGGTATGGGGGGAAAAGTGTGGAGTTTCCATGCCTTCCGTGGGCACAGTACCTTCATGTGCTCTGCTCTCTGGAAGCTCACCAAACCCAGTCCTCTTGGGCCTTTTATGGAAACTTCATTGGATGGGCATGACTAAAGCATGGACAACCATGTCGAAATGTGATTTAACAAAAAGAGTGTGATCTAATACTTAGTACAGTGACTGGGGAAACCCAGCAGGGCCTGCCTGTTCAGATTCTTATTGGCCTGTCTGTGCAGCATTCCTTCCTCCAGGGTGCAGGACAGGACCCTCTCTGGAATGAGGGTCTAATGAACCATAGTCAGATTAGAGTCCTGCCTCGGGGCAGGAAAAAGGAGGGCAGGAGTTATAAACCAAGAACTGCGGACAAAAACACATAGAAAGATAGGTAGATAGGTAGGATGGATGATGGATGGATGGATAGAGATATTAGGTAGGTAGGTAGGTAGATGGATACGTAGATATTAGGTAGGTAGGTAGGTAGCTAGATAGATGAGTAGATAGATATTAGGTAGGTAGATATTAGGTAGATAGATGGTAGGTAGGTAGGTAGGTAGATGATAGATAGATAGATAGATAGACAGATAGAAAGATACTATGATTTTAGAGTGTTAAGGTGGCTCACTCCTGTAATCCCAACACTTTGGGAGGCTGAAGCAGAGGGATTGCTTGAGCCCAGAAGTTCAAGACCAGCCTGGGCAACAAAGTGAAACCCTGACTCTATTTAAAAAAAAAAGAAAGAAAGAAAGAAAAATTAGCCAGGCATGGTGGTACCCACCTGTAGTCTCAGCTACTCAAGAGGCTGAGGGGGAGAATTGCTTGAGCCAGGGAAGTTGAGGCTGCATTGAGCCAAGATCACGCCGCTATACTCCAGTACAGAGTGAGACCCTGGCTCTAAACAAAAGAAAGACTTTCTTTTCAGATGGGTAGTGTGCCGACCATGATAACAAGGTTTGAGGGCGGCACATCTCACCCGTGCTCGTGAACACCTCACCATTGCACTCATGAACTACAGAAGGATTGGAAGACTGTTTTTCAGCCATTTTTTTCAGCCTCGCACATGACACAGGGCAACCCCATATAGGAATGTCCAGGCCCTGAGGACCTGGCCGTTGGGCATCACCCAGCCAGTTATCCTGCAGTCCCTGGTCTCTTCCTTCGTTCCAGTGTTTATCAACAATGCGCTCTGCTCACTGAGTGGTGTCATGGAGGCTAAATAGTGAGAAAAAAAAAACAGTTCCTGCCCTCAGTCCTTACATGTTCTAGGTTGGCAAGGAAGAGGGAAGAGAAGAGAAGCCATCCTAAAAAATAACAACACTGCAGGCCAGGTTATGGGGCCAGCTCAGTGCTTAAGGCATCAAATGTAAAAGGACCCTGGTGACTTCCACAGTGTTTCTTGGGGATCTGGCCCAGGTCTCCCAATCTCCCAAGAACATATGGTCGTCTGTTGCCTTTCACTTTTTTTTTTTTTTTTTTTGAAATGGAGTCTTGCTCTGTCGCCGAGGCTGGAGTGCAGTGGCGTGATCTCAGTTCACTGCAACCTCTGCCTCCTGGGTTCAAGCAATTCTCCTGCCTCAGCCTCTTGAGTAGCTGAGATTACAAGCTGCCCGCCACCATGCCTGGCTAACTTTTTGTATTTTTAGTAGAGACAGGGTTTCTCCATGTTGGCCAGGCTGGTCTTGAACTCCTGACCTCAGGTGGTCCACCCGCCTTGGCTTCCCAAAGTGCTGGGATTATATGCGTGAGCCATCGTGCCCAGCCGCCTTTCACTCTTGTCCATAAATGTGAGGAGTGGGAATGGCGCTCCACGGGGCAGTCTGTGCACTGCAGGCTTGGTTGCTGTAGAGCCACAGGGTTCTTCGAGGGGCTGTCCTTCCAAAGATAGCTCTGCAGAGGCCATGACAGCCAGAGCGAGTGTCTTTAGGTTTTGCTTCCGTCACATGACTTGAATTTCTACAAATACCTGCGATTTCTAGTCTTTCCTGGCTAAAAAGAAACCGGATCTTATCTGGCTGACTGATTTTTAGTGGTTCAAATAACAAAACTACATTTTGTGGTTAGTTTCGTTCATTGATAGCTACAAATAGCTTTTTACAAGCACGGAGGGAGGAAAATGCATGTTTTGGAACTTGTTTCCAGGTAGTTCCAGCCACAGGGTTTTTGGGGAAGCTGTCTGGGCTGGGTTTGAAATAATCTCCTCAACTAAGAATTATAATTTTTTGACCGTGTGCGGTGGCTCTACCTGGGAGGCTGAGGCAGGAGAATTGCTTGAACCTGGGAGGCGGAGGTTGCAGTGAGCTGAGATCATGCCACTGCAGTCCAGCCTGGGCAACAGAAAAGAAAAAAGCAAGCCAGGTGCAGTGGTTTATGCCTGTAATCCCAGCACTTTCGCAGGTTGAGGCGGGTGGATCACCTGAGGTCAGGAGTTCAAGACCAGCCTGACCAACATGGTGAAACCCCGTCTTTAAAAAATAAAAATAAAAAACCAAAGGAAGAATTAGAATGTTTTCTTGTCTCTTGGTAATCATATGCATTCACTGGAGTCAGCACTGGCCCCAGCTTTCTGTTTCAGGGGAAGTTCAGTGACAATGCTGATTTTCCTGAATGCTTGCTGGTGCCTGGAATGTAAAGTGGGTAAACAGGGTGGGAGATCACTGTAGAAGTCTAAGGGGGCACGAATGATTTGGGCGTTCATAGGACACACTTGTTTTAATTGTACCTGACAGACATTACGGTGTCACATCTGTAAGATTCTTTAGCCAAAAACCTTTGCTTTGTTAGGTTATAGATCTGTTTCATTTTGTATTTGAATTCTCTTTAGCCTTATTTCCCACCAACTTGGAGTAATTGGTTTCACTTTCATTTTCAGAAATCGCCCCTAGTGGACATTCCTGTGTTGCAATTTTGCTATGCTTTTCTCCAAAGGTAATCTAGTCCCCCTGTCCTCAAAAAACTTCCTTAATACAGATGCTATTGCAGTGACCATGCATAATATCTCTGGTTTTATTTCTAGACTACTAGAGAGCCATAGTTCGGGAAATATTTTAAAGTTATCATAATTTCTTCCCATTTGGTTGATCTATACTTTTCCTTCTCCAGAGATTTAACATCTTAAAATCTGTACACTGTATCTCAAACACTTTATGTGAACAAAGCTTTATGTGAGGCCTTTTAAATTTTAAAATACTTGGATTTGCATTAATACAGAAAAAGAAAAAAACCACAGACAGGGAAGTGTTAAAAACCTCTTTTAGAAAAAGGAGAAATGGGCCAGGTGCACTGTAGCTCATGCCTGCAATCCCAGCACTTTGGGAAGCTGAGGCAGGCACGTCACTTGAGGCCAGGAGTTAGAGACCAGCCTGGCCAACATGGTGAAACCCTGTCTCTACTAAAAATACAAAAAATTAGCTGAGTGTGGGGGCCCACGCCTATAGTCCCAGCTCAGGAGGCTGAGGAACAAGAATCACTTGAACCCGGGGGGCAGAGGATGCAGTGAGCCAGGATTGCACTACTGTACTCTAGTCTGGGCAACAGAGGAAGACTCTGTCTTTAAAAAAAAAAAAAGATCTGAGAGATCAAGGTTGATCATCTAGTTTAAGGCTTTTATTTTATAGACAAGGAAACCAGGAGTACCTCACCTGCCAGCAGCAGTATTTCAGATTCCCAAACTTCAAGTGCTTGCCAGAATACCAGTTCAGCTTGTGGTACACTGTAATTTTTTTTTTTTTTAGATGGAGTTTGGCACTGTCACCCAAGCTAGAGTGCAGTGGCGCAATCTCGGCTCATTGCAACCTCCACCTCCCAGGTTCAAGCAATTCTCCTGTCTCAGCCTCCCAAATAGCTGGGATTATAGGCACCCACCACCACGCCCAGCTAATTTTTTGTATTTTTAGTAGAGACGAGGTTTCACTATGTTGGCCAGGCTGGTCTCGAACTCCCGACCTCATGATTTGCCCACCTTGGCCTCCCAAAGTGCTGGGATTACAGGTGTGAGCCACGGCGCCTGGCCCATTGTCATTTTTAAAAAAGAAAAAAGTCAGTGAGGTATGCTGTTTACCCTTTGCTTTCCAACTGCCAGGATCTCAAATGTGCTTATGAATAAATGTTGTATTTTGACTTGTTCATGGTTATTTTTCCTATTTTTAAAATAAACAGGCTCCCAGTACCAGCCTTGCAAGAGAACTTCCCTTCACTGTTGGGAGTGTTGAAGGAGTCTGTGCAGTTGAATTTAGCGCCACCTGGGTATTTCCTGCTTCTCAGGTATCATGTCACCACACTGGCACTGTGTACTATTTTCTTTTGGCACATATTTTATTTCTGCAGCATTTTTAATCTGAAGCTGATTGTCTCTCAACAGCATGCTGAATGACTTTATAACAAGAACTCCCAACCTGGAAAGCAAGAAGGATCAAAAAGACCTGCAGGTTTGTATATGAAAGAGGTTCAGCCAAATGATATTATCCCAGCAGTGCTGTCCTCCTTCGGGGGGATAGCAGATGGGCAGGAGACATTGGGCAGAATCTGAGGTCAGCTTTGCACTTGTTTGCAAGTCTTACTTTCGCTATTGCTGTCTCTAGAGAATTCCGACAGACCTGGGGCCCAGGTTCTGATAAAGGTTCTTGTGTAACACTTGAGCAATCAGCTGTGGGATTTACAGGTGTGCCCCTCACCCTTTGCACTGTCTGCAGATGTACGTGGATCTCACTGTGAAACATAAATGGAATAAGAAATCTATCTCCCTCTGGACGCGGTGGTGCACACTTGTAATCCCAGCACTCTGGGAGGCTGAGGCGGGTCGATTGCTTAAGCTCAGGAGTTCGAGACCCAGTCTGGGCAATATAGTGAGACCATTTACAAAAATGCAAAAATTAGCCTAGTGTGGTAGCTGTACTATAGTCCCAGCTACTCGGGAGGCTGAGGATGCCTTGAGGCGGGAGGTTGAGGCTGCAGTGTGCTGTTCCGCCTGGGCGACAGAGGGAGACCCTGTCTCAAAAAAATAAAAAAGGAATTTATCTCCATACATGGATATTTCTTTTTTTTCCTTTTATTTGGGGGGGGGGTGGTTAGGGGGAGGCTAGAGTGCAGTGGCGCTGTCTTGGCTCACTGCAACCTCCTCCTGGGTTCAAGCGATTCTCCTGCCTCAGCTTCCCAAGTAGCTAAGACTACAGGCATACACCACCACACCCAGCTAATTTTTTGTATTTTTGGTAGAGACAGGGTGTCTCCATTTTGGCTAGTCTGATCTCAAACTCCTGACCATCCTCCTGCCTCAGCCTCCCAAAGTGCTGGGATCACAGGT
The DNA here is from genome assembly GCA_036589455.1 of Ateles fusciceps. Taxonomy (NCBI): domain Eukaryota; kingdom Metazoa; phylum Chordata; class Mammalia; order Primates; family Atelidae; genus Ateles; species Ateles fusciceps. The sequence goes on from JAZHEH010000222.1 coordinate 18,513,028, forward strand.
GTGAACCACCACACCCAGCCTCCATACATGGATTCTTTCCATAAACCCTTTATCCCCCATTATAAAAGTAATATATGCTCATTAAAAAATTGTTTAATACTGAAAAATAAAACTCATCCATAGAAGAAGGAAAAACTGAGTGGAATGCCAACTAATAAATACGGAAGTTATGATGAAGTTGGAAAAATCACTGTTTTGCAACCGCAGTAGACATTGATTCAGTTGGCTTTTCCATCACATTGCGGCCTTGGCGATGCTGATGCTCATGCTGATGCTCATCTTTATGATCCCTGGCATTTGCGAAAGGTGTGTCCAGAAACAGCCTCAGTCCGCAGTTCTGAACCAGGAGAGTCCTGTATAAAGCACAGTAGGCCAAGCGCAGTGGCACACGCCTGTAATCCCAGCACTTTGGAAGGCCTAAGTAGGTAGATCACCTGAGGTCAGGGGTTCAAGACCAGCCTGGCCAACATAGTGAAACCTCATCTCTGAAACTAAAATTACCAAAATCAGCCAGGCGTGGTGGCAGACGCCTATAATCTCAGCTACTGAGACAGGAGAATTGTTTGAACCTGGGAGGCAGAGGTTGCGGTGAGCCGAGATCGTGCCACTGCACTCCAGCCTGGGTGACAAAAGTGAAACTCGGTCTCAAAAAAAAAAAGCACAGTAAAGCATAATTCGACAGTTCCAGTGCCTGCTTTGGCCTTGACTTGTAGACAGAGAAGAAAACATCATTCCAGTGCCGATGCTGCAGGTCCGGGCGCTAGGATAGCACTTGCTCACCTAAGCCCTCCCTGCTTTTGCGGCCTGTTGCCGGTAGCAGGCCCCTCTGTCTTCACGGGCCTGGGCAGGGCTCTGACCAGAGGCATTCCCTTTGTTGTTGCAGCTGGCCCGCCTCTGCTCCTTTTGGTTGTGGGAGGTTGGGGGTTAGGTGGCGTCTGCTTCTTTCTATCTTGTGAATGACACTGGGCCTCCCCACACTAATTCCTACTGTTTTGAGCCACACCCTACACTTCTTCCCCCACAAAGGATATAGAAAAAACAGTGTGATTTTCCTACCAGACTCTCATAACAGACTACTTCCGTGGCCTCGTAACCAAAATGTGTGGGAATGTCTTCCCACCAGCAACTGAGCTAGTAGTTCTACAGTAGACACCAGATAGTTGTCCAATCTCATTCCGTTCTGGCACGCTCCACCCAGAGATAGCTTCAGATCCCACAGGTTGAGGGCTCAGTCCCACAAGACTGTCCCACCCCCTCAGATGCCAATCACAAGCCCCAGGTGGTTTCATCTGTGCTTCTGACTCACCAGCTCTAAATAGAGTTCCCATTACCCACTCCTTGGGTTCTGTTAATTAGCTGGAGTGGCTTATGGAACTCAGGGACCATGGTGACCAGTTGTTTGTGGTTGGCTGGTTGGTTTTTGTTTTTGTTTTTGGGGGTTTTTGTTTTGTTTTGTTTTGTTCTGTTTTGTTTTTTTGAGACAGAGTCTTGCTCTTGTTGCCCAGGCTGGAGTACAATGGCACGATCTCAGCTCACCGCAATCTCTGTGCCCTGGGTTCAAGTGATTCTCCTGCCTCAATCCGAGTAGCTGGGATTATAGGCACCTGCCCCCATGCTCAGCTAATTTTTGTTTTGTTTTGTTTTGAGACAGAGACTCACTCTGTCACCCAGGCTGGAGTACAGTGGCGTGATCTCTGCTCACTGCAACCTCCGCCTCCCAGGTTCAAGCGATTCTCCTGCCTCAGCCTCCCGAGTAGCTGGGATTACAGGCACCCACTACCACGCCTAGCTAATTTTTGTATTTTTAGTAGAGACGGGGTTTCGCCATGTTGGCCAAGCGGGTCTCAACTCCTGACCTTGTGAACCGCCCGCCTTGGCCTCCCAAAATGCTGGGATTACAGGCATAAGCCACCGTGCCCGGCTGACCACTTTATTATAAAGCAGATGAGAAAGGATACAGGTGAAGAGATGATCAGGCAAGGAACATGGAAGGGTCACCACCCTCTAGAAACCTGCAGGTGTTCAGCCATCCAGAGGCTCATCTGAACCTAGTTATTTTGGGTTTTTGTGGAAGCTTCATTACATAGGCATGAAGGATTAAATCATTGGCCATTGGTGGTCAATTTAACCTTTAACCCCTCTCCCCTTCCTGGAGGTTGGGGAGCTGAAGCTTTCTAGGGGCCCCAGCCATAGCCGTCTCAGTAGCATACAAAAAGACACATATTACTTTCGAGAATCCATGGAATTTAGGAGTTATAGCTGGGAAATAAGGAGAAAGGCCAAAAACATATTTCCACAATATCACACCCATCCACTCAGTGCTTTCATCAGTCCTTAGGGGAACTCCTCTAAGCCCCCATTCCCTTTTCCTGACTTTCCTTCTGCCCTTCACACCCACCCATGCCTAAGTTAGCCAGTTAGCTGATTCCCTCAAGCACCCGCTCCTCGACACCCATCGGGCAGGTGTGCCCTTGCTTCACGCCCAGCACAGCTGCTGAGCCTAGGAACCTTGTGGCACATGAGATCAGGATTGTTAAATCTTGGATGTCAAGGATTATAGCCACTCTTAGCTGGTGACACTTGATGACACTGGCTGAGAAGCCTGCTTCAAGTTTCTGTCTCTCCAGCTACTAACCAGATTCTTTACTAATCATACTCCTGAGAGTAGATGACTCCTCACTTCACCCCATTGAGTCAGTTTCACTTGCTGACCTTATTTCTTGTTATATCATTGAAAGATGTGTTCGTAGGAAGAACTCGTGGTCCTGGAGAAACCAGAAAGCCAGTCCACTGAATACAATGTATGGCTTTGTTATCAGCATGCTGTGATGACTTGCGATCTCTGTATATTTTACCTACATTGGCCAGTATAGTAGCCATTAGCCACAGGTGGCTGTTAAGCACTTGAAGTGTGGCTAGTCTGCAGTCTGGGCAGCACAGGGAGACCCCATCTCTACAAGAAATTTAAAAATTATCCAGGTGTGGTGGCATGCGCCTGTAGTCCCAACTACCCGGGAGCCTGAGAATGGCTTGAGCCGAGGAGGTTGAGGCTGCAGTGAGTCTGATTGCACCACTACACTCCAGCCTGGATGATACAGCAAGACCCTGTCCTGCCCACCACCCCTCAAAAAGAAATGTGGTAGTTAGGCTGAACTGAATGTGCTGTAAGTGCAAAATACACACTGGATTTCAGACTTAGTGCACACACAAAAGAGAATGCAAAATCTCATTAATAGTTTTTTTTTTTTTTTTTTTTTTTTGTTTTTGTTTTTGTTTTTGAGACAAAGTTTCACTCTTGTTGCCCAGGCTGGAGTGCAGTGGCACCTCTGCCTCTCAGTTTCAAGCCATTCTCCTGCCTCAGCCTCCCAAGTAGCTGAGATTACAGGCATGCACCACCACACCCACCTAATTTTGTATTTTTAGTAGAAACATGGTTTTACCATGTTGGTCAGGCTGGTCTCGAGCTCCTGACCTCAGGTGATCCGCCCACCTCGGCATCCCAAAGTGCTAGGATTATAGGTGTGAGTCACCGCGCCTGGCCTATTAATAGTTTTTTATATTGCTTACATGTTGATAATATTTTGTATATATTGGGTTAAATAAAACATATTATTATTTTTTTTTTTTTGAAATGGAGTCTTGCTCTGTCATCCAGACTGGAGTGCAGTGGCTTGATCTTAGCTCACTGCAGCCTCTGCCTGTTGGGATCAAGCGATTCTCTTGCATAAGCCTCCTGAGTAGCTGGGACTGCAAGCATGTGCCATCAAGCCCAGCTAATTTTTGAATTTTTTTTAGTGGAGATGGGGTTTTGCCATGTTGGCCTGGATGGTCTTGAACTCCTGACCTCAAGTGATCCACCCGCCTTGGCCTTCGCCTCCACCTCCCAATGTGATGGGATTATAGGCATGAGCCACTGTGCCCAGCCTAAACTTTAACTGTTTGTTTTTACTGTCAATGTGGATCCAGAAAGCTTAATGTTACATATATGCACATAGTTGTGGCCTGCATTTTCTTTCTATTGGACAGTGCTGTTCTTAACATTCTTTTCCTTAATTAACTTCCTTTCCCCCTCCTCCTGATTATTCTCAGGAAATCACTCAGAAAATCCTCGAAGCTGTGGGGAACATTGCTGGCTCTTCCTTGGAGCAAACCAGCTGGCTAAGCAGAAACTTGGAAGTGAAGGCCCAGCCTCAGGCCTCTCTAGAAGAATCTGATGCTGAAGAGGACCTGTACGGTAGGTGGAGATGGGTCAGCAATGGTGCCTCTGCTCAACAGGTGGTTCTGGCTTTTCCTTAAGAGAGATCTTGAGCATTCTCACCACAAAAAGGAAAAAAGTGCATGAGGTAGGTTGGGCACTTGGCTCACGCCTATAATCCCAGCACTGTGGGAGGCCAGAGCAGGCGGATCACAAGGTCAGGAGATCAAGACCATCCTGGCTAACACAGTAAAACCCCATCTCTACTAAAAATACAAAAAAATTAGCAGGGCATGGGTGTAGTGGCTCCCACCTGTAATCCCAGCACTTTGGGAGGCCAAGGCAGGTGGGTCACCTGAGGTCAGGAGTTTGAGACTGGCCTGGCCAACTTGGTAAAACCCCATCTCTACTAAAAATACAAAAGTTAGCCAGGTGTGGTGGCACATGCCTGTAGTCCTAGTTACTCGGGAGGCTGAGGCAGGAGAATTGCTTAAACCCGGGAGTCGGAGGCTGCAGGAGCCGAGATCACACCACTGATTGCACTCCAGCCTGGATGACAGACCGAGACTCCATCTCAAAGAAAAAAAAGGTTGAGTGTTAACAGAGAGGGATACGTGAGTCATATGGACACAATCGGTGTGAAAGGTGGGCACTGATGGCTGACATTCATGCAGTGCTTTTGGGACAGTAAATGGTGACCCATCCAGCATAGTTGAAACACAAATGCCTTTTTCTGTTCACAGATACTGCTGCAGCTTCAGCAATGGTGTCTTCATCCGCCCCTTCGGTGTACAGCGTGCAAGCCCTGTCTCTCCTGGCAGAGGTAAATACACATGTGACCTGTCATCCTTTATGGAAATGAGCGGCTATCACGAATTGTTGCAAAGGCATTCGTTCATTCTCAAGTGCCAGTGAGGTGGGCCGCATCCTCCCAGGTGAGCTCGTCCATCAGGCAGCATTGGCCTCAAGCTGCACTATGGAGTTCTGGGTTAGGTTTTGCTTTGAGGACTGTACTTTTTTTTTTTTTTTTTTTTTGAGACAGAGTCTTGCTCTGTTGCCAGGCTGGAGTGCAGTGGCACAATCTCGGCTCACTGCAACCTCCGCCTCCTGGGTTCAAACAATTCCCTTGCCTCAGTCTCTCGAGTAGCTGGGATTACAGGGACCTACCATCACGTCCAGCTAATTTTTTGTATTTTTAGTAGAGACAGGGTTTCACCATGTTGGCCAGGATGGTCCTGATCTCCTGACCTCGTGATCCACCTGCCTCAGCCTCCCAAAGTGCTGGGATTACAGGCGTGAGCCACCGCACCTGGCCATGACTACACTTCTTATTGTCACTTGCTTCCGAGGGTTTCTGTTTTCTTTTTTTGAGACAGAGTCTCACTCTGTCACCCAGGCTAGAGTGCAGTGGCACAATCTCAGCTCACTGTAACCTCTGCCTCCCAAGTTCAAGCAATTCTCCTCCCTCAGCTTCCTGAGTAGCTGGGACTACAGGTGCGTACACTGGCTAATTTTTGTATTTTTAGTGGAGATGGGGTTTCACCATGTTGGCCAAACTGGGCTCAAACTCCCAAGTGATCACTCCTCAAGTGATCTTCCTGCCTCAGCCTCCCAAAGTGCTTGGATTACAGGCTTGAGCCATCACACCTGGCCAGTTTCTGTTTTATTACAGTCTTGTTCTTTTAGGTTCTGGCTTCCCTCCTGGACATGGTTTATCGAAGTGATGAGAAGGAGAAAGCTGTGCCATTAATCTCCCGTCTGCTTTACTATGTTTTTCCATACTTACGCAACCACAGGTAACGTCATCTTCACCATTTCTTCCCACCCGTCTGCAGAAAAATATGTTTTGAGAAATGAAGCAAGTGGTTTTCCTTGGGCAGTCCTTGACCTTGACCCTTCTCTCTTCCCACTCCCACTCAGTGCCTACAATGCTCCCAGCTTCCGGGCTGGCGCTGAGCTGCTGAGCTCCCTAAGTGGCTATGCCTACACAAAACGAGCCTGGAGGAAGGAAGTCCTGGAACTGTTTCTCGACCCCACTTTCTTTCAGATGGATACTTCTTGTGTTCAGTAAGAGATTCTGTCCTGATAACAGTGTGTTCTGAATCTTCAGGCGGAAACAGTGTTTTGATTTACATAATTCTCATTCCTGAAATGGAAGCAGAGCCATAGCATCAACCCAAATAACAGGATGTTCCTGTCATATGCTCGCATGTTGACCGAGTGTTCATGGGAGAGGGATTAAGTCTTTTAAAGTACGAGAAGGAATTTCACTTAATTCAGAGAGCATGTTATTTCTTGGCTGGGCACGGTGGCTCACACCCATAATCCCAGCATTTTGGGAGGCTGAGGCAGGTGGATCACCTGAGCCTAGGAGTTTGAGACCAGCCTGGCCAACATGACAAAACCCTGTCTCTCCTAAAAAAATACAAAAATTGGCCGGATATGGTGGCACACACCTATAGTCCCAGCTACTTGGGAGGCTGAGGCATGAGAATCGCTTGAACCCGGGAAGTAGAGGTTACAGTGAGCCAAGATCCCACCACTGCACTCCAGCCTAGGCAACAAAGTGAAACTCCCATCTCAAATAAATAAATAGCATAACATGGGGTTCCAGTGACACTTGTTCTAATACCACTTTGTCTTGTAATCACAAAATAATTGGCCAGTGTTAGGATGACAGAGCCCACTGGGTGATCCTGGTGGTGTCTTTACCCCACTTCTCGGCTGATACTCCACAAGTTCTTACTGAGATCTTGCAGCGGTGAGGCAGAGATCCGCTGAGACTCAGATGCTGCAGCAGTGAGGCAGAGATCCGCTGAGACTCAGATGCTGCAGCGGTGAGGCAGAGATCCGCTGAGACTCAGATGCTGCAGCGGTGAGGCAGAGATCCGCTGAGACTCAGATGCTGCAGCGGTGAGGCAGAGATCCGCTGAGACTCAGATGCTGCAGCGGTGAGGCAGAGATCCGCTGAGACTCAGATGCTGCAGCGGTGAGGCAGAGATCCGCTGAGACTCAGATGCTGCAGCGGTGAGGCAGAGATCCGCTGAGACTCAGATGCTGCAGCGGTGAGGCAGAGATCCGCTGAGACTCAGATGCTGCAGCGGTGAGGCAGAGATCCGCTGAGACTCAGATGCAAGATGTGCTCCTGGGCCTTTTCCTGAGATCAGGAAAATCACTCAGGGCTGAGTGCGTTGGCTCACGCCTGTAATCCAACGTTTTGGGAGGCTTAGGCAGGAGGATTGCTTGAACCCAGGAGTTAGAGACCAGCCTGGGCAACGACGTAAGACCTCATCTCTACAAAAAATCAAAAAAATTAGCCAGGCATGCTGTCACATGCTTGTGGTCCCAACTACATGGAAGGCTGAGGCAGGAGGATCGCTGGAGCCCAGGAGGTTGAGGCTACAGTGAACTGTGATTGTGCAGCTGCGCTCCAGCCTGGGTGACAGCACAGAGCCCTAGGCCCTGTCTCAAAACAACCAGAAAGAAAGCCACTCCTTTATTAATGACAGGAAGGCTCAGCGACAGAGGGTAGAGATTGGGAATGCTTTTTGTATGGCGTGAAAGTGTGGCCACCCCCAGAGCGCTGCTGGCGGCCCTGTGGCCTCCCTCCATGCAATCTTGTTGCTCTGCTGAGGTAGCCCATTTGGAAGGAAGAGCTAAGGCTGGTATTTGTCTTCACTACCCCACTTGTTTCATCAGCACAACTGTGTGAATATCATCCTGTATGGATATATTTAAGAGTAACCCTTGAAAAAGCCGGAGTGCCTTGTCAATTTGTTTTCTTTATGATGAACTGGAAAAAGTCGTTATTCATTCCCTATGTTAGGGTTATAAATGAAAAGCTTTAGCGTAGCTTTCTTTTATACGTAAACTATTTATTTCTATTACTAACATCTTTTCAGAAAGTAATTTTTTGTTTTTTGTTTTTTTGAGACGGAGTTTCACTCTTGTTCGCTGAAGTACGATGGTGTGAGCTCGGCTCACCACAATCTTCGCCTTCTGGGTTCAAGCGGTTCTCTTGCTTCAGCCTCCCAAGTAGCTGGGATTACAGGGTTGTGCCACCACATCTGGCTAATTTTGTATTTTTAGTAGAGACGGGGTTTCTCCATGTTGGTCAGGCTGGTCTCGAACTCCCGACCTCAGGTGATCCACCTTCCTTGGCCTCCCAAAGTGCTGGGATTACAGGTGTAAGCCACCGTGCCTGGCCCAGAAAGCAGTTTTTAATAGATGTTAAGGGGATATGTTATTTTCTTAATGCTTTGAATCAAACTGTCATTCATTGCAAATTTAATTGATTTTGCTTTCTTTAATATCCAGTTGGAAGTCCATTATTGACCATCTTTTGACTCATGAGAAAACTATGTTTAAGGATTTAATGAGTAAGTTCTGTGTTACTTGTGCATAACTCACACTTTATAGGATCAATGCCAATATAACCAGCTTTTATCATGTATTTCTGAACCCTACTCAAACTTTTACGATGCTGTCTAAGCCACAAAGACTAATGTGATAGGCATAATGTGGCAGGACTAAATGAATGAGTCTTTCCAGTTGAAGTCTATGGACAAGAACACGTTGACAACCTTTTTCATAGTTTTATAGTGAAGAAATACTGCTGAAAGCATCTAGCTTCACATCTTGACATTTGTGCTGAAAATAATAAGTTTTCTATAATTTACTAGGAGTACTTTTCTACACCTCAGATCCCTTCTAATGCACTAAGTATCATTAAAGAAATAAATATGGGCTGGGCACAGTGGCTCACACCTGTAATCCCAGCACTTTGAGTGGCTGACGTGGGCCGATCATTTGAACCCAGGGATTCAAGACCAGCCAGGGCAACAAAGCGAAACCCCATCTCTACAAAAAATTAGCCAGACATGGTGGCACACAGCTGTAGTCCCAGCTACTTGGGAGACTGAGGCAGGAGGATCTCTTGAACCCAGGAGGTTGAGGCTACGGTGAGCTGTGATCCCACCACTGTACTCCAGCCTGGGTGATAGAATGAGATCCTGTCTCAAATAAGAAATAAAAAGATAAATAAATATTTTGTAAATATAGATGGTAACAATAATCTGATGCCCTTAATAAAGATCATGATTTTTCACCAGGGAATATAGAATTACACTAGTGTGAATTTCCTATCACTTACCTCCATTTGTGGTTTTCTCACTAAGTGAAACATATTTGCTGTATTTATTCTAGACATGCAGAGCAGTTCTTTGAAACTATTCTCAAGTTTTGAACAGAAAGCCATGCTGTTAAAGCGCCAGGCATTTGCTGTCTTCAGTGGAGAACTTGATCAATACCATCTTTACCTTCCAGTGATACAAGGTAAGACAACTGTCTTAGTCTGTTTTATGCTGCTATAACAGAATACCTGCGACTGGGGAATTTATAAAACAAAAATTGATTGCAACACAGTTCTGGAGGCTGAGAAGTCCTAAATCCTGGAGCTGGCATCTTGCAAGGGTCTTCTTGTTACGACATCCTATGGCAGAAGGTGGAAGGGCAAGAGAGCAAGAGGGGGCTGAATGTGCCCTTTTATTACAGTACCAATCCCATCCATGATGTGGCCTAATTACCTCTTAAAGGCCTCACTTCCCAATGACGTTACATGGACAATAAAATTTCAGCATGCATTTTGGATGGGACAAACATTCAAACCACAGCAACAGCCAAGCTGCCCTCACCCCACACACAGATAGACCCATGAGGGGCTGAGATGATTAATTACCAGAGGGGCCTGCTGCATGCTTTGGCATGACTGTCACATGCTAAAACAAGTATTCTGAAGAGTTAATAGAACTTCAGAAATATATTGGTAAATCTGAAACTTTATTTTGAAATCAATTATAGGCCGGGTGCAGTGGCTCATGCCTCTAATCTGAGCACTTTGGGAGACCCAGGCAGGTGGATGACTTGAGGTCAGGGGTTTAAGACCAGCCTGACTAACATGGTGAAAGCACGTCTCTACTAAAAATACAAAATTAGCCAGGCATGGTGGCACACACCTGTAATTGCTGCTCCTTGGGAGGCTGAGGCAGGAGAATCAATTGAACCTGGGAGGCCAAGGTTGCAGTGAATCAAGATTGTGCCACTGCACTCCAGCCTGGGCAACAAGAGTGAAATAAATAAATAATACAATCAATTACAGTATTATTAATTTTTTATTAGGTAGTTTTAAAAGTCTGACAATACAGTGTAGGAATAATACTTCCTCAGCACTGTCTCTTGCTAGATTCCTCCTGCAGTCAAGATACTTGGTGTTTACAATATTCCCTTAATCAGCACCTTCAGCTGATACCAGGGAACGGGCAAGATTTTGGAGAAGGACCTGATTTTTCCTTAACAATTTTTTTTTCTTCATCCCTGCTATGTTATTTGACTGTATTAAAATAATTATTGCCAGCTAGGTGCAGTAGCTCACACCTGTAATCCCAGCACTTTCACAGGCCAAGGCGAGTGGATCACTTGAGGTCAGGAGTTTGACATCAGCCTGGCCAATGTGGTGAAACTCCATCTCTACTAAAATTAGCCGGGTGTAGTGGCTCATGCCTGTAATCCCAGCTACTAGGGAGGCTGAGGCAGGAGAATCGCTTAAACCCTGTAGGCCGAGATTGCATTGAGCAACCACTGAGATTGCGCCCCTGCACTCTAGCCTGGGTGACAGAGAGACTCCATTGCAAAAAAGTATTATTATTATTATTATTGCTGATATTTTACATGATTGTGAGGGTTTTTGTTTTTTTCCTTCTCATAAAATGTTCAGGTGGCAAAGTTGACATTCTGTTTTTGTTTTTGTTTTTGTGTTGAGACAGAGTCTTGCTCTGTCACCCAGGCTGGAGTGCAGTGGCGCAATCTCAGCTCACTGCAACCTCAGCCTCCTGGGTTCAAGTGATTCTCCTGCCTCAGCCTCCCAAGTAGCTGGGATTACAGGGCTCACCACCATGCCCGGCTAATTTTTGTCTTTTTAGTAGAGATGGGGTTTCACCATGTTGACCAGGGTGGTCTTGATCTCCTGACCTTAAGTGATCTGCCTGCCTCAGCCTCTGAAAGTGCTGGGATTACAGGCAGCCACTGTAATCCTAGCTACCCAAAGGGATGAGGCAGGAGAATTGCTGGCACCTGGCAGGCGGAGGTTGCAGTGAGCTGAGACTGCACCACTGGACTCCAGCCTGAGTGACAGAGCGAGAGTCCTTCTCAAAAAAAAAAAAAAGAAGAAAAAGAAAGGTCATTACATGAGATGATGATTTGATGGTGAATTTGCCTGACTGTAGTAATCACTTCCCTGTGTATATGAATAGCGAGATAGGTATATGTACATATCATATTGCACACCTTAAATATGTACAATAAAATGCGCTTAAAATTTTCACAATGATCACAAAATAAACTATAATAAGCATAAAGCAGGTATTTATTTCAAAAAAGAAAACAAGGGCAAAATGCTATTTCTCTAAAATGAGATGAGAGCAGGCATTGTGCCTCACAAAGGCTTCTGCCTAGAGGATGAGAAAGATCTACGTAGAGGAAACGCTGCCTTCCATTTAGCAGGATGAAGCTGGCTCGTCCCTGTCTGTCGCAGTATCTCCCATCTCCAGTCTTCCTCATTGTCATGAACTTTTTTGTTTTTTGTTATTTTTGTTTTTTGAGACAGAGTCTCACTCTGTAGCCCAGACTGGAGTTCAGTGGCACAATCTCAGATCACTGCAACCTCCGCCTCCTGGGTTTAAGCGAGTCTCATGCCTCAGCCTCCCGAGGACTGGGACTACAGGCGCGCATCACCACACCTGGGTAATTTTTGTATTTTTAGTAGTGTTGAAGTTTCACCATGTTGGCCAGGCTGGTCTCAAACTCCTGACCTCATGATTTGCCCACCTTGGCCTCCCAAAGTGCTGAGATTACAGGCGTGAGCCACCACACCGGCCATGAATGTTTTAGTTCAATTTTTACATCAGGATACTGATACTGGGAGAGATTAGCACCTGCCTAAAGTTTTGTTGCCACTAACTGGCAAACTGGGCCTGAAATCTGAGCCCTTTGGCTGTGGTCATTAACAAGACATTTGTATCCTTTGAGGTACAAAGGAACAGCCTCGAATCCAGGAGTCAGAGGCTACAGAGAGCTGAGATCACACTATTGCACTCCAGCCTGGGTGACAGAGCAAGACTCCATCTCAAAAAAAAAAAAAAAATGTCTGGGTATGGCAGCTCACTCTTGTAATCCCAGCACTTTGGGAGGCTGAGGCAGGTAGATCATCTGAGGTCAAGAGTTCAAGACCAGCCTGGCCAACATGGCAAAACCCCATCTCTACTAAAAATACAAAAAATTAGCTGGGTGTAGTGGTGGGTGCCTGTAATCCCAACTACTCTGGAGGCTGAGGCAGGAGAATCGCCTGAACCCGGGAGGTGGAGGTTGCAGTGAGTGGAGACTGTGCCACTGCACTCCAGCCGGGGCAACAGAGTGAGACTACATCTCAAAAAAAAAAAAAAAAAGTTTATTACTTATATACTAATGTACTACAGCAGGTTTTAGCTAGCATGACTACCGTTCATCTGTTTGCTGTAGCAATTTGTTACATTCCTAGGAAACCTTAAGGTATGAAAAAAGTCTCATTCTACAAACGACCATTTCCGAGGAGAAGCAGGGAAGAGTGTGAGGGGCTAGGGAGTGTGACTTGAAGCACTTTTCCCTCCATAGGAGTTGAAGTTTTGTCATGGCCATCAAGTTTAAACCTCACTGAATAAATCTATTATATTTACTTGCTCCACTTTCCACCCACCACCCCAAAATATGGTGGTGTCTCCCCGGCCTGTCCATCCGATTGGGTAAGTCCATCCCTCACCGCGGCTGCTTGGCTTCTGCGCCTCCTAATTCATATTCTTAGAAGAACATTTAAGTGGCCATTGGTCATCCAGTAGATTTCTGAGTGTCTTTCTACTCAGCTGTGGCAGGGAGACAGCCCATGGGAATCATTTTCTTTGAGGTTTGGCAAGAGCCATGAACTGCTGTATTTCACAAGAAGAGGGCTGGGGTAGACAAGTTGCACAAAAACATCTCCTTTTTTTTTTTTTTTTTTGAGATGGGCTCTTGCTCTGTTGCCCAGGCTGGAATGCAGTGGCGTGATTGTGGCTCACTGCAGCCTCTACCTCCTGCACTCAAGTGATCCTCTCAAGTAGATGACCCTACCAGGCGTGTGCCACCACACCTGGCTAATTTTTTAAAAAATATTTTTTGTCGAAATGAGGTCTCACCATGTTGTCAGGCCTGGTCACGAACTCTTGGGCGTAAGCAATCCACCCACCTCGGCCTCCCAAAGTGCTGGGCTTCCAGGCGCGAGCCACCGAGCCTGGCCTGTAACACTCATTCCTTGCCCTGGGGTGTTACCAGAATGTCGGAACAGTCACAATTTTATTTTTCTTTGTCTGATAAGAAACCGCAAACTGCATATTTGTGTGACATCTTTAAAATCTTCTTTCCTTAGAACGCCTGACAGACAATCTCAGAGTTGGACAGACATCCATAGTTGCTGCTCAGATGTTTCTTTTTTTCAGAGTTTTGCTGCTAAGAATATCTCCTCAACATTTGACTTCATTGTGGCCAATAATGGTCTCTGAATTGGTGAGTACAAGTATTGTCAGTTTGAAAGAAAGGTTGGAGCTTTTTAAAATGCTTTTTCAGTAACATATACTACTTTATGTGTATCCCATTTTATCTAAAAGGTTTCTTTTTTTTTTTTTTTTTTTTGAGACAGGTCTAGCTTTGTCACCAGGCTGGAGTGCAGTGGTGTGATCTTGGCTCACTGCAACCTCTGCCTCCCAGGTTCAAGCAATTGTTCTGCCTCAGCCTCCCGAGTAGCTGGGACTACAGGCACATGCCACCATGCCCAGCTAATTTTTGTATTTTTAGTAGAGACAGGGTTTCACCATGTTGTCCAGGATGGTCTCAATCTCCTGACCTTGTGATCCGCCTATCTCGGCCTCCCAAAGTGCTGGGATTACTGGCGTGAGCCACTGCACCCAGCCTAAAAGTTATTTTTAATCAGGTTGGTAGCATATGGTTTACTCTTGGTTAAATGGAGAATATTTTACCCTATAATCATATTTGATCTCTCACCTGTCAGTTATTCTGACTCACTCTTTGATTATCAAATGCTACCATTTGATAATATATACTAGTTTTTTTATATACATATAAATTTGGGCCGGAGGTGGTAGCTCATGCCTGTAATCCCAGCACTTTGGGAGGCCAAGGCGGATGGGATCACTTGAGCCCAGGAGTTTGAGACTAGGCTGGGCAACATGGCAAAACTCCTTTTCTACAAAAAATACAAAAATCAGCTGGGCATGGTGGGAGGTTGCATCTTTAGGAGGTTGAGGCTGCAGTGAGCCATGATTGTACCATTTCACTCCAGCCTGGGTGACAGAGTAAGACTCCGTCTTAATTCATTCATTGATAAATTAATCGATTTTTTAAAAATAAGTAAAAATATAAATATTTGGGTATGTTTAATCTCTCTCAGTAACTTGAATGGATTTTTTTTTTCAGATTCAGACATTCACACAGCTTGAAGACAATCTAGAAGATGAGTCATTGAGGTAAGCAGTACAAGATCTGTGCACGGCAGGAAAACATGGTCAGGATTGAAGGGCATCACTTGAGATGCAGGGTTATCTAACGCTAAATGCTGTTTTCTTAAAGTACTTGTGAAAGGATCGGCTATTCCAAAATTTTCTTAAAAGGAAAATTCTTCTTAGGGATATATCATAGGTGAATGGACTATTAACAGAGCTGAATGAATTTGTAACAAGCATTTCTTTGCACATTTATAGAAGCAGCAATAAAGTAAACAGAACAAAAGTTTCAGTCCCGGATGGAAATGGACCCTCAGTGGGGGAGATTCCCCCAGAGTGAACTCATCTTATATTTATCAGCTTGCAAATTCCTCGACACGGCACTTTCTTTCCCACCTGACAAGATGCCATTATTTCAAATGTAAGTCAGATTGAATCGTGTGTCCTTCTTGAAGTAGAAGATTTCTTTTTCCCTTTTAAGCACTTTCACTTGTTTTTTTCATGTACAGTCCACGGGAAACCACCCTCTGGGTTTCTAGTGACAGCTGAGCCAGCTCAGAATACCAAGTTTCAGATTACTTGCAACATCTGTGGCTCTGTGAATTTGGCTCACAGGAGTGTTTATGAATGTGTTTCTATTGGGGGGGGGTGTGTGTGTGTGTGTGTGTGTGTGTGTGTGTGTGTGTGTGTGTGTGTGTGTGTGGTTTTTGCTACTGAATGCTTGTAAAACAGGGCTTACCCACTGGTGGTCCTCACCGCCTCTGTGTAGACCTTTTTGTCTGTGTTTAGTTAGATGCAAATGCCTTTCTTTGGAGCCCCGCCATCTCCAATTCACTTTGCCCCTTAGGCTTATATTTCCTATAGGCGCCACACAGCTGCTCGTTTGTTTAATTTCATGCCCAGCCCAGAGGCTATTTCTCTGTCTCCTACCCTCACAAAGAGAGTAATCATGTAGAAATGTTTGTGGTTTAAAAAGTGGGTTCTCATAAATGCACATTGCTAAGTGAAAGAAGCCAGTCTGAAAAGGCTACACACTGTATGATTCCAACCATGTGACATTCTGGAAAAGGCAAGACTATGGAGACAGTAAAAAGATCAGTGGTTACCAGGGGTTGGGGGAGAGGGAGGGAGGGATGAATGGGTGAAGCACTGAGGATTTTTAGGGTAGTGGAATTGTTGCATATGGAACTATAATGGTAGATCCATGTCACTGTCCATTTCTCCAAACCCATACAATGTACACCACCAAGGGTGAACCCTGATGTAAACTCTGGACTTGTGGGGGATAACAGTGAGTCAGTAGAGGTTCTTCAGTTTTAACAAATGTCCCGCTCTGGTGCAGGATGTCGATAATAGGGCAGGCTTGTATGTGTGTAAGGATGGGGTGTAGGGGGAACGGTACGTTTCTGCTCCATTTTGCTGTGAACCTAAAGCTGTTCCACAAAAGAAAGTCTTTCAGTTTTTAAAAAGTGGGTTTGGATTGGGCATGGTGTCTCAGGCCTATAATACCAGCGCTTCAGGAGACTGAGGCGGGTCGATCACCTGAGGTTGGGAGTTCGAGACCAGCCTGGCCAGTATGGCAAAACCCTATCTCTACTAAAAAGACAAAAGTTAGGCCATGTGTGGTGGCTCATGCCTGTAATCCCAGCATTTTGGGAGGCCGAGGTGGGCAGATCACTTGAGGTCAGGAGGTCAAGGCCAGCCTGGCCAACATGATGAAACCCTGTCCCTACTAAAAATACAAAAATTAGCCAGGTGTGGTGGTGTGCACCTGTAATTCCAGCTACTTGCGAAGCTGAGGCAGGGGAATCACTTGAACCTGAGAGGCAGAGGTTGCAGTGAGCTCAGATCACACCACTGCACTCCAGCCTCGGTGATAGAGCGAGACTCCGTCTCAAAAAAAAAAAAAAAAAGTGAGTTCTGATGTATGCGAATGTGCATAGCGACATTACTTACAATAGGCAAAAAGCGGAGACAACCCAAATAGCCATCAGCTGATGAACAGATAGATGACATGACATATCCGTACAGTGGGTACGTCCAGGATGAGACAGTGTGGATTTGCGTGTGCCTAAGTCTCAACGGTATAGGGGTTGGGGTGGTGATGGATGAGGGAAATGGGATTTCCTTTTGGGGTAATGAAATACTCTAAAAATAATTGTGATAATAGACGTGCAACTCTATGAATATAATAAAAGGCATTGAGTTGTCCATACTAAATAGATATAGTATGTGAATTATATCTTAATACAACTAATGTTAATGACGTTGAAGGGCTCTTATCAGCAGGCCTGACCTTGGGTTTGTTCCCTGCAGTTATAGGTGGGCATTTGTTCCAGAAGTAGACACAGAGGGTCCTGCCTTCCTGTCGGATATAGAGGAGAATCGCCAAGAATGCAAACCCCACACTGTCAGGATTCTGGAACTTCTAAAATTAAAATTTGGGGTAAGTGCTTTTCTTTTCTTTTCTTTTCCTTTTTTTTTTTTTTTTTTTTTTTTTTTTTTGAGATGGAGTCTCACTCTGTCATCCAGGCTGGAGAGCAATGGCACAGTCTCAGCTCACTGCAACCTCCGCCTCCTGGGTTCAAGCGATTCTCCTGCTTCAGCCTCCTAAGTAGCTGATAGTACAGGCACCTGACACTGTGCCCGGCTAATTTTTGGTATTTTTAGTAGAGATGGGGTTTCACGTGTTGGCCAGGCTGTTCTCAAACTCCTGACCTCATGATCCACCTGCCTTGGCCTCCCAAAGTGCTGGGATTACAGGCACATGCCACCATTCTTGCCTAATTCTTAGTGGCTTTTTGTTTTTTGTTTTGAGAGAGTCTCACTCTGTTGCCCAGACTGGAGTGCAGTGGTGGGATCTTGGCTCACTGCATCCTCCGCCTACCAGGTTCAAGCAATTCTCATGCCTCAGCCTCCCGAGCAGCTGCGACTATAGGCATGTGCCACCACGCTCGGCCAATTTTTGTATTGTTAGTAAAGACAGGGTTTCACCATGTGGGCCATGTTGGTCTTGAACTCCTGACCTCAAGTGATCTGCCCACCTTGGCCTCCCTATGTGCTGGGATTACAGGCATGAGTCACCACGCCCAGCCTGTTTTGAAGTTTTTATAAATGTCTAACTGCTTTTTTCAAAGCTAGATTCAAAAAGCAGGCCAGCCACCGCACCTGGCCTGCTTTTCTTTTTAAAAATTATATTCGTGGAGAAGGAGGAGGAGGCAAAAAAAATTATATTCATGAGGCCAGTAATCCCAGCACTTTGGGAGGCCGAGGCAGGCAGATCACCTGAGGTCAGGAGTTTGAGACCAGCATAGCCAACATGGTGAAACCCCATCTCTATAAAAATTAGTTGGCATGGTGACGGGTGCCTGCACTTTGGGAGATCGAGGGGGCTGGATTACCTGAGGTCAGAGTTGGAGACCACCCTGGCCAACAATAAACAGTGAAGCCATAGCATTGTTACGGGTTTGTTTTTCCTGCAGGAGGTCAGCAGCTCTGATGAGATCACCATGAAGAATGAATTCCCGCTTCTGCGCCAACATTCTGTTTCCAGCATCAGGCAGTTGATGCCATTCTTCAGGACCCTAAACTGTGCATTTAAAACCCAAAGACAGCTGCCTGCTCATACCCCAGGAACTCCATTCTTAGAGTTTCCTGTCACAGATAGCCCGAAGGTCTTAAAACAACTGGAAGAATGCATCGAATATGATTTTCTGGAATATCCAGAATGTTAACTGTGTGAGAAGGAATGTGTTTAATCCATGTATTGGTACTTTAATGAAAACCAGGTTATAGTCTAAAGAAGAAAGAAGACAGGATAGCATTTTTAAACAAGCCTATTTCCATTTTGAAAGTAGATTTCAGGGTGGGCACGGTGGCTCATGCCTGTAATCCCAATACTTTGGGAGGCCAAGGCAGGCAGATCACTTGAGATCAGGAGTTCGAGACCAGCCTGGCCAACATGGTGAGACCCTGTCTGTACTAAAAATACAAAAATTAGCCAAGCGTGGTAGTGGTGCCTGTAATCCCAGCTACTCAGGAGGCTGAGGCACGAGAATCGCCTGAACCCAGGAGGTGGAGGCTCAGTGAGCTGACGTCATGCCACTGCACTCCAACCTGGGTGACAGATGAGACCCTGTTTCAAAAAAAAAAAAAAAAAAAAGTAGATTTCGGATAATTTTCTGCTCAGCAAGAGGACACACCCCCTGAATGCCTTGTAGTATATTTGAATCTGATTCTGCATTTCTTCCTCAATTTATGTAATGAAAATAAAATTAATATATCATCTAACAGCACAAAATTTGTCATATGAAGTATGAAGAGAATGAAGAAGCTGTTTTCTTTGTTGAAGCAGATATATGGGTCTCAGTATATTTCTCTAAAAGTTTAAACTTATTAAAAGAATGTTATTTTTAACCTTTCACACTAATGTTTTTTAAAGTGCTTATTTTGGTACTACATTTTAAAACTAAAATACATTGTTTTCTGAGGACAGTAATTGCCCTTAACCTATTTAGCAGAGGTAAGGTAACCTCAGTGTATTCAAAGATAACCTCAATGTATTCAACCCTTGCACATTAAAAATCACATTTGCCGGGTGCAGTGGCTCACGCCCATAATCCCAGCACTTTGGGAGGCTGAGGCAGATGGATCACTTGAGGTCAGGAGTCCAGGCCAGCCTGGCCATCATGGTAAAACCCTGTCTCTACTAAAAACACAGAAAAGTAGCTGGGCATGGGGCGTGTGCCTGTAATCCCAGCTACTTGGAGGCTGAGGCAGGAGAATCACTTGAACCTGGGTGGCAGAGGATTGCACCACTACCCTCCAGCCTTGGCAACAGAGTGAGACTCCATCAAAAAAAGAAAATCAACATAGTTTCGGAAACTTGAAGGCCTGAAACTGTCAGGAACTCTCCCTGTCTGGCCTTCTGTTCCCTTTGGTAAAGAGATTTTACCATTTTTGCAGACATCACTGTACATTAAAATGATCCTTTCCTAGGCACAGAATTCTCTGGCTTGGCAGCATCTCATTCTGCTGTTTTTCAAGAATCTTTGTCTCTGGCCGGCCACCTACCCTGTTTAGCATCATGGCCTGGAGCATCTCCTTGGCTGTGGGCACTCTACTCCGCCACTGAGCATAGTGCCTTCCAGACCTGCTGGTCTCATGTCGTGTCCCTGTTCAGCCACCAGAGCACTGCACAGTTCACCCTCCAGGCCAGATGATGCAAACTGCCCAAATGAGCGCTCTTGTATTACTCCTCCGGAACACAATAGCTGCTTTGGAGATTTAACTAACATTCTTGGCTAAGTTTCTCCTCCTAATATCCTACTACTTAGAAGTTTTTGTGCAGTGCAAAAGCAATTGTGTCATTAGGGCCAACACAGCATTTGGGGATCACAGAAATCCCTGACTTCCTAAATAAGGGCTAAAAGTAGAAATTAAAAAGCACCACTAGGCCAGACACAGTGGCTCACACCTATAATCCCAGCACTTTGGGAGTCCGAGGTGGGCAGATCACCTGAGGTCAGGAGTTCGAGACCAGCCTGACCAACATGGTAAAACCCCGTCTCCACTAAAAATACAAAAATTAGCCAGGCATGGTGGTAGGTGCCTGTAATCCCAGCTACTCTGGAGCCTGAGGTGGAAGAACCGCTTAAACCAGGAGGCAGAGGTTGCAGTGAACCAAGATTGCACCACTGGACTCCAGGCTGGGCAACAAGAGTAAGACTCCATCTCAAAAAAAAAAAGCACTACTAGATACGTGGGTAATCACACAAACATTCATTGGAAATTACATGGAAGTTACAACTTTGTGTTCAAGGAACTATCCTTAAAGTAAAAACGTGCAAGTTTTGGTTACTAAAATTTAAAATAACAAAGTGGGCCAGGCATGGGGGTTCACACCTGTAATCCCAGCACTTTGGGAGGCCAAAGCAGGAGGATCACTGAAGCCCAGGAGTTCGAGACCAGCTGGGGCAACATAAACTCTCTACAAAATATAAAAGTAGCCAGGCATGGTGGTGTGTACCTATAGTCCCAGGTGCTCGGGAGGCTAAGCTGCAAGCATCGCTTGAGCTCAGGAAGCTGAGGCTGCAGTGACCCTTGATGGCACCACTGTATTCCAGCCTGG
The DNA here is from genome assembly GCA_036589455.1 of Ateles fusciceps. NCBI lineage: Eukaryota > Metazoa > Chordata > Mammalia > Primates > Atelidae > Ateles > Ateles fusciceps. The sequence continues at coordinate 18,533,930 of JAZHEH010000222.1, forward strand.
TCGACAGAAAAGGATCCCATCTCAAGAAAGTGTAGAATTATAGATTCTGTGTATCATAACTGCTCACCTGTGAGTTACCTGCAATTCAGGTTGTAAGGAGATAATCATTCCCTGACTAGTAGCTAACATCTAGGTAGGTGTGTATGCTCATTTATCAAAATTTACAACAAAATCAATAGCTTATTTATGTCATCAGTATATATGCTGTGCTATTATGCCAGGAAAGGTGGTTCTTGTATCTGCATGTAGATTTACGAATCTACCTTTTCATTTTTTCTCTCCAGTGTCTAAAACAACTTACTGTTTTCCACAGATACCGTATATAACTTAATCCTTATTTATTAACCGAAAAATGGTAAAGATCGGGATTTAACAGCACTCACATCTTTACGTTTGTGATAAAACAGTAAGTCCCGCACCTACATAAAACATGTGTAAATCTTTCCTTTTGTCACAGGATACGGCACAGTCATTAAGGATATAGTCTCCACAGTAAGTGCCTGGGTTTGACTCAGTTTCCCCATGGACCGGCCTGGGCATACTTTGTGCCTCACTGTCCTCATCTACAAGGTAGGAATATCAATGGCAACTACCTCTTACCGTGGTAGCAGCTAACCAGCTCTGCCACTCCTGTGATCTCTAAGAGGTTTTGATCATACATCCTGCAGTAAAAATTATGTCTCCAGCCCCAATGTCTATAAGCTATGTGTTACATTAATTTACTTGGGTTCCAACCTATGTAATCTATAAAACAGGATTTAAAAAGTATGCAGATTACAGGCCAGCCATGGTGGCTCATGCCTGTAATCCCAGCTTTGGGAGGCTGATGCAGGAGGATTACTGGAGTTCAAGAGTTTGAGAACAGTGTGGGCAACATGGCAAAACCCTGTCTCTACAAAAAAGTACCAAAAAAATTAGCCAGGTGTGGTGATGCACACCTATAGTCTCAACCACTTGGGAAGCTGAGGCAGACGGATCGATCGACCCCGGAAGGCAGACGTTGCTGTGAGCCGTGATCACCCCACTGCACTCTAGTCTGGGTGACAGAGCAAGGCTTGGTCTCAGAAAAAAAAAAATGAGGACAAACAAAATTAACAGTTCGTTCTTTTTAGAGACAGAGTCTTGCTCTGTCGCCCAGGCTGGAGTGCAGTGGCATGATCATAGCTCACTATAGCCTCAAACTCCTGGGCTGAAAGCAATCCTCCTGCGTCAGCCTCCTGAGTAGCTGGAACTACAGGTGCACACTACCATGCCCAGCCAACTTTTTGATTGATTGTAGAGCTGAGATGTACTAGTTCACTTTTTGCACTAACTACCTGAGCATGGGTAATTTATAAGAGGTTGGCCAGGTGCGGTGGCTTACACCTGTAATCCCAGCACTTTGGGAGGCCAAGGTGGGTGGATCATGAGGTCAGGATATCGAGACCATCCTGGCCTTGGTGAAACCCCGTTTCTACTAAAATACAAAAAAATTAGCCGGGTGTGGTGTTGCGCCTGTAGTCCCAGCTACTCAGGAGGCTGAGGCAGGGGAATTGCTTGAATCTGGTAGATGGAGGTTGCAGTGAGCCGAGATCATGCCACTGCATCCAGCCTGGTGAAAGAGCAAGACTCCATCTCAAAAAAAAAAAAAAAGAAAAAAGAAAAGAGATTTAATTGACTCACAGTTCTCCATGGCTGGGGAAGCCACAGGAAACTTACAATTGTGGCAGAAAGCAAAGAGGAAGCAAGGCGCATCGTACATGGTGGCAGGAGAGAGAGTGAAGGGGAAAACGGTCTCACACTTTAAACCACCAGATCTTCTGAGAACTCACTATCATGAAAACAACATGGGGGAAACCACCCCCATGATCCAATCACTTCCCCACCAGGTCCCTCCCGCGACACATGGGGATTACAATTCTGTATGACATTTGGATGGGGACACAGAGCCAAACCATATCACAGGGGTCTCACTGTGTTGTCCAGGTCAGTCTCCTGGGTTCAAGCGATCCTCCTGCCTTGGCTTCCCAAAGTGTTGAGGTTACAGGTGTGAGCCACCACACACGGCCTGATATTTTTTTCTTAGCCCCCAACAGTGAGCTTCTGCACCCCTCTTTGGAGACAACTGCTCTAACTCAGTGTTGGAAATAGATGTTAGAAATAGATGCTCGGTGCTGCAAAGAAAAATTAGCACTGAGACAAAGAATTTTTTAGCAATGCAATTTTTACTTCCTGGACTGCAGGAAGGGTACTCCTGGTAGCCATTATGCCATGAGAGTACAAAGAACAAAGGAAAACACACAAATTTATCCCTAGGCATTTGGGCTTGTCCTTACTGCTATGTCTGATCTCCACTGGCTAGAGCCAGACTTCACAATCTAAACTAAAACCCGATTGGCTAACAACTTAAAACTTTTCTAAACAGGTAAAAGCAATGGAGAGCTGGGACATGCCTGTGAGCACGTCCAGCACAGATATCTTGGTTAAAGTACAAAGACATAGAACGTACTATGTGCCTGTAAGCATGGCATGTCTAACAGCTACATACGATAGGGCTTAACAAAGTTATCAGCACACTTACGATTTATTTTTTAAAGAAATGAAACTTTAAAAAGGAATTTTTCTACTTCCCACACTCAGTTTGTCCCAGAAGTTGGCCATATGTGACCCTAGGACCAAAGGGTCATGACACTGAGGGCAGGCAGTGTTTTGCAAGGGGTGGTGCTCGCCATGGGTGGCTGTGGCAAACAATGAGAACAGACTGGGGAGTTCTTCTTTTTTTTTTGAGATGGAGTCTTGCTCTGTCACCCAGGTTGGAGTGCAGTGGCGCAATCTCGCCTGACTACAACCTCTGTTTCCCGGGTTCAAGCAATTCTCCTGCCTCAGCCTCCTGAGTAGCTGGGATTACAGGCGTGGGCCACCATGCCTGGCTGACTTTTGTATTTTTAGTAGACACGAAGTTTCACCATGTTGGCCAGGCTTGTCTTGAACTCCTGACCTCAGGTGATCCACCCGCCTCAGCCTCCCAAAGTGCTGGGATTTCAGGTGTGAGCCACAGTGCCTAGCCCAGACTGGGAGTTCTACCAGAGCAGAGTTGAACACACGGAGCTTCAGGGAGTGCTGGTGGGAGTGTAGACCCTGTGTACGTGGGAATGAAATGAACCCTACCTCACCAGCCAGGGTGGTGCTCAGGACTTCACGTGCATGATTTTCTTACCACCCCTCAGAAACTAGGGACCCTTCACCCATTCTACAAAGCCAGCAGAACTGAGGCTCAGAGAAGCAGAGCGAGGAATCGAAACCTAGGTCTCTTTCACTCTAGCACTCTATGTTGTCAGCCACAGTGCTGACAAAGTTAAACAGGAACCGGCCGCTGCTGTCTGGTCATGTGTGGAAGAGACAGTTTCTGAGGCTGCCCCACCCAGTTATGACTTCCTGCTAAACCAGCTCCTGCCAGGGCCACGGCAGAGGAGATGGGAGATCATACGGAGAGAGGAGGTTCCCCACTTACAAGGCGTGATGAAGTGCCTTTTTTTTTCCAAGCCCCACCCCTGAAGTGCCTTTTAAAGGAGAGCAAGCCTTATTTTCCAGTATTTGCACACAATGCCCAGTTGAAAATTAGTAGAAGTAGCTAGAATCATGGAGATCATTGAGGAAGACTGTCATTTAAAGTTTTCAACAACTGCCTTGTGGAGCAGACAGTCTTCTGGCTATTGGTCTTAAATCTCTGAGGTAAAAGAATCCAGCTGTGAGCCGGGCACGGTGGCTCACGCCTATAATCCCAGCACTTTGGGAGGCCGAGGCGGGCAGATCACAAGGTCAGGAGTTCAAGACCAGCCTGGCCAACATGGTGAAACCCTGTCTCAACTAAAAATACAAAAAATTAGGTGGGCATGGTGGCAGGCACCTGTAATCCCAGCTACTTGGGCAGCTGAGGCAGGAGAATCACTTGAACCCGGGAAGCAGAGGTTGAAGTGAGCCGAGATTGTGCCATTGCACTCCAGCTCGGGCGACAGTGCAAAAAAAAAAAAAAAAAAAAGTTACAGTAGTAAAATTGTATGTATATTTTACCACAGTGAAAACAAACACTGTGGGCTGAAGGTCAGGCAGGGAGACAAGTGTGATTGTTCTGCAGGTGGAGAGAGCCGGGGGCTGCCCCTCTCGGATGAGCACGCCCCTGTCCCATCCGCAGAGGGGTTTTTCACCCCTAAGTCAACCAGAAGCAGATGAGAGGCAGCAAATTAAGCATAAACTTGTCCTTCAATGTTTTGGCTACAGAAATGGAAGTCACTTGATGTTTTACCCTATACTGAGGGTGTAATAATAATGACTTTTGGGAACAGATGGGCCTTTCTTTCTAGCCTCCTTCCTGGCGGCCACTTATCTATCTCTTCTGCTTCCACCAACCGCTCAGCATTATCATCTCTTGCATTTCATGACACACGCCACTCCATCTGCTTGATATTATTTCTCCTCCTCCTCCACCTGGCAGAGTCCTAGTTAAGTCATTTGTTGGTTTATTTAACAAATATATGGGAGCCAGTCTGAGATTTGGTTCTGAGGAATTTCTTGCTCTCTTTCTGTCCTTCCTCAGGTACAGGGAGGGACTTTGCCACAGGGTGGCCCTAGGATTGCACCTAAAAACGGAGCTGCCCATTGCTGGCTGTGAGGCAGGAGCCCTTTTATGAAACCAACAGGGTTTGTATCTTCATTTCCTAGCGATGTGTGGCATATATAGGTGCCCGGTACATAACCAGATGAACCTGAAGGTGGATGTGTCTACCCAGGGTGGTGCTAGAAGGAAGAGGGGAGGGTAGTAAACCAAATGTTTAATCCAACTAATTTGTGGGACTAGACAGGTGGGGGGGCTCAGAGAACAGTAGGTTTTCTGCCCCAAAACATGGACCTTTCATCATCTTAATAATCATCTCCCCAAGACAGATGCTATTTCACTGTTCAGCACCTTTTGCTCACGAGGATGCTGTCCCTGGCATGCTTTTTTGGTTTTTGTTTTTGAGACAGGGTCTCGCTCTGTCACCCAGGCTAGAGTGCAGCGATGTGATAGCAGCTCACTGCAACCTCCGCCTCCCAGATTCAAGCAATTCTCATGCCTCCGCCTCCTGAGTAGCTGGGACTACAGGCACGTGCCACCATGCCCAGCTAAGTTTTGATTTTTGTTTTTTTTTTGAGACAGAGTCTGGCTCTGTCACCCAGGCTGGAGTGCAATGGTGCAATTTTTGCTCACCACAACCTCCACCTCCTGAGTTCAAGCGATTCTCATGCCTCAGCCTCCTATCTGGGGATACAGGAGCACGCCATCGCACCCAGCTAATTATTTATATTTTTGGTAGAGACAAGGTTTCACCATGTTGGCCAGGCTGGTCTTGAATTCCTGACCTCAGGTGATCTGCCTGCCTCGGCCTTCCAAAGTGCTGGGATTACAGGTGTGAGCTACCATGCCCAGCCAAGTTTTGTATTTTGAGTAGAAACAGAGCTTTACCATGTTTCCCAGGCTGGTCTCAAACTCCTGACCTCAAGTGATCTGCCCGCCTCGGCCTCCCAAAGTGCTGGAATTACTGGCATGAGCCACCAAGCTGGGTCTTTTTAAAAATTTTTTTGTAGAGACTGGATCTCCCTATGTTCCCCAGGCTGGTCTCAAATTCCTGGATTCGGGCAATCCTCCCACTTCAGCCTCCTAAAGTGCTGGGATTACAGGTATGAGCCACTATACCCAGCCCCTCTGGCATGCTTTTTACCTCTTCCTTGGTGGTTCCAGGACCACCCCAACTACAGTCCAACCCCACTGAAGCATCTCTGTGAAGATCACCCATGCTGTCTTCACTGGGGTTGTCCTTGATTCTTACTGGACCCTTTGACACAAACAGGACTCCGTGCACAACAGCACTTCTTGTGGCTCTTTGTGTTATATTAATGATACTGCGTTAACTGAGAAGGACTCGATTGAATATCTGTCCACATTTCTCCTCCTATTGTGTCTTGTTTGTTCCTGTCTTCTCCAAGATAACAATCTGAATTTCGTGGTCGAGCATGATGGGTCACACCTGTAATCCCTACACTTTGGGAGGGATCACTTGAGGTCAGGAGTTCGAAACCAGCTGGCCAACATGGTGAAACCCCATCTCTACTAAAACTACAAAATTAGGCCAGATGCGGTGACTCACGCCTGAATCCCTGGCATTTTGGGAGGCTGAGGCGGGCGGATCACAAGGTCAAGAGATCAAGACCATCCTGGCCAACATGGTGAAACCCCGACTCTACTAAAAATACAAAAATTAGCCTGGCATGGTGGTACGTGCCTATAGTCCCAGCTACTCGGGAGGCATTGCTCGAACCTGGGAGGTGGAGGTTGCAGTGAGTTGAGATCGCATCACTGCACTCCAGCCTGGGTGACACAGGGAGACTCCATCTCAAAAAAAAAAAAAAAAATTAGCCAGAAGTGGTGGCCCATGCCTGTATTCCTAGCTATTTGGGAGGCTGAGGCAGGAGAATCACTTGAACACGGGGGCAGAGGCTGCAGTGAGCCCAGGTCACGCTACTGCACTCCAGCCTGGGCAATAGAGCAAGACTCTGTTTCAAAAAAAAATCAAAAATCAAATTAATTAATTAATTTTGTCAGGAAACAGACAAGTTGTTTCATGTTTTGGGAGGGGGTAGTCTTGTGGCTAGCCGAAGACTATGATTGTCTAATAGCAATCAATGAGGTTAATGTGTACACATGAAGCCAGGCGGGCACCATGACACACCTGTAGTCCCAGTCACTCAGGAGGCTGAGGCAGGAAGACTGATTGAGACCAGGAGTTTGAGATAAGGCTGGGCAACATAGCAAGGCTGCATCTGTACAAAAAAAAAAAAAATCAGAAAGTCAACTGGACATGGCAGCACAAACCTGTAGTCCCAGTTACTGTTAAAACAAGCGCTTTGAATGAAGATACCCCCTCAAACAGGCTTTGTGTAAGCAACATGGCCATTTATTCACCTGGGTGCAGGTGGGCTGAGGCCGAAAAGGGCGTCAGCAAAGGGTGGTGGGGATAGGAGTTAGCTTTATAGGTTGGGGCAAATCTTTGGGGGAGGGGGCAGGGGTGTTAATGGATTAAGGTTAGTTACAGTGGTGGGGGTAGGGGTATCCATTACCCTAAGTTCAGTTACAATGGCGGGTGGGGTGAGGAGTATTCACATTATCATAATAACAGTTAAGATGGCAGGGTGGCAAGAGAAGCTTAATGTCCTGGGGAAGCTCTGCTGGGCAATCAGATATAATGGCAAACCCAGGCAGGGGTCGGGGGTGATCAGCCAAGGCAGGCAGGACTTCAGACTTTCTGGGTCCAGGCTTGCACATGGAGGCCTGACAGTTACTCAGCAGGCTGAGGCAGAAAGAGAACTAGAGCCCAGGAGTTCAAGGCTGAAGTGACTTATGATTGAACCACTGTACTCCAGCCTGGGCAACAAATTAAGGCTCTGTCTCACAATGAAAAAAAAAATCTGCATAATCAATATCATAAGCAAGGTAAAAGATAAATGACAAACTGAGAAAAATATTTCAGACTCTTACCACAAAGGGCTAATTTCTCCAATACTTGAAGAATGCCTACAAAAAAAAAAAGAAAAGAAAAAGAAAAACAGGCAAAAGATATGAATAGGGAGTTTACCAAAAACACAATTGGTCTTTACATATGTAAAATATACCCAAATTCACAAAAGTTAGAAAAAACAAAAATTGCTCGGAAATACTATTCACTGATCATTTAGCAGGCATTAGTAATAAGGGAAAATAGGATACCTTGTATATTGCAGGTGGAAATATAAATTGGTTCAATCTCTCTGGAGGAAATTTGGCAATTTCTATCAAAATTACAAATGCATGTACCTTTTGACCCAGCAAATGTATTTCCAGGAATTTATCTGATATATGTGCATATGTGCAAAATGATTTATGTACAAGTTATTCATTAAAGTAGCACTGGCCAGGTGCAGTGGCTCACACCTGTTACATGTAAATTTTTGGTGCCACAAAAGAAGTAGCACTCGAATATAAATCTCCTCAGCAAGGCAATTTACTTCTATAGAAGGGTGCAGTTCACAGATGGAACACTGGCGAGCACACACCTGGACAAGGAGGGAAAGGGTTCTTATTCCTGATGGAGATAGCCCCTGCTGCTGTGTCATTCCCCCATTGGCTAGGGTTAGATGGCACAGTCTAGGCTAATTTGGATTGGCTATTTTAAAGAGAGCAGGGGTACCAACCGGAGTGGCAGGGTGGGTAGTTTGGTTGGAAGGACGGTTATGGGACAGGTCAGAGCAGGTAACCAGGGGTAACTCAGGTCAAAGCAGGTGACCAGAGCAGGTGACCGGAGCAGGTGACCAGGATGAGTCAGGGCAGAGCAGGGGACCACGGGGAACACATGTGAACTACTGATTAGAACTGGTGGAAAAGGTTGTTTACTGAAACTGCAAGGAAGTTAAACTTTAAAATGGAGGACAAAGAACTGAACATACTGACATACTGATGCTTTGAAGAGAAATTTAGAACTCATTGTATCCAACAGTAGAGATGGGGTTTCTTCATGTTGGCCAGGCTGGTCTCCAACTCCTGTCCTCAGGTGATCCGCCCACCTCAGCCACCCAAAGTGCTGGGATTACAGGGAGTGAGCCACCACGCCCGGCCAGCTAACTTAAAAACATTTTTTTTGTAATGATGAGGTCTCCTTATGTTGCTCAGGCTCATCTTGAACTCCTGGGTCAAAGAGATCCTCACGCTTTAGCATCTCAAAGTGCTGGGATTACAGGCATGAGCCACTGCACCCAGCCTATTTTGCTTTTTTAAAAAATTAATTAATGAATTTTGAGAGGCTTGCCTGTCACCAGAGCCCCAGGCTGGAGTGCAGTGGTGCCACCTTGGCTCACTGCAACCTCTACCTCTCAGATTCAAGCAATTCTCCTGCCTCAGCCTCCTGAGTAGCTGGGATTACAGACGCCCACCACCACGCCCAGCTAATTTTTGTATTTTTAGTAGAGACCAGGCTCCACATGTTGGCTGGTCTGGTCTTGAATCCCTGTCAAGTGATGCCCCTGCCTCGACCTCCCAATGTGTTGGGATTATAGGTGTGAGCCACTGCACCTAGGTTTTAGCCTTTAGGACTCTTTCTTTCTTTCTTTCTTTTTGAGATGGAGCCTGGCTGCGGCGCCCAGGCTGGAGTGCAATGGTGTGATCTCGGCTCACTGCAATCTCAGCCTCCGGGGTTCAAGCGATTCTCCCGGGATTACAGGCGCCCACCACCACGCCCGAAGTATAGACGGGCTTTCATCATATTGGCCAGGCTGGTCTCGAACTCCTGACCTCTAGTAATCTGCCTGCCTCAGCCTACCAAAGTGCTGGGATTACAAGCGTTAGCCACCGCGCTGGGCCCTAGGACTTCTTTTTTTTTTTTGAATCATAAGTTGATAATTTTCAGGGCAATAATTTCCGTCTTTATTTCGTCTCTTACGGACACTGGTGGATAGGGAATGGCTTTTTTCGGTGCAATTCACATCCTACCAGGTTAAGTGCCTGGAGTTCACCTGTCTCCGCTACACCACACCTCGCACCAGGCTTCAAACTCGCGACCCCCAAGTCTCCAGGTCCAGCTTGGTGTCCAGAGGGTACCGGCCTGCCACCCTTCGCGCATGCGCTCTAGCTCCGCAGGGCCCGGCGCTGGGACCTCAGCTCCCAGCGTACCCTGCTTTAACCAGCCAGGCAATTCACGTTCCCCAAGCTTCCATTTCGGCTTTGCCTGGAGGCGGAAGTGGGTGGGAGGGGCCAGTCGCGCGCCCCTCCCCCGGAAGTGGGCGTGACCTCCAGGGCTCCAGTCGTTCCATCGCCTCCCAGTCGGGTTGTGGCTGAGGCCGGTCCTGGCTTTGTAGCTCGCTCAAGATGGCGGCACAGCCACCCCGCGGGATACGCCTCAGCGCGGTGAGCAGCCACGAGGGGTGGAGCGGGCCGTGTCCCAGGAGGGCGGGCAGGCGGGCAAGCGAGGGGGGGGGCTGGCAGTGGGCGGTGGCGGCTTGTGGGCCCGGCGCGGCGGCGGGGGCTGCGGCGGGGCCTGAGGAGGGGGGCGGCCATCTCGCTCCCGTCGGCGGAGCGGTTCGGCTGAGGGCCGGGCTGCGTTCTGTCGCCTCCGCATTGTGTTTCAGTTTCGCTCCCGTGGCTTCGGGGCGGGCCAGGGCCGCGGCCCCTCCTCCCAGCTCCCTCCTAGCCTCCTCGCAGCTGTCGTCCGCGGGCGAGGCCTCGGCGGGAGTTCCGCCTGCCCCCGGGCCGCGGAGCCCCTGACCCTCTTAAGCCCGTGGGGGCGCCGTGGTGGGAGGGAGCGGTTTCCGCATCCCCAAACGCCGGTTGGGGGGGGGACGGGGCTCCGGGGCTGCCCTTGGGCGAGCGGAGCTGGGATGAGTCTGCCTGATTCTTGTCAGTGTCCGCGGCTTCCTTGGTAATGTTAGCCCTGGGGCTCAGACACTAGATCGCCGAGCTCTCCTCTTTATCCCGCGTTTCGTCTGTTTGAGGGCGTTTCGATTTCACGGAAACCCTGCAAGCGTTTCACGTATCTTAAATCGTAGGGAGCGGTCACTCAAGAGGACTTGAACTCTCACGCCCAAGAAATGTGGGCGTGGCTTCACCACCTGATTATCCTAAAAAAGTTTTCTTCCTTGTGAGCGCAGTTGATGCTAAGCAGAAATGGTCCTATTCTCTGAAAGTTGTTGACTGTTGCCAAAGAATAATTGTCCTGGTGCCATTAATTTTAACATTCGAATTGGTAGTGACTGCTTGGGGTACAAACCCGTAGTGAATAATTGGTGCTTTGCCCTGCGATTTCTTTCATTCGTTTAGCCAGATTCTAACACCTGGTGTTGTCGGACTTTAAATTTTTTTCGAGTCCGATCTTTGTGAAATGATGCCTGGTTTTACTTGCATTTCCTTGACTGTGTAGTTGAGCTCTTAGCATGTATTAGTCTTTGTGGTTTTTTGTTTGTGTGTGTGTTTTTTTTTTTGAATTGCCTATTCGTATCCTTTGCCCATTTTCTATTTTTCTTTTGGGAGGGTCTTTATTGATTTTTTTTCCCTGTGATGTGTAAAACTTCTTTATGTATTCTGGATAAAGGTCCATCCTTTCGTTATGTAACTGGCTTATTGAGTGAGATACGCTTTGGTGGTTTGAAAATAGAGAGCAACTTTATTGTGTGTGTGTGTGTGTGTGTGTGTGTGTGTTTGCCACCGGCTGTAAACAATTATTCCCCACTTGTGTGAATCTGGGGCCGACTGACGCTTTCCCATTAGCTTAAGGTATTGTAAAGTCTGGCCTCATCAGTTTACAATCTCTATTTTCTCTCTCCCCTTTCCCCCCCTCTTTCTCCTATCTTCCCTCTGCCCCTCCTTCCCTTCCCCCTCCTTCAGTCTTGTTCAGGCCCAGAAACTTGTAGTGGAGAAAAGGAGTCAGTTGATTTCTTAACTGTTTCTGTTCTTTGATTCTCTTCTTCCTTCCCGGCCCCTGGCCCCTTGTTGTACACTCTGGTTCTTCAAGATTGAGGGGAGAAAGGAAGCAGAGATAATGGTCAAACAGCCTTAAGAGACCAGCATTTGTTAGCTGGCACTCTGGGTGTAGCTGCTGTCCATGTGCTGGGTCTTTGTTTTGTGGGTAATACGGGCTGTTGGGAACCTTATGACAGAAATCTCCCATCTGCAGCCTCTTTGCTTTTGCTTTAGGTCAGGAGTTGGCAAACTACATACAGCTGATGAGCCAAATCCAGCCTGACACCTGTTTTTGTATGGCCTGAAGGCCAAGAGTGATTTATACATTTGTAAATGGTTGAGAAAAAAAGAAGCATGTTTAGTGACATAAAAATTATGCGAAATACAAATTTGTTTGCATAAAATTTTATTGGAATATAGCCATATTATTTGCTTATAGTTCTCAAATGCTTGCATTAATGGAGATAGAAATTAATGAGTTGGCGGGGCCTGGTGGCTCACGCCTAAAATCCCAGCACTTTGGCCGACATAGTGAAACCGCATCTCTACTAAAAATACAAAAAATTAGCCTGGCTTGGTGGCGGGCGCCTATAATCCCAGTTACTCGGGAGGCTGAGGCAGGAGAATCGCTTGAACCCTGGAGGCGGAAGTTGCAGTGAGCTGAGATCGTGCCATTGCACTCCAGCCTGGGCGACAAAGTGAGACTCTGTCTCAAAAAAAAAGAAAAAAATTAATGAGCTAATGCATTAGTCAAAAGTCTTACATTTTAAGGCACAAAAGGTGAACCCTTAATGGATACACTTTTTTTTTTTTTTTTGAGAGATGGAGTCTCTCTCTGTCCCCCAGGCTGTAGTGCATTGACACCATCTCAGCTCACTGCAATATCCACCTCCCGGGTTCAATCGATTCTCATGCCTCAGCCTCCCGAGTAGCTGGGATTACAGGCGCCTGCCACAACGCCCAGCTAATTTTTGTATTTTTAGTAGAGACTGGGTTTCACCATGTCTGCCTGCATCGGCCTCCCAAAGTGCTGGGATTACCAGGCATGAGCCACCTCTCCTGGCCTTTTTTTTTTTTTTTTTGGAGGTAGAGTCTCACTCTGTCAACCAGGCTTGAATGCAGTGGCATGATCTTGGCTTACTGCAGCCTCCACCTCTCGGTTTCAAGCAGTACTCCTGCCTCCGCCTCCTGAGTAGCTGGATTTACATGTGTGGGCCACCACACCTGGCTAATTTTTATATTTTTAGTAGAGACGGAGTTTCACCATGTTGTCCAGGCTCGTCTCAAACTCTCCACCTCAGGTGATCCTCCTGCCTCCTAAAGTGCTGGGATTACAGGCCTGAGCCACTGTGCTCTGCCCAATGTATACACATTTTAAAAAGTCATTTAGGAGGTCGGGATGAAATGCAGAGTGACAATAACTTTTAAAAAGTCATTTAGGACATCCCACGGTGAAATGCAGAATGACAAAAACATTTAAAAATATTTGCTTTTTACCTCTGTAATTCTAGTGATGTGAAATGCATATACTTTGGTTTTTGTTGTTGATTTTTTTTTTCAGAAATCCTGCTGTGGATTTAGCTGACACACACTCTTCGCCACCTCTCATACTTCCAATGCTTTTACCACTTTTTTTGGTTGAATTACTATGCGGTTTGTTATTACTCTTACTCAGAAATGAACCAACTAGTGTAGTATAATTGCATTTTGTTTCCTGTACAAACCTTGTGTTTTCCCTGAAGTTAATTGATTTGTATTTTGTTTTTTAGTTTTTCTCTGTATGATCATCCAACATCTAGAGAACTGGGAGCTCTTTTCCAGATGGATTCAGACACACCCAGTATTTTGTCATTCGGAAGTCAGTTGGGAGTCATCGGCTCAGTTGTAATTTGGGGACTTCCCTTTAACATCTGTCTGGAAATTTCCTTCCCCTTTTCATGTGTCTCCATCTCACATATCCCTCTGATACTAGCTTAGTGACTGCCATTCTGAAGCTCACTCTCTCGGGTTCAAATCTTGACTCATAACTGGGTGCATGTCCTTGGCTAAGTCATTTAACCTCTTTGTGCCAGAGTTTCCAATTTGAATGATGGCAGTAATAATCTTACCTACCTCAAAGTGTTGTTTTAAAAATTACATGAGGCCAGGCATGGTGGCTCATGCCTGTAATCCCAGCACTTGGGGAAGCCGAGGCAGGTAGATCATGAGGTCAGGAGTTCAAGACCAAGACCTGGCCAAGATGGTGAAACTCCATCTCTACTAAAATTACAAAAATTAGCCAGGTGTGGTGGTGGGTTCCTGAAGTCCCAGCTACTTGGGAGGCTGAGGCCCAGGAGGCAGAGGTTGCAGTGAGCTGAGATCTTGCCATTGCACTCTAGCCTGGGTGACAGAGCAAGACTCCGTCTCAGGGAAAAAAAAAAAAATTACAAAAGCAGATAGATAAAAGGGCTGTGTGTGCTCTAGGTGCATAATAATATTTGCTATTTTTGTTATTGTTAGTGGTGGAGAATATCTACCCTTCCAGAAACAGGTGTTGCTTCCTGAGAAAAGGGTTCCTGGGAAGAAAAAAGTTGTCATTTCTTGCAAATACATTCATGCTACCCTTGGTCTTTCTTGACTTATAATTTGGCTGGATTTGCATTCTGGATTGGAAATTATTTCCGAATTTTAAAGACGTGCTTGATTGTTTAATATTAGAGTCTGTGCATTTTATTGGGCACTTAGCCTGGAAGCTCAAGTCCTTAAGATCTGGAGGACGTTCTTATTTTGACAATTTTCTTCCCTCCATTTTTTCTTTTTATTTCCTGTTTTCTCATTTCTCTCCCCTTGGGGGATTTCTTCCACTTATCTCCTACTTTGCTCTTACCGTAGTTTTAATTGTTACAAACAGTGTCTTAGTTTTTGAATGTCTTTTTGAGACATTAAGAATGACAGAATACTAATTCTTATTGCTAGATATATTGACCATAGTATTTTTGAAGTTTTCTTTTTGCTCTCTGCATTATCTATTTTCTTCATGTTTCTTTTACTGTGTATTGCTTTTGGTTTCTAATTTTAAACACTTTCAAATGTCTAGAAACAGCCTTCTCACATTTTGTATTTGTTTTTATTTTTTTTTTAAGACGGAGTTTGACTCTTGTTGTCCAGGCTGGAGTGCAATGACGCGATCTTGGCTCACTGAAACCTCTGCCTCCCAGGCTCAAGCAATTCCTCTGCCTCAGCCTCCAAAGTAGCTGGGATTACAGGCATGCGCCACCATGCACGGCTGATTTTTTTATTTTATTTTTAGTAGAAATGGGGTTTCACCATGTTGGCCAGGCTGGTTTTGAACTCCTGACTTCAAGTGATCCACCCGCCTTGGCCTCCCAAAGTGCTGGGATTACAGCCATGAACCACCACATCTGTCAGCCTTCTCACATTTTTATGTGAGACACTAAAAGCTGACTGCAAGATTTTCATGCATGAATAGAGCTAGTCCTTTGGTAGCCTTCAGTGTTGGGTGATCACATAGGAAGGGATCATTTTGTTGGGGTGCTCTGTGTTGGTATTTATAGACCATTAAAAGTGGGAACTGTTGGACCATAAAATAAGTATGTTTTTTAAAACTAAAAATTTTAAAAAGTAATTTTAACAGACGAGAACAACAAAAACAAGATGCTATCCAGAAGGCCAGGCAAAATTGTTAAACCAAATAGAACTTTTAAAAATCAGTTTCCCAAGGAGGAATTTTACATCTGGTCTTCTGCCGTGGCATAATCCTGGCTGCTAGCTCTTAGAAATTGTCATGAAAGGGAGAAAGGAGTTTCACGAGGTTCAGTTTGCTAACTTGCTGTTTGTTTGGTTATTATTGTGATAAAACACATGTCGTATGCAATTTATTATCCTAAGCATTTTAAAGTTTCAATTCAGTTGTGCTAAGTACATTCAGATTGTTGTGTAATCAATCTCCAGAACTGTTTTCTTGCTGCAAAACTAAAACCCTGTACCCATTAAATTATAACTTCCCCAGCACCTGACAAACACTATTCTACTTTCTGTCTAGGAATTTGACTACAGTAGTCCCCCCTTCTCTGCAGTTTTGCTTTCTTCAGTAAATTACCCAAAGTCAACCATGGTCTGAAAATGTTAAACGGAAAATTATAGAAATAGTTCATAAATTCTAGGTCGGGCTCGGTGACTTACGCCTGTAATCCCAGCACTTTGGGAGGCTGAGGCGGGCGGATCACCTGAGGTCAGGAGTTTGAGACCAGCGGGGCCAATTCGATGAACCTCCAGTCTCTACTGAAAATACAAAAATTAGCCGGGTGTGGTGGCAGGTGCCTGTAATCCCAGCTACTCAGGAGGCTGAGGCAGGAAAATCATTTGAACCTGGGAGACAGAGATTGCAATGAGCTCAGATTGCATCATTGCTCTCCAGCCTGGGGGACAAGAGTGAGACTTGGTCTCAAAAAAAAAAAAAAAAAAGAAAAGAAAAAAATAGTTCATAAATTCTAAACTGTGCCCCATCATCTGAGTAGCACCTGGCATGTGAATCATCCCTTTGTCCAGTGTATCCACGCTGTGGATATGTGCTGCCCACCTATTAATCACTTAGTAGCTGTGGGGTTATCAGATTTGGTGGTGGTGTATCATTCTGTTATTAAATTATTGTTAATTTGGCCGGGTTTGGTAGTGCATGCCTGTAATCTTGGCACTTTGGGAGGCCGAGGCAGGGGAATCACTTGAGGTCAGGAGTTCAAGACCAACCTGGCCAATGTGGTGACCCCCCCCCCCCCCCATCTCTACTAAAAATACAAAAATTAGCTGGGCGTGGTGGCACATGCCTGTAATCCCCGCTACTCAGGAGGCTGAGGCGGGAGAATTGTTTGAACGCGGGAGATGGAGGTTGCAGTGAGCTGAGATCCGCCGTTGCACTCCAGCCTGGGCAATGAGCAAAAGTTCTTCTAAAACAAAGTAAGTTGTTGTTAATTTGGCCAGGCATGGTGGCTCACATCTGTAATCCCAGCACTTTGGAAAGCCAAGGTGGGCGGATCACTTGAGATCAGGAGTTTGAGACCAGCCTGGCCAACATGGTGAAACCCCATCTCTACCAAAAATCCAAAAAATTAGCCAGGTATGGTGGCACACACCTGTAGTCCCAACTACTCGGGAGGCTGAGGCAGGAGAGGTCGAGGTGAGGTTGCAGTGAGCCACCGAACTGCACTCCAGCCTGGGCAACAGAGCAAGACTCCATCTCTAAATAAATAATAAAATATTAATTTCTTTTGACTCCCAAATCTCTTTTATTGAGGGGGAATGGGCCTCTTGAGGGGGGGGGGTCCTCACTGCATGGCTTGTTCACTGGCACTGCTTCCCGAGTCCTGGGGCTTCATCTCATTGGGCAGCTCAGGCAGGCTGGAGAACGGCTCGATGCACAGGGCCTCAAAGGTGTCATCTGCCTGGAAGGCCAGCCTCGCTGTGGCTGGGGCCTGTGGCCATGCTGTTTGGCTGATGAAGCCACACTTGCCCAGTGTCTTGCCACCATCCAAGAGTTGGTCATCCTTGTAAAGCCGCTGCTCATCCGATGGCCGCTTAGGATGCCCTTGACTATTCGCTTCAGCTTGAACACCGTGCTGGACTCTGGCGTCTGTGAAGATGGTGGTCTTGTGGCACCAGATCATGAGGAACACGTCCTGGGGGCGGCAGGCCGGCGTGAGGGCAAAGCCCGGGGCCCGCTCCAGCGGCCCAGCTGCCCCAGCCTGGCTGTCGCTCCCCACCTAAAATGTAAATTTCTTACTATGCCTAATTTGTAAATTAAACTTTATCATTATATATGTATAGGAAAAAAACATAGCATATATATGGTTTGGTACCATCTGCAGTTTTAGGAATCCACTGAGGGTCTTGGAATGTATTCCCTGAGGATAAAGGGAGACTGCTGTACTTCTATCAGTGGGAATCATACAGTATTTTGTATTGACTGTCTTATTTCATTAATGTCTTCAAGGTTCATCCGTGTTGTATCATGTGTTAGGATTTTTTTCTTAAGGTTAATATTTCATTGTATGTCAGAAGACAACATTACAAATTTAAAGATCTTTTTTTTTTGTTTTTGAGACAGAGTCTAGCTTTGTTGCCTAGGCTGGAGGTCAGTGGCACAGTCTTGGCTCACTGCAGCCTCTGCCTCCCGAGTGCAAGTGATTCTCTTGTCTCAGCCTCCCGAGTAGCTGGGATTACAAGTGCCCACCACCATGCCTAGCTAATTTTTGTATTTTTAGTAGAGATGGGGTTTTGCCGTGTTGGCCATGCCGGTCTCTAACTCCTGCCCTCAGGTGATCCGCTTGCTACGGCCTCCCAAAGTGTTGGGATTACAGGTGTGAGGCAGCACTCTCTGCCTCAGATTTAAAGATCTTAATTGGCTTTATTTTTTTGAGACAGAGTCTCCTAGGCTGGAGTGCAGTGATGAGATCTCAGCTCACTACAACCTCTTCTTCCTGTGTTCAAGCAGTTAATTCTGTTACAGCCTCCTGAGTAGTTGGGATTACAGGTGCCCACCACCATGCCTGGCTAATTTTTTTGATTTTTGGTAGAGATGGGGTTTTGCCATGTTGGCCAGGCTTGTCTCCTAACCTCAAGTGTTTTGCCCTGCTCGGCCTCCCTAAGTATTGGGATTACAGGAGTGAGCCATTGTGCTCAGCCTTTATTTGCTATTCTAGAATTGGGCAACACTTCTTCCATCAAATACAGTAAATGTTCTAGTGAGCTGAGCAGAGGAGGTTGGCTTTATAGATAGAAAAAGGCTGAAGAAAGCAGAAACAAAGAACAAAAGCAGATTGGTCATTTTAAAGTTAAGAACCATAGAAAAATAACTGAATGATTGACGTCAGGTTACTTTTTGTTATATAACAACAAAATGGAGGGAACTGTAAAACAGAGGGGAAACTTATCTATCACATAATTGATGGCTGAAACTGGCCCTTTTGGCAAATTGGCTGTTATCTCCCTTGATTTCTCTGAAGGTGAGATAACTTAGTTTCAATTTGGTGACTGAAACTTTAGCATGGGTGACTCCTGTTTGATTTTTAGTCTTGTTTTTGGAGTCCTAGAGCGGGAGCTTAATCCAAAACTATGGTCGCCTCTTTCTTTTGTTTTGGAGACAAAGTCTCCATCTGTTGCCCAGGCTGGAGTGCATTGGCGTGATCTCCGGGATTCAAGTGATTCCCGTGGCTCAACCACTCAGGTAGCTGGGATTACAGGTATGTGCCACCACACCCAGCTAATTTTTATAGTTTTAGTAGAGAGGGGATTTCACCGTGTTGGCCAGGCTGTTCTGGAATGCCTGACTCCTTGGCTTCCCAAAGTGCTGGGGTTATAGGAGTGAGCCACCACGCCCAGCCATCCTCCTATATTTTTTACTTCAAATTTATATACATTTGATACGATCAAAAGTGTATATCTTTGTTCTGGTTCTTGGTACTGAAGCTCCTGAAATCTTTGGTATTTCCTGATAACCATGAGAGGAACATCTTTATTATTCATAACAAGCCCCTTTTTATCACACCTTAGTTTATGCTAATTAGCTTTTTTTTTTTTTTTTTTTTGGAGAGAGAGTCTCTTCACTCTGTCACCCAGGCTGGAGTGCAGTGGCTTGATCTCAGCTCATTATACCCTACACCTCCCGAGTTTGAATAATTCTCCTGCCTCAGCCTCCCAAGTAGCTGGAACTATAGGCATGTGCCACCATGCCCAGCTAATTTTTGTATTTTTGTAGAGATGGGGTTTCACCATGTTGGTCAGGCTGGTTTCGAACTCCTCACCTCAGGTGATCTGCCACCTCAGGTGATCTGCCGCCTCAGCCTCCCAAAGTGCTGGGATTACAGGCGTGAGGCACTGCGCCCGGCCTCAGCTTGAGCTGACTCTTGTTAGGCCCCTGTGTAGCTTCCTAACAGGGCCTGGTTGCCAGAGGAACTAGCCATGTCATTGGATGGTTAGAACTTTCAGTCTCAATCCCTTCCCCCAACTCCAGGTTGGGAGAGGGGGCTAGAGATTGAGCTCAGTCACCTGTGGCCAGTGATCTGCTACACCACGCCTATGTAATAGAACCTCCGTAAAAAGTCCTGAGTAATGGGGTTCAAAGACCTTAGGGATTGATGAACACATGGAGGTGCTGGGATAGTGGTGCATCCAAAGAGCGGGTGGGAGCTCCAGGCCCCTTCATGGTTTCCTTGCCCCATGTGCCTCTTCAATGAACTCTTCATCTGGCTGTTCATCTTGTAATATCTCCCCCTTTTTTTTCCCCCCAAGACGAAGTTTGACTCTGCCATCCAGGCTAAAGTGTAGTGGTGCGATCTTGGCTTACTGCAGCCTAAGAGTCCTTGGTTCAAGCAATTCTCCTGCCTCAGCCTCCCGAGTAGCTGGGACTACAGGCACCAGCCACCATGCCTGGCTAATTTTTTTTTTTCTTTTTTTCTGAGATGGAGTCTTGCCTGTTGCATAGGCTGGAGTGCAGTGGCACAATCTTGGCTCACTGGAACCTCCACCTACTGGGTTCAAGTGATTCTCCTGCCTCAGCCCCCAGTAGCTGGGACTGTAGGTGCGTGCCACCAGGTCCAGGTAATTTTTGTATTTTTATTAGAGATGGAGTTTCACCATGTTGGCCAGGCTGGTCTCAAACTCATGATCTCAAGTGATCCACGCACCTTGGCCTCCCAGAGTGCTGGGATTATAGGTGTCAGTCACCGTGCCCAGCCAGTTTTTTGTATTTTTAGTAGAGACAGGGTTTCACCATGTTGAGAAGGCTGGTCTCAAACTCCTCACCTCAGGTGATCCACCCACCCAGGCCTCCAAAAGTGCTGGGATTATGAGCGTGAGCCACTGGCTCAGCCTGTAATATCATTTACATTGGATTTTTAGCTTCCCTGGGCCACATTGGAAGAATTGTCTTGGGCCATACACACATAACTGATGAGCTTAAAAAAAAAAACACAAAAGAAACTGCCTAACAGTTTAAATAAGTTACGGGCCGGGCACGGTGGCTCATGCCTGTAATCCTAACACTTTGGGAGGCTGAGGTAGGTGGATCGCCTGAGGTTGGGAGTTCAAGACCAGCCTAACCAGCATGGTGAAACCCCTGTCTCTACTAAAAATACAAAAAAATTAGCTGGGCATGGTGGCAGGCACCTGTAATCCCAACTACTCAGGAGGCTGCGGCAGGAGAATCACTTGAACCTGGGAGGCACAGTTTGCAGTGAATGGAGATTGCACCATTGCACTCACTACAGCCTGGACAACAGAGTGAGACTCTGCCTCAAAAAAAGAAAAAAGAAAAAAAGGAAAGTTTTTTGTTTGTTTGTTTTTGTTTTTGAGATAGAGTCTCACTCCGTCACCAGGCGCCAGGCTGGAGTGCAGTGGTGCGACCTCGGCTCACTGCAACCTCCGCCTCCCAGGTTCAAGCAGTTCTCCTGCCTCAGCCTCCCGAGTAGCTGGAACTACCAGCTAATTTTTTTGTATTTTTAGTAAGACGGGGTTTCACCATGTTGGCCAGGATAGTCTCGAACTCTTGACCTCGTGATCCACCCACCTCGGCCTCCCAAAGTGCTGGGATTACAGGCGTGAGCCACCGTGCCCGGCCAAAAAAAAAGGAAAGTTTACAAATTTGTGTTGGGCTGCGTTCAAGCCGTCCTGGGGCGCATGTATCTCGTGGGCTGAGGGTTGGACAGGCTTGCTTTACAGTGAACCAGTGTTTGAGTTTTGTGAGCATTATAGCAAATTATCAAACATAAGGAGGGGGTCATGTGAACACCCAATTTATAGTTGGCCTGTCAGAAGTACAGTAGGCGCTAAGGGTTTATGCCAGTTGACTAATAATTTTCTCCTTGTTTGGTAGTATAAACCAAAAATAAAATTCTAAGGCTCCCACAACCATCTGAATGGACTTCCTTCTCAGCCAGGGCACTCTTCGCATTTAATCTGAAAGACTAGTTCAGGCCATGATGGGAAGTTGTGGTCGGACGTGCTTCATTATACCTCTCCAGTGTAACATCACATAACAAGTAAATAAAGTAAAATATTTTAATTATTTATTTAGAGATGGAGTTCACCCTTGTTGTCCAGGCTGGAGTGCAATGGCGCAGTCTCAGCTCACTGCAACAACCTCTGCCTCCCAGGTCCAAGCAAGTCTCCTGCCTCAGCCTCCCGAGTATCTGGAATTACAGGCATGCACCACCATGCCTGGCTAATTTTTGGTATTTTTAGTAGAGATGGGGTTTCACCATGTTGGTCAGGCTGGTTTGGAACTCGACCTCAGGTGATCCACCCGCCTCGGCCTCCCAAAGTGCTGGGATTACAGGCATGAGCCACCACAACCAGCCACAAAATATTTTAATTCTAAATATATTTCCTTGTCACATCTTCAAATTGCCCTGCAAAGTTTGTATCTTGTGGGAAAAAATGTACATTCTGTAAGAATACCCCTTCCCCCCCCTTTTTTTTTCTTTTTTTTTGAGACAGTTTCACTCTTGTTGCCTAGGCTGGAGTGCAATGACTCAGTCTCAACTCACTGCATCCTCCACCTCCCAGGTTCAAGCGATTCTGCTGCCTCAGCCTCCCAAATAGGTGAGACTACAGGCCTGCATCACGAGGTCTGACTAATTTTATATTTTTAGTAAAGATGGGGTTTCACCATGTTGGTCAGGCTGGTCTCGAACTGCTGACCTCAGGTGATCCATCAGCCTTGGCCTCCCAAAGCGCTGGGATTCCAGGCATTAGCCACTGAGTCCGGCCATTCCCTTTTTTTTTTTCCTTTCCAGATCTGGGAGATAAAAGTTGGGTACCCTTTTCAGTCTCCTTAGAAAACATTTTACAGCCTCTTCTGTCTTAAGCCTGCTAGCTAAAGCCTTCCTCTGCATGATAAAACTTTGATCTTCACAATCTTTTGTCTTAACCCAAGCATTTCCTTTCTATTGATCCCAGTTCCTTAGACAAACTCAAGCAATTGTCAGCGAGAAAATATTCAAATTTACCTATAGCTTGAAAGTCCCCGCTTTGACTTGTCCCGCTTTTCTGAGCCAAACCAATGTACGTTGATGTCTCATGCCACCCTAAAATGTATAAAACCAGGCTGCACTCCGGCCACCTCCTGAGGGCTCTGTCATGGGCCGTGGTTACTCATATTTGGCCCAGAATAAATCTCTTCAAATGTTTTACAAAGTTTGACTCTTTTCGTCGACATTAGCCAGAGGTTTTAACCGCAAGGCCATGCCCCATGGTTAAGATGTAGAGTAGGGGAGGAATGTACCATTCTTTTATCAGTGGAAGAATGATATTTGTACAGGGGGAGGAGGTGGGACAGGAAGGTTTTCCTGATGGCTCACTTTTGATAAAAGACTTCTTGGGCAAGATGAAGAGCTGGAAAGTTAGTTTCTTTCTTTTCTTTCTTTCTCTTTCTTTCTTTTCTTTCTTTCTTTTTTTGAGATGGAGTCTTGCCCTGTAACCCAGGCTGGAGTGCAATGGCGCGATCTTGGTTCACTGCAACTCCGCCTCCAGGGTTCAAATGATTCTCTTGCTTCAGCCTCCCAAGTAGCTGAGATTACAGGTACCCGCTACCATGCCCAGCTAATTTTTATATTTTCAGTAGAGACAAGGTTTCACCATGTTGACCAGGCTGATCTCAAATTCCTGACTTCATGATCCACCTGCCTTGGTATCCCAGAGTGTTGGGATCCACCGTGCTCAGCTGGAAATTTAGTTTCATTAAGAGCTGTTTGTGATGTGTGTTTTAGAAAGTCCATATTACATGATATACAAAGAAAGTCTGAATTGCATATACACCAGTTGGAACAGTCTTCTTCAGGATACTGTTTCTCACTTGTGTACTTCAACTTAATGGTAAATGAAGGTTTGGGAATTGTCCAGAAGCAAATGTGGACAGAGGAAAAATAGACCTTTCTGACACCTTGTGGCCGCACTGAGCACTGCACGTGTGGTTGACTTCACCTACACTCCTGTATTTTTAGGGCTCTTCACACTACAAAGTGCTCTTCCTTTTTCCCCCTTATTTGGAGATAATCTGTTCAAAATGAACAAAAAAAAAAGCATGAAAATTCTCTGCATACTGAAAATTCAAGACTCTGCCTTTTAGAACTGTTTGTGTGTTTTTATGTATTTGGTACATACTACTAAGGAATTTAGAGTTCTCAATAGCATGAGGTTGACTGGCATATTCTTCCATAATGAATTGTGAGTAAAATCAGACATAAAAGCCTTGGAAATTAAGATGCAATGCAAATTTCTTGCATTGTGTTAAAAGGAAAAACCTTAGACAAGTTAAGAAAGTTTTATAATAGAGCAAAGAATGATTCAAGAATTGGGCGCGGTGGCTCACTCCTGCAATCCCAGCACTTTGGGAGGCCAATGTGGGAGGATCGTTTGAGGCCAGGAGTTTGAGACCAGCCTGGGCAACACAGTGAGACTCCTGTCTCTACAAAAAAATATAAAAATTAGCCAGGCATAGTGGCGCATGCCTGTGGTCCCAGCTACTATGGAGGCTGAGGCAGGAGAATCACTTGAACCCAGGAATTCAAGGCTGCAGTGAGCTATGATCACATTACTGCACTGCAGCCTGGGCAGCAGAGAGAGACTCTATCTCTAAAAAAATAAGAGCCTGGGTGCGGTGGCTCACATCTGTAATCCCAGCTACTCTGGAGTCTGAGGCAGGAGAATCACTTGAACCCAGGAATTCAAGGCTGCAGTGAGCTATGATCACATTACTGCACTGCAGCCTGGGCAGCAGAGAGAGACTCTATCTCTAAAAAAATAAGAGCCTGGGTGCGGTGGCTCACATCTGTAATCCCAGCTACTCTGGAGTCTGAGGCAGGAGAATCACTTGAACCCAGGAGGTAGAGGTTGCAGTGAGCCGAGATTGCACCGGTGCATGAAAGCCTGGGCGTCAGAGTCCGATTCTGTGTCAAAAAAGAAAAAAGGACAGGCTTCAGAATCAGAAAACGTTCTAAGAACTCTGGCCTGCAATGTGATCAGCCAGTATTTATGGAAGAAACAAAAGTGAGGTACAGGAATAATTTAATTGGTTGCAGCTTGTCATTTTGCCTTAGTTGAATCAGCTGGTGACCTGTGATTGAAGATGGGCTTCTGTAATTGACTGAGACTCAGCTTTTTGTTACTGGAATACAAATACTCTTAAGTTAGGCATTTAGTTAGTTTTCGTGCTGTTAGGTTGTAGTTTCTTATGTCCTGACTGGAGTTTGGAGGCATCCTCAGGCCAAGTTTAGTTTAGTTTAACAATTGGAACTCTTATTTGAGTTCTTTGAAGTTTGTAGATGTAAACTGTTCCACTGCTACAAGTTCAGCTATAATGAACTTGGAGTAGATAGTCAAGTCACAGTGCCAGAAAAGTGTATTGATCAAGCAAGCTAAGTTTATTGGGCCTAATACACCTAGGAGAAAATGCCTCCTCTGACAAAGTCTTAGCTGTGTCTCAAAAGTAGAGAAATTAGGAAATGGTGTTTATAGGATTTTAGGGCCTTGACTGGATCATTTTAAGGTAGGTCTTGGCAAAGCAAGTCCCTGTTTGGGATCGGACAGTTATGGCATTGTAGACATAAGGAGGGGAAAGGGTTTTGAACCAAGTCTTGGTGAGTAAGCTGTTTAGTTGGTTCCCAATGTTATCTTCCAGGAATCTTATATTCTAGATTGTATCTTACAGACGTATCCTGGAGAAGCAGCGAAGTCACTTTGGTCTCAATGTTGTTGAACACAGGGACAAAAATACTGGTTTTTATTTTCAAAAGTAAGTCCTGAATTAATTTACATGAAGCATTTGTTTGTTTCAGCTTTGCCCGAAGTTTTTACATACAAATTCTACTAGTCACACCTGGCCATTCAGTGCAGTTGCTGAATTAATAGGTATGTAGTTTGACATTTCATGTACCATTTGTTGCTTGAAATTGTAGTTTTAAAAACCTTTTATTGAAAACTTGTGTACAGTGTCCTTTTGTAAAAAGTGTCTTGGCCAGGCACTTATGGCTAGAAGTTCAAGACCAGTCTGGGCAACATAGTGAGATCCGGTCACGACAAAAATATTAAAAAAAAATTAGCTGGGTAATGATGATGCATGCCTGTGGGTCCCAGCTACTCAGGAGGCTGAGGTGGGAAGATCATTTGAGCCCATGAAGTTGAGGCTGCAGTGAGCTATGATTGTGCCATTGCATTCCAGGCCAGCTTGGGCAGGCGACAGAGCAAGAAAAAAGAAATACCTCGAATGACAACATTAGTGGTAAAGATTACACCCCATAACAGCTATTCATATGGATGTCAAATTAATCACTGTTCAGCCTTCTCTGTAATACTACTCAAGTATTTTATAGTGTTTAGGATTTACTTTGCTAAGTTCCTAAATTGTTTATATTCTGATTATAAAAGTAAACAGATTTGTGGGGAGTTTGTTTATTTTTAGACGAGGTCTCACCATGTTGTCCAGGCTGGTCTCAGACTCCTGGGCTCAGGCGATCCTCCCACCTCAGCCTCAGAAGTATCTGGGATTACAAGTGTGCATCACAGTGACTGGCATAATTATGTTTCTTAGTAGCACAAAAGTATGTTATACATACAGCATGGATTCATTTTCTGGTATCAGTAGGCGGATTAGTATTGTGTTTTTAAATCTTAAGAGTTCCTAAAATTTGCAGCTTTTAAAGTTGTCTTAAACATGGTCTTCTATTGCTTCTTATAGGATTGTTCTGAACTAATTACTGTTTTTCAAAGTGCAAAATCAGATTTTTTTCAAACTTGTGTTTCCCAGATAATGCTTACGATCCTGATGTGAATGCTAAACAAATATGGATTGACAAAACAGTGATAAATGACTATATATGCTTGACATTCACTGACAATGGGAATGGTATGACTTCTGATAAATTGCATAAAATGCTAAGGTAGGTAAAAATGTGCCACGCTTCTTAAGATCATTGCTTTTACTTAAAGGGTTTCCCATACCATACTTATTATTCTTGGTTTTTGAAGTGAAATGCTGTACGCGTAGTGTGAGCTGTTCTCTAAGAGTCTTCCCCTGATTCTGTTCTACTGGTAGATGATGAGTCAGTCCTCACCATCCTCATCACCTGCCCGACCCTATTTCCAACTCCGTAAAAGTCCACCATTTCTTTAGAGTTGTTGTATATTGATATCAATTACTGTTACTTTAGTGTAAATAAGGTTTAACCAGTATTTCTAATAAAACTTACCACTTCTTTGGGAGTAACTTTTAGAGGAGGAGATTCATGGGGTGGAATCTCACAGTCCCGGGAACATGGCTTTTACTCAGCTATTTACTCAGGGTGTGCCAGCGATGAGTTTCCCTTAGTTCTTATAGTCCTTAAGTTAGTACTTATAGTCCTTTCTCTCCCCTGTGACATAGATTTGGTTTCCTTCATTGCAGAGCTGGGAAAACGTGTCAAAATAGGTTAAAAGTAATCTGCCTAATACATGAAAAATAAAACAACAGAAAAGTAATCTGCCCAAGATTATACAGCTAGGAAGGGTGAGACCAGCATTTGAACCCAGGCTTTTTAGTTGGTGTTACACTTACTGAATTAAGGAAAAAAAAAAAGATTATAAGTATTATTTTTAAAAATCTTTCTTTTCTTCTTAGCTTTGGTTTCAGTGACAAAGTCACCATGAATGGTCATGTCCCAGTTGGATTATATGGGAATGGCTTCAAGTCGGGTTCTATGCGTCTGGGTAAAGATGCAATTGTTTTTACCAAAAATGGAGAAAGCATGAGCGTGGGCTTTTTGTCTCAGACCTACTTGGAAGTCATAAAAGCGGAGCATGTTGTTGTTCCAATAGTGGCGTTCAACAAGCACCATATCCTTTTGGTTGTGAAATAGAAGCTGTGGAGAAACTGAAGAAATAATTCTGAAACATTCCATGTTTTTCCCTTCCTCCAAATTATTCTCTTGGAGTAACACCTATTCCATTTCTTACCTCTGTCCACTGCGTTTACCCTACACCTGAGGCTAAGGGTTTGTCCCTTTCTGTTCTCTATTGGACTCCTACTATGGAAATCCTCAACATTTTATGTTAAACTTCCCATAGCTCTTCTGTTTAGTTCAGGGTTATTGTGGACTAGTAAGACTTTGTAGTCTGGCTTGAAAATTTGACTAGTGACCAGGAAAAGCAAGATAACTTTAGGAAAATGCTTTCTGTATGAACACATTGAAATATTGGAAAGTATTAAGAATAATTTGCTCATTTTTTATTCTTCTTGGTGTTTGTTTGAAATCAAACTGCCATATTAAAACTTAGAAAAGAGGCTGAGCTCGGTTGCTGATGCCTGAAATTCCACCACTTTGGGAGGCCAAAGCAGGAGGATTGCTTGAGCCCAGAATTTTGAGACCAGCCCAAGCAACATAGGGAGACCCTGTCTCTACAAAAAATTTAAAGCTTAGCTGGTCATGGGGGTGGGTGTCTGTGGTCCCAGTTAGGCTGCAGTTAGCCCTGATCATGTTACTGCCCTCTAGCCTGAGCAATATTGAGACCCTATGTCAAAAAACAAAAACAAACAAGAACCTTAGAGAATTATTCATAAATAGTTTTTCTGTCATTTAAGTTTACAGAGTTGGTTTTCATATTGTAATTCTGAAAAATATGTTGGCAGTCTGAGTCTTTAACTTAGGATATACGACAGATGATTAATTTGGCAGAATCAAAAGCCAGCCTTGCTGCAATTCTGGAACATTCTCTGTTTTCTACGGAACAGAAGTTAATGGCAGAACTTGATGCTATTATGGGCAAGAAGGGACGAGGATCATCATTTGGAATCTTAGAAGGTAAATGTGGACAGCTAGATGTTGACCATTTGGGAAGTAAAGTGCAGGTGCAGGGGTGCTTTCATGACATTCATCTCTGTTACACATGGTAGAAATACATGGAAAGGTACTCATTTTTTGGTGTAGTTACTGATTTGTCTTTGTCCAGGATATGTTACAGAAACCATTTTGGCTTCAGTTTGAGGTATTTACATATTGCTAAAAAAATTTCTATTCCTGCCATTCATTCTCTTTTAGTACTCTATTCTCTCTTATTCCATCCCCCTCTTGTCAAAAAAATGAAAAAAAGCAGTGAGAAGACAAATGTAGGAGGATAGCCCTTTCTCCATTGTGTCCATTATTTAAAGCTAAAAGTGATGTAGAACCTGATGAGAAAAGTAATATAGGTGAGATTTTTGTGTTGCTAAAGTTTATAGTCCTTTATCTTTGTGAGGATAAAATCCTTTGCAAATAAATTTGAAAATTTAAGATTAATGTCTGATGTTGAAAGGTCTAAGACATACTGTGTCACAGGTAAAGCACAGGTAGTGATAAGCCTGAAGTACTAAAAAAGCTTGTGCTATTCAGATGCCTGAATTCATTTTCTTGCTTTCACTTCCCTACCCCTCCTCCTAGAGGATTTTTTTCTATTCAACTTTTTGAAATAATTGTAGATACATGTGTAGTTGTAAGAAATAATACAGAGGTTTTATGTACACTTTATCCATTTTCCCCCAATGGTAACATCTAACAAAACTATAGTACAGTAGTACTATTGATATTGACAGGATTTTGACATTGATGCAGTCAAGATGCAGGATGCTTTAGTCATCACAGGAATCCCTCATATTGCCCTTTTATAGCCATACCCACTTCCCTCATAACCCCACTCCCTTCTTAATCCTTGGCAACCTCTCATCTGTTCTCAATTTCTATAATTTTGCCATCTTAAGAACGTTACATTAACAACATTGAAATCTTTTGGAATTGGCTTTTTTCACTTAGCATAATTCTTTGGAGTTTTCCAGGTTATTGTATGTATAGTTTGTACCTTTCTCTCTCTCTTTTTTTTTTGATACGGAGTTTCACTCTTTCCCCCAGGCTGTAGTGAAGTGGCTTGATCTCAGCTCACTGCAACCTCTGCCTGCCGGGTTCAAACGATTCTGCTGCCTCAGCCTCCTGAGTAGCTGGGACTACAGGGGCGTGCCACCACACCTGGCTAATTTTTGTATTTTTAGTAGAGACAGGGTTTTGCCATATTGGCCAGATAGGTCTCGAACTCCTGACCTCAGGTGATCACCTGCCTCAGCCTCTCAAAGTGCTAGGATTACAGGTGTGAGCCACCGTGCCCGGCCAGTTTGAACCTTTTTCTTGCTGAGTAGTATCTCATTGTATGTATGGAACACAGTACATACAGGTTTATAGTTTTGGGATATTACAAATAAAGCTATAAACTTTTGTATACATGGTTTTGTTTGAATATAGTCTTCGTTTTTCTGAAATAAATACCCACAACTATAATTGCTGTATCATATAGTACTTGCATTTTATTTTCTAAGAAATGCCAGACTGCTTTCCTACCAGCAAGGTATGAGTCATACAGTTTCTACACATCTTCCAGGATCCATTTTCTTTCTTTTTCTCTTGCCTTTGCACCCCAAACCCCCACTGACATGCACCATGTGTAGGTTTATTTATTTGCTTACCTTTTTAATGACTTAAAGTGTTTGCTTGCTTATTTTGCTGTGATGTTCAATTTTGGTTCTTTCTAAAAATTATTTCTGCAGCTACAAAAATGCAACAGAGTTCGATTTTGAAAAGGATAAATATGATATCAGAATTCCTGAGGATTTAGATGAGATAACAGGGAAGAAAGGGTATAAGAAGCAGGAAAGGATGGACCAGATTGCCCCTGAGAGTGACTATTCCCTGAGGGTATGTATTCAGCTGTCTTTGTGGAAATGAGAAAATCATTGAGTCATGATAGTATTAGGAGAGCTCATGTTACCTATTTGTGATATAAAGGCTGCCAGTGCTCTCTGAGTGAAAGTATCTCAGACATGAACCAGCTTAGTTAAACTTTTCATTAGCACATTGGTTGATTTATTTGCTTAGAAATCCTTTTTAAATTACGAAGTCGTCAGGCCTAACGATGCTTGTAGTTTTTACTATACACTGACATCGTATTAGAATTAGTATATTATTATTATTAATCGGTATATAGTGGTCAGACTAATTCAACCAAAAACACCAAATTCAAAGTCTTATTAAAATTTTAACGTATTCTAGAATACATACCTTAATTGTCCTCCTAAAGCAATAAATTATAGACTACAGATAGATAATGTGCATTAATATACTTTTTTGATAAATGCCTCTAGGATTTTCCCTTTAGAAATGAAGTTTTTGTTTTTTGTTTTTGTTTTTGCAGATTAGGTCTTGGGTCTCACTCTCTCACCCAGGCTGGAGTGCAGCGGTGTGATCTTGGCTCACTGTAGCCTCTGCCTCCTGGCCCCAAGCAGTCCTCCCACCTCAGCCTCCTGAGTAGCTGGGACTACAGGCATGTGCCACTACACCTGGCTAATTTTTTGTATTTTTGGTAGAGATGGGGTTTCGCCCTGTTGTCCAGGTTGGTCTCGACTCCTGGTCTCAAGCGATCTACCTGCTTCGGCCTCCCAAAGTGCTGGGATTACAGGTGTGAGCCACCGCACCTGGCCAAAATGAGTATGTTTAAGATTGAAGAAATTGGCCAGGCGCGGTGGCCCATGCCTGTAATCCCAGCACTTTGGGAGGCAGAGATGGGTGGATCACCCGAGGCCAGGAGTTTGAGACCAGCCTGGCCAACATGGTGAAACCCTTTTTCTACTAAAAATACAAAAATTAGCTGGGCACGGTGGCGGGCACCTATAATCCCAGCTACTTGGGAGGCTGAAGCAGGAGAATCAGTTGAACCCAGGAGGCAGAAGTTGCGGTGAGCTGAGACTGTGCCATTGCACGCCAGCCTGGGCAACAAGAGTGAAACTCCATCTCAGAAAGAAAAAGTAAAGATTGAAGAAATTAGTATCTCGATATAACAATGTCAATAGATTAAAATCAAGTTTCTTTTTCTTTCTTTTCTTTTTTTTTTTTTTTTTTTGGAGGCAGTGTTTCGCTTGTGTTGCCCAGGCTGGAGTGCAATGGCACGATCTTGGCTCACTGCAACCTCTTAGGTGCAAGTGATTCTCCTGCCTCAGCCTCCCAAGTAGCTGGGATTACAGGCATGCGCCACCATGCCTGGCTAATTTTGTATTTTTAGTAGAGAAGGGGTTTCTCCACCTTGGTCAGGCTGGTCTCAAACTCCTGACCTTACGTGATCCACCCGCTTCAGCCTCCCAAAGTGCTGGTATTATAGGTGTGAGTCACCAGACCTGGCCAATATCAAGTTTTTTAGTTACTTTTATAAGACATGTGATACTAACTTTTTGCTCTATTTCTTTTTTTCCCTTTTTTCTTTTGAGATGGAGTCTCGCTCTGTTGCCCAGGCTGGAGTGCAGTGGCATGATCTTGGGTCACCACAACCTTTGCCTCCTCGGTTCAAGCGATTCTTCTGCTTCATCCTCCCAAGTAGCTGGAACTATAGGCGAGCGCCAGCATGTCTAGCTAATTTTTGTATTTTTAGTAGAGACAGGGTTTCACAGTGTTGGCCAGGCTGGTCTCAAACTCCTGACCTTGTGATCCGCACACCTTGGCCTCCCAAAGTACTGGTATTAGAGGCACGAGCCACTATCCCTGACCACTTTTTGCTTTATTTCTTTTGTTAAAATTATTCTCTAACCCCACGCTGTGGATGTATTTGACATTTACAGATTAGTCATGTAATTTTTGCTAAGTTCTTAGTAATTATAGTGGCAAATATTTACTATTCCTTGATGTTTCCTAAAGTGTTTGTAGGTATGTCCTAGCTATTATTTCATACTTGAGTATATCATACTCAAGTATGAAACAGGTTCAGAGGCAGCCAGAGAAGATGGTATGGGTTTAGTACTCTACAAAATATAATATTTTTTAAATGACACAAAGTACCACTTATTTTGAAATCAAGAGTCGGGAAAAGTAAGAGAAATGTTCAAGTTTTAGTTTTGTGTTGAATCTTTTTTTTTTTTTTTGAGATGGGGGTCTCCGTCTGTTGCCCATGCTGGAGTGCAGTGGCACGATTTTGGGTCACTGCAGCTTCCACCTCCATACTTGACAGAAAAATCAGAAAATGCACCTTTTTGTACATATATACATTTTTTAAAATTAAAATGTGATTATACCATGTATGCTGTTTTGTAATTTTTTCACTCTGTAATATTAAATGTATCAGCATCTATATCAGTTAATGGTATTCTGCAAGTCATTTTTACTGGCTGCAGTATATTGAGCTTAATTTTAATTAAAAATAATCAAATCAGAATAACATACAGCTTTATAGTCTATTTTATCGAAGAGTTAATTTGTCTTTTATCAAGTTAAGAGGAGAGTGTTTATGTAAATCCATGTCTAAGTAATGGTGAGCCAACCTGTAGATACTTTTTTTTTTGGAGACGGAGTCTCAAGCTGGAGTGCAGGGGTACAACCATGGCTCACTGCAACCTTTGCCTCCCGGGTTCAAGCAATTCTCCTGCCTCAGCCTCCCGAGCAGCTGGGACTACAGGCGTGTGCCATCACATCCAGCTCATTTTTGTATTTTTAGTAAAGATGGAGTTTCACCATATTGGCCAGGCTGGTCTGGAACTCCAGACCTTGTGATCCGCCCGCCTTGGCCTCCCAGAGTGCTGGGATTACAGGCATGAGCCACCATGCCCGGTCGATACTAACTTCTTGTTATGTTACTTTGCAGGCTTATTGCAGTATATTGTATCTAAAGCCGAGAATGCAGATCATCCTACGTGGACAGAAAGTGAAGACACAGCTGGTTTCGAAGAGTCTTGCCTACATCGAACGTGATGTTTATCGACCGAAATTTTTAGTATCCTTTTTCTGATTCCTTATAGAGCATATATTAGTCAGGTATATTCTCCTTTGCCCCTTTCCCCTTCTATGTGGATAGGGATTCTAGTCTTCTCTAGCTTTGCCCTCCTTTGTGTACTTTTAGACTTACTAAATAATGAAATAGAAAGGATGATTTGAACTGAGTGAAGTGTTGTGTTCAAAATTTACCTTAATATTTTAAGTCTAAAACAGTGAGAATTACCTTTGGATTCAACTGCAGAAATAAAGATCATTATGGGATAATGATGTATCACAGAAATAGACTCATCAAAGCTTATGAAAAAGTTGGATGTCAGTTAAGGGTAAGCTTTATTTTTTATTTGAAAAGAAAATGTCTATTTTCCACAAAAATTAGGATAATATATGCTATTGGGTCAAATGTTAAATAATTTTATTGTACCTTTTGCCTATGACTTTTCAATGTCAATTAAAAAAAAATAACATTAGTATGGTATTTAAACTTTTATATTTTCTTTTCCTTTTTTTTTTTTTTTTTGAGACAGAATCTCACTCTTTCCCAGGCTGGAGTGCAGTGGCATAATATCAGCTCAATTCACTGCAACCTCTGCCTCCCGGGTTCAAGCGCTTCTCCTGCCTCAGCCTCCCAAGTAGCTGGGACTACAGGTGCACTCCACCACGCCTGGCTAATTGTTTTGTATTTTTAGTATAGATGAGGTTTCACCATGTTGGCCAGGCTGGTCTCAAACTTGTGACCTCAGGTGATCCACCTGCCTTGGCCTCCCAAAGTGTTGGATTACAGGTGTGAACTACCACGCCCAGCTTTATTTATTTTTACTTTTTGAGATGACTGTGTGCATGGCTGGAGTGCTGTGGTACAGTTTTGGCTCACTGCAACCTCTGTCTCCCAGGTTCAACAGACTACATCTGGGACTACAGATGTGCGCCAGCACACTTGGCTATTATATTAATTTCTTTCTTTTCTTTTTTTTTTTTTTGGAGATGGAGCCTCAGTCTGTTGCCCAGGCTGGAGTGGAGTACAGTGGTGTGATTTCAGCTCACTGCAACCTTCGCCTCCCTGGTTCTAGTGATTCTTGTGCCTCAGGCTCCCAGGTAGCTTGGACTACTGGTGTGTGCCACCGTGCCTGACCAATTTTTGTATTTTTAGTAGAGACGGGCTTTCACCATGTTGACCAGGCTGGTCTGAAACTCCTGACCTGAAGTCATCTGCTTGCCTCAGCCTCTTAATGTGCTTGGATTACAGGTGTGAGCCAGTGTGTCTGGCCCATTAATTCCTTATTTGATCCTGAACAGTCCTGTGCGGTGGGGACAGAATATTTCTTTATCCCTGTTTTTTTTCATAAGGAAGTTGGGTACCAGACACAGTGGCTTGTTCCTATAATCCCAGTACTTTGTGTGGCTGAGGTGGGAGGATCACTTGAGGCCAGGACTTCAAGACCATCTTGGGCATCATATCAAGTCTCTGTCTCAGCTGGGTACGGTGGCTCACACCTGTAATCCCAGCACGCTGAGAGGTCAAGGCAGGTGGACTGCTTGAGCCTGGGAGTTCAAGACCAGCCTGGGCAATGGGGCAAAACCCTGTCTGTACAAAAAAAACTCTAAAAATTAGTTGGGCCTGGTGGTACATGCCTGTGGTCCCAGCTACTCAGGAGGCTGAGGTGGGAGGATTGCTTGAGCCCAAGAAGTTGAAGCTGTAGTAAGCCGAGATTGTGGCACTGCTTTTCAGTCGAGGCAACAGAGTGAGACGCTATCTCCAAAAAAACCACCACTATCTCTACAAAACGACAACAATTCGCCAGTTTTGGTTGTACATCCCTGTAGTCCCAGTTATTTAGGAGGTTGAGGTGGGAGAGTGCTTGAGCCCTGGAGTTTGAAGCTACAGTGAGCTATGATTTTGTCCTTGCACTCCAGCCTGCGCAGCAGAGTGAGACCCTGTCTCTTAAAAATAAGGAAATTGGGACTAACAATAATAGATGAAGCAACTTGTCTAAGACTTAACAGTGTGGATCTCAGACACAAACACATTTGAGTGCATTTGGATATGGATCCATTGCATATTTCTAAGATTTTGGTGATAATTCTTTATCTTACTTTATTCTAAGTTTTTTGTAGAAAGATATTAGCTCTACATGGTATAACACTATGGATTCACCTCAAATATTAACAGGGGTTCTGACTCTGCTTTACCTACTTTACATGGCATAAGCCCAAATACAGCATATTTGCAGAAGTAAATGAACTTTATATCTACCATGGAAGATAAATTTTTTTTTCTTTTATCACTTATGAATCTGACTTAAACAAGATACATACATGGCCCATTTTCCCAACCTAGTTAAATTTGCATTCCGTATATTTCCTAGTTAAGCTCAACCTTGTAAAAATAGGCTGTTACAGCTAAATTATAATATTTGTCTTTAGCAGATGATGGACTAGGCCTAGTATTTGCATTCTGTGAATTTAGTAAAATGCCCATTGTGATTTGCTGTGCTGGGTGCTCAGCATAAAATATTAATAAAATACAGAGCATGTCCTCAAAGCTCAGTTTTGTGAGGGGACTGTGAAACATCCTTGGAAGCATCAGCTAAGGCTTCTTTTCTGAATGCTGATTGAGTTGAGTCTCAGTTGACTTCATTGTACTGCAAAGTCTGGAAGGGCTTTCCAGGGAGGGACAACATGTGCAAAGGCAGAGAGAGAGGCTTCTGAGAGTATGACATCATAAAGGGAGTAATTTGCTATGGCTGGACCATATTTTAAGTGGAGAACAGAGGAATGAGAGAGGCACAATGATAAGGCTAGAAGGAAGATGGATAAGAACCACAAATTAAAGGATCTTATTACCATAGTCCAAATGGTGAACCTGATGGTTTTTGATAGAGCAGAATTAGGATTAGTTGTATGGTTTGATCTATAGTTGTGTTTGTAAAAATTTTCATTTTATTTAGCACTAGAAAAAAAAAAAGAAAAAAATTTTATTTTATGAGTTACATGTTATTTTTACTTTTTTTTCTTCATAGGCTAAGAAATATAGCTACAGTCATGAATATACTTGTTAATCTCATGTAGATAATCAGAAGATGAATCATATGCTTGGAGTTCAACATTTTAGCTAGTAGATTTAAAAAACCAACCTAGGTTTTTATTGCCTCATCATTAGCAACTGGATGTGTAATTTGGGTAAACGACTTTAACTTTTATCTCGCAAACTTATGGAATATTGCTTTTCAGAGTCTTTGCTAGTCACTACAATATCAGGATGAATTATTTGTGGTTTTTGCTCTCTAAGAAATTATATCCTAGACCAGGTGCAGTGGCTCACGCCTGTAATGCCAACACTTTGGGAGGCCAAGGCAGGTGGATCATGAGATCAGGAGATCGAGACCATCCTGACCAGCATGGTGAAACCCCATCTCTACTAAAATGCAAAAAATTAGTTGGGCATGGTGGCGTGTGCTTGTAGTCCCAGCTACTCAGGAGGCTGAGGCAGGGGAATTGCTTGAACCCAGGAGGTAGAGGTTGCGGTGAGCCAAGATCACACCACTGCACTCCAGCCTGGCGATAGAGTAAAAAAGACTCATCTCAAAAAAAAAAAAGAATTTTATCCAAGTAAAGGTAGTCCTTTTTCTCTTGTATAAAATTGGGAATGATAATAGTTTTCTAAATGGATACTTGTCAACATGCAAAGGGCTTTTGAGGTAGGCTCTAATGTATTTAGAAATTAACTCCCAGGAAAATGAAT
This sequence comes from Ateles fusciceps, assembly GCA_036589455.1. Taxonomy (NCBI): domain Eukaryota; kingdom Metazoa; phylum Chordata; class Mammalia; order Primates; family Atelidae; genus Ateles; species Ateles fusciceps. Next base: position 18,570,957 of record JAZHEH010000222.1, read on the forward strand.
CACCTACCATTTTTTCTTTTCAGTCTAAATTTGATGAGAATTGGCTGGGCACAGTGGCTCATGCCTGTAATCCCAACACTTTGGGGCTGATGCTGGTAGATTGCTTGAGGTCAGGAGTTCAAGACCAGCCTGGCCAACATGGTGAAACCCTGTCTCTACTAAAAATACAAAAATTAGCTGGGCTTGGTGGTGCATGCCTGTACTTCCAGCTACTCGGAAAGCTGAGGCAACGAGAGTTGCTTGAACTTGGGAGGTCTTGTGGTTCTTGCAGTGAGCCAAGATCACGCCACTGCACTCCAGCCTGAGTGACCAAATGAGACTCTGTCTCTAAATAGATAAATATGATGAGAATCATACAAGATAAAATATAGGAAAATATACAATCTATAATTCTTTAAGAATAATTACTTTGAGCATCATGTCTTATGCTGAAAATGCTGATTTCATTTTATTTTTCAGGCAAACAACATGGGTGTTGGAGTGGTTGGAATTATAGAATGTAATTTCCTTAAGCCAACTCATAATAAACAAGATTTCGACTATACTAATGAGTACAGGTATGTTACCTATTTAAATTATTGACTGAGGTTCCTAGGAAATGGATTACCAAGAAAGCAGGAACTTTCTCTATTTTCTATGAATCTCAGAAATACCTTATTAGTAAAGATAGGTTTGAATGTACTACTTGTGATGGTGTAGGTTACAATTTCTAGAAGGGAAGATGGTTATATTAGCTTTCTATGTAAGTCCCTTCCTACCTATTTTCTTAAAGTTCAATAATGTAATTATAATTTCATAAGTAAAATAAAAATATCCACAAGATGGCAAAATATTTAGTTTAAGTTATGAAAGTATTTTGAAAATAAACTTTAAAAAGAAGTCAATAATTTAAATAGGTAAATAGAGGGCCTGGCCAGTGCTGGCCTATAGACACGGTCTTTGGTTGACATAGAGTGTGTGAATAGGTGGGGCTGGTCTGTAGAGGGTGCCTTATCTTGTTGGAGCTAGCAGAAGACTGCTGGTCGGCAGAGCATGGCCTAGTGGGCACAGTGAAAGCCTCTGGGAGGTCACTGGGCTGTAGCAAAATAGTAACAAGAGTACCAGAACTTGGGCTGGATTTGGAGCCGAGAGACAATAAATTGGTAATTGACTCAATCAAAAAAGTCTGCTGGGTGCAGTGGCTCAAAACCCTGTCTCTACCAAAAATACAAAAAATTAGCCAGGTGTGGCAGCACGTGCCTGTGGTCCCAGCTACTCAGGAGGCTGAGGTGGAGGATCGCTTGAGCCTAGGGAGATGGAGGTTGGAGTGAGCCAAGATGGCACCACCGTACTCCAACCCGGATGACGGAGTGAGATCCCATCTCAGGAAAAAAAGGCCAGGTACAGTGGCTCACACCTGTAATTCCAGCACTTCAGTAGGCCAATGCAGGAGGATCACTTCAGCTGAGGAGTTTGAGACCAGCCTGGGCAACATAGTGGAGAGCTTATCTCTATAGAAATTAAAAAGATGAGGTGGGAGGATCACTTGAGCTTGGGAGATTGAGGCTGTAATCAGCCATGATTGTGGCACTGCATTCCCCCTGGGTGACAGAAGAGACCCTGCCTCAAAAAAAAAAGGCCAGAAAGTTGTTTGGACTAATAAAGTCTATAAGCATCTGGCAAGACCAGTTAATGAAAAGAGGAGAAAATACAAATTATCGGTATTAGAAATGAAAAGAGGAAATTGCTGTAGAGTCTACAGACAGGAAACATTAAGCAGATAGCATGAACAAATTTTCTCCATTTTAGATGATGTGGACATACTCCTTTGAAATTGAATCAGTTGGTTAGAAAATTTCCCACATATTAAATTCAAACATTTAAGGAAGAAGTGGCACCAGTCTTTTTATTTAAAAAACTTAATTTGAAACAACATGTAATAATCAATTTTTATGGAATACATGTGATATTTTATTATAAGCATATAATACGTAATGATCAAGCCGGGGTTATTGGGATATCCATCACCTAAATCAGTTACCATGTTTTGTGTTAGGAACATTCCAATTTTGCTCTTCTAGTTACTGTGAAATATATGAGTGTTACTGCTAACTATAGTTGTCCTGTCGTGCTACCAAATACTGGATCTTATTCCTTTTAATTAACTCTGTTATATTTATTTATTTTATTTTATTTTGAGACAGAGTCTTGCTCTCTTGCCAGGCACCAGGCTGGAGTGCAGTTGCGCAATCTCGGCCCACTGCAGTCTCCTCCTCCTGGGTTCAAGCAATTCTCCTGCCTCAGCCTCCTGAGTAGCCCAGCTAATTTTTGTATTTTTTAGTAGAGATGGGGTTTCACCATGTTGGCCAGGATGGTCTCGATCTCTTGACCTCGTGATCTGCCTGCCTCGGCCTTCCAAAGTGCTGGGATTACAGGTGTGAGCCACCGCGCCCAGCAACTGTATTATATTTATACTCGTTTGCCAGCCCCTCTTTATTTCCCTCTCTGCACTCCCTGTCCCAGCCTCTGGTAACCCTCATTCTGCTATGTTCTAAGATCAGTATTTTTTAGCTCTCATGTATGAATGAGAACATGAGACATTTGTCTTTCTGTACCTGACTTCACGTAATGTCCTCCAGGTATATCCATTTACATCCATGTCGTTACAAATGACCATTCTTGTGGTTGAATAATATTCTATTGTGTATATGTACCATAGTTTTTGTATTTGTTTATTCGTTAATGGATGCTGATAAGGATGCGGAGAAAGGGGAACCCTCATACGCTATTAGTGGCAAAATAAATTAGTATAGTTGCTATGGAGCATAAGATGGAGGTCCCTCAAGAAAACTAATAATAGAATTACCATATGATTGAGCAATCACATGGCTGGATATATATCCAAAAGAAAGGAAATCAGTGTATTTGGAGAGATACTTGCACTCTCATGTTTATTGCAGCACTGTTCACAGTAGTCAAAGGTTTTATGAAGCCACATAACCTTGATAGTAAGCTCAGGAGTACAGGAAAGGAAATTTATGTCAATCTCTCATCAGAATTGAAAGTCTTAATTAAAATAATGGTAAATACCATCCAGTGACATGCTAAAAGCATAATACCATTAAAACCAAGTGGGCTGTGTTCTAAGACAACATGGATGGTTTTAATGTAAAAAGTGAGTGTAGTTCATCATATTGATGTTAAATAAGAGAGAACCCTTATGGTTATCTTCATAGATACGGAAAAAGCACTTGTGATTTTTTTTTTCCACCTCCCACCCCGTGATTATTTTTAAAAGGAACACTTACAAAAACTGTGAGTCAAAGGGCATAATAACAGAGTACTTATACACATAGCAAGCAACATTACTAATGAGGGACAATTGATAGCTTTCCCTGGAAGGGCAGGAAAGAGTTAAGGATATCAGCTATTCACTAATGTTCTTGAGGAAGTAACTAATGTAATAAGGCAAAAGAAAGAAAAGGGTTGAAAAGGAAGACATAAAGCTATATTAAGGTTGAGTATCCTTATCTGAAATCTTTGAGACCAAAAGTGATTTGGTTTGGATTTTTTCATATTTTGGAATGTTTGCTTTATACTTACTGTGAGCATCACAAATCTGAAAATCTGAAATCCAGAGTGCTTTGACGAGCATTTCCTTTGAGTATCATGTTGGTACTCAAAAAGTTTAGATTTGAAGCAATGTGGATTTATGCATTTGGTATGTTCAACTTGTACGAGTAGTTGACAATGTTAAGTACCATTGACCCTTGAACAACACAGGGTTTAGGGATACTGAATACCCCTTAGTCAAGGATCCATGTATAACTTGACTCTCCAAAACCTTAAGAGCCTACTGTTGAATGGAAGCCTGACTGATAACATAAATAGTTGATTAAGCTGGGGGATGCTGGCACACACCAGTAGTCCCGGCTGCTCAGGAGGCTTGAGGCAGAATCATCACTTAAGCCTAGGACTTTGAAGCTACAGCGAGCTGTGATTGTGCTGCTGCGTTCCAGCCAGAGTGACAGAGCAAGACCTCATCTCAAAAAAAAAAAAAAAGAAAACCATCTATTAACATGTATTTTATATGTTAAATATAATATATACTGTATTTTTAAAATAAGCTAATGAAAAAATGTTAATAAGAAAATCATGGCCGGGTGCCATGACTCAGGCAGGTACGATGGCACACACCTGTAATCCCAGCACTTTGGAAAGCACCGAATCCTAGCCACTAGACCATCAGGGAGCCACAGTCCCAGCACTTTGGGAGGCTGAGGTGAGTAGATCACTTGAGATCAGGAGTTTGAGACCAGCTTGGCTAACATGGTGAAAACCCATCTCAACTCTTATTTTTTTTTTGAGACAGAGTCTCGCTCTGTCATCCAGACTGGAGTGCAGTGGCGCAATCTTGGCTCACTGCAACCTCCACCTCCTAAGTTCAAGCAATTCTTCTTGCCTCAGCCTCCCAAGTAGCTGGGATTATAGGCACTTGCCACCAAGCCCAGCTGATTTTTTTTTTTTTTTTTTAAGTAAAGATGGGGTTTTGCCACCTTGGCCAGGTTGGTCTCTAAATCCTGACCTCAGGTGATCCAGCCGCCTCGGCCTCCCAAAGTGCTGGGATTACAGGTGTTAGCTACCACTCCTGGCCCCATCTCTACTAAAAATAGAAAAATTAGCCGGGTTTGCTGGTGGGCACCTGCAATCCCAGCTACTAGGGAGGCTAAGGCAGGAGAATCACTTGAAACCGCAAGGCAGAGGTTGCAGTGAGCCTGAAATTGCACCATTGCACCCCAGACTGGGTGACAGTGAGAATTCGTTTCAAAACGAAACAAAACCCAAAACGAAAACCATAAGGAAGAGAAAATATATTTACTGTTTAAGTGGAAGTGGTTCATACATCTTCATCCTCGTAGTCTTCAGGTTGTATAGGCTGTGGAAGAAGGGGGATTGGTTTTGCCTTGGCAGGGGAAGAGGTGGCAAAGATGGAAGGGGAGGCAGGCACACTCAGTTTAATTTTTATACATTGTAATTTCTGTCTTTTTTTTTTTTTTTTTTTTTGAGTCGAAATCTTGCTCTGTCACCCAGGCTGGAGTGCAGTGGTGCGATCTCAGCTCACTGCAACCTCTGTCTCCCGGGTTCAGGCGATTCTTCTTCCTCAGCCTCCTGAGTAGCTGGGACTACAGGCATGCACTACCACGCCCGGCTGATTTTTGTATTTTTAGTAGAGATGGGGTTTCACCATATTGGCCAGGTTGGTCTCGAACTCCTGACCTTGTGATCTGCCCGGCTTGGCTTCCCAAAGTGCTGGGATTACAGACGTGAGCCACCATGCCCAGCACGTTTTTATTTTCCTAAAACTATCTCTGTGCAGTACCAATTCTTCCACTGTCTGCTTCAGTTTCAGTACCTGTATCATAAAAGTATCCATGTTGTAAGAAGTCAAAAGCAGACTTGAATAATTGGAACCCTTCTGCCAGATTGTCTAATGTCAGTTTGTTGTCTGGCACTGCTGCTTCTGTCTTCCTCCTCACTGACACTGGTTCAGAAACACTTATCTCCATCAAGTCGACTTCAGTTGATTCCTCAGGTGTGGCCTCTGTCCACTCTTGAATTCCTGCAACATCCATATCTTGAAACTCTTTGCCCCCTACCTTTTTTTTCTTGTATATCCACAATCTCTTTGATGATTTCCTCACTTGGCTCTGTTGTAAATGCTGTGAAGTCAGGCACAACATTGGACACAGAAGGAATTTATTGTTTTGAGCTTAATGTCTTTCACAGCTTTTTCTGTACTAATAATGGCCTCTTCAGTGGTATCATTATTCTTCTGGACTTTCATGATGTTTTTTCTGTGGGAATTCTTTTCCACAGTGTTAACAATCTTTTCCATAGACTATTGTGTGTAATGAGTCTTAAGGTCTTCTGACCGCCCTTATTTTCTAGAGGCCGAATTAAAGACGTTGTGTTTCTGGACAAGTAGACCATTTGGATGGCTTTGGTGTTGAACTCATGGGATTATGGGTGGCCAGGGTACCTTGTCCAATATCAAAAGAACTGTAAAACGCAGTCCTCTACTGGCAAGTTAATTCCTGACTTCAGGAACAAAGCATCAATGGAACCAGTCAGAAAAAGGGTTTCTCATGCAGGCCTTCTGTTTATACAACCGAAAGACTGGCAGCTGGTGTTTGTTTTTTCTCTTCAAGGCTTGAGGGCTAGCATCTTTATAGATAATGGCAGTCCTGATCAGGAACCTGATGACATTTCCACGAAGCAGTAGGATTAGCCTGTCCCTTCTTGGACTTAAATCCTGGTTTATGCTCCTCTTTTTTGCTAGTAAATGTCCTTTGTGGCATTTCCCCCCCCAGAATAGAGTACTTTTGTCTGCATTAAAAACCTGTTCAGGGCCGGGCGTGGTGGCTCACGCCTGTAATCCGAGCACTTTGGAGGCCAAGGCGGGCGGATCACCTGAGGTCGGGAGTTCAAGACCAGTCAGACCAACATGGTGAAACCCCGTATTAAAAAAAAAAAAAAGAAAAGAAAAGAGAGGAAGGACAAAGATGTTCTAACTAGAAAATAATTCTAGAGCCGGGCGTGGTGGCTCACGCCTGTAATCCTAGCACTTTGGGAGGCCGAGGTGGGTAGATCACTTGAGGTCAGGAGTTCAAAACCAGCCTGGTCATCGTGGTGAAACCCCATCTTTTAAAAAAAAAAAAAAAAAAAAACCTGTTCAAACAGGCTGCGCATGGTGGCTCATCCCTGTGATCCCAGCAGTTTGGGAGACTGAAGAAAAAAGAATGGCTTGAGGCCAGGAGTTCGAGAGCAGCCTGGGCAAAAAAAAAATGAGACCCTGTCTCTACACAAAATTTAAACAAAAAATCAGCCAGGCACAGTGGCGAGTGCCTGTAGCTTCAGCTACTTAGGAGGCTCAACCTACATATCAAGCAATTATACTTTGTATTGTATTATGACTTTGCTTCTTGGGAAAACAACCAGCATCACTAGTGGCAGTTCATATGGGTCCTGTGGTGTTATTCAAGGTTTATTGTATTTCACTATATGATTTTTACTGCAATACAAAATTTCTCAGAGATGTTTACATGGAGATAATATGTCATAAGGCACTTTAAGCAAATAAAACACGTTAGCTCACCAAAATAGCAATAGGAGGTGGCTATGAAATTATAGTATTGTATGTACTATAATTAATTTTATGTAGTTATAATTTAAGACTGCATCTTTGTTTACATTTCTCTTGACTGCAAATGAAACCACTTACAGTCTGTATATACTTATGTCTTGATAAATTCCAACTTTTAAAATACCTTTGCATATATTTTATGATAGTAAATGATAAAATAGACTAGTATCTATATGATTTTTTTTTTTTTTTTTGAGACAGAGTTTCACTCTTGTTGCCCATGTTGGAGTGCAATTGCGTGATCTCGGCTTACTGCAACCTCCGCCTCCCAGGTTCAAGTGATTCTCCTGCCTCAGCCTCCCGAGTAGCTGGGATTACAGGCATGTGGCACCACGCCCGGCTAATTTTGTATTTTTAGTAGAGAAGGGGTTTCTCCACCTTGGTCAGGCTGGTCTCAAACTCCCGACCTCAGGTGATCCACCTGCTTAGGCCTCCTAAAGTGCTGGGATTACAGGCATGAGCTACCGCGCCCGGCCTGTATCTGTATGTTTTATGCATTCACGACATACCTAACTTATTCTTAATTTTTTGGGTATTTCTGGACAATGCAGTTCGTGTTTTAAGTTTTTTTCAAATTATAACCCTCTAAAAAATTTTCTAATTTATTGAAAGAAAATCATATGTAAGTGCAGTTCAAACCCGTGTTGTTCAGGGTCACCTGTACCTTGAATGTTCTTTATTAACTATATATTTTGGAGTTTTTTCTCTTCATAGTGTCTATGTACTCATTACTAGATTATTTATGATATCTCTTGTGTTTGAAAAGAATCTTTTTTCTTGAACTGATTTTATGATTTACTTTTTAAGACTTACAATAACAGCACTGGGAGAAAAGCTGAATGATTACTGGAATGAAATGAAAGTGAAGAAAAATGCAGAATATCCTCTAAATTTGCCAGTTGAAGATATACAGTAAGTACATTTTTAAAAAATATCAACTTGGCTGGGCATGGTGGCTCACGCCTGTAATCCCAGCACTTTGAGAGGCCGAGGAGGGCAGATCATGAGGTCAGGAGATGTAGAGCATCCTGGCTAACATGGTGAAACCTCATCTCTAGTATAAACAAAAAAAAACTAGCCGGACGTGATGGCACGCACCTGTAGTCCCAGCTACTCGGGAGGCTGAGGCAGCAGAATTGCTTGAACTCCCTGGAGGCAGAGGTTGCAGTGACCCAAGATCGTGCCACTTCACTCCAGCCTAGCAACAGAGTGAGACTCCGTCTCAAAAAAAAAAAAAAAAATCAACTCACTTTGATATCAAGATGTGGTATTAGAGTATAGAGATTGTACAATGTTCCACAAACTTAGGACCATAACTCATAGTAAGGAGTAAATTCTGCAACATGAATCAGCACTCTGCAAAATTGTTGAAGAGAATGTAAACATATGTACAGGCACACAAAACATAAGACAAGATTTACCCATATGTGTGATGCATATTAATATTATTATTTCATTTTAAGATGCGATGAATGGATTATGTAATAGTTTGAAAAACACTGGTATAGTGTATCATTAGGGTAATGGGGCTGAAACCCAACTTGTGTTCATATTCTCATTCTGCTTAAGTAGCCATGTGACATTGAACATATTACTCGGCCTCTTGTAAACCTCCATTTTCTTGTGTATAAAATGGGAACATTAAGAGCATTTGCCTCCTTGAGTTATATGAATTAAATAATATGCCTGGCAGGCACGTAGTAACACATCACATGATAACAGTCCTATAAATGAATGAACAATATCTGTATGTTCTGTATACATTATTATGCATAATTTATACATTATACATACATAATTTGTACATTATTACAAAGATAACCAAGATACATAATGAAAAACAAGAAAGATGCAGCTCATTGTATAGACTTTCGTCATACTTTTCAATTCCTTTATTTATAGTTTTTATATATTTATTTTATATATTATACAGATGGGATCTCACTCTGTTGCCCAGTCTGCTCTCAAAGTTCTGGGTTCAGGTGTTCCTCCCACCCAAAGTGCTGGAATTATAGGAGTGAGCTACCATGCCCAGCTTGTATTTTTTAAATGTATTAATATACACATGCACTACCATGCCCAGTTATTTTTTGTGTTTTTTGTAGAGTCAGGGTTTCACCATGTTGTCCACCTCGTCTCTAACTCCTGGTATTATAGGCATGAGCCATCGCACCCAAAGAGTATGTCACAGAATTTTTAGGAAAGGAATTAAATAATGGCATCTTGTGGTAGAAATGGCACAGAACATCTAATGAAGTATTTAAAGTTCATGTTTCTGTGTTAATATTTTTTTCTTGTTTTGGGACAGGAAACGTCCTGATCAGACATGGGTTCAGTGTGATGCCTGTCTAAAGTGGCGGAAATTACCTGACGGAATAGATCAACTTCCTGAAAAATGGTATTGCTCCAATAACCCTGACCCACAGTTCAGGTACCATAGAGTTGGTAGTACCCTTTTTGGAAAGATGGAAAGTACTGTTAACAGTGTATAAATAGACGCTGGTGACGTGCTATTTCTATGTGATTTTCCTGACTAGAAATTGCGAAGTTCCAGAAGAACCTGAAGATGAGGATCTGGTACATCCCACTTACGAAAAAACCTACAAAAAGACGTGAGTGTTGTAGTGATGTATAGTGGGTAATAATGCCTAAAGCATGAACAGTGATGCCTTGGCAACATTAGTTGATGCTTCTCCAAGGTAAACCTCGTGTAGCTGAAAAAGTTTGTAATGTGGAGTGCGTAATATCAAGGGCTTTAGAAACAAAAACTTAACGCTGTGGATACCTGCTGTTTGCTTTCCCTCATGCTCATTGCTGCCATATCTCCTGAGTAGCAGACTCCCAGCACTTTGGGAAGCTGAGACAGGCGGATCACTTGAGGTCAGGAGTTCGAGACCAGCCTGGCCAACATGGTGACACCCCATCTCTACTAAAAATACAAAAATTAGCCTGGTGTGGTGGCATGCATCTTTAATCCCAGCTACTCAGGAGGCTGAGGCAGGAGAATCGCTTGAACCCAGGAGGGAGAGGTTGCAGTGAGCCGAGCACACCACTGCGCTTCAGCCTGGGTGCACAGCGAGACTCCGTTTCAAAAAAAAAAAAACAAAAAGAAAAGAAACCTGGCCGGGCTCGGTGACTCACGCCTGTAATCCCAGCAGTTTGGGAGGCTGAGGCGGGTAGATCACGAGGTCAAGAGATCAGGACCGTTCTGGCCAACATGGTGAAACCCCGTCTCTACTAAAAATACAAAAATTAGCTGAGTGCGGTGGTGTACGCCTTTAATCCCAGCGAGTCAGGATGCTGAGGCAGAAGAATTGCTTGAACCCAGGAGGTGGAGGTTGCAGTGAGCCGAGATCTCGCCACTGCACTCCATCCTGGGCAACAAGGTGAGACTCCGTCTCACAAAAAAAAAATAGAAAAGAAACCTATGTGTGATGTTCTGGTTCAAAAGTCTATAATTCTGGACTGAGTTAACTGGCCTTAGTGGAGAAAAAAAGACCACAGGTCTGCAGTTCATACCTGTGAGGATGGAAAAATTCAGGCAGACATTACGGTGCTACTGACATAAAAGGTAGAAAGTATTTCCCGAAGGGCTTATTACTGATTGTATTGAAATAGAAGCAGAGTTTAGAGTTCCTTAGTAACTACATAGTTAAATGGCAGGTATGTCAGTGGGAAATGGAATTGAGAAATAACAATGAGGTAAATGTAAACATGTTTTCATCTTTATTTTAAAGCAACAAGGAAAAATTCAGGATCAGACAACCGGAAATGATCCCTCGGGTAATTAAGCCAGCCTTCCTTTTTTTTTCCCCTTTTCTTTTTTTTTTAATAGAGTTGGGGGCCGGGTGTGGAGGCTCACACCTGTAATCTCAGCACTTTGGGAGGCCAAGGTGAGTGGATCACCTGAGGTCAGGAGTTTGAGACCAGCCTGGCCAACATGGTGAAACCCGTCTGTACTAAAAATACAAAAATTAGCCGGATGTGGTGGTGCATGCCTGTAGTCCCAGCTACTTGGGAGGCTAAGACCAGAGAATTGCTTGAACCTGGGAAGTGGAGGTTGCAGTGAGAGAGATCAGTGCCACTGCACTCCAGCCTGGGTGACAGAGTAAGACTCCGTGTTGACCAGGCTGGTCTTGAACTCCTGTCCTCAAGTAATCCTCCTAAACTGTATGATTACAGGTAGGAGCTACCACATCACACCTGTCCAAGCTTTCCATCGTATAGCTGTCTTATGTTGGATAGTGCTTAATCAATACTGACTGTTAAAGTTTACTATATATCAAAGGGATTTGGTTTATTCGTTTTCTTCTCTTGTACTTTTCCTTGCCCACCTTTCCAACTCTTCCTAATTCAATATCGTTCAGACTGTTAGTTTCATTGTTTAGTTGGATATCTTCTGAGGAAAGGGAAGCAAACTTTTAAAAGTAGTACTGTTAGATAAGCAGTTAAGGAAAACTTCCCAGGAACACCCAGGAAGCCATATTCTAGTGCTAACCTGGACAGAAGCTATAGTGTTTTTCCAAGTGTTGACGACTCTGCCTGACCTCTCTCTTCTGTCTTAATACTTACTGTGTTAAAGAGCTTTGGTTGAGTATAGATGCTTCTAGGCTTACCATGGAGTTAAATCCTGGTAAGCCCATCAGAAGTTGAAAATGTTGTTGGCCAGGGTTGGTGGCTCACGCCTGTGATCCCAGCACTTTGGGAGGCTGAAGCGGGTGGATCACTTGAGGCCAGGAGTTCTAGATCAGCCTCAGCAATATGGCAAAATCCTATCTCTACTAAAAATATAAAAAATAACTGGGCATGGTGGCAGGCCCTTGTTACCCAGCTACTCAGGAGGCTGAGGCACAGGAATCGCTTAAACCAGTAGGTGGAGGTTGCAGTGAGCCAAGATCTCACCACTGCACTCCATCCTGGATGATGGAGTGAGACTCTGCCTCAAACAAACAAACAAAAAACACACAGAAGATATTATCAAAAATGCATTTAATACACTTAACCTATTGAATATCATAGCTTCGCCTAGCCTACCTTAATTGTGCTCAGAACCCTTATATTAGCCTACAGTTGGCAGTCATCTAATAGTCAATTTTATCATGAAGTGTCAAGTATCTCAACTTTATTGAATACTGAAAGTGAAAAACAAAACCAAAGTGATTGCTTGAGTACTGCAAGTACAGTTTCTACTGAATGGGTATTGCTGTCGCACCATCATAAAGTTGAAGCCATTATAAATTAGAGGCCATCTGTATACCAGTAGGTGATGCTTGAGAAGGTTTGGTCTTGATAAGTCCAGTAGCAAAGAGGTCACCACATGGTAAATCTTTTTGCCTTTGTGGGCCACATAAAGTCTCCGTTGCATATTCTGTTCTGTTGCTTTGTTTCTTCACACCTTTTAAAAATACAAAATCATTCTTAGCCTACTTGCAGGCTGAATTTAGTTCATTGGTTTGGTTGATCATCCCTGGTGTAGCACAAGGAATTTGCATGTTTACAATTGTTCTTGTGTCTTCTGGGATAAGGGGGAAAGGAAGATTATATCTTGTGTTTTGGGCATGTCACACTAGAAATAGTTCCTTTAAGATCAGTATTTTCCCTCCAACAGATTAATGCTGAACTATTGTTTCGGCCAACTGGTCTTTCAACTCCCAGCTTTTCTGCTAAGGAAAGTGTTCCAAGAAGAATTTCAGAAGGAGCAAATTCTTATGCGACAAGACTTCTAAATAATCATCAAGTTTCACCCCAGTCTGAACCTGAGAGCAACAGGTCAGTGGCTAACATTGGTTTTCCATTTGGGTAATATTAAACAGAGCCTTTAATTGACACTTTTTTCGAGACGGAGTCTCGCTCTGTTGCCCAGGCTGGAGTGCAGTGGCGCCATCTCAGCTCACCGCAATCTCTGCCTCCTGGGTTCAAGCGATTCTCTTGCCTCAACCTCCCAAGTAGCTGGGACTACAGGCATGCGCCAAAAATGCCCGGCTAATTTTTTTGTATTTTTAGTAGAGACGGGGTTTCACTATGTTGGCCAGGGTGCTCTCGAACTTGTGACCTCATGATCCACTTGCCTTGGCCTCCCAAAGTGCTGGGATTAACAGGCTTGAGCCATTGTGCCCAGCCTTACTTGATACTTCTATGACAGTGATGCAATTCAGGATCATTGTGAGTTACATTGTGATTTGTAGGTTACATGAATGTGAAAATCTTAAGGACAAATTGTCTTGCTTTTATTGTCTAAACTTAGGCTAAACCCTACTTCCGCCACCTCTTAAATTATTTAAAAAATATTAATTGACCAGCCTGGCCAATGTCACGAAACCCCGTCTCCATTAAAAATACAAAAAAATTAACTGGGCGTGATGGTGGGCGCCTATAACCCCAGCTATTTGGGAAGCTGAGGCAGGAGAATTGCTTAAAGCTGAGAGGTGGAGGTTGCAGTGAGCTGAGATCATTGTGCCATTGCACTCCAGCCTGGGCAACAAGAGCAAAACCCCATCTCGAAAAAGAAAAAATAAAGAGTTTAATTGTATTCATTGTAGAGTTTGATCACATTGCCACCTCTTTGAACTTCTATATAGTATGAAAATTCCTGCTTTTAAAATGATCAGTACTTAAAAAAATGTGAAGCAATTAACAGTATGACACTATAGTGACCTGGAAATTCTTTGCAAAAAAGCCTATGGCACGCTGTAGGCACTTACTTTTATTGGAGGAGTGGATGGAGAAGGAAGGGAGAAAGAGAGAGAAAGTGATACATGAATAGTTAACTGTCTTGACTAGATTGATCAGCAAAGGCTTGTGATGAGGTGGTACTTAGGTTGGCTGGTTCCTGAAGTTCTGAAAATAGTAGTCTTGTAGATGGCCTCTTCCAAGTTAATAGAATGAACAAGAGTAGAGAAGAATGAACATGTCTACAAACTAGTGGATCAGACTGACTGTACTGATGTTTGTTATTGAAAGGGGAATTTTTGATTAAATGACTTTTTTTTTTTTGTTTTGAGTTGGAGTCTTGCTCTGTCACCCAAGCTATAGTGCAGTGGTATAATCTTAGTTCATTGCGACCTCTGCCTCCTGGGTTCAAGCAGTTCTCCTGCCTCAGCCCCCAAGTAGCTGGGACTACAAATGCATGCCACCACCCCGGCTAATTTTTTGTATTTTAGTGAAGATGGGGTTTCACCATGTTTCCCAGGCTGGTCCCAAACTCCTGAGCTCAGGCAGTCTGCCTGCTTTGGCCTCCCAGAGTGCTGGGATTACAGGTGTGAGCCACTGTGCCCAGCCTATTGAACAGTTTTTAAAGCCATATTTATTCTCAAATTTGTAAACCAAAGTTTATGGAAAGAGGGTGTATCTAAACTAAGTCTTAGGAAATACAAGCAGGAATTAGCTTGGTAAGAAAAATAATAGAGTAATTCTAAATTAAACGGGCAGAGTAAGAAGTAATTGATAGAGTAGACCAGAGAAAGCTGAAACCTAAGGCTACTGGAGAATGGTAGAAACCTGACAAGAAGCAAACCAGTTTACTCCACAAATCCCTAGAAAGTCTCCTAACTTGGAAGCATCGGAGACTGCTGAAGGTGGAAGATAGATAGGGGCAGAACCAGAGGCTCAGTTGGAAAATTAAGGTCGAGACCTCTTCCCAACCTGCAATGTCTGGTGAGTGCTCTTTCTCTGCCTCTGTCAGAAGATAGGGAATTTATTTTATGGAGCAGTTTTTACTGACGATGTAGGTGAACCATTGGTTTATTTTATTTTATTTTATTTTTGTTTGTTTGTTTGTTTGTTTGTTTTTTGAGACAGAGTCTTGCTCTGTCACCCAGGCTAGAGTGCAGTGGCACGATCTCGGCTCACCACAAGGTCCGCCTCCGGGTTCAAGGGATTCTCCTGCCTCAACTTCCTGAGTAGCTGGGATTATAGTAGGCACATGCCATCATGCCCAGCTAATTTTTTTTGTATTTTTAGTAGAGATGGGGTTTCACCCTGTTAGGCTGGTCTTGAACTCCTGACCTTGGGATCTGCCCGCCTTGGCCTCCCAAAGTGCTGGGATTACAGGCGTGAGCCACCATACTGGCTGAGCCATTGTT
Organism: Ateles fusciceps; assembly: GCA_036589455.1. NCBI lineage: Eukaryota > Metazoa > Chordata > Mammalia > Primates > Atelidae > Ateles > Ateles fusciceps. The sequence goes on from JAZHEH010000222.1 coordinate 18,586,221, forward strand.
TTGAAACAGAATGAGTAAGGGAAAGTTTGGATACTAAATGGTGAGAAATCCACCCTCCGTCACTTCCTCACTGGCCTCCAAGAGAAAAGCCCTAAATGCTGATGGCAGTTGGAGCACCCTTTGAAACACAAGCTCAGCCCTCATTGCTGCTAATCAGTTTCACTCTTAGGTATAAACAGATAGCCATGGATAGCCAGATGTGTGATCTCCCACGTGGGACAGCAAACTGAAACAATGGGAATAGAAGAAAACATTGTGACACTTATTGGGGGAAAGTGATGTAGACTTGAATAAATAAATCTCTTAGAATAAAAAGATAAACAGTTGGAAGATAGAGAAAGAAGAAAAGATAATAGTATCTATACTAGAAAGCAACCATCTAAATAAGGGAGTTTTAGAATGGGAAGTTGGCAGTGGTGTTGGTGGTATGGTATGGTAAGCATAGCTGCCTTCCAGAATGGGAAATCATACCAGAAAAACTGCATTTCCACTAACTACAGAGCATAATGTCTGGAAAGAGAGCCACTCCAAGACATAGCATCATGACATTTTTTTAACACAAGGGAATAAAAGATTTTTTCAGAAAGAAAAAAGCAGATTATGTACGTGCAAAAGATGAGGAATTTGAATGGCAGAAACACTTGAATGGTAGATGAAAATGGAATGATGCTTTTAAATTTTTGAGAAAATAATTTCCAACCTGGAAGTCTATGTAACAGTTAAGCTAGCAATAGACTTGAGAGGGAAATAAAGATGTTTTTATCGTTGCAGAACTTTGCATTTGTCATGTTTTATATACCCTTCATTAAGATGCTGTTGCAGGCTGTGCTCCCTCAATATGGGACAGTCCAAAAAGAGGCAAGTCCTTTCTGAGATCTAGGAGGTCTAACAAGGCCCAGCTAACAAACCAGTACAAATACTCCAAGTGTGGAAAAAGGCAATCAAATGGTGATAAATAAATGTCAACTATGCACACGTTAACATACATGAACAGGAAATTATGCAAATGAAATTGGGACAATTTTTAATTGAAATAAAATTGTTTAATATGAAAGGATAAGAAATACTGATTTGCTTTATGGTTTACCTTTGATCACTGAATACTGATACAAATTATTATGGGCAAAATGGTGAAGCCATTCCCCGAGCTGAAGAATATAAAGAAGGGACTGGGGTGGGTAGCATTCTGTTCTGGAAATGTATACATTGAAGTGCCCGGAGGTCATCAAATGCAGAGACTTGGGAGTATACAGATCTGGTACTTAAAAGACATCCCAATAGTCCATTGTTCCTTCATGTGTAAAAAGAGAAAATAGTCTCTACTTCATTAAATCAGTTGTGGTTGCTGCTATACAATGCATCACTTTAAAAAATGAGCCTGGGTATTTCTCAGTATTTCAGAACTTACAGGCTGGGCGCAGTGGCTCACACCTTTAATCCCACCAATTTGGGAGGCTGAGGCAGGCAGATTGCTTGAGGTCAGGGAGTTTGAGACCAGCCCGGCCAACATGGGGAAACCCTGTCTCTACTAAAAATACAAAAATTAGCTGGATGTTGTGGCAGGTGCCTGTAATCCCAGCTACCTGGGAGGCAGAGGTTACGGTGAGCCGAGACTGTGCCATTGCACTCCAACCTGGGCAAGAGTGAAACTCCATCTCAAAAATAAATAAATAAATAAATATACTGTTATAATTCTGGATTTATTAGAATGATTAAGGTCATCTATTTTGTCCATATTTTATAATCTTATATGTAAATTTTTTTTCAGCTTCAAACGGAGACTTTCTACTCGTTCTTCAATTTTGAATGCGAAGAATCGGAGATTGAGTAGTCAGTTTGAAAATTCAGTTTATAAAGGTGATGACGATGATGAAGATGTTATCATTTTAGAAGAAAACAGTACCCCTAAACCTGCAGTAGATCATGATGTTGACATGAAATCAGAACAGAGTCACATTGAGCAAAGTGGTATTCAGATCGGGCTTGTGGGTGACAGCGAACCCTGTGGCCAGACTGGTTCAACAAGCACTTCATCATCCCGCTGTGACCAGGGAAATGCTGCAGCTACCCCAGACTGAAGTACCAAGTTTAGTTGTTAAAAAGGAAGAAACTATTGAAGATGAGATAGATGTAAGAAATGATACAGTGATTCTGCCCTCCTGTGCAGAAGCTGAAGCAAAGATGCATGAAACCCAGGACACCATTGATAAATCTGCAGATGATGCAGGCTGCCAATTACAAGAACTGAGAAGCCAGCTACTTCTTGTCACCCAGGAAAAAAGAGAATTATAAAAGACAGTGTCATATGTTTACTGATCAAATCAAAGTGTTACAACAGAGGATACTAGAAATGAATGACAAGTATGTGAAGAAGAAACGTGCCATCAGTCCACTGAAACTGATGCTGTATTTTTACTTGAAAGTGTTAATGGCAAATCCGAAAGTCCAGACCATGTGGTATCTCAGTATCAGCAAGCTTTGGAAGAAATAGAAAGGCTGAAAAAACAATGTAGTGCTTTGCAGCACGTAAAGGCTGAATGTAGTCAGTGTTCCAATAGTGAGAGTAAAAGTGAAATGGATGAGATGGCCGTGCAGCTTGACGATGTGTTTAGACAACTGGACAAATGCAGTATTGAGAGGGACCAGTATAAAAGTGAGGTGAGTTACATCATTCCACATGTAGTTGTGTAGTCCAGGGCCATTTAAACCTTAAGAAGCTGCCAGTTGGCTGGGCACGGTGGCTCACTCCTGTAATCCCAGCACTTTGGGAGGCCAAGGCAGGTGGATCACTTGAGGTCAGGAGTTTGAGACCAGCCTGGCTGTTGTGGTAAAACCCTGTTTCTACTAAAAATACAAAAATTAGCTGGGCGTAGTGGTGGGCACATAGTCCTAGCCACTCGGGAGGCTGAGGCAGGAGACTTGCTTGAACTTGGGAGGTGGAGGCTTCAGTGAGCCCAGATCACACCACTGCACTCCTGCCAGAGTGACAGAGCAAGACTCTGTCACCAAATGAACAAAAAGCTGCCAATCTTTGGAATACTTTCACTTCAAAATAATTCTGTTTTTATTGTCTGTTATTCTACTGCTACTCAACTGAGGAGTGGGTCTCCTGGGGGCATATGGAAATGTATAGGGGCATTTTTGGTTCTTTCAGTGTCTTGAGATGTTGAGATGTGCATTCCTGAAGAATGACGGGGGTAGCCAGGTATGGTAAATGTCCTGTTAAGAATGCCAATATTAACTTAACACTTTGAGATAGAGTCTCACTCTGTCTCACCCAGGCTGGAGTGCAGTGGCGCGATCTCGGCTTACTGCAATGTCTTCCTCCTGAGTTCAAGCAATTCTCCTGCCTCAGCCTCCTGAGTAGCTGAGATTACAGCACGTGCTACCACACCTTACTAATTCTTGTATTTTAAGTAGAGATAGGGGTTCATCATGTTGGCCAGGCTGGTCTCGAACTTCTGACTCTCAAGTGCTCCACCCGCCTCAGTCTCCCAAAGTGTTGGGATTACAGGCATGAGCCACCATGCCTGGCCTTAGTTGCTTATGTTCTGACTATCAGAACTAAGGCATCTGGCTAAAGGGTACCTGGGAAGTGCAGTCTTTATTCATGGGTTCTTTTACTGAGAAAGAAGGAGAAAAACGATAAATACCAGGAGACAAATGATAAATACCAGTGGCCTCTTCATGTGCCCCTGCTTCAAATTCAGGTAGCTCCTTTTAATCTGTTCTACACATTTTTGTGTGTGTGGCCTTTGAAAGGATTTTTCCACTAAAAAGAGTTTGGGAACCACGGTTTGGTGCTGTGCTGTCTCTTCCTTGGGAATATTGCCGTGCAAGCACTAATCTTGATGTCTTGGCTCAGGAGCTGAAAGACAAAATACAGATGCTCCTCAACTTATGATGCTGTTAGTCCTGAAAAACCCATCATAGGTGGGAAATAGCATTAGGTCCAAAATGCATTTAATTACAGCCAACTTCCCAAAATCTTAGCCTACCTGCCTTTACAGTGCTTAGAACACTTGGATTAGCCTACATTTGGGCAAAATCATCTAACACACACAAAATCTGGTTTATCATTACATATTTGAGTATTTCATGCAGTGTATTGAATCTGTGCTGAAAGTGAAACACGGAATGGTTGTATTGGTATTGAAAGTTCAGTTTCCACAGAATGCATATCACTTTCGCATCATCATAAAGTTGGAAAATCTTAAAGTCAAGCCATCATAAGTCAGGGACCACCTGTTTATGAAAACCATAAACTCACTATTGTAATTTAATTATAAGCTGATGAATATGCAAGAATTGAAAGCCACTGTGACATTAACATAATTTAGGCATTAGTATCTTGGTCTTTGATTTTCTAGGTACTACTTTTTTTTATATATATAATTTTTTTTCTTTCCTTGAGACGGGGTCTTTCTCTGTCACCCAGGCTGGAATGCTGTGGCCCAATCTTGGCTCACTGTAACCTCTGCCTCCCGGATTCAAGCAATTCTCCTGCCTCAGCCTCCCGAGTAGCTGGGATTGCAGGCACGCACCACCATGCCCAGCTACTTGTATTTTTAGTATGAACGGGGTTTCACTATGTTGGCCAGGCTGGTCTGGAACTCCTGACCTCGGGATCCACCCGCCTCAGCTTCTTAAAGTGTTGGGATTACAGGCGTGAGCCACCACGCCCGGCCCACTTTTTTTTTTTTTTAAATCAAATGGTAATATGTTATGTTTTCTCAGTGTAAAAAGATGTAGAAGTGAAGCTATAAACAAATGAAGCCTTGTTTACAGAAGATTGTTTGTGTATTTGTTTTTTGATAGTTGATAATTTTATCAAGCAGGTTCTCTATATTTCTTGGCTTAAAATTTTACTTTGCCATTAGTATTTTTAAGTTTTACAGTTATCAAATTCATTTATATTTTTTGTTAGGTTGAATTACTGGAAATGGAAAAATCCCAAATCCGTTCACAGTGTGAAGAACTCAAAACTGAAGTTGAGCAGTTAAAATCTACAAATCAGCAAACAGCAACAGATGTTTCAACATCAAGTAACATTGAGGAGTCCGTAAATTATATGGATGGGGAAAGGTAACATTAAATGAGACATTTTTGTGAGGCTGCAGTTATGGTTAGGATACTACTTATTTAACTGCTAGCATCCATCAAATAGATACTGTTCTATCAAAAGAAATTATTGATTGTCTGCTGTGACCCTGGTGTTCTGATAGATACAAAAGAAAGTGACACTTCATTATTCTTCCTTTCCAGTTCCTGACAGTTTAGGTTCTATTTAAGTGGAATAGGAATTTAGAAGGAATAAAGCATTTGATTGGTCAGAGTGGTTTTAGAATATTTTTCGGAAGAAAGTAAAAATGGGCAAGATATTGCAGAATGCGGGTATTTGGCCATGATTAGAAGATACAAGACTGTTAACTGAAACTCACTCTTTCAACCTGGTTGGTTTTTCTTTTACTGTCATACTTGGCACCATTTCTGTATGGCTTGCTGCCCTTATTTCACTGTATGCACTCTATAGTCTTAACTTTTAGGAAATAACAAAATTATTAAAAATTGCCATAATACAGCTGATATTAGGAAGAAGTCCTGTTAAAACAAGTAGAGGCCAGGCATGGTGGCCCATGCCGGTAATCCCTGCACTTCGTTAGGCCGAGGTCAGGAGTTTGAGACTAACCTGGCAACATGATGAAACCCCGTCTCTACTAGAAATACAAAAAATTAGCCGGGCGTGGTCGTGGGCACCTATAATCCCAGCTACTCGGGAAACCTGAGGCAGGAGAATCACTTGAGCCTGGGAGGCAGAGGTTGCAATGAGCTGAGATCATGCCACTGCACTGCAGCGTAAAAAACAAAACAGGGTGGGCACAGTGGCTCACACCTATAATCCCAGCACTTTGGGAGGCTGAGGTGAGTGGATCACCTGAGGTCAGGAGTTCAAGACCAGCCTGGCCAACATGGTGAAACCCTGTCTCTACTAAAAGTACAAAAATTAGCCAGGTGTGGTGGCAGGCGCCTGTAGTCTCAGCTACTTGGGAGGCTGAGGCAGGATAATCGCTTGAACCTGGGAGGTGGCAGTTGCAGTGAGCTGTGATGGCACCACTGCATTCCAGCCTGGACAACAGAACAAGACTCCATGTCAAAACCAGGCGTGGTGGCTCATCCCTGTAATCCCAGCACTTTGGGAGGCCGAGGCAGGTGGATCACTTGAGGTCAGGTGTTTGAAACCAGTCTGACCAACATGGTGAAACCCCGTCTCTACTAAAAATACAAAATTAGCTTGGCATGGTGGCGCACACCTGTAATCCCAGCTACTTGGGAGGCTGAGGCAGGAGAATCGCTTGAACCCAGGAGAAGGAGGTTGCAGTGAGCCAAGATGGTGCCACCATACTCCAGCCTTGGCAACAAGAGGAAAACTCCGTCTGAAACAAACAAAAAACAGCTGGCATGGGAATAATTAAAGTATTATCAAAGATCTAGTGGAATCTTACCATAAAAGCTCACAAAATGAACATGTTCAAAATTACATTCCCTGTATTGTCAGCCTAAGGAAGAACATCTTGATCCCTTTATAGATTTCCACTCTAGAAAAGTCAGTATGTAATTTAATATGGACTTCTTATATTGTAGTGGAGTGGGGAACAAGAACAACTGTAACACTCATTTTAGTGTTTCACATAATATTTGAAGCAAAAGCTGCCTTATAGTTTAGGTGTTTATTGATTAAATGCTTTTGGGCATTTTATTTTTTGAGATGGAGTTTCACCCTTGTTGCCCAGGCTGGAGTACGATGGTGCGATCTTGACTCACCACAACCTCTGCCTCCCGGGTTCAAGTGATTCTACTGGCTCAGCTTCCCAAGTAGCTGGGATTACAGGCATGCACCACCACACCCAGCTACTTTTTTGTGTTTTTAGTAGAGACGGTGTTTCTCCATGTTGGTCAGGCTGCTTTTGAACTCCCGACCTCAGGTGAGCCACTGTGCTTGGCCAACTTTTGGGCATTTTTTAAAAAAGTCTAGAATGTTGATATTCATAAACTTGGAAGGCATGATAATTATCTTAATCTAGGGTTTCCCAGTGTTTTCAGCAAACGATTGTTCTCTGTAAATGCATGGTAGCTTGAGCACGTAATAGGATCAGATAAGTCCTACAATTTAAAAAGTTTTGTTTTTTTTTTTTGAGACAGTTTTGCTCTGTTGCCCAGGCTGGATTGCCGTGGCACAATGTCGGCTCACCGCAACCTCCGCCCCCCAGGTTCAAGCGATTCTCCTGCCTCAGTCTCCCCAGTAGCTGGGACTACAGGCATGCACCACCACGCTCAGCTACTTTTTGTATTTCTAGGTAGAGATAGGGTTTCACCATGTTGACCAGGCTGGCCTTGAACTCCTGACCTCAGATGATCTGCCTGCCCTGGCCTCCCAAAGTGCTAGGATTACAGGCATGAGCCACTGCGCCTGACCTAAAGAAAGCCTCTTTAACATTGTTTAACACGTTTTGCAAGCTTATTTGACCACAGAACCTTTTACTACTGCTTTTACAACTATGGATATCTTATAGAACATGTTTTAGATAATTCTGGCTAGGCATGGTGGTTCATACCTGTAATCCCAGCACTCTGAGGTGGGCAGAATGCTTGAGCCCAGGAGTTTGAAACCAGCCTGGGCAATATAGTGAAACCCTGTTGCTACAAATAATAATAATTAAAAAAACAAATTAGCTGGGCATGGTGGGGTGAGCCTGTGGTCCCCGCTACTCGAGAGGCTGAGGTGGGAGAATTGCATCAACCCTGGAGTGCAGTGGTGCCGTCACAGCTCACTGCAACCTTGACCTCCTGGGCTCAGGTGAATCCCCCACCTCAGCCTCCCAAGAAGCTGGCACTACAGGTCACCACCAAGCCTGGCTAGTATTTTGTATTTTTAGTAGAATCAGGCTTTCCCCATGTTGCCCAGGCTGGTCTCAAACTCCTGGGCTCCAGCGATCCCCCCTCCTCACCTTCTCCAAGTACTGGGAATACAGGCATGAACAAGTACTCCTGACTAATAAAAATGAATTATTAAAGTAAATTGAGTTCTCTAGGGGAAGTTTTGCTTTTCTTTTTGTTTAATTGTATATTATTCTAGAGAGATTTGATGTTGATATTTTACTTTGTAAGTGCTACATGAAATAACGGGTAATGCTCATCTAATAAGTTACATATTTGTATTTGCAGCCTCAAACTCCGATCTCTTCGAGTTAATGTAGGACAGCTGCTGGCTATGATTGTGCCTGATCTTGATCTTCAGCAAGTGAATTACGATGTTGATGTAGTTGATGAGATTTTAGGACAAGTTGTTGAACAAATGAGTGAAATCAGTAGTACTTAAAGTATATATTATGTAAGATAAGAGAATATTTGCTCAATTCTTTTGGTTGTACAGCTTTCAAAATATAAATAATTTTGTTTTATAGATACGATAGGCAACAGACTGAAAACCATAACCTTATTACTGTATTCTATGCATTCAAGTGTGGTCACAAATATTGTGAACACATTATCATATGTTTTGAAATACCTGTGAATTGTTGGCATTGAGCAGCTGAAGCTAACTCATGACTCTGTTTTGAATGTAAATATTTGTAATTAAGCCTGCACATATTTTTTTATTGCCCTAGAGTACTTAAGTGTTTTTCACCAAGAGCTTTTCAGGTTGCCCCTAAGCTTTGTGCAATTTTTTCTGGTTCCCCAAAGTGTATTTTTCTCTAAGTCGAGGGCTGTGCCATAATACAAATGGAAATGTTACCTTTGATTTTCTCATAAAGGAGTTTAAATAGGATTTTTAAATAATGTAATCACACTCCTGATACGACTCTGATTCTAAGTCAATTGAGCATTAATCTTTCTTTTGTATAAATTCCTATCCTGAAATATTTTATTCATGAAAGTAAATGTAAGCAAAAACCATCTCCATTTTGCCAGGATTTTATTGTGCTGAGATTGCCAATCACAGTTAAACAGAAGAGTTTTTATAGAACGAAGGAACAGTCTTTAACAGGGAAAAAGTATTGAAACATTAAATGACCACCAGGTTTACTTTGAAGCCCATTTTTGGCTGTTTGGTCAGCATGAAGTGGGCGTGATAATTTTTTAATATTTCTTTTTGTGAAATTTCCTGTACAGCCTTTTGTAGGATTACTACAGGTTAATGTGAGTTGAGGAAGAGAGTCTTTCTTGAACAATACTACATATGATTTATTGTATTACAAACCTAAATATTTTATATCCTGGAGTCAAGGAACAAATTTCCCTAGAATTATAGTATTACATGCCATAAAATACTATGCTTTTATTGGTCCTATGTTTTGTGCAATTTTAAAGAGATGGCTTTCTATTAAGTATAAACTATGTATATATAATTAAGAACCATATTTTCCACAACTAAAATGTGCATTATTTTTTCCAAAGGTTTATCATTGCTATTTATTTTTACCTTTGTTTTTGGACATTCAATGCATTCATTTTGTATGTATGCTTAATACGTGTCTGTCATATACAATATTAAATTTTTACTGTATAGTAACTTCTGGAAAGAGCAAATAAATGAAGATTGTTTTTATTTGCCTGATAAAGTAATTGAAAGTGTATTTTTGGTATGAAGCTGGTTTTCTGTCATAATTGTAATTTCCCAAATTTTAAAATAATCTTGTAATAAAATAAAAATATATGATGGCTAACTGTTCAGATACTACTTTTAAAGAATTAATATTAACTTCAAAATATTTTAAAACTGAAAATGTATTCAGTGAGAACTTCAAGTTGAGCTCATTTTAACCACATTAATTGCAGGTTATTTTTTGAAGACTATTTCCATTAAGACTGAGGCGGAGCTCTTCTTTCCTGAGAGTATGTGTATTCTGTTTACAAAAAGAAGCCTTTTCTCGGCTGGGCGTGGTGGCTCACGCCTGTAATCCCAGCACTTTCAGAGGCCAAGGCAGGTGCACCTGAGGTCAGGAATTTGAGACCAACATGGGCAACACAGTGAAACCTCGTCTCTACTAAAAATACAAAATTAGCTGGGCATAGTGACGCATGCCTGTAATCCCAGCTACTCGGGAGGCTGAGGCAGGAGAATCACTTGAACCCTGGGAGGTGAAGGTTGCGGTGAGCCAAGATCACGGCATTGCACTCTAGCCTGGGCAACAAGAGCAAAACTCCATCTCAAAAAAAAAAAATACTTCCTATGGCTATCTGGCTTGATGGGAAAATTAATCATCGGATTAGTAAGATAACCTTGCTTGCTAAATTGATTCTTTGGAAGTACTTAGATATTTTTTGCCCTTTATGAAGATACTGAAGTATTGCCAAGATGTGAGACTTTGAAAACTGTTGTTTAATAGAACAATGTGGACTTTCATAGTGTGTATACCTTTCTCTTTTGTTGTGTGTGGGGACAGTATTGCTTCAACTAACATTTATGACTTTAAAACACCAAAGGGGGCCAGGCGCGGTGGCTCACTCCTGTAATCCCAGCACTTCTTGGGAGGTCGAGGTGGGCCGGTCAGGAGATCAGGAGATAGAGACCATCCTGGCCAACACGGTGAAACCCCGTCTCTACTAAAAATAGAAAAAATTAGTCGGGTGTGGCGGCACACACCTGTAGTCCCAGCTACTTGGGAGGCTGAGGCAGAATAATTGCTTGAACCCGGGAGGCAGAGGTTGCAGTGTGCTGAGATAGTGCCACTGCACTCCAGCCTGGGCAACAGAGCAAGACTCTGTCTCAAGAAAAAAAAAACACAACACAAAAAGTTTGAGGAAGTAAACCGAAACAGTCCACAGTGTCTTCAAACAGAACCTAGGGTGGCAAAATCAGTGAGAGCTGAGTGAGCACACAGAGCAGGAGGGGCATGGCATGTCCCCATGTGCTTCCTTTGGGCCTCAAATTCCTAATGTGGCAGATCTGGTTGATAACGCTGCCCGTGATCTCAGACGCTTGATTTTTGCTATTAGATCTCTTACACTTGGGTCGTGTGTCATGGACGAATCATTTAAGTTCTCACCTCTGACTGTATATTAGAATCACTTGGGGAGCTTTTTAAAGTAAGGCTGCACCTCACACTAATTTAGTCAGTGTCTTTGGGGGTTAGAGCCAGATAACAGTATTTTTTAGGCCTTACAGGTTAATTCCAGTGCACTATCAGAGCCAAGCACCATTGATCTGTTGAGTATTTACAAATGTTGAACTCGAGTGGTTAATGAAACAAACTCAAACATTCATGTGTATGTATATTATTTACATTAAATTGCATATATGTGCATCTCAAAATTTACACAGTGGGATTATACTATATAATTGGTAACTAAACATTTCCATATCTCAAAAAGCTTAAGTAACATTTCATCATAGGAATATGCTTCTATTGCTTATTTCTTTTGTTAGAATATACTGTGAAAATTAATACATACCACACATGCTTTTCTGATTATATCCAGAGTGTAAATTCTTAGCAGTGAATATTGATAGATCAAAGAATATATGCCATGTACATTTTAATAAATGTTGCCATCCAGAAAAGGTTGCAGGAATTTATACTTAATGATGAGTAATAAGAGTATTTTCCTCAAAATCTCTCAAACTTAATTTTGCTCATTTGATATGTGAAAACATGACAGCTGACATTTGTCTCAGGTTGAACATACTTTAGTATGTTGGCCATTTTAATTTTCTGTGTAATATACATGTTCTTTGCCTATTATTTTCTGCTGGGTTGTCTTATTGCTGTAAAGCTGAAAGCTTGTGTTAATTTAATTTGGCCACATACCAGCCAAAAACTACCCAGACACACTACCCATTTATTCCTATTTCAGAAAATCTGCAGTAGGTTTTTTTTTTTTTCTTTTTGTTTTGAGACAGGGTTTCATTCTGTTGCCCAGGCTAGAGTGCAGTGTGTGTGATCATGGCTTACTGCAGCCCGCAACCTCTGAGACTTAAACAATCCTCCTGCCTCCACCTCCTGAGTAGCTGGCACTATGGGCATGCACCACCATGCCCAGCTAATTTTTCTATTTTTTGTAGAGATGGGGTTTTGCCATGTTGCCCAGGCTGGTCTCAAGCTCCTGGAGTTAAGCAGTCCACCCTTCTGGGCCTCCCAAAGTGTTGAGATTACAGGTGTGACCCACTGCGCCTGACTGGTTAAGTCTTGTTTTGTGCAGTGTCTTATAAATAGGGACTCAAGTGGTTTGAAAACCTGAATAGAATCCTATCTTTGCAGGTTAGTCTGTTGAATGTTGGTCACAGCTCACAAAAGGAATGCTATTAATACCTGATTGTCGTAAAGGAAAATATATATGTAAATGTGTTGCTTTTTAGAATTGTTTCTTGATCACAGAGTTAGCTTTTATATACTGTCCTGTAGGAAGAAAGTCAAGACCAAAGGAGACAGTCTCAAGTCAAGCCATTTAAATATAGGTGAAATAATTAAACGAGTGTGAATGAATTAGCCATGAATTAGCTAATTAGAGAATGAATTAGCCGTGATAGAACTGGAGTGTGAGTTATAATTTAAGTCCGTTTTCTACACATATTCTAATGAGTTGTGGATAAATGCAATTTCCTATCTCAAACACATAAATGTAGCCTCAACATTCAGTATTTTGGTAAAGAGTTAACAGGAAACCTTTTAGAGCCACAATTTGTTAGAGAGTCATCAGGACTCTGTGTCTTGGTAACAAGACAGAATAAATTTAAGTTTGAATATAAAGGACTTTTACCCCAACCTGGCTAACAATATTTAGGTTATGTATGTGGTCGATATGTGAATATCTAGAATTTGGCTGTATCTTTCTTTTTTTTTTTTTTTGAGACAAGGTATCAAGGTATCACTCTTGCCCAGGCTGGAGTGTAGTGGTATGGTCACGGCTCACTGCAGCCTCAACCTCCCAGGCTCAAGTGATTCTCCCACCTTAACCCCCACCAGTAGCAGGTACTACAGGCACGTGCCACTGCACCCATCTAATTTTTGAATTTTTTGTAGAGACTGGGTTTGCTCTGTTGCCCAGGCTGCTCCATCTGCTGGCCTCAAGCAGTCCTCCTGCCTCTGCCTTCCAAAGTGCTGGGATTACAGGCGTGAGCCACCACACCTGGCTGGCTGTATCTTCATAACGAAACATGGTGTTTTATATTCACAAAGGAGACAAGTCTTCCTAATCTCCCATGCGGTTCCTGTTGGAAGTGAAGCCCTTGGTTTGTACTGTGATCTGAACTAAGGTTGAATTTTGAGTATATAACTTTTTTATTCTAGGCAGTTGTGCCTGTTTTGTGACTCCCTCGGTGGGAATCTCTTAAAATGTGATATTCATGGAGGCAATTGAGATACCAGCAAGCTTGTCCAACCTGCCTTGGTTGGTGGTTTTGTTTTAGTTTTTTTTTTTCCCTAGGCTGGGTTCGAGAACTTCTGGGCTCAAGGGATCTGCTCACCTTGGCCTCCCAAAGTGTTGGGGTTACAGGCATGAGCCACTGCTCCTGGCCTTTAAAAAAATATTTTTTGAGACAGGCTCTTGGTCTGTCACCCAGGCTGGAGTAGCAGTGGTGTGATCACGGCTCACTGCAGCCTCAACCTCCCGGCTTGGGTGATCCTTCCACCTCAACCTCCTGAGTAGTTAGGACCACAGGCACACACCACCATGCCTAATTTTTGTATTTTTTGTAGAGATGGATTTTTCCCTTGTTGCCCAGGCTGGTCTCGAACTCCTGGGCTCAAGTGATGCACCCCCACCTTAGCCTCCTAAAGTGCTGGTATTTCAGGAGTGATACCCTAACTTAAGGTTTTGTTGATTTTTTGGTGGTTTTTCTATACTCTATATACTCCAGGGTATTTCAGAGGTAAGGTATTTCAATACATCTAATAAATTTCCCAGTCTAGACTTGGTGACAGCCATTTCTCCAAGGAGCTCTGCTTTGATTTGTGGAAAATGCTATTTGAAGACCATAATCTAAGCACAGATATAGTCATTGTTTCTAGTTAGGGCATTTTTTTTTTTTTTTTTTTTTTTGAGGCAAGGTCTTGCTCTGTTGCCCAGGCTGGAGTACAATGGTACGATCACACCTCACTACAGCCTCAAACTCCTGGGCCCAAGCACTCCTCCTTCCTCAGTCTCTTAAGTACCTGGGAATTATAGGCACGTGCACATGCCTGGCTGATTTTTTTTTTCCCCTAGATATAGGGTCTTGCTATGTAACCCAGGCTGGTCTCAAACTCCTGAGTTCAAGTGATTCTCCTGCTTCAGCCTGCCAAAGTGTTGGTATTACAGGCGTAAGCAACTGTGTCTGGCCTAGTTTGGGCATTTCTAGGCCTTTTAAGTGGACTGAACTAAAGAGACTATATAAATATAGTCTCAAACTCAAACTCCTGGGCTCAAGCGCTCCTCCTTCCTCAGCCTCCCAAGTACCTGGGACTATAGGCGCGTGCCACCATGCCTGGCTGATTTTTTCCCCCTAGGTACAGCGTCTTGCTACATTGCCTAGGCTGGTCTTGAACTCCTGGGCTCAAGTGCTACATAAATACAGTCTCTTTGCTGAAAGTCTTGGTTCCTAACCACATAATTATTCGCTCTTCCCAATGTATACGTAATACATATGTATGCATACATGTAACAAATACCAATATTTTCCAACCATAGTATGACTGAAGGAGTAAGCCTTCTTTGGGGTAGTGTGACATTTCCGTGTTTGCCAGTCACTTGAAATAACTTGTTCTTATGTGCATCAAGAAGTCCCATAATCTGCTGTCTGCAAGATGGAGACCCAAGAAAGCCAGTGGTATAACTTAGTTCCACTCCAAAGGCCTGAGAACCAGGAGCTCTGACGTCTGAGGGTGGAATATGGGTGTCCCAACTCAAGAAGAGACAGAACTCACCCTTCCTCCACTTTTTGTTCTTTTCAGGCTCAACAGATTGGATGATGCCCCAGATACTGCCCAGGTTGGTGAGGGCGGATCTCTGTACCCAGTCTACTGATTCAAATGCTAATGTCTTCCAGAAACACCCTCATAGTCAGAACAATGTTGACCAACTATCAGGCATGTCTTGGCCCAGGCAAACTGACACATAAAATTAACCATCACAGTATTTCTTTTGGATTACTGAGTAGAATCCCATGGTATGAATATAGCACAGTCTCATTACCTTTTCTTCTGTGGGTGGATATTTGGTGTCTTTCCAGTTTGGGACTGTTGTGAATAATGATTCTTGTGAATAATGATTCTTGTATGAATTTGCTTTTGTTTTCCTGACATATATGCCAAGGAGTGGAATTGCTGAGTCATGGGGTAGGCATATCATTAACTTTATTAGACACTGTTGAACAGTTTCTTAAAGTATTTACGTCAGCTTATACTTCCACCAGTAGTGTGCCAGAGTTCCTGTGGTTCCCATTCTCCTCTACTGATTTCTGACATTTTTTTCTATTTTCCTTTTTTTTTTTTTTTTTTGAGACTGAGTCTCACTCTGTCATCCAGACTGGAGTGCAGTGGCACAATCTCAGCTCACTGCAACCTCTGTCTCCTGGGTTCAAGTGATTCTCGTGCCTCAGCCTCCCGAGTAGCTGGGATTAAGGCACCCGCCACCATGCCCACCTATTTTTTGTATTTTTAGTACAAAATACAAAAAATAGACGGGGGTTTCACCATGTTGTCCAGGCTGGTCTCAATCTCCTGCCCTCAAGTGATCTGCCCGCTTCAGCCTCCCAGACTGCTGGGATTATAGACGTGAGCCACCACGCCTGACCTCTCCTATTTTTCTTATTCTGATATTTGCTCAACAGTGTTTTCCAACGCTGTATTGAACTTTTTATTTGTGCTATCAAAGCTTTTTTGTTGTTCTTTTTGAGACAGTCTCACTCTGTCGCCCAGGCTGGAGTGCAGTGGTGCGATCTCAGCTCACTGCCACCTCTGCCTCCTGGGCTCAAGTGATTCTCCTGCCTCAGCCTCCTGAGGAGCTGGGACTACAGGCACACCACACCCAGCTAATTTTTGTATTTTTATTAGAGATGGGGTTTCACCATGTTGGACAGGAAGGTCTCCATCTCTTGACCTCGTGATCGCCCTCCTGGCCTCCCAAAGTGCTAGAATTACAGGCATGAGCCACTGCACCTGGCCCTAAAGGATGTGTTTTGATCTTTTAAATCCATCGTTCAGAGTCGTGACACTTCAAGAGGTGGGCAGAGTATTCATTTATGAGAAATTTGAAGAATTCTTATGTTTGAGAGACAGGCAGAATCCCAAGCTTTCCAAAACAGACTGATTATCACACCCATCAGGGAGTTTATGAAAATGCAAACCCCTGGAGCAGCTGGATGTTCACAATCATGGGGCTGGTTAGGGCCAGGAATCTGTACTTTTACAACAGCCAGATTATCTAAAGTATATGGTCTTTCCCAGTCCAAGCTCTCTAAATCCTGGAGAGAAAAATCTAAAAACTGCATATCTGGATTATGTTATTCTAGCTTCCTGTAGAAACTGGGCTTCAAGCCAGGCGAAGTGGCTCACGTCTGTAATTCCAGTATCTTGGGAGGCCGAGGCGGGCAGATCATGAGATCAGAAGATCGAGACCATCTTGGCTAACACTGTGAAACCCCGTCTCTACTAAAAATACAAAAAAGTAGCCAGGCTTGTTGGCACGTGCCTGTCCCAGTTACTTGGGAGGCTGAGGCAGCAGAATTGAACCTGGGAGGCAGAGGCTGCAGTGAGTCGCGCCACTGCACTCCAGCCTGGGCGACAGTGCGAGACTCCAGCGTCTAAAAAAAAAAAAAAAAAAAAAAAAAGTGGGCTTCAAGGAGCATACAGCCATTCTCATCAACATGAGACATTGATTTGTAGACAATTTCTGTACCTTTCATAAAGCTGGCTAAAAGCATCAGCCAGTATTTATATAAGAATACATGTCTATTCTTGTTTTTCAAAAATGCCTAGAATAGTTGGCTCCTCAGATAAACCTGTGTGATCCTTTTATCCAGTAAAAACAGCGTATCCAGAGGTACTTGTTTCCCCGCCTTCTGGGAAGCCCACAGATAAATTAGGCCTCATATGGAAACGTCCCATTTCAAAAGGCCTACTGTATCTATCTCTGCCTACTGCTCGTTTTACAGCCTTCCTTTAAAATGTTAGTCTGTTTTTTTCAAAAGGGTTTGTAGCGGCATCTACCATAATAATAAAGTGTAAGCAACCTCGCGCTAGGTACTGAACAATTTCATAACTTTGAACTCTCCAAAATGTTCTAGAAGCCAATATAGAAAACCCAGAAATTTCCATTTTTGTTTGCAGAAGGAGCAAGAGACCCGGTTGTGTTAGCCCTCCACCAAGTACCCAGGGCTAGCATAGGGTCAGTCTAACACACAACCCAGGCTCTGTAAACGTTTGCTAAAAGAACGAATCAGGAAGGAATAAGTAATGGAGAGTAATAATCAATAATAATGACTCCATTCTTCCTGCTGTCGTGGGTCTGGCAGGAATAAATTCCGGCCCGGATTCCAACCCCAGGCCCCAGAGCAGGACTCCCCCTTGGCGCCCAGGAGGGGGGCGGGACCTGAGGGTTGCTGAAGGGGCGGGGCTCCCAGGGGGTCCCGCCCATATTGGGGGCGGGGCCTGCAGCGCGCGGGAAGAAGGCGCGCTGCGCGGGAGGTGACGGCGCGGCTGACGGTCCCGGTCCCTTCAGGTACAGCTTCCCGGGGTTGGCCCAGGGGGCTTCGCGGCATTTCTGGTCCCGTCCGTCTCGAGCCAGAGGCCCTCGCCGAGGGCGGGCAGCTGGGGCCCAGATATAGCTCCGGAGCGGCGCGCGTTTGGGCGGCGGGGCCCCGTCCATCCTCTGGCCCAGCGCGGCCTCCTCCCGGCGGCCTGCGCCCCAGCTTCCCGGGCCCAGCGCCCGGTCCCTGGGAAAGGCGAGGTTCTCCTCTTGCCCCGCCGCCCGGGTCCCCTACCCTGTTTGGCCCCCTCTTCCGGGATGCCACTCCCCGGGCGGGCCCCTCCCGCGGCTCTCAGGGCGCGCCCTCAGCACCTACTAAGCGGGAATTGGCCGTGCAGCCGGCCCGGGCCCCTAGGTAGTCTCTACCTGGGTGTTTCGTTTTGCTTTTCTGGACATAGCGGAGTATCATTAACTTGTGGACGTCAGGGCCCAGCGAAGCATTTTAGGTGGAGCTAGCAGGGTGTTAATGTCAGATGGCAACGTTAACATCCTTCCCCCAACGCAGTGTGATGCATTTTAAATGGCCCCTGGCTCCTATT
This sequence comes from Ateles fusciceps, assembly GCA_036589455.1. Taxonomy (NCBI): domain Eukaryota; kingdom Metazoa; phylum Chordata; class Mammalia; order Primates; family Atelidae; genus Ateles; species Ateles fusciceps. The sequence continues at coordinate 18,604,484 of JAZHEH010000222.1, forward strand.
CAACGCTCAGTAACCCTTTGCTGCTGCTGTAACACTGTTGTTTAATCCATCACCAGTATTTTGCAGCTCTCCTCTGTTTTGAAGCAGAATCGTGCCCGAGAAACATTTTACCCCTTCGAGACTCAGGAGGATGAAAGTCATCACTTGTGAAATAGCCTGGCACAACAAGGAGCCCGTGTACAGCCTGGACTTCCAGCATGGGACGGCCGGGAGGATCCACAGACTGGCGTCTGCAGGCGTGGACACCGCTGTCAGGGTAAACTGGGGCAGAGACAGACATCGGAACACTGCTTGAATCAATTGTTTACATTCTTTTATTTAAAACTAATGTCGACTGGGCACGGTGGCTCATGCCTGTTATCCCAGTGCTTTGGGAGGCTGAGGTGACAGGATCACTTGAGCCCAGGAGTTCAAGACCAGCCTGGGCAATATAGTCAGAAATTAAAAAGTAGCGGAGACGTGGCAGTGTCAGGTGTAGGCCTACCTACCCTTGGGAGGTTGAGGTGAGAGGATCACTTGAGCCTAGGAGTTTGAAGCTGCAAATCCCTAGGAATTGGAACCCTAGGAGTTTGAAGCAACGATCACTCCACTGCACTCCAGCCTGGGTGACAGAGCCAGACCCTTCTCTAAGTAAATGAACAAATGAATGAACATATGTCAACAAACTCAAACTAGTTTGTCATCTAGCTCAGAATGCTAAATTTCCAGGGCCTGGAGTGAGCAATGAAAGTAAAAGAGAGCTGCTTTCTTTTTTTTCTGAGGCACAGTCTTGCTGTCTTGCCCAGGCTGGAGTGCAGTGGCGGTGATCTTGGCTCACTGCAACCTCCGCCTCCCAGGTTCAAGTGATTCTTCTGCCTCAGCCTCCAAGTAACTGGAACTACAGGTGCCTGTCACCACACCCAGCTAATTTTTGAATTTTTAGTAGAGATGGGGTTTCACCATTTTGGCCAGGATGGTCTTGAACTCCTGACCTCAGGTGATCCACCCACCTCGGCCCTGATTTCTTATTTGAGTCATCTTCCCTAGAAGATTGTAACTGGATGTTCATTGTTTTGGGATCCTGATCTGGGTTCCTATTGGGTAACAAGTTGCTCTAGAAAGAAGGTGGAGGGGGACAGTAGACATTTATGTTTTAGATAGGGAGTTCTTTCATTTTATCTTTCGAAGAAAAACTACATTTTCTTTCTGGAAATAAACATAGTATTTTTTTTTTTTTTGAGGCATGGTCTTACTCTGTCTCCCAGGCTGGAGTGCACTGACCTGACCTCCCAGGCTCAAGTGATCCTCCCACCTCAGCCTCCCTGGTAACTGGAACTATAGGCATGTGCCATCACACTTGGCTAATTTTTTAAATTTTCTGTAGAGACAGGTCTCACTATGTTTCCAGGCTGGTCTCAAACTCCTGGCCTCAAGTGATTATTCGCCCACCTCGACCTCCTGAAGTGCTAGGATTACAGATGTGAGCCACTGCACCTGGCCCATGGTATTGTGTGTGTTTTTTTTTTTTAAACGGAGTCTTGCTCTGTCGCCAGGCTGGAGTGCAGCGGCACGATCTCATCTCACTGCAACCTCCGCCTCCTGCGTTCAAGTAATTCTTCTGCCTCAGATTCCCAAGTAGCTGGGAGTATAAGCGCGCACCACCACGCCCAGCTAATTTTCGTATTTTTAGTAGAGATGGGGGTTTCACCATGTTGGCCAGGATGGTCTCGATCTCTTGACCTCGTGATCTGCCTGCTCGGCCTTCCAAAGTGTGGGGATTACAGGCATGAGCCACCTCGCCCAGCCCATTGTATTGTTATAATACAAACAGTATAATATGTGCCCATTCTATGTTTCGCAAATGAATGTTTTGTTATCAACAGATCTGGAAGGTAGAGAAGGGACCAGATGGAAAAGCCATCGTGGAATTTTTGTCCAATCTTGCTCGTCATACCAAAGCCGTCAATGTTGTGCGCTTTTCTCCAACTGGGGAAATTTTAGCATCAGGAGGAGACGGTGAGTCTTGCTGTTGCTCAGATTCTTTAGGAACCAGATAGATACCTGTGTGTCTTGTGTCACATAGTGAGATTTGAGCTGGATATGCTTTTTATTTCAGGTGTGGCCGGCCCTCCCAGTCTGTCATTTGGGTGGTTAAATAAAATAATGTTCTAGGGAGTGTGTTAGAGTCATGGGAGGGAGGACAGCAAGATTAAACCCAGAAGACCTGTTTGAAAACAGCTGCTTTCCCACTAGCTCCCACCGAGCTGGCTTTTCTAAGACAAGAAGGAAAGGCACTTACCCCCTCTGTCACATCCCAAGCAAGGTGACTGTTCTGGTTTTGTTTGATTGTTAATTTAATATCTGGTGACCAGAGTTGGCTCTGTGTCTCTGTGTGATTAATTAACTGGCTTTAGGACTGTGTAATTAATTAATTGGCTTTGGGAGTATTTTTTTTGAGTTTCACGCTTGTTGCCCAGGCTGGAGTGCAATGGCTTGATCTCAGCTCATTGCAGCCTCTACCTCCCAGGTTTAAGCGAGTCTTCTGCCTCAGCCTCCCGAGTAGCTGGGATTACAGGCATGCGCCATGACGCCGAGCTAATTTTGTGTTTTTAGTAGACACAGGGTTTCTCCATGTTGGTCAGGCTGGTCCTGACCTCAGGTGATCTGCCTGCCTTAGCCTCCCAAAGTGCTGGGATTACAGGTGTGAGCCACTGTGCCAGGCTGGGAGTATTTTTTTTTTAACCAGTCATCTTTTATTTGAGCTTTTTTTTTTTTTTTTTTTTTTTTTTTGTGAGACAGAGTCTCTCTCACTCTGTCACCCAGGCTGGAGTGGAGTGGCGCAATCTCGGCTCACTCACTGCAACCTCCACCTCCTGGGTTCAAACAACTCTCCTGCCTCAGCCTTCCAAGTAGCTGGGATTACAGGTGCTTGCCACCATGCCCGGCTAATTTTTGTATTTTTAGTAGAGATGGGGTTTTGCTATGTTGACCAGGCTGGTCTTGAAGTCCTGAGTTCAGGCAATCTGCCTGCCTCAGCGTCCCAAAGTGTTAGGATTACAGGCGTGAGCCACTGTGCCCAGGCTATTTGGGCATTAATTTTAAAGTGGGATATGAAAGAATTCAACAGTGGCCAAGTTCCTCACAGAGGGGTGCCATGCTCAGAAGCTCAGTGTGCCCTCCCACTGGCCCCTCTACAGTGGGCCCTGAGTAGCCGCCTGTGTTTGATCTCCCTGTAAGAAAAGCAGTAGCTGAAAAGCACGTAAGCTGCCGGCACCCTGGAAACCCCTGCGTTGCTCCCTTTCTTCACAGTGACATACTTGTTGTAATACCTGTGGTAGCCTCTGAAAACGCTCCAGCAGCGCCTGTCCAGGTGAGAGCCTACATCGGCACCCAGCTCGGCAGCTCCTCTAGTTTGACATCCATGCGTTTCCTCCTTTCCCTGCAGTGATTTTGTTCCCTGCTGTGACTGATGCTGTCTTGGAGTCTTGGTGTCGGCAGTGCCAGGATGTTGGAGGGTGCTGGGAGGAAGCACACTGGGAGTGTCGTTAATGAATGGGCTTGTGATTTGTGCTTGTTTGGTGGGGAATAGATTGATTCATATTTTCTGCCTACGCTTAAATGGGATAAAATTATATGGAAAAAGTAAACCAGGTTGGGTATGGTGGCTCACACCTGTTGTAATCCCAGCACTTTGGGAAGCCCAGGCAGGTAGATCATTTGGGGTCAGGGGTTCGAGACCAGCCTGGCCAATACAGAGAGACCTCATCTCTACTAAAATACAAAAACTAGCTGGGCATGGTGGCAGGCACCTGTAATCCTAGCTATGCAGGAGGCTGAGGAGGAGAATCACTTGAACCTGGGAGGCAGAGGTTGCAGTGAGCCAAGATGGGGCCATTGTTCTCCGGCCTGGGCAACAGAGTGAGACTGTCTCAAAAAAAAAAAAAAAAAAAAGTAAACCTTATTACCATACTTTAAAACAATGTAGAAACTAGTACAAAATAAAACAGAAATCCAAAGTGTTTTTTTGCAGAAGGAGGAAAAGAGACCTGGTTGAGTTCAGTGCTATGATACCTGGAGTGTGTGAAGGTGTACATGTGTGTGCATGTGCGCTCATTTGTAGAGGGAAAGGTGGGGGAGCAGGAGGTGTCACTTAGAGGTGGCTACATGCTGTCCCCCCTGAAGTTGCACGTGTCAACCCTCATTTTCCAAAGTTCCTTGGCCTTGGAGGCCCAGAAACCTGCTGTTGTCAGCACGCGGAGAGTGTTCATCCATTATGGCCAATGGCATCGTAACCAAGCTCCCAGACTAATGTATGCAACCAGGATTCCAGTTAACTTAGATGGGAATGTGTATGTCCTTACAACCCTATTCATTCACTCTTCTGCTGTGCATATTCCTAAAAGGGAAGCCAAGGGATGGCCAGAAGGTTATGTGGTAATCGTGGAGTCAGAATGTGGGGAGTTAGTGGACTCAGACACTGAGTGACCTCAGGCTAAGGGACCTGATATGTCTATAATGATATTAATAGCTGACATTTACTGGGGCTTACTATCTGCCGGCCGTTGTGTTCTAAGTGTGTTATGCCCATTGGCCAATTTAATCCTCACAACAGCTTGTGAGGTAGGTATACTGTTATCTCCATTTTTGGGACAGGGTCTTGCTCTGTCACTCAGGCTAGAGTGCAGTAGTAAGATCAGAACTCACTGCAGCCTCCACCTCCTGGGCTCAAGTGATCCTCCCACCTCAGCCTCCCGAGCTGCTGGGACCACAGGTGTGTGCCACCACACCTGGCTAATCTTTTTTTGATTTTTAGTAGAGACAAAGTCTTGCTCTCTTGCCCAGGCTTGTCTTGAGCTCCTGGGCTCAAATGATCTTTCTGCCTCAGCCTCCCAAAGTGCTGGTATTACAGGCATGAGCCACCACACCATGCTTGTTATCCCCATTTACAGGTGAGGAAACTGAGACATCAAGACCCTAACGGACTTGCTGAAGGTTTTCAGCTAGGAACATTTGCCAACCTTTGCACTGGGGTTTTTTTTTTTTTTGCTGTTTTGTCTTTCTCTCTCTCTCTCTCTCTTTCTCCCTCCTCTTTCTTTCCTTTCTTTTTTGAGACAAAGTCTTGCTCTGTTGCCCAGGCTGGAGTACAGTGGTGCGATCTCAGCTCACTGCAACCTCTGCCTCCTGGGTTCAAGCGATTCTCCTGCCTCAGCCTCCTGAGTAGCTGGGATTACAGGCATGTGCCACCAAACCTGGCTAATTTTTGTATTCTTAGTAGAGATAGGTTTTCACCATGTTGGCCACGCTGGTCTCAAACTCTTGACCTTGTGATCCGTCCACCTTGGCTTCCTAAAGTGCTGGTATTACAGGTGTGAGCCCCACGCCTGGCTGCTGTTTTGTTTTTCTATTCAGCTATTTATAGGTTATGCCTTTAGAACTGTTAATGTAGCCAGTCACTTTACAGTGGCATTTTGCTGGCTAGGGACCCTTCTGTTTAAGGTGATTTTGTATAGCACTGACCTAGTATGAATGTGATTTTGAGGTTTTAACTCAGCAAGCAAGCCTACTTTCTCTGTTGAAATACTTGGAAGTAAATCATCATGGCCAAAGCGTCCACTGAATAACATAAATGTGGTTGAATACCCTAAAAATCCTGACGTGAAGGAGTGTGGGTGAAGTGTGGGTCACGTGATTGAATCACCCGCAGATGCTGTCATCCTGTTGTGGAAGGTGAATGATAACAAGGAGCCGGAGCAGATCGCTTTTCAGGACGAGGACGAGGCCCAGCTCAACAAGGAGAACTGGACAGTTGTGAAGACTCTGCGGTAACCTGGGAGGGTCCATGGCAGTGATCTCTGTTCACGATGAGTGCATTACATGGAATACACCTTTTGACTTTTTTTAATCTTTTTTTTTTTTGAGACAGAGTCTTACTCTGTCACCCAGCTGGAGTGCAAAGGCGTGATCTTGGCTCACTGCAACCTCCACCTCCCGGGTTCACACGATTCTCCTGCCTTAGCCTCCCAAGTAGCTGGGATTACAGGCACGTGCCAGCACATCCAGCTAATTTTTTGTATTTTTAGTAGAGATGGGGTTTCACTATGTTGGCCAGACTGGTCTCGAACTTCTGACCTCATGATCCGCCTACCTCAGACTCCCAAAGTGCTGGGATTACAGGCATGAGTCACCGCGCCCGGCCTTTTTCTTTTCTTTTGAGATAGGGTCTCATTGTCGCCCAAGTTGGAGTGCAGTTGCGTGATCGCAGTACCCTGCAGCCCTGACTTCCTGGGCTCAAGTGATCCTTTCACCTCTCAGATAGCTGGGGCTACATGTGTACACCACCATGGCCTACTAATTTTTAAATTTTTTGTAGAGATGGAGTCTCACTATGTTGCCCAGGCCGGTCTAATTTAGAAGTTTTATTTATGTGAATCAGTCCTAAGATAACAGTTTTAAAGGATGAAAGCATAATTAAAATGGATTTTCTTAGTTTCCCAACCTCGAGTGATCTTCCCTCCTTGGCCTCCCAAATTGTTGGGATTACAGGCGTGAGCCACTGTGCCCGGTGAAAGTAGTTTTTTAATAACAATAGCTAATATGGTGCCAGTGGAAATTTTGGAATCTCATTTTAATGCGTAGCTCCGGAGTTTGCCTTTATATTTTTGAAAACTTGTCCCTTTTTGAGTTAATAATTGCTTTTTTTTGGTTTTGTTTTATTTTTTTGTTTTTTTATTTTTTGAGATGGAGTCTTGCTCTGTCATGCAGGCTGTAGTGCAGTGACGTGATCTTGGCTCACTGCAACCTCTGCCTCCTGAGTTCTGGGGATTCTCCTGCCTCAGCCCCTGAGTAGCTGGGACTACAGGCATACACCAGCATGCCTGGCTAATTTTTGTATTTTGAGTAGAGATGGGGTTTTACCATGTTAGCCAGGCTGATCTTGAACTTCTGACCACAGGCTGTCTGCCTGCCTTGGCCTCCCAAAGTGCTGGGATTACATGCATGAGCCACCACACCCGGGCAGTAATTGCTTTTTTCCTCTTTGTTTTTGGATTCTAGGGGCCACTTAGAAGATGTGTATGATATTTGCTGGGCAACTGATGGGAATTTAATGGCTTCTGCCTCTGTGGATAACACAGCCATCATATGGGATGTCAATAAAGGTAAATGATATATTTTGTTATTATCGTTAGGAAGAAATATTCTAAGTGTCTATAAAAGCCTAAAAGCCTAACTTGCTTTAACTTTTTTTTTTTCTTAAGACAGTCTTGCTTTGTCACCCAGGCTGGAGTACAGTGGGGCGATTGTGGCTCACTGCACCCTCTGCCTCCTGGGTTTAAGCGATCCTCCTGCCTCAGTCTCCTGAGTAGCTGGGACTATAGGTGCGTACCACCACACCCGGCTAATACTTGTATTTTTAGTAGAGATGATTTCATCATGTTAGCCAGGCTGGTCTCGAACTCCTGATCCAGGTGATCTGCCCGCCTTGGCCTCCCAAAGTGCTGAGATTACAGGTATGAGCCATTGCCCCTGGCCCTGATTTGCTGAAACTTTATTTTTTTATTTTTATTGTTTTGGAGACAGAGTTTTGCTCTTGTGCAGGTTGGAGTGCAGTGGCGTGATCTTGGCTTACTACAACCTCTGCCTCCGGGTTCAGGAGATTCTCCTGCCTCGGCATCCCCAGTAGCTGGGATTATAGGTGTGGGCCACCAGGCCTGGCTAATTTTTGTATCATTAGTAGAGACAGGGTTTCACCATTGGCCAGGCTGGTCTCAAACTTTTGACTTCAGGTGATCCACCTGCCTTGGCCTCCTAAAGTGCTGGGATTACAGGCATGAGCCACCATGCCCGGCCTACTTGCTTTAACTTTAAAAGCAACACAACAAACTGTTTTAGTTGATTGAAGTAGATGGTTGGCTCAGCAGGATAGGGGACAGTCCCATATGCCATGGATCGTCAGAATGTAAGAGGCTTAGCAGCCTGTCATCTTACCTGCAGGCGAGTTACCAATGCTGAGGCCAGGCAAATCCCACATGGTGGGGCCTGCAGGTAAGATGACAGGCCCAGGCCCTGCCTTTATGGAGATTAGGATCTTGGGAAGATTAACAAGTCACTTATAATTTATAGGGCATGGCATGCTGGTTGATGGGGTAGGTGGGATCAGGTTTCCATTTTAGAAGATCAAGGAAAGCCAGGGACATTCTGTTCTCTAGTTGGGGAGACAGTAGACATGTGAAAAGTTATAGTGGTGTAAAAATAGCTGTGAAATGCCAAAAGCAAGGAGGGGCTAATTCCTAACCATTTTTATCCCCTACCGTCCTTTACTCAAACTTTGTTTTCTCCTAAGCCTCTTCCTGCCAATTCTACAACTCAAGTCCCTGGGGAGGGGAGTTGGTGTTGGCTGTCCTCGTGGCATTGTGTCAGCCCAGTTCTCATCCAGTTTATAAAAATCTTTGCTCTTTTTAGTTCTATGCTGTCCAGCCAAGCTGTCCTCCATCCTGTCTTGTTTGTTTGTGTGTTTGTTTGTTTGAGACAGAGTTTCACTCAGTTGCCCAGGCTGGAGTGCAGTGGTGCGATCTTGGCTCACTGCAGCCTCTGCCTTCTGGGTTCAACAGTTCTCCTGCCTCAGCCCCCAGAGTAGCTGGGATTACAGGCGCCTGCCACCACACCCAGCTAATTTTTGTGTTTTTAGTGGAGACAGGGTTTTTGGCCAGGCTGGTCTCGAAATCCTGACCTCAAGTGATCCACCTGCGTTGGCCTCCAAAAATGTTGGGATTACAGGCGTGAGCTACTGCACCTGGCCAGGATTTTAGGTTTTATCTTGAGTGTGATGTGTTGCTATAGAACCTCACCAAAAACCTCAAAAAAAAAAAAAAAAAAAGACCTGCCAGACACAGTAGCTCACGCCTGTAATCCCAGCACTTTGGGAGGATTGCTTGAGCCCAGGAGTTCAAGACCAGCATGGGCAACGTGGCAAAACCTTATCTACCAAAAAAATACAAAAATTAACTGGATGTGGTAGTACGGGCCAATAGTCCCAGCTACTCGGGCTGCTGAATCTCTTGAGCCTGGGAAGTTGAGGCTGCATTGAGCTCTGATGGTGCCACTGCACTCCAGAACCAGACCCTGTCTCAAAAAAAAGAAAAAGAAGAAAGGAATGGCCAAGGCTTCATAACTCCCTTGTCCTTTTATGCAGGCAATCTCTGTGTGCTAAATATTTTCCCTGAGTCCCTTTTCCATCCCTGTTCACATTGTCTGCTTTGGGCTCTCCTCATCTCTTTCCTGGTCTACTCAGTCACCTCCTAACTAGTGACCCTTTTTGTCTTCTAAACCTGTTTCACCTTTCAAATGCAGATGACTTCTCAGCTCGAATACCCACGGCCCTTTCCTTACACACACGGTTTGTAATGTTTCTCCTTTCCTCCTTATCTTCTGTTCTTGGCCCTCCACTGTACTCATTAGCAGTTTTCAGTCACCTCTCACTGCTCCGTATTGACTTCACTAAGCTGTCTTTTTTTTTTTGGGTTGGAGTTTTGCTCTTGTTGCCCAGGCTGGAGTGCAATGGCGCCATCTTGGCTCACTGCAACTTCCGCCTCCCAGGTTCAAGCAATTCTCCTGCCTTAGCCTCCCAAGTAGCTGGGATTACAGGCATGCACCACCATGCCCCACTAATTTTTGTATTTTTAGTAGAGATGGGGTTTCACCATGTTGGCCAGGCTGGTCTTGAACTACCGACCTCAGGTGATCTGCCCACCTCAGCCTCCCAAAGTGCTGGGATTGCAGGCATGAGCCACCTCGCCCGGCCTCACTAAGCTGTCTTAACCCCGTGGATTTCCTTAGAATACCTTCTTCCACCCTTCATCTCCTCCTCATCCTGCCTGAGCTGGGGAACTGAAGTTAGATCTTCTGGGACCCGGTGCCCTGTGCTATCAGCTCCCCCTCCTCTCCCAGTCCACATGTGTGATACTTGCCTGTTGATGGGTCTGTCTGATCTGTGAGCTCCCTGACAGCGGGGGACTGCATGAAATCATCTTTGCAACCCCAGAGCCGACACAGGGTTTAGTATGGAGTCTCTCACTTACTGCCCGCTGAGTGATACATGGTAAAAGGGAATAATATTTATGTCATAGTTTATACTATTTGGGCTCAAATAAGTTTAGATAATGCTGTTTTGTATGTGTGTTTTTTTGTAGGACAAAAGATATCGATTTTTAATGAACACAAAAGTTATGTCCAAGGAGTAACCTGGGACCCTTTGGGTCAATACGTTGCTACTCTGAGCTGTGACAGGTACATTCGGCTTTGGCAAGCTGTCTTTGTATTTACTTGGAATTTTCTGCAGAGAGTTTTTTTTTAAATTTTTTTTATTTTTAAGACGGGGTTTCACCATGTTGGTCGGGCTGGTCTTGAACTCCCGGCCTCAGGTGATCCGCCTCCTTGGCCTCCCAAAGTGCTTGGATTACAGGGGGTTAGCCACCACGCCCGGCCTGCAGAGAGATTTTTATCACAACTTAACCAAAATGTATCATAGTCTAGCTTTGATTCTTTTGTTCTTGCTTTTATACTCATTCTTACAATATGATCAGAAATTGGAAATTAATTAGGGCAAGTGCCTTACACGAAGTTTGTACTTAGTAAATCTTTTTTGTTTGTTTGTTTTCTGGAGACAGTCTCAATCTGTCACCCAGGCTGGAGTGCAGTGGCGCAATCTCAGCTCACTGCAACATCTTCCTCCTGGTTTCAAGCGATTCTCCTGCTTCAGCTTCCCTAGTAACTGGGATTACAGGTGTGCACCACCATACCCGGTTAATTTTTGTGTTTTTAGTAGAGACAGGGTTTCACCATGTTGGTCAGGCTGTTCTTGAACTCCTGACCTCAAATGATCTGCTTTCCTTGGCCAACGTGCTGGGATTACAGGCATGAGCCACCACGCCCGGCCTGTGATATTCTTTCGGTTGTTAATATTCACTTCCTTCATAATGATCCAGTTGTGAATGTCACTGGTAAAAGATTTTGCAGGCTGAAAATTGTTGAGGTGCTAATAGGCTGTTAGAATAAGTTGTTTCTGTGTGAAGCATAATTCATGTACTAAAGTGGTAAATCAATGTGTTCTTTCTTCAGGGTGCTGCGAGTATACAGTATACAGAAGAAGCGTGTGGCTTTTAATGTTTCGAAGATGCTGTCTGGAATAGGGGCTGAAGGAGAGGTACACAATCTTTTGCCATTCTTTTTCAGCAGCACTTTATTAGGAAGTCACGAGCTCCTCCCATACCCTTGCGGCCAAATCACTGGCCTCAAGGACCCCATTCCTGAACTATAATAAGGCTTCCTCTTGGACAGTCAAGGTTCAGTTAGTGTGGTGGGTTAGTCTGTATGGAAATGGGGACATCTGGAGACCAAGGAAGAGCCACCGGTGGAGGACAGGACAGTGGTTTTCAACCCTGGCTGCACTGTAGAATCACCTGGGAAGCATTACAAATATGGGTGCTGGCCGGGCGTGGTGGGTCACCCCTGGAATCCCAACACTTTGGGAGACTGAGGCGGGCAGATCACTTGAGGTCAAGAGTTTGAGACCAGCCTGGCCAACATGGCCAAATCCCATCATTACAAAAATTATCTGGGCGTAATGGTACATACCTGTAATCCCAGCTACTCGGTAGGCTGAGGCATGAGAATCACTTGAACCTGGGAGCAGAGGTTTCAGTGAGCTGAGATCAAGCCACTACACTCCAGACTGGATGATAGAGCGAGACTCTATTTCAAAAATAAAATAAAATAAGGCTGGGCATGGTGGCTCACACCTGTAATCCCAGCACTTTGGGAGGCTGAGGTGGACAGATCACCTGAGGTCAGGAGTTCAGGACCAGCCTGGCCAACATGGTGAAACCCCGTCTCTACTAAAAATACAAAATTAGCTGGGCATGGTGGTGCATGTCTGTAATCCCAGCTACTGAGGAGGCTGAGGCAGGAGAATTGCTTGAACCCGGGAGGCGGAGGTTGCCGTGAGCTGAGATCATGCCATTGCACTCCAGCCTGGGTGACAAGAGCGAAACTCAATCTCATATAAATAACTTAATTAATTAAAATAAAATAAAAATAAAAATATGGATGCCTTGGCCCCAGCCTGAGTGGTGTGATTCACTTGGTTGGAGGTAGGTAGGGCTGCCATGATTCTCAGATGTAGTGAGGGCTGGTCACTACTGATCTGGGAAGATCCCTACACAAGGCAACAGAAGATAGTCGGTCCAGTGTTGGAATCTGTCTGGCAGCATTCAGTTTACTATCTTGGCAGGTAGATAGAGAGCTTTGGTAGCAGACGGCAGAGATGCAGCCAAAACGCTGGTATTTAGGAATAGGAAGGATTTTGACTTTGAAAGAATTGGCAAATGAAAATAGGACTCTAGTCCTAAAGGACTCAAGGCTACTGAGGCAGGCACTGCGGTACAGGGGGAGTAAGCCGGTTACTGGCTCCACATGGGAACTTGGTGCAAATCCCTCCAAGGAAGCAGGGTAAGGCAGTGTGGGCTGGCCGCTGACAGGCACTGAGAGGTCACACCTGTGAAGTAAGAATAGTAATGCCAGCTGGGTGCAGTGGCTCACGCCTGTCATCCCAGCAATTTAGGAGGTGAAGGTGGGCAGATCACCTGAGGTCAGGAGTTCAAGACTAGCCTGGCTAACATGGTGAAACCCTTTCTCTACTAAAAATACAGAAATTAGCTGGGCATAGTGGTGCATGCCTATAGTCCCAGCTACTCCGGAGGCTGAGGCAGGAGAATTGCTTGAACCTGGGAGGTGGAAGTTGCAGTGAGCCGCGATTGCACCATTGCCCTCCAGCCTGGGCAACAAGAGTGAAATTCCATCTCAAAATAAATAAATAAATAAATAATAGTAATGCCTGCTTCCTTGTGTTCTTAAGAGTTAAATGCTTGCTTGTTTGTTGAGACACTGTCTGGCTCTGTCTCCCAAGCTGGAGTGCAGTGGTGTGATCTTGGCTCACGACAACCTTCGCCTCCCAGGTTTAAGTGTTTCTCCTGCCTCTGCCTCCCGAGTAGCTGGAATTACAGGCGTGTGCCACTATGCTTGGATAATTTTTGTATTTTTAGTAGAGATGGGGGTTTTGCTATGTTGGCCAGGCTGGTCTCGAACTCCTGGCCTCAAGTGATCTGCCTGCCTCAGCTTCTCAAAGTGCTGGGATTACAGGTGTGAGCCATCATGCCCAGCATATGCTTGATGTTTATAAAATGTCAATAAATAGTAGTAAGACCTGTGATAGACAGGTGTTCAAGAAATGTTGTTTGGAAAGATTAATGATAACCAGTTTAATAATCCACTATTTTCTTTTTTAAAAGGATACATTTATTAACAGCTGGATGTGGTGGCATGTGCCCATAGTCCCTGCTACTCAGGAGGCTGAGGTGGGAGGATTGCTTTGAGCCCAGAAGTTCTAGGTTGCAGTGACCTATGATTGTGCCTCTGCACTCTAGCCTGGATGACAGAACAAGACCCTGTCTCTAAATAAATAGGCTGGGTGTGGTGGCTCATGCCTATAATCCCAGCACTTTGGGAGGCCAAGGTGGGGGGGATCATGAGGTCGAGAGATTGAGACCATCCTGGCCAACATGGTGAAACTCCATCTCCACTACAAATACAAAAATTAGCTGGGCGTGGTGGCACGTGCCTGTAGTCCCAGCTACTTGGGAGGCTGAGGCAGGAGAATTGCTTGAATCTGGGAGGTGGAGGTTGCAGTGAGCCGAGATTGTGCCCTTGCACTCCAGCCTGGTGAGAGAGCAAGACTCCGTCTCAAAAAAATAAAAAATAAATAGAGTGCATTCAGTTGGAAATTCTAAATGAATCCACACAGATAGAAAGCAAAGGTCTCTTGGTCATCTTCCCACTGTTTCCCAGTCTGAAGCCCCAGTTGACCCACTGTTGACCCTGTGGTTTGTGTTCTTAAGAGTTTTTAAAAATAATTTTAGAACCACATAAAACACCCCTATATACATACAGCTTTACCTAACAAAAATGTGTGGTCAGTTTTCACGAATGATTACCCTTGCAGCGTTGCGCAGTTACTTGCTTTGTGATATATTTCAGTTTGGTTTATGATTATGTCAACAGTAAATGACACTATGTAAAGAAAACCATAGGAACATACAGCATTTGGGAAGCCTTTATTGTGAGCGTGAAGATTTGGAAAAATGTTTAAACTTTGTATGTAGAGAAGAAACAAACGAACCAAATAATAAAAAATAATAATAAAAATAAATTTCGTGTGCGGCAGGCAAGAAGCTACCGGATGTTTCACGACGACAGCATGAAGTCGTTCTTTCGCAGACTGAGTTTCACTCCTGATGGATCTTTGCTCCTCACGCCAGGTGTGTTTCGTAGCTTCAGATTTAAGGGAATGATGCCCAAGCAGGAATGTCTGCTCCTGTTTTACGCTGCTTATCAGCTCAGTGAATGCTGATCAGAGCAGGGGTCCCCAACTTGTAGGGGTCCCCTGACTTGCCTGCCCATTGGAACCTCCAGAGAAACTTCAAAAAAACCCTGGACCCTATGTCCCACCCCCCAGAGTAGTGTAATTGGTCTGGGTGGCCTGGCTTTTGGAATTTTAAAAAGATTTCCAAGTGATTCTAATGTGCAGGCAAGTTTGAGAGTTACGAGATTAAAGTGATAGGCATTTTCTCTTAGATAAATTTAACTTTTGGCTAGGCATGGTGGCTCACGCCTGTAATCCCAGCACTTTGGGAGGGCAGGGTGGGCGGATCACCTGAGGTCAGGAGTTTGAGACCAGTCTGACCAACATGGAGAAACCCTGTCTCTACTAAAAATACAAACAAATTAGCGGGGGCATGGTGATGCATGCCAATAATCCCAGCTACTCAGAAGGCTGAGGCAGGAGAATCGCTTGAATCTGGGAGACAGAGGTTGTGGTGGGCCGAGATCATGCCATTGCACTCCAGCCTGGGGAACAAGAGCAAAACTTTGTCTCAAAAAAAAGGTCAGCCACGTTTTATTGTCCCTCAAAGGCGAGAGGCTCAGCTCAGCAAGATAAGGCTAGGTAGCATTGAGGCCAGAGTGTTCTCAGAGAACAATGCCTGCTCATCTCCATGGCTCCAGGACCATCCTGTGCATAAAGGTGACAACATCGACCAGGGTTGGGCCAAACGGGAGGGCACAGGGCAGGTTTGCCACTGAGTCCCATCCCAGCTGGGCCAGGGAGGGCCCGAGAAGGGTGTGAATCACACAGGCAGCCGTGTCGGTGAAGCTTTAAAGAACACTGTGGAACATGTGGGAATGATATTTTGGCTTAGGAAGTCTCAGGATCAAGAAAAACTAGTTGTTTAGGTTATTTACTAAAGTTAGTTATTAAACATTCATCATTAAAAGTTATTCACTAAACCCAGTAATAAATTCTTTTAATATATATTTTTTAAACGGAGTCTCTGTCACCCAGGCTGGAGTGCAGTGGCACCATCTTGGCTCACTGTAGCCTCCACCTCCTGGGTTCAAGCGATTCTACTGACTCAGCCTCCTGAGTAGCTGGGATTACTGGCGCCCATCACCATGACCAGATAATTTTTGTATTTTTAGTAGAGATGGGGTTTCGCCATGTTGGCCAGGCTGGTCTCAAACTCCTGACCTCAGGTGATCTGCCCACCTTGGCCTCCCAAAGTGCTGGCTGGGATTACAGGTTACAGTTGTGAGCCACCTTGCCCCACCCCAGTAGCAAATCCTTTACTAAGTGGCCACTCTAAAAATATTTTCAATTAAAATCAAGTGGCAAATGGATGTCTGTTATCACTGCTTTGTGCTTTGTTCTTTGTGTTGTTAGTGAGTGCAGGAAAACAGAAAAAGGAAATTACAAAGATTGGAAAAGAAGAGATAAAAACTGCAATAGGATTGTATTTCTAGAAAATCCAAGAGATTTAAAAAATGCTATTAGAATTTTAAAAAGAATATGATAAGTTGGCTAGATATTGTAAAATATATAAAAATCTGTATCTTCTATATTGGCAGTGAGTACTTAGAAATGGAAGGATGAAAAATATTCCATTCATAGTAATGCAAAGCATGCAAAATACACAGAGTAAATTTTTTTTATTTTTTAGACAGGGTCTCACTCTGTCACCCAGGCTGGAGTACAGTATGATCACGGCTCATTGCATCACTGCAGCCTTGATTGCCTGAGTTCAGGGAATCCTCCCACCTCAGCCTCCCTAGTAGCTGGGACCACAGGCGTGTAGCACCATGCCCAGCTAATTTTTAAATTTTTTGGTAGAGATGAGGTCTTGCTACGTTGCCCAGGCTGGTCTCAAGCTCCTGGACTCAAGGAACCCTCCCACCTCAGCCTCCCAAAGAGCTGGGACTACAGTTGTGAGCCACCACACCCAGTCAGAAGTAAATTTAATAAGAAAGGGACAGGACCTTTATGGAGAAGCCTAGAAGGTCTTATTGAAGGTTATAAAACAAGTTCTGGACAAATGGAAAGATATTTCATGTTCTAAAAATTAGCATAGCAATTTCATTTCCAATTAGAATTGCATTAAAGTTTTTTTTTTTTAAATTGGATGAAGTCTTAGCTTTGTTTAGTAGAATAAATGCTGAAGAACAGCCAAGGAAGTATGAAAGAAAACCAGTGATACTTGGGAGGGCATTTGCCTCTCTGCATGTCAGAAGATACTGTAACACTACTTTTATCCAATCAATATAGTGTTGCTATAGGACCAAACAAATAGATGAGTGGACCAGAGCACAGAATCCAGAAAAAGATCTCAGGATATAAGGCAAGTTAATATATGACTGCAGGTGGTGTTCCAGTGGAAAAAATCTGTTACTTGTTTGTAATTAATTATATGTTACTTAAATAATCCTCAAGAGAATTAGACACTCAAGGCAGATAGGACAAGAATATGTCATTAAGGAGGCTGGGAAGTATTGAGATTGGATAAAGACCTATTTCTCTTTTTTTTTGAGACAGAGTTTCGCCCTTGTTGCCCAGGCTGGAGTGCAATGATGCAATCTTGGCTCACTGCAACCTCCACCTCCTGGGTTCAAGTGATTCTCCTGCCTCAGCCTCCTGAGTAGCTGGGATTACAGGAGCCTGCCGCCCCATGCCTCGCTAATTTCTGTATTTTTAGTAGAGATGAGGTTTCACCATATTGGCCAGGGTGGTCTCAAACTCCTGACCTCAGGTGATCCACCTGCCTTGGCCTCCCAAAGTGCTGGGATTACAGGCATGAGTCCCTGCGCCTGGCCTCCTCTTTTTTTTTTTTTTTTTGAGACAGAGTCTTGCTCTGTCATCAGGCTGGAGTGCAGTGGTGTGATCTCGGCTCACTGCAACCTCCGCCTCCTGGGTTCAAGCGATTCTCCTGCCTCAGCCTCCTGACTAGCTGGGACTACAGGCACATGCCACCATGCCCAGCTAATTTTTTAAATTTTTAGTAGATAACAGGGTTTCACCATGTTGGCCAGGATGGTCTTAATCTCTTGACCTCATGATCCGCCCGCCTCAGCCTCCCAAAGTGTTGGGATTACAGGCATGAGCCACTGTGCTTGGCCCCCCCCCTTTTTTTTAATTGATGGATGAAATTGTATGTAGTTGTGTAGGACATGATGTTCTGAATTATATATATGTTGTGGAATGACTAAATCTGGCTAACCAGCATAGCATGATCTCACATAATTAGGATTTCTGTGGTGAGAACACTTTATATCTACTCTCTCAGCATTTTTCAGGAATATAATACATTGTATGTACCATAATCACCATGTTGTGCAGGAGATGGAGCTTGTGAAGGAAGACTCTATTGAATGAGTGGTGCTGGGGTAGCCAGCTACGTGGAAGAGGATAAAAGTGGACCCCTTGCCTCTATGTAAAAAATAAATTCCAGGTGAATTCAGTACTTAAACACAAAAGGTAAAAATAGAAAACTCTGGTAAGGAAATGTAGGAGAACCCAATTAAGACTGGAAACCCAGATGCTTTTAAGGAAGTAATAGACCCATGTGACTGTATTCTATGACAGACGATACAGTGAGCAAAATCAGTGGACAAAAGATGGAGCTGGGAAATAATACTGTGGTCTAGAGAAGAGAGGGCTCATATAGATCATTGACAATGAGCCCTTCCAAATGGATAACAAAAAAAAGAAGAAACACCCAGAAGAAAAAATGACTGAAGGATACAGAAAGAGCCAATCTGTACGTTCAGCAGGTACAGGAAAAGGCTCTGAACTCAATAACAGGGAAATACAAAGTAAAGTGGCGTAAGAGTCAGATATTTCTTTATTCCCCTTCTGACTGGAACAAGCAATGCCGGTTGCTGGTGGGCATGTAGAATGTGGCTATTGCTGGTGGGAATGTGAATTGTTCCAGCCATTTTGGAAAGGAGCCTGGTAACAGCTAAATGCATGAATCTCCAGTCCATCTGTCCCACATCTGTGACCAATTCCTTTAGAAATGAGAGCGTAGTGTATAAGAGTGTATGTTCAAGGATGCTTATTGCAGGCATTGTTTATAGCGGTAAAAAACCAAAAGGAAAGAAATACTCATTAACAGAGATTGGGTGGATGAATCTTTCAGTCAATATTACATGCAGCTATAAGAAAAGAATGCATCAGTGCTATGCAAGTTAACTTTCATGAGTAGTTGACTGAGACAAGCAAAATAAGGAAAAGTATCAGTGATACCCTGTTTTGTAAAACAAATGGACTCAATAAAAAACCATCATAGAGGTATATATGTGACTGAGTTATAGCTGGTTGTAATGAGTATGTGAGCGTGGAGGAAATATACAGATGACAGAATGGTGTGTTGAATGTTGAAATGGATTTCCTGGGGATGGAAGAAATGGAGTGGGATGAAAGAGGGGCTGGGCGCGGTGGCTCACGCCTGTAATCCCAGCACTTTGGGAGACTGAGGCGGGCGGATCACTTGAGGCCAGGAGTTTGAGACCACCCTGGCCAACATGGCGAAACCCTGTCTTTACTAAAAATACAAAAATTAGCCGGGCATCGTGGCGGGTGCCTGTAATCCCAGCTACTCAGGAGGCTGAGGCAGGAGAATTGCTTGAACCCGGGAGATGGAGGTTACAGTGAGCCAAGATCGTGCTGCTTTACTGTAGCCTGAGTGACAGAGCGAGACTCCGTCTCAAAAGGAAAGAAAAAAAAAGAGGGTAGCTATGTAGAATGTATTAATAAAAAGACTACTGATACTCTCTACTGCCCTCCCTAATGGATGTGAAATGGACATATATAAAGTTATATGTGTGTATATGTATCAAGAAATATGAACATAAAACAGGGAGATGTTTCCAAGAGCAGCCGTGTTTGATGGTCACTTTGACAGGACTGATCTGTTTTAATACAGCATGGGTGAGTGGAGAAGAGCTCTCAGATGGGGGCTGTTCCCCACAGCAAAGTCAGGCTCTGAAGGAGGCTGGAGGTTTCGGCAGAGGGTGAGGTCTCCTGGCAGCCTCATGGCTGGATAGGGCAGTCGGGGGAAAGGCAGTCTCATCCTTTGGATGGCAACTGAGGCTGGAATCCAGGGAATAGAGATGGGTCCTAGCGGGGAGCCTGGGCAGCTGGATCTAGTCATGGTGCTTCAATTGAGGAACTGCCTGGAGGCTCAAAGGTGCCCTATGGCAAGGGCTCCCTATGTTCTTCCGGCCCACAATCAGAACCAGGTCCCCAGGGGCAGCCCACAGGTAGGTCGAGATGCCAGGTGGGTAGAACTGGAGTAAGGGCTGAGACCAGACAGTGCCGAAGTTTTTTTTTTTTGAGACAGAGTCTTGCTGTGTCACCCAGGCTGGAGTGCAGTGGCACGATCTCAGCTCACTGCCACCTCTGCCTCCTGGGTTCAAGCGAGTCTCCTGCCTCAACCTCCCAAGTAGCTGGGATTACAGGTAGGCACCACCACACGCAGCTTATTTTTATGTTATTAGTAGAGATGGGGTTTCACCATGTTGGCCAGGACGGTCTCATTCTCTGACCTTGTGATCCGCTCGCCTCGGCCTCCCAGAGTGCTGGGATTATAGGCGTGAGCCACCGTGCCTGGCCTGGAATATTTGTTTTTGTTCTCAGTCACAACACTGTCCAGAGAATATAATTTCAGGGGGGAACTACTTTGCAAACCAAAACTGAAGGCTCTTGAGCTTCTGTTGGTGAACAGTTGCTAAAGCAGTGACTTTTCTTTCCTCCCCCTCCCTTCCCTGCTCCCAGCTGGATGTGTGGAATCCGGTGAAAATGTAACGAATACCACTTACGTTTTCTCCAGGAAGAATCTTAAAAGGTATGCAGTTGAGGAAATACTTAACATGTTTACTCTTTTTTTTGAGATGGAGTTTCGCTTTTGTTGCCCAGGCTGGAGTAGAATGGCATGATCTCAGCTCACTGCAACCTCTGCCCCTCAGGTTCAAGTGGTTCTCCTGCCTCAGCCTCTTGAGTAACTGGGATTACAGGTGCCCGCCACCATCCCCAGCTAATTTTGGTATTTTTAGTAGAGACGAAGTTTCACCATATTGGCCAGGCTAGTCTCGAACTCCTGACCTCAAGTGATCCGCTCGCCTCAGCCTCCCGAAGTGCAGGGATTATAGGCATGAGCCACTGCTCCTGGCCTGTATTTCTTTTTTTAGTAGAGATGGGGTTTTGTCATGTTGGCCAGGCTGGTCTCAAACTCCTGACCTCAGGTGATCTGCCCGCCTCCTCCTCCCAAAGTGCTGGGATTACAGGCATGAGCCACTGTGCCCTGCTGAAATGTTTACCTTTTATTTTTGCTTTTGCTGAGTCACAGTGCCTTTTCCTAAAACTGCAATTAATCCATTAGGCCCATCGCTCATCTTCCGTGTCCTGGAAAAGCTACTCTTGCTGTTCGCTGCTGTCCAGTCTACTTTGAACTGAGGCCGGTGGTGGAACAGGTATCCTCAGAGCTTCAGGGGTGTGTTATGATTCTCTCTAAAACAGGTCAACAGAGTGGGGTGGCGGTTTGGATTCCGTCTTATGGGGAAAGGCGGGTATGTGGGTTTGGTTCAGTTTAGTTATTTTTAAAATATTGTATTTTATTTTTACATTTAAATCTATTTATTTATTTATTTTGAGACCAGATTATGAGGCTGGTTAATTTTCGTATTTTTGGTAGTGATGGAGTTTCAGCATGTTGCCAGGGCTGGTCTTTAACTCCTGGACTCAAGCAATCCACCTGCCTTGGCCTCCCAAAGTGCTGGAATCACAGGCGTGAGCCACCGTGCCCAGCCCAGTTCAGTTATTCTTAAAAGCTAGAGCAAAGACTGAGGTTATAAAAATACATGTCAGTTTGTTTTCTTTTTTCAGGATATATTTTCTTGCTTAAGGCACTTTAAAAGGAATAGAAGTACTCCTTTTGTCTATGTCTCTGATTATCAATTTTCTTTCTTTCTTTCTTTTTTTGAGATGGAGTCTCACTCTGTCATCCAGGCTGGAGTGCAGTGGTGTGATCTCAGCTCACTGCAACCTCTGTCTCCTAGGTTCAAGGGATTCTTTCACCTAGGCTCCAGAGTAGCTGGGATTGCAGGCATATGCCACCACACCGGGCTAACTTTTCTATTCTTAGTAGAGATGAGGTTTTGCCATATTGGCCAGGTTGGTCCCAAACTCCTGACCTCAAGTGGTCTGCCTGGCTTGGACTCCCAAAGTGCTGGGATTACAGGCATGAGCTGCCATGGCTGGCCATTTTCTTTATATTTTCTTGAGGGTTTATAGTTTTTATTTCATTTGGGAAGTTTCAGCCATTATTCCTTCAAATATTATTTCTGTCATCGCCTTCTCTTATTCAAACACTCCTATTACACATATATTAGATCCTTTGAAATTATTTCCTGGCTTTTGATACTGCTTACTTTTTTTTTTTTTCTTCCAGTGTTAGATTTTGGAAGTCTCTGTAGCTGTGTTTTGAGTTCGGTATCCCCTTCTTCTGCATGCTCTGCCCTTGGTCCCATCCTGTGTGTTTTTTGTCATTGTGGTTCTCATTTCTAAGAGGTTCACTTCGGGTCTTCCTTGTATATTCCCTGTCTCTCCATGCTCCATCTTTCCTCTTGCTTCTTTCTTTCTTTCTTTCTTTGTGAGAAGGAGTTTCATTTCTTGTCGCTGAGGCTGGAGTACAGTGGTGCAATCTCGGCTCACTGCAATCTCCGCCTCCCAGGTTCAAGCTAGTCTCCTGCCTCAGTCTCCCCAGTAGCTGGGATTACAGGTGTGCACCACCATGCCCAGCTAATTTTTGTATTTTCAGTAGACACAGGGTTTTGCCATTTTGGCCAGGCTGGTCTTGAACTCCTGACCTCAGGTGATGGCCCGCTTCAGTTTCCCCTTGCTTCTTAAGCATATAGAATGCAGTTGTAATAGCTCTTTTAATGTCCTTGTATACAGGTTGGATTTCATTTTTTTCTCCTCATTGTGGGTCATATCTTACTGTTTCTTTGCTTGCCTGGTACTTTTTGATTAGATACCAGACATTGAATTTTAATGTTGGATTAAAATTCAATGTCTGGTATCTTAATGGATGCTGGATGTATTTTTGCTCCTATAAAAATTCTTTTTTTTTTTTTTGAAACAGAGTCTTGCTCTGCCGCCAAGGCTGGAGTGTGGTGGCTCAATCTCAGCTCACTGCAACCTCCACCTCCTGAGTTCAAGAGATTCTCCTACCTCAGCCTCCTGAGTAGCTAGAACTATAGGCATGCACTACCACGCTTGGCTAATTTTCTTATTTTTAGTAGAGACAGGGTTTCACCGTGTTGGCCAGGCTGGTCTCGAACTCCTGACCTCAGGTGATCTGCTTCCCTTGGCCTCTCCAAGTGTTGGGATTACAGGTGTGAGCACTGCATCTGGTCTATTCTTATAAATATTCTTGAGGTTTATTCTGGGATGCAGTAGTTACTTAGAAATATTTAGCTTCTTTTAGGTCTTGCTTTTAAGCTTTGTTAGGCAGTGTTTAGTCTAGGGCTAATTTCCCCACTCCTGAGGCAAAGCCTTCCATGGACTCTAATCTGGGGCCCTGTGAAATACGAGGTTTTCTACTCCACCTGGGGGGAGATACACTGTATTCCCTTTGTGGGCTTCGGGGATTGTTTTCTGATGTTCTTGCTCCAGCCTCAGGTCCGCCCATGCATGCACAGATGAGCACTCAGCCAGTGACCCCAGAGGGACCTTGAAGGCCTCTGGAGCTCACTCTCTGTGGCTCTGTCCTCTGACCCTCGCTCTCTGTGGCTCTGGCCTCTGGCCCTCCCTCTCCGTGGCTCTGGTCTCTGGCCCTCCCTCTCCATGGCTCTTGTCTCTAGTCCTCTGCCCTGTAACTCCAGCTGCCTTGGCCTTACTGGACTCCCAGCTCCTTCTTCTCAGATCCGGGCATCTGCTGGGGTCTGCCTGGCTCCTCTGGCTTTATAAGGCCTGGAAACTCTCCAGGCAGTAAGTTGAAGCAATGGTAGGACTTAGCTCATTTGCTTCCATTCTCTCAAGGATCACTATCTTTCATTGCCAGTATTTTAAAAGACTGCCTGGTATTTTAGGATTTTTTTCAGGTAGGAGGGTAGATTTGATCCCTTTTTCTCCAGGGCTGGAAGCAGAAGCTGTTTTTAAATTTTGATCCTTTATGTGAATGAATAAATAGCACTGGATACAGTGTTGCCAAGTAACTCATATTTCCTTAAAGAAAGCAGCCTCTCAGATTAACTTGTCTCCGTCCCACGTCTTTTGTTTTCCCTGCTTTTTTGGCCCTTCTGTTCCCGTGACTCTTGGTTCCTGGTACACTGTCCTCACTGGTTCATGCATGTTCTCTTTATTTATGTGGTCAGGTATAGATAATACCAAGACCTGAGTTTTTTTGTAAAGCATGTGGTAAACTAGCTTTTCTTAAAACTGTCATTTAGGTCCCCCCTGGAGAGAGGGCTTTGCTGGGGAGTTATTTGTTTCCTTTAAGAGCTTTGCTATTTATTTACTTATTGAGGCAGAGTCCCGCTCTGTCACCCAGCAAAGTGTAGTGGAGGGCAATGGTGCGATCATGGCTCGCCTCAGCCTTAACTTCCCAGGCTTCAGCAATTCTAACACCTCAGCCTCCAGAGTAGCTGGGACTACAGGCACACGCTCCCAAGCCTGGCTAATTTTTGTATTTTTGGTAGAGACGGGGTTTTGCCATGTTGCTTAGGCTGGTCTCAAACTCCTGAGCTCAAGCGATCCACCTGGCTCAGCCTCCCAGATTGCTGGGATTCTAGGTGTGAGCCACTGCGCCCACCAGACGCCTTGTTTCTGTGGTTTTACTTTGTCTCTGTCCCCGACCCCCAGGTGTGGAGCTGATGAGTCTGCCCTACCGCCTGGTGTTCGCTGTGGCTTCGGAGGACTCCGTGCTTCTGTACGACACCCAGCAGTCCTTCCCTTTTGGTTATGTGTCTAATATACATTACCACACCCTCAGTGACATTTCATGGTGAGTGGCTGCTAAGGAGGGAGAGCGAAAGAGACCGTGGCCATTACCCTGGAATAGACCCTGGGGTTAGGGGAGTATTTTATTACTAAAGATGGCTTTGGGGGCCGTATTTACCTATTTTGTTTCTTACTTATTTTTTTGAGACCAAATCTCACTCTATTGCCCAGGCTAGAGTGCAGTGGTATAATCTCGTTTCACTGCAACCTCCACCTCCCAGGTTCAAGCAATTTTCATGCCTCAGCCTCTCAAGTAGCTGGGATTACAGGTGCACACCACTATGCCTGGCTAATTCTTATGGTTTTAGTAGAGATGAGGTTTTGCCACGTTGTCCAGGCTGGTCTCAAACTCCTGGGCTCAAGCGATCCTCCCACCCCGGCCTCCAAAGTGCTAGGATTACAGGCGTGAGCCACCACACCTGGTCCAATTTTGTTTTTTAAAGAATCAATATTAAAAAGAAAGCCATTGCTAGTTTGCCACAATACTTGCTTCTTATTTTCACACCGGTGGGTTTTGATGGCATTCAGATGGCCCTGTGGGGTTAACTGGATTCTGATAAACTGAAGGAAGGCACTGTAGACTCCCTGACCATTTGGGGACTCCTCAGCCCTCTGGGGAGGAAGCCCTTCCCTGCATGCCTCTGCTGCCCAGGATAGGGAAGTGCCCTGAGCTGGGCTTGTCCAGAGGATGTCACTCAGCACCGCCCTTCCGCCACCTTTCGGTCAGCCCCCACGGCCTGCTTGGCCCAGGGTGAGTTTTTGTTTCGTTTTTTTTTTTTGAGATGGAGTCTTGCTCTGTCACCCAGGCTGGAGTGCAGTAGCACAATCTCGGCTCATTGCAACTTCTGCCTCCTGGGTTCAAGCAATTCTTCTGCTGCCTCGGCCTCCTGAGTAGCTGGGACAGGTGTGTGCCACCATGCCCAGCTAATTTTTTTGGATTTGTAGTACAGACAGGGTTTCACCATGTTGGCCAGGCTGGTCTTGAACTCCTGACCTCAAATGATCCACCTGCCTTGGCCTCCCAAAGTGCTGGGATTATAGGTGTGAGCCACTGTGCCCAGCCTACTAAAGTGAAAGTTGCTGGTAGCACAGATTAGTTGCAGCGACTCAGCAAATCGCGATGAAACTGCACGAGGAGCTGTCACACTCTTCTAGTCTTATCTTTTCCCTAGTTTTTGCCTTCAACAAAAACTGGTGATTTAGCTTTAACTTCCCTCTTCTAACTAGATGTGAGCATGTTGGTAAGGTCTCTAACTTTTCCCTGTTTTGGGGACAAAGGTCCAGTGATGGCGCCTTCCTGGCCATTTCTTCCACGGACGGTTACTGCTCGTTTGTGACGTTTGAGAAAGATGAACTTGGAATTCCTTTGAAAGAGAAGCCAGTTTTGAGCATGAGAACTCCTGATACAGCAAAGAAAACCAAGAGTCAGACACCTCGAGGGTCTTCGCCAGGACCCAGACTGGTAGAGGGAACCCCTGCCAGCAGAACCCAAGACTCCAGCAGCCCCAGCACGACCCCCCCCACAGGCCAGACAGGCCCCAGCCCCAGCAGCCATCAGGGACCCTCCCTCTGTCACTCCTGCTGTCAAAAGCTCCTTGCCCGGGCCTTCGGAGGAGAAGAGCTTGCAGCCCAGTAGTCAAAACACAAAAGCCCACCCATCCCGGAGGGTCACTCTGAACACACTGCAAGCCTGGAGCAAGACAACGCCCCGGTAAGAACTTGTTGAAACCAGAAATTGTCATTGCAAAAGGAAACATGAAATGCAAACAGAACACTCCCAACCTGCTGGAGGTGAAATTTCAGGCAGCGAATACTTCATACCAGTAGGTTGCCAGAGAGATTCTTTTTTTTTTTTTGAGATGGAGTTTCGCTCTTGTTGCCCAGGTTGGAGTGCAATGGTGCCATCTCAGCTGACTGCAACCTCCACCTCCCAGGTTCAAGTGATTCTCCTGCTTCAGCCTCCCGAGTAGCTGGGATTACAGGCATGCGTCACCTATGCCTGGCTAGTTTTGTATTTTTAGTAGAGATGGAGTTTTTCCATGGTGGTCGTGCTTGTCTCAAACTCCCAATCTCCGGTTATCCGCCTGCTTTGGCCTCCTAAAGTACTGGGATTACAGGTGTCAGCCACCTCGCCCACTGCCAGAGAGATTCTTAAATTCAAATCCAAGAGTGTCATTTCTTGCATACAGTCCTCTGTCTGTTCCTCCATTTCCTGCCTGTCACGTAAAGCCCAGGCTCCTAGGCACACACACGGACTGTGATTTGGTTACAGCCTGTTGTCCAGGACTGTGGCCATTTTCTCTCCTCAGTCTGTGGCCTTCATCTCTAGCCCATCCCTGAATGCCATCTTCCCAGAGCACACTCTACCCTTTGAGGCCTCTGTCCTTCCCTTCCCTCGGGAAGCCCTGATCATCTGTTCGTCTTGGTGACTCCAGGAGTCTCCCGAAAGACCTATTTGAATGTACGCTCTCTGTTTGCAGTCTTTGCGGCCTGTCAGCCCTTCCCTTGTCACCACACATCACATCCGTAGCAGACGCTGCGATGCTTCAGTTTCCCCTGCTGGTTATGAGCCCCCAGGAACAGGAAGTGCATCCCAATTTTTATTTCTGCTGTCCTGCCCAGGACGTAGGCAGTTCCAGGAGTGTCTGAGACCGTGTTTGATGTTTCCAGCAGCCTGGCCCATGAGAAATGGGAGTCCTAATCTGATAACAGACAGTCCCCGGGGAGGTGCAGAGTTGTTTCGTCCCTGCTCACGTCAGTGTGGCTGGCATGCACGCCTGTGTCAGCTACTCCTGCTGGATACAGAGCTGCTTAGCAGGTCCTTCTGCCATCAGGCAGCGCAGCCTCCTGTTTCCTTTCTATCCTTGCAGCTGATGTCCAGTTACCCCTCTGACCTTGTATGGTTCCTTCTCCATTAAGCCCTCTGACTCCCAGCCTTCCACATCAACCGAGTCAATAGGAGGGTTGTGTCGGGGGGACGCAGAGGGGGAGTGGTGGGGGATGGCGAGCTAGAGAAGCGCCCTATGCCTCTCAGCCTCACCTGTGTCCACAGGTCTTCATTGGCAAGTTCATAATATGTGTATGGATCGCTAACTTTACCGCTCTCAGCTCACTGCAACCTCCACCTCTTGGGTTCTAGTAATTCTTCTGCCTCAGCCTCTCAAGTAGCTGGGATTATAGGCTCATGCCACCATGCCTGGCTGATTTTTTGTATTTTTAGTGGAGATGGGGTTTAGCCATGTTGGCCGGGCTGGTTGCAAACTCCTGACCTCAAGTGATCTGCCCGCCTCGGCCTCCCAAAATTCTGGGGTTACAGGTGTGAGCTACCTTGCCTGGCCTAAGACTCTGGATTTTTAAAAAGTATTATCTGTGTTTTGGTGCTTTCCATATATAGAAACCATATCTGACTGCCTTATACAGCAGCTGGCAGAGTGTTCACGAGATCATGGGTAATTAACAGAACACAGGTTTTGAGAGGACTGGTTATGGTTTCAGTTGACTGTCATAAATGTGATGGTTTCACTTAATACACGAATGTAATCCTCAGCTATTAAACAGGTGGGCACATCTCACTACCTAATGCCTTGAACCACATGTTCAGCTGAAAATGTAAGTATTTCCTTTGGTAGTTTTGAAAGTTGGTATAAACGTAAACAATTCCTGTGATACTAATGAGCCATGCACCCCTCTGCTTTTTTTATTTTTAATCAAGGAGAATAAACTTAACACCCTTAAAGACAGACACTCCACCAAATTCCGTACCAACCAGTGTAATTTCCATCCCTTCTACAGAAGACATTCAGTCAGGTAAGTGATACTGTTACTGGTTTAATGTAATTAAAGGTAGAATAGCTTTTCTTTTGTTCTTTTAGAAATTAATGCCATCTAATTTTAAGTCAGTTCTGAGAGAGGAAGGATCATCTTATTGGCACCATTGTTTAAACCCACTGGCTGCCTGTTCAGGCCTCAGCAGGGAGACCACCTGGCCAGTGAGAGCTCCCGGTGAGCCAGGTAATGGGTTCCGTAGGAGACCGTTTAGATCAGGTTTCTCCACCTGATGACTGTTGACCTTTTGGGCCAGGTAATTCTTTGTTGTGGGGGACTGTCCTGTGTATTATAGGATGTTTAGCAGCAGCCCTGGGTGCTATTTCTTGCCCATGACGTTCTAAAATGTCACCAGCCATTGCCCACTGTCCCTTGAGAGGCAAAATCGCCCCCGTTTGAGAACCACTGTACAGAGCCTTCCCTTGTATCAGTATAGGATCTTCCCAGACAGTTCAGTTCTGTGTCTTGGCTCTGTATTTTGTAAATGTCAGCTCTGGGCTTCCAGAATTCTTCATTTACTTGCCAACCTTATGTTTGTTAATGTTGCAGAGACGCCTGGAGATGCTCAGGGCAGTCCCCCAGAGCTAAAGCGGCCCAGACTCGATGAAAACAAAGGAGACATGGAAAGTCCGGACCCTTGATGGGACCTTGGCTTCTGCTGGAAGCCTGCCAGGCCCCCATCTGTGCAGGGAGGTGGCGAAGCTGGAGATGCCCGAGACCAGGGCTTCCATGGAGTGGGACAGGCACTAACAGAAGTAGCATGTGTACTGAATTTTCTCCAGAAATATGGTGTATTCAATATCCATTTTTAACTTGGGGACATGAGTGTTTTAATATAGTAAATCCTCTCTTTGATGAGTTTCTGAACCTTGAGCAGTTCAATGTTATCCAGTGTCAAAATCAGTGAGTCCTCCCTGGCATCGTTGTGAAAGTACACACACTTCATGGAGGGACTCCGTTTAAATTGGAATTAGGGAGATGAGAAAGTAATGAGATTTCACTCTGTTGCATTTTAGAGCATTTGAAGTGTTTGTTAGATTTCACTTCTAAGGAGGTGATTGATTAAACTTTGGAAGGTAGTTGTGTTTGTTTTCTGATGTTAAAGGTAATGGTGCTCATTCTGTTAAGTTCGTAGCTAAATAATGTGAAAAAGATAGGAATCACCCATCATCTTCCCACTAGAAGTAACCCTCATTAATGTTGTAGTACATTTCCTTAGCATTTTTATGAATCTATTTATTCTAAAGAGAGAGTTGAGATTTTATTTCATATACAATTTGGTATCTCAATAGGTTAGTTTTTTACATTGGGTTTTCAAAGCAAAAAAGTATCTTTTTTGTTTTTTGAGATGGTCTTGCTCTGTTGCCCATGGTGGAGTGCAGTGGCGCTCTCTGGGCTCACTGCAGTGCAGCCCCAACCTCCTGGGCTCAAGCGATCCTTCCACCTCAGCCTTCTGAGTAGTTGGGACTGCAGGCAGGTGCCACCATGCCATGCTAATTTACATACACACACACACACACACAATCTATATATACATATTTTTTTCTTTCTTTTTTTTTTTTTTTTTTTGAGATAGAGTCTCACTCTGTCGCCCAGGCTGGAGTGCAGTGGCACAATCTCAGCTCACTGTAACCTCTGCCTCCTGGGTTCAAATGATTCTCCTGCCTCTGCCTCCCGAGTAGCTAATATTATAGGTGTGTGCTAACATGTCTGGCTAATTTTTGTGTTTTTAGTAGAGATGGGGTTTTGCCATGTTGGCCAGGCTGATCTCAAACTCCTGACATCAGGTGATCTGTCAGCCTCCCAAAGTGCTGGGATTACATGTGCGAGCTACCGTACCTGGCCTACTTTTTATGTTTTTAGTGGAGATGGGGTTTTGCCATGTTGCCTAGGTTGGTCAGGAATTCCTGGGCTCAAGCAGACCTCTCACCTTAGCCTCCCACAGTGCTGGGATTACAGGTATAAGCCACTGCACCGGACCAAAGTATCTTTACTTAGCAATTTATTTCTGTCTTTGCTTTCTCTGGGGCGGGATGATTTTGTGTTCTTTTTATTAGAAGCAAGCATGAGGGTTGTGGGTTTGATGTACGAAGTGATGCTGTCAACTGGAGGTGGCAGTCACATGCCTTGGAAGCTTCTCTTAGCTCAGGAGATTCCTGGCTGCATGGATGGGAAGGTCGAGGCCTCATTTAGAAGCTAGTGCTGCTGCCTCCCCTTCAGAGCCGTTGTCACAGTTGAATTTCCTAATGTGACACAGGAATGTGATGAGTTCTGCAATGAAGGCACTAACCCAGGACTGTCTTCACAGTCTGAAGCTGGCCAGTGAGTTCAGGATCTGCAGTTCAGTCTGACGGGAACTGCGCTGAGGACTTGAGGCACTTTTTTTTTTTTATTTTTTTGAGACTGAGTCTTGCTCTGTTGCTAGGCTAGAGTGCAGTGGTGCGATCTCGGCTCACTGCAACCTCCACCTCCTGCGTTCAAGCGATTCTCCTGCCTCAGCCTCCCAAGTAGCTGGGATTACAGGCACGTGCCACCACACCTGGCTAGTCATTTGTATTTTAGTAGAGACGGGGTTTCACCATGTTGGCCAGGATGATCTCAATCTCCTGACCTCGTGATCCACTTGCCTCGGCTTCCCACAGTGCAGGGATTACAG
The DNA here is from genome assembly GCA_036589455.1 of Ateles fusciceps. Lineage (NCBI taxonomy): Eukaryota > Metazoa > Chordata > Mammalia > Primates > Atelidae > Ateles > Ateles fusciceps. Next base: position 18,635,383 of record JAZHEH010000222.1, read on the forward strand.
GTGTAAGCCACTGTGCCCGCCCGGAGGCACCTTTTTAACTCAGGTCAGCAGCAACAAAGAAAATAATTGGAAAGAAGCATCATTTTATTGCTTAATCCACAGCCTAGTAAACCAGAGAGTCTGCCTCCCTTTTAGATGGAAGGTGGTAACCTAGAGATAATTTAGAGTGTGGACAATGGAAAGGTGAACACATGTATACTTGTAATAATGCAGATGTGGCTCACATTCAAGATGAAAAGGTATTAAAATGTTAAATGATACGTTTGTTTTTGGAGACGCCATCTTGCTCTGTCACCCACGCTGGCATGCAGTGGCCTGAAGATGGCTTACTGCAGCCTTGACCTCCTGGGCGTAAGAGGTCCTCCTGCCTAAGCCTCCTGAGACCACAGGTGCACACAACTGTACCTGGCTAATTTTTCAAACCTTTTTTGTAGGGATGGGGCTCTTGCCATGTTGCCCATGCTGTTCTCGAACTCCTAGGGCTCAAGTAATCCTCCTTCCTCAGCCTCCCAAAGTGTTGGGATTGCAGGTGTGAGACACCGTGCCTGGTCAAATGGCGTCTGTTTTGATGGGTGGCTTTCTTTCTTTTTTTTTTTTTTTTTCTGGAGATGGAGTCTCGCCTTGTCGCCCAGGCTGGAGTGCAGTGGCTCTATCTTGCCTCACTGCAACCTCTGCCTCCGGGTTCAAGCAATTTTGCCTCAACCTCCCAAGTAGCTGGGACTACAGGCATACGCTGCCACGCCTGGCTAATTTTTTGTATTTTAGTAGAGACAAGGTTTCACTGTGTTGCCCAGGCTCTTCTCGAACTCTTGAACTCAGGCAATCCACCCACCTTGGCCTCCCAAAGTGCTGGGATTACAGGTGTGAGCCATCACACCTGGCCCGATGGGTGGCTTTCAACTGTAGCTGCATATTGAAATCACCCAAGAGCTAACAAACACGCCAGCACCTGGTTCCTGCTCTGGAGAGTCTGGCCTAATGGGCCTGGGGCATGGTGTGGACATTAGGCTTTCTTAAAGCTCCTGGAGTAATTCTGACGCACAGCCAAGATTGAGAACTCTAAGAGAAAACACTTCTGTTCCTGGATGCGGTCTGTTCCTGGATGCGGTCTTTTCCTGGATGCGGTTTGTTCTGGTTAAATACATTTCCAGTGAAAGCATTTTCTTGATGATCTCTGTCGCGTCACTGATTGACATCCTCCTTTATTGGGGCCTCTGGACTGAAGGACAGAATACAGGAGGTACCATCAGCTCTTCTGAGAAGAGACAGCTTTCACATGGCTGGCGTGAGGTGTGGTTTGCAGTTGTTGATCCTGTGCAGACAGATGAATGACCGTGGGTCCCCTGTCTTCAGTGAGCAGCCTGCTTCCTAGGTGCAGTGGCTCACACTGTAGTCCTTGCACTTTGGGAGGCTGAGGAAGGCAGATCACTTGAGGTCAGAAGTTTGAGACCAGCCTGGCCAACATCTTGGACCCCTGTGTCTACTAAAAATACAAAAATCAGCTAGGCCATCGGTGGTGTGCACTTGTAATCCCAGCTACTCAGGAGGCTCAGGCACGAGAATTGCTTGAACCGGGGAGACGGAAATTGTAGTGAGCTGAGATGTCGCCACCGCGCTCCAGCCTGGGCGACAGAGTGAGACTCCATCTCAAAAACAAAAAATACTAGGTTTAAGAAGTCTGTTCCTTGTGCAATGACCATGGGAGTCAGCCCGAAGTGTGCATTTAGTGGAATGACGGCCCGCCGGTTCTCAGCCATCATCCTTAAATATAGATCAACATTGGCAATAAAAGACCAGGTGAAGTCACCTCAGTGTCATAGTCTAAAACTGTCTGCGACCATCTGGGCAGTGTATTGGAGAAGTCTTTGCAAAGGGAGCCCAGCCTGCAGGTCGGGGCAGGGTTCCGCCTGATGGTGGCTGCCGTGTTTAAGCTCTCCCCGCTCTGGATCTGCGCTCGGAGGGGCCTTTGTGTTCTGAGCAGTGTTTCCAGATGTCTCCAGCAGCGCTCCTGTTGAGTATTAGTTCCTGCTGCTGTGGGTGCCTAGAAGGAAATAAGGCTCAGGCTGGGGGAGATGCTTGGGAGAACTTGACCTGCGTTCCCTGGAATCTGGGATTGTGACCATAGGTCGGGTGTCGGAAGGAAGAAAGCTGGACAGGAAATCTCCGTTTCATGCAGAGGCATGTGTGGTGAGTAGGGGTATGCGGTGCCTCCTGGTTATCGTGGATAACCGGGCCCAGCCATCCTTGGTGGGTGTCCGCAGGGCCAGGGCCCTCTAGCAGGGAGAGGCAGGAGGATGTGCCATGGGGCAGGGGAGGATGTGCCATGGGGCAGGGGAGAGCGTCTCCTGGGGTCCTCATTTACTCCGTTTTTTTCTTTTTTTGAAAGTTTTTAATTTATTAAGCTTCTCCTGAAAAACCCACAACAGCCACAGATAGCACCATGGCAGCACCTTTACTGCTTCGGCTGTGATCCAGTCTCCAGCCCACTTTCTGCCAGCGCCACCACTGGCCTTTGAGTCCCCTGGCTCTCTTCATTCTGTCCTTGCTTTCCTTTCGTTGCTCTCGAGGTCTTTTCTTCTCACACAGGCATGTCTTGCAGGGCTACGTTTGCGTTCCTTTGTCTTTGCATAATCCGGGGAATCATCGATCATGTCAAGGCCAGTTGTCTTGCAAGACCAACAAAATGAGTTCTGAATCCAAATGCGAAGATGATGTCCGGTGTGGGCTGTACATTTTGGCTAGTTTTTCCCGAATTTCTGTCTTAGGCCCTGTTGCCTTCCTGGGGGGAAGGACATCAATGACCATCTGTTGCCTCTGAAGTAGTTGGTTGGTCATGAACTTTCTAATGCGGATAGTTACGTGTCGTTCGTGATGGCGGCCTATCCTCAGACAGCCAGGGAGGGGAAAAGAGCCTTTTTTTTTTTTTTAACTGAAAGCACTCACATCTGTGTAATGATGCCCTTGGCCCTCCTTACCTAAATAGTTGTCCGTGTTCACTTAAACAACATAGGTCCTGAGTCCTTGGCTCTGGAAACATCCAGTGGGGGAGAGGAAGGAGGTGGAGGACGAACTGCTTCAGCCCTTTCTTCCCCAGCCTGGGGTCTCCCAGGCCCCCTGCGGCTTCCCTGGCTATTTGGCCACAGTTCAGCCTTGGGTGTGTGTGTGTAGGAGGCAGACAGACCTCGGACAAATTCCTTCATGGATCTGTGCCTGTTTCTTCACCAGAACAACTCTCTTTACAGCTAGAAAACTTTGGCCTTGGCTTGCTTTGATAGGGGGAAAGGGGTAAGAGAACATGCAGGGGGGTCATCCACGCAGAAACTGAAGTTGAGCCAGATCCCACTTCCCTTGCCTTGCGTACCGAAGTAACAGACACTTGCTTTCGTGCGCAAACTCTAGTGGCCACTGGGGGTCACTGTCCCCACTGAATCCACTCCACAGTTGTGCCTCTGGTGCCTGAAGGCCCCATCCTGCTGCCCCACCTCCTCTAAGTGATCATGTCCCTGTCCAGTCTTGGGAGCAGAATGGCCTTAGACGCTGGATTCCACCCCTGGTGGCCAGACCCAGAATGGAGCATTGTTGAACTGACAGGGGTGGGAGAGGATGATGAAAGCAGTATGTGAATGGCCATGCCATTCATTCATTCATTCATTCGTTCATTCATGTCTATCAGATATCCTCTGGGTACCAGAGGACACATCAGGAACAAACCCGACGCAAGCCACTGCCCTCGTGGGGCCTACATCCTGGCTTAGGGAGACCAACGATAACATAAGTAAATACAGGGAAAACAGAACAGTGAGGCGCCCTGGGAGAGCTGGGCTGGAGACTGGGTTGCAGCCTTGCGAGAGGAGAGCTGAACTAAGATCGAGAGGCAATGTAAGAGAGGGCGGAAGAGAAAGTGATCGGGTTGGGCATTCTAGATTTTTCTAGAAGCAGGACTGCCTTGTCAGCTAGGGTACCCTGTGTGTTCTCTGGGCGGGCTGGGTATTTTGGGGTCCCCCAGTGCTTTCCCACTTGTCATGAAGCTGCAGGTTGGCTGGAGTTGCCCTGTCCATCACTTAGCCTCCCTGTCGCCCTCACCTTGGGAGTCAACATGATGCCGGCCTGTGCACAGCCTCTGGAAATGCGATTGGGTGGCCCTTTGTCTATGGCCCGGCCCTTTTGTCCCAGATTGAAGGCAGAGCAACGCGTCATCTAGCTGTTACCTTCCATGTCCTGCTTTTAGCAGATTCTGTGATGGTTTTAACCACTCAGTTGTGAGAGGTGGTGGTTGTGGAGGGCGCTTTCTTCTGCTGGCCTCTGCGCCTTAGGTCCTGCCTTAGCAGAGACAAGGTCAGCATGGAGAGGAAAATATCTCCACTGATGTGGGACCTGTAGAGGGCTGCTTTTCCCCTCAAGTTTCAGCTCCGAGAGGTGGTGTGAAGCAACAGGTGTTGCCCCTTTCAAAGAGGCTGTAACAAATTCGTAGCAATGATTAAACAGAGGGGGTTAGAGACTGGCCCTCTTTTTTTTTCTTTTTATTTTTTGAGATAGGGTTTCACTGTTGCCCAGGCTGGCGTGCAGTGGTACCATCTTGGCTCACTGAGGCCTCCAATTCCAAGGCTTAAACAGTCCTCCTCCCTCAGCCTCCTGAGTAGCTGGGACTACAGGCATGCACCACCATGCTCATATTTAAACTTTTTCTTTTGTAGATCCCACTCCTGGGGTCTCACTACGTTACCCAGGCTGGTTTTGAACTCCTGGCTTCAAGTGATTCTCCCGCCTCAGCCTCCCAAAGCGCTGGGATTGATGAGAGTTGTGAGCACCGAGACAGCCTGTTTCTTAATACCCAGAACAACCTGATGTCTCCTTCTGTCATAGAACATTATTTATAAAAGCCATTTCAAGTGTCATCACAGATTTTTTTGAAATCACTCTGGTCTCCCTGAGCCCTTGGCGGGGCTGTGGAGAAACACGAGTTTGGAATGAAGTGAGCACTGGCTTCAGCCCCTCCTACTCCGGAGACCCCCCTGTTCCCTTCGTGGCTCCTCGAAATCTATGGAACTGGCTGTGTTCAAAAGCAAAACAAAAGAACATCACCTCAAGCCTGGGCTTTGTCCCGATCCCGAGTCAGCCCTGCAGGGGAGCCGGGCACACGCTATTTCCAAAGCTCTGGAGACTCCAGGCCCTCCATTGGGAACCCCTGACGGGGTGAGTTGGGAAATCTGGAGGATATGAAGGGGAGTGGAATACTTCACGTTCAGCCATCTCCTGACAAGCATCCATATTCCACAACCCAAGAGGCTGAGTGTTGGAGAAGAGTCACCCCCCACTCCGGCGTCATTCTGCTTTCACGTGACAGTTACAGGAAGGAGTAAATGCCCTGTTGCTGCAGCCACCCCAAAGCCAGGACTCGGGTTCCTAACACGTCAGGCACTTGTGGAAGCCACTAGGGGGCAGTATTGCTAATCCTCTCCAGCTGTCCCTGCCTCCTTCCTGGCCCAGGTCTCCTGTCCCTGCTCTCTGTGGGGCTCTGCTGTTGGAAACTGCTGTGAATTCCCTGGTGGCCCCTCATCAGACATGTCTGCTGGTTGTCAACACCAGAGACATTTGAGTGTTTGTCCTTTTGATTTCTACAGAATCCTCGACACTCAACACTGCCTTAGACGTGGCCTGTCTCCTAATCCTTGGTGTCGCTGGGCCACTGCTCTGTCTCATTGCCTCGCTGGCCAGGTGGCCTGCCCACCCCCTAGCAGTGACCCTCTCCCCTGCCCCCCCACACCAGAGCTGCATTTTGATCACCTCCTTTCCACCCTGTAGGTGAGGGAGGGATTCCCATACCGGGGCTGCGGGATGGTCAGACACAGCACCCAACCCTGGACACCGGACATGCATGGCGGTTTGTCAGTCGCATCACTCACAGCTTGGGAGGGAGAGCGCTGCAGCCCAGGCAGGGCCACACACGGCAACAGAGTGAACTGCGGGTGTTGGGCAGCCGGCTTTGCAGTAACAAGAGGGCGAGGTCCCCCTGGTTCCCACAGGAGGTTGTGATGGGCCCGTGTGACTAATGCCTGGGCTGGTCGGGCGGTGAAGCCTGCTGCTCAGGGATAAACAGGAGATGCACCTGGGGCCATGAGAAGGCCCGGCTGGGGGACTTTGTCCATGGGAGAAGAGCGGAAAGGGGAGCTTGCAGTTAAGCCATTCAAGGCCCTTCCAGTTTTAGAGGCCAGGCAGCACCTAATTATGAGCTTTAGACCTTAAACCACAGCTGGTGGGTGGAAGGCTGGCAAGGGAGTTGTCCTTGATGGTGGCGGGTGACCTCAGGCCAACGAGCCCAGTGAATGTGGGCTTCTTCACCAAAATGGGGCCACCGGAGTGTGTGGGATGGTGCGGAAGGGGTGTGGGAGGTGGGAGTGGAAAGCACATGGACTTTGGAGCTAAAAGAGAGGCTTAATTCTGTCTCAACCGATAAATTGCTGTGGGTCTTTCCACATTTCACTTCGTCGACCTTGGTCTCCGTTTTCCTCTCCGTAAAATGGGATGCAGCATTTGCCTGATGGTATTTGGAAGGACCACCTGAGACAGGTAGTTTCCTTTTTTAAAAAATTTTTTTGAGACAGTCTCTCTCTCTGTTACCCAGGCTGGAGTGCAGTGGCACGATCTCGGCTCACTGCAACCTCTACCTCCTGGGTTCAAGTGATTCTCCTGCCTCAGCCTCCCGAGTAGCTGGGATTACAGACGCATACCACCACGCCTGGCTAATTTTTGCGTTTTTAGTAGAGATGGGGTTTCACCACATTGGCCAGGCTGGTCTCGAACTCCTGACCTCGTGATCCGCCCACCTCAGCCTCCCAAAGTGCTGGGATTACAGGTGTGAGCCATAGCGCCCAACCTAACTTCCTCTTGAGAGTTCCATTTTCTCACAGGAGAAATGTAGATTTTTGAGGAGATACTTAACCACTGTGTCAGTCACGGTTCTACAGGACGTGTGTAGAGAGATTTACTATAAGGAATGGGCCCATGTGATTATCGGGGCTGACAAGTCCAAATCCACAGTGTGGACTGGCAACCTGAGACCCCCGAGAGTCAGCAGTGCAGAGGAAAGCCAAGGCCCTCTGCTGGAGAGTGCCCTCTTGCCCAGGGAAGGTCAATTTTTGTTCTAGTCAGGCCTTCAGCAGATTGAGTGAGCCCCACCCACATTATAAAGGGCAACCTGCTTCCTCAGAGTTCATGAATCTAAGTGTTAATTTCTCCAAAACACCCTCCAAGTTGAGGCACAAAGTCAACCCGTGCCCAGGCCAGCACTAGGAATTGGGAATTGAGAACGAATGTGGCCTGGTGGGCTGACCGAGTCTAGACTCCAAACAGCTGTGGGTCTGGATCCTGAATCTATGGGCAATCTGGCCTCCCATTTAGTACAATACACTCTTCTCCCTCCAAATTTTCTCATCTACAAAATGAGAATACTCTGAGGATATCAACAAAACACCATGCTCTGAGAACCTCTAATAACAATTCAGGAACTGTTCAAACTGTGTTAAACTGTTTTCTTTTTTCCTGTGAGCAGTAACAACGCAAGGTATTTGTGAGTTAACACGTGGCTGAATCAGCACGACACAGGTTCTCGGCCATCACATGGTTTAAAGGCTACGGACTCCCAGCCAGTGTGCCCGGGCTTGGATCCTGGCTCTGCCAGTTGCTGTGTGACCAAGGGTGTGTTGCTTAACCTCTCCGGGCCTTGCTTTTTTCATCTGTAAAATGAGATGACAGAGAGCCCTGGCCTCAGGGTCTTGCAGTGCAGATTAAATGACAGACCCTGTGTGGAGTGCCTGGCGTTGGTGTTCCCTGCAGTGAGCCTCAGAACCTGTCAGCCAGGGTTGCTCCTCTCCAGACCCCATCACTGTCACCACCAACCCTCTTGTGGGCACAGGTGCTACAGGGGTTTTGGTCTCAACCAATGCTATAGGGCCCCAGCTCATATTGCTCATCTCGGTGGACCTTTGCCCTGTTGAAAGCTATCAAATTAACACCTCAAAAGCCCTACATGTAGGCAGTGGCGAGAGCCTATAGTCCCAGCTACTCAGGAGGCTGAGCCCCCGGAGTTCAAGGCTGCAGTGAGCTATGGTCATGCCACTGCACGCAAACTTGGGCAACATAGTGAGACTCCATTTCTAAAAAAACCCCAAAAACCCTTAACCGTTGGGTTTTTTGCTCTTGAGAAGATGTTGGGAGGAAAGTTTCCATTGGTGGACAGTAGGATTCGTACTGTCCACCAGCAAAGGAGCAGCTGCCCATGCCGGGGTGGTGGGTCTGGACAACCCTGAGGGATGAGTGAGATGCACGCTCTCACGATGCAGTCATTGCACCATCCCCCGGCCCCGTGGCTGGCCTTGACACCACCAGAGAAGCCCAGGCCAGAGCAGCCTCCAGGGGAGCTGACTCGGGCAGGGTGGGAGCCGTGAACCAGAGGCAGCTGCAGAAACGTCCAGTGATGTGTGGCACGGCTTCTACAGCTATGACAATGCTGAGCGGGGCTCTCATGCACACGGTTGCAAAAAGGCATTGCAAACAGCCAATATGTAGAAACGAGCATTTAAAAAGCAGCAAGGCTGGGCACCGTGGCTCATGCCTGTAATTCCAGCACTTTGGGAGGCGGAGGCAGGTGGTTTCTTTGAGGTCAGGAGTTTGAGACCAGCCTGGCCAACATGGTGAAACCTCATCTCTAATAAAAACACAAAATAATTAGGCATGATGGCGCCCACTTGTAATCCCGGCTACTCAGGAGGCTGAGGCAGGAGAATCACTTGAACCTGGGAGGCGGAGGTTGCAGTGAGCCGAGAATGCGCCACTGCACTCCAGCCTGGTGACAGAGACGCCATCTCAAAAACAAACAAAAACAAAAAACAGAGCAAGATTCTATCCACCAAGCCAGTGTGAAATGGAATACTGGAACTCGCGGATTAGTTTTGGGGCTGCCATAATACATCGTCAATAGTGGCTTGAAACAGCAGAAATGTATTCTGTCGTTTCTGGAGGCCAGAAGTCCTAAATCAAGGGGTTGGCAGGGCCTGGCACCTTCCAAAGGCTGCAGGGGAGAACCCTTCCATGCCTCCTCCAGCTTCTGGTCTTTCCTGGCTTGCAGCCCTGTCACTCCAGCCTCTGCCTCCATCTTCCACAGCCTTCTCCTGTCTTCCGGTCTTCTTCCTTCCCTTCTCTTCTAAGGACACTTGCCATTTGCTTTAGAGTCCACCCTAGTTCAGGATGATAGCTCAAGATTTTTTTTTTTGACAGAGTCTCACTCGTTGCCCAGGCTGGAGTGCAGTGATGCGATCTCAGCTCACTGCAATCTCTGTCTCCTGGGTGCAAGTGATTCTCCTGCCTCAGTCTCCCAAATAGCTGGGATTACAGGCATGTGCCACCACACCTGGCTAATTTTTTATATTTTTGGTAGAGATGGGTTTTCACCATGTTGACCAGGCTGGTCTCGAACTCTTGACCTCAGGTGATCCACCTGCCTTGGCCTCCCAAATTTCTGGGGTTACAGGTGTGAGCCACTGTTCGTGGCCTCAAGATTCTTAACTAATTGATATGGTGCGGCTGTGTTCCCACCCAAATCTCATCTTCAATTGTAGCTCCCATAATGCACACCTGTCATGGGAGGGACCTGATGGGAGGTAATTGATATGGGAGCAGTCCCCTCCCTCCCCCGTGCTGATCTCGTGATAGTGAATAAGTCTCACGAGATCTGATGGTTTTATAAAGGGCAGTTCCTCTGCAGACACTCTCTAACCTGCCGCCGTACAGGATGTGATTTTGCTCCTCTTCGCCTTCTGTCATGAGTGTGAGGCCTCCCCAGCCATGTGGAACTGTGAGTCCATTAAACCTCTTTTTCTTTATAAATTACCCAGTCTTGGATATTTCTTCATAGCAGTATGGAAATGGACCAATACACTAATTATATTTGCAAAGATGTGATTTCCAAATTAGATCACATTCTCAGGTTTTGGGTGGACACAAAATTTGGAGGGACAGGATTCAACCCTCTACACTATACCATGAGATGGACCTGTGAGGGGGCTGGCTGGAAGATGGACAGCGGTTTCACAACATATGGTGGCTAAACCCAAGCCAGGAAGAAACCACTGTAATTGCAGAAATGCAACATGTCCTTGGAACTGTCCTCAGCTGGATGGGCACAGCCCCTCTGAAGGTTCCTTTGCCTTGGCTGGTGCTGGCTGGAGGAGAGGAGGCGATGGTGCGTGGGCAGCTACAGGGGCTGCTGAAGTTAGCCGCACAGCACTGGCCTTAGCTCCCAGATCCTTAGTTCTCGGAGGTATAAGCAAACCGAGGCACAGGGAGCATAAGAAACTTGCTCGTGGTCTTGAACTTGCAGCTAGTAACTGGCTGGGAGCTAGCTAGCTCCAAAGCCTGTGGTCTCACACGCTCTGATCCCGGCTGGAATCCCATCTTTACCTGGGGAATGTGGGCACATAGCGAGCCGGAACCTGGGTTTCCCTGGGTGTAGGAGAAGCTCCAGGAGCTCAAGTGAAGCCAGACCAAACTGACTCTATCCCTCCTTGAGCACAGATTTTCCTTTCACTAGCAAAAGGGTGAAAAGATGCACTTTGGGAGGCTGAGGTGGGAGGATCACTTGGGCCCAGGAGTTCCAGATGAGCCTGGGCAACATAGCAAGACCCTGTCTCAGAAAAAAAAAGAATGAAAAGACTCGCCACCTGACGGTCCAGTAAAGGTGTTCGGCCTCTGGCTTAGCTTTTCTGAGCTCAGCTCTACCATGAGAGGTTGGACTGGGTCACTGCAGCCCACAGGGGACCACGGAGACAGCTCACAAGAGAGCTCTAGAGTAGAGGGGAAAATGAGGGTTGTGAGGTAGAGGCTTCAGTGAAGGAGAAAAGGATTTTGGACTTGACTGTGGTCCCCACCCCATGCAGCAGGAGGTTGCAGAAGGCTGCAATGGACCACAGGGATGGGGGAGTCACAGGAGAGTGGACCTATTTTATTTTTTTGAAATGGAATCTCACTCTTGTCACCCAGGCTGGAGTGCAGTGGCGCAATCTCAGCTAATTGCAACCTCTATCTCCTGGGTTCAAGAGATTCTCATGCCTCAGCCTCCCAAATAGCTGGGATTATAGGTACAGGCCACCACATCCAGCTAATTTTTGTATTTTGAGTAGAGACGGGGTTTTGCCATGTTGGCCAGGCTGGTCTCAAACTCCTGACCTCAGGTCATCCACCCGCCTTGGCCTCCCAAAGTGTTCTGATTACAGGTGTGAACCACCACACCCAGCTGGATCTTTTTTTTTTTTTTAAAGACAGTCTTGCTCCATAGCCCAGGCTGGAGTGCAATCTCGGCTCACTGCAACCTTTGTCCACGGGTTCAAGCAATTAATTCTCCTGCCTCAGCCTCCCAAGTAGCTGGGATTATAGGCACACGCCACCGTGCCTGGCTAATTTTTTTGTATTTTTAGTAGAGATGGGGTTTCACTCTGTTGGCCAGGCTGGTCTCGAACTCCTGACCTCGTGATCTGCTCACCTCAGCCTCCCAAAGTGTTGGGATTACAGGCGTGAGCCACTGCGCCCGGCTCCATCTGCGTTTTAGAACGAGCTCCCTGGATGTTGTGTCGACAGTGAACTGTGGGTGGAAGCCTAGCCTCCTGCGCCGATGTACTCCAGCCTGCGCTATGTTACTGCAATAGTCCAGGCAGCGGGGACGGGCCTGGGCCAGATGCTGGCTTGGCGGGTGGAGGGATGGGCACATTTGAGGGGTGCTTTGGAGCTCAAGATGGCAGTCATGACTTTGCTGATGATGTGAAATTCTAGGACTCTGTTATTGGCGAGGTCTTAGAGCTTTGAATTTTACAGCCAGAAGCAGCCAACCCAGTGGGATCATCCGTGTCTGCCCAATTTCCCTGAACTTCCCTTCTTGGTGAAGCCTGGGAAAGGTAGGTTTGTCCAAGGAGCAGACGCCAAATTCACTTCCAAGAAAGTAGAGCCCAGGGCCGGGCTCTTTTCCCACAAGGGACAGTTTTCACATAATCCACCCTCCATCTAACGCAGGGGGACCATTCACTAATCGTGCTCATCTCACTCAGCCTCAGCTTGGAGCCCTCTGGCAATCGGGAGCTCACCACTTTGTGAGCTCAGCCCTAGACATTTTTCCCACTCAGCCCTAGGCAGGTAGCTCCTCCACGTATGGAATCAAAACCCAGCTTTAAGGCCAGGCAGGATGGCTCACGCCTGTAATCCCAGCACTTTGGGAGGTGGAGGCAGGCGGATCACGAGGTCAGGCGTTCAAGACCAGCCTGACCAACATGGTGAAACCCTGTTTCTACTTAAAAAAAAAATACAAAAATTCACTGGGTGTCGTGGCACACACCTGTGATCCTAGCTATTCAGGAGGCTGAGGCAGGAGAATCACTTGAACCCGGGAGGCAGAGGTTGCAGTGAGCCAAGATCGCGCCACAGCATTCCAGCCTGGGCAATAGAGCGAGACTCCGTCCCCTCCCCCCCAAAAAGGGTCATGCTGCTCTTGTTTTTTCAGGGCAGTTACCTCTTTCAGGAAGAGGGGGGACCTCCAAACCTTGAAGTCACCAAACCGCTGCCTTGCCCTGGGTGGAAGCAACCACTTTGGCAGCAGAGGAAATGCCAACTTCATGGAGCAGCCTGGCCCAAGTGGCCACCCCGGGGTCTGGTCTGGTCTCGGCTCTGGCCTACGAGTCACTGGCTTATTTTTCTTCTGAGGCCAGGGCTTCGGCTTAGTCAGGGGCTCCTGTTTCCTGGCTGATGAAGCAGGTGGAAGAAACACAATCTGGCCGCCCAGAGGCTGCGTGAGGCTCATGACTGCGGGGTGACTGTCCGAGCTCAGCGGGTGGGACCCAAAACCACCTCTGGGCACTCCTGAGTCACAGGCACAGGAGCTTTCACCTCCGCTTTCAGCCTGGCGCTTGGGCTTTTCTGCTCAGAGGCGGGGAATTGTGCAGCCAGAGTTGCATTTTCCAAGGTAACGTGGGGTTGTTCTACTGTGGTAAATGACAGGATGAGAAATGGAACCTGGGTCGACATTCCCACCATGTAACTAACACAAGCCTGTTGGGAGTAGGGGAAGTCAGTTTCTCTGGGCATGTACTACTTTTTTTTTGAGACAAGGTCTCATTCCTGTCACCCAGGCTGGAGTGCAATGGCATGATCTCGGCTCACTGCAGCCTTGACAGCCCCGGCCCAAGCAATCCTCCCACCTCAGGCTCACAAATGTCTGGGACTGCAGGCATGTGCCACCACACCCAGCTCATTTTTGTAGAGACAGGGTTTTGCTGTGTTGCTGGATCAAATGATGTAAAGGGTTGAATTAGGTACTCCCAGAAAGATACGTTGAAGTCCTGCCTACCAATATCTCAGCATGCAATTTATTTTGAAATAAAGAGGGTCTTTACAGATGTAATCAACTTAAGATGGTGCACCCTAAAGCAATGTGACTGGTGTTCTTCTAAAATAGGGAGATTTGGACGCAGGTAGAGAGGTATGGAGTGGGGACGTTGTGGACACACAGGAAGAAGCTGGCACCAACAAGCCAGGGACACCCAGGATGCTGGAAGCTGGGAGAGCCTGGAACAGATCCTTCCCTTGTGGAAGGAGCCAACTCGACCAACACCTTGATTTTGGTTTTGTTTCGTTTCTCAAGACAGAGTCTGGCTCTGTCGCCCAGGCTGGAGCACAATCTCGGCTCATTGCAACCTCCACCTCCCAGGTTCAAGTGATTCTCCTGCCTCAGCCTTCTGAGTAGCTGGGGTTACAGGCACCTGCCACAACGCTTGGCTAGTTTTTTGTATTTTTAGTAGAGACAGTGTTTCACCATGTTGGCCAGGCTGGTCTTGAACTCCTGACCTCAAATGATCTGCCCGCCTCGGCCTCCCAAAGTGGTGGGATTACAGCCGTGAGCCACTGTGCCCGCCAAGACCTTGATTTTGGACATCCCACCTGCAGAACTGGGAGACAATGTATTTCTTTGTCTAAACCACTAAGTTTGTGGTGCTTTGTTACGCAGACCTAAGGAGCTAATATGTACTGTAACTCTATGTTTAGCTTTTTGAGGAACTGCCAAATCACTTCCCTCCACAGCTGCACCACTTTTTATTCCCCACCAACGATGTAAGAGGCCGCCAATTTCCCCATATCCTCGTCAAAACTTGCTATTTTCATTCATTCATTCATTCATTCAGCCAGAGTCTCGCTCTGTCGCCCAGGTTGGAGTGTAGTGGTGCGATCTCGGCTAACTACATCCTCTGCCTCCCAGGTTCAAGTGATTCCCCTGCCTCACCCTCCTGAGTAGCTGGGATTACAGGCGTGAGCCACCAAGCCCAGCTAATTTTTGTATATTTAGTAGAGTCAGGGTTTCGCCATGTTGGCCAGGCTAGTCTCGAGCTCCTGACCTCAAGTGATCTGCCTGCCTCAGCCTCTCAAGGTGCTGGGATTACAGGTGTGAGCCACCGCGGCCAGCCTTCCTTTAAAAAAAAAAAAAAAAAAAAGGTAGTCTTGGTAAGCATGGAGTGGGATCTCACTGCGTCTTGACTTGCATTTCCCTCGTGAGCCAGTGAGCGTGCTGCTGAGCATCTTCGCTGGCCGTCTGTACATCTCTTACTGGTGGAGTCCCTGGCGCACAGCGTCAGGTCTGCTTAGCTCAGTCTCTTTGTTTGGCTGGATGAGTGGGTAGAAAGCCCTGGCCTTGGGCTTCCCTGCTGCTTTCATTCTGTGTAGCAGGTTCATTAGGAACATTACAGCAGCCCCATCCAGTTGCTTCTCAGTGGGCTTAGAAACCTGAATTCCTCACACCACCCTCATGGATGCCTCCCTGCTCCTGACCCACTTCATTTCATTTCATTTCATTTTTTTTTTTTTTTTGAGACGGAGTCTCACTCTGTTGCCCAGGCTGTAGTGCAGTGGCGCGATCTCGGCTCACTGCAACCTCCACCTCCGGGGTTCAAGTGATTCTCCTGCCTCAGCCTCCCAAGTAGCTGGGATTACAGGCGCGCACCACCACACCCAGCTAATTTTTTGTATTTTTAGTAGAGATGGGGTTTCACCATGTTGGCTGGGATAGTTTCGATCTTCTGACCTCGTGATCCACCTGTCTCGGCCTCCCAAAGTGCTGGGATCACAGGCGTGAGCCACCGCGCCCGGCCCACCCACTTCATTTCTCACCATTCCCCTCTCTTGATTAAGGGGAGACCGTGAAATATGGTGTGCAAATGGGGATGTTTTTGAAAGATACATGAGGACAGCAGGCATCCACTGGGACTTTTTTTTTTTTTTTTTTTTAAGGTGAAAGCAAGTTTATTGAGAAAGCAAAGGAATAAAAGAATGGCTGCTCCATAGAGAGCAGCCCACTGGGACTGTCTTAAGCACAGCAGGAGGGGAGGTCAGCCTGGCCATTCCTCTCAGCCACACTGACTGTAGTCTGTCCTGGAGCGTCTCAGCTCTTGCCCGTGTGGGGCCTTGGCACAGGCTGCCCAGGAGCCCGGGTGGTGTTGTCTTGCTCTTCTCCCTTCTGGCTCTTTCCTGGCCTGAGGGTTTCGCCTCCAGTGTCTCCTTCTCCAGATGTCTCTGCCGACATCCCCGTCTAGGGGAGACCTACCCTGTCACCCTCTCACTACTCTTTGCCTATTTTTCTCATAGCATGGATCACAGTGTAGGATGATAAATTCATTGCTTACCTGCTTTTTGTCCGCTTACTCTAGACCATATTTATTTATTTATTTTTGAGACAGAGTCTTGCTCTGTCTCCCAGGCTGGAGTGCAGTGGCGTGATCTTGGCTTACTGCAACCTCTGCCTCCCAGGTTCAAACAGTTCTCCTGCCTCAGCCTCCCAAGTAGCTGGGATTACAGGCACGCGCCACCACGCCTGGCTAATTATTTTTGTATTTTTAGTAGAGACGGGGTTTCACTGTGTTAGCCAGGATGGTCTCGATCTCTTGACCTCATGATCTGCCAGCCTCGGCCTCCCAAAGTGCTGGGATTACAGGCATGAGCCACTGTGCTCGGCCTTTATTTTTCATCTGAAATGAAATGGAACCAGCGTGTTGCCCAGTGCCTAACAAAAGTTAGACAGCAAATCAATAGCTGTTGAAGGAAAGAGCTATTCACAGTGGTAAGAAAGGCACTGTCGTGTGGCTATACAGATGCCAGCTGGGAACGGATAAAACTTGGCTGAAGATCCATATTCTGCGAAAGAAAATTTGCAAGTTGGAAAATATTAAACCAGTGAGGATCGCTTGGCTCTCAAATTGCACCTTAACCAGAGGATAGGTTGAAATCATTGTCGATGTTGGTCATTTCCCCCCTTCAGCTGTTGTGAAAATGGGTTTTTACAGCCCCTGGCTTCTTTCCTGTAGTTACTCATCCCCCTACCTATTCACCACCCCCACAATCCACCTACCACCTACCCATCCACCCACCCACCATTCCAACCAAACTCCACGCACCATGTGCCATCTGCCTACCATCTAACCTCCCATCCCCTCCTGCACCCATGAAGCCAGCACCCACCCCACACACCCCTGGTGCTTGGGCATGGTTGCGTGGCCCCACGGGAGGCTGAGTATTGCCAGTGAGAGGAGGAGTTTGCTTAGGGCAGCTCCCCCTTCAAAGTGTCCAAAGATGAAGGTTACATGTGAATAAAACAGTGAGGAGAGACACCTGAGATTTCCTTCTAGACCTGGTGATTTGGGGACGCAAGAAGGCCCAGCCACAGAGGCACGCGTGGTTATTCCACGGATCAGCCTGTGCATCTATCTGCCTGGACCCAGTGGTTCTGTGCTTGACAATCTCCCCAGCCAAGGAGTGAGTCGTAAGGTGTCAGAAAGGGCCTCGAGGCTGGCCCTGCTCTCCACACGCAGCCCTTGATTCTTTTTTGCCATCAGAAGATGAAAACAAAGCGTTTGCAGCCATAGAATATTGGGCATTTGCAGGGCCTTCGGCATGGCTCTGGCCAGTCCCCTCTTTGCAGGGGAGGAAGCCTGGGCCAGGGGCTACCATTACCAGTGTCCAGAGCCCCTGGGGGACCTGCCAGGCCAAGCACAACCTCAGAGGGGATGCGAGTCTCTTGTTTTACGGGACGTCTGCCTCTCTAGCTCCAGTCTTTGGGAGATCACCATGCCTGTGTGCCATTTAGCTGGTAGTAAACAGGGTTACTTTCCTTGTGTCTTTTACAGTTTTTCACACTTGCTGCAGACTAGGGAATTCTTTGTGTCTTAAACACAAGGCTGCTAGCATCTATTGAATCAGTCACACTGATGCTGTCTGGGGTTGTAATTTGCACTGGCTTATCTTATCCCTAGAGAGCCCCTTCTGGAAAAGTCTGCAGTCAAATGGAAGCCAGAGCCCTAGTTCAAGGGAGAGAGGTTTCTGAAGAATTAGCCAGGTGGTGTAAGGGCCCGGCAGGCCTCAGTCATTGAGCGTGATATATAACCCTGGCTCTCCCTGCAGCCTCTCCGCGTATCACTCACACCTTCTAGGCTGTCCTGTTGAGACTTGTGTCTGCACCAAAGCATCCTGCAGAGAGCTGGGGCCTCTGAATGTTATTTCTCCTGCCTGACAAATCCAGACTTTCCCAAATTCAAAAGCGTACCGCAAAAGAGAGATTATTTTGTCGATGCCCTGGCACGTGCGTTTTCCGCCCCCCGCCACCCTGCCAAGTCCTCCATATTCTGCTGTGGATTTGGCTTTTCACAGGCTTATTTATTTAGTCCGTTTAGAGAAACCATACCTTTGGAGATAAAAGGTGGGCTAAAGAGAGGAAATAACAGTGGGAATACGGAAAAAAAAGGCAGTGACCGGCATGTGTTAGAAGTCAATAAAATGCGGCCGGGCGCGGTGACTCATGCCTGTAATCCCAGCACTTTGGAAGGCCGAGGCAAGCGGATCACTTGAGGTCAGGAGTTCAAGACCAGCCTAGCCAACATGGTGAAACCCTGTCTCTACTAAAAATACAAAAATTAGCCAGGTGTGGTGGCGGGCACCTGTAATCCCAGTTACTCTGGAGGCTGAGGTGGGAGAATTGCTTGAACCCAGGAGGCGGAGGTTGCAGTGAGCCGAGATCATGCCATTGCACTCCAGCCTGGGTGACAGAGCAAGACTCCATCTCAAGAAGGGCGAAAAAGGCCAATAAAATGCCTATTTGAAAGGGTTCTTCTTTGGTTCTGTTGTAATGGATTGACTGAGAGTCCCTTCTCCGCAGTGCTAATGCTCAAAGGGAAAAATGTCTTTACAAGCAGGTCCCATTTGCAATGACATTCCAGAAGGCAGAAACCACGCCTAGGTATGCATATGTATGTGCTTCACAGCCAGCTGCAGTTGAGGCTTCTCCCGTAGGCACCTGTTATTGGCTCCCCATTTTCTAGCCTGGGGGATCAGAGGTGGTATCAGCTGTTTGAAAGTTAGGGCAACTCTTAGAATTAGGAATTTTCAACTGGGCATGGTGGCTCATGCCTGTAATCCCAGCAGTTTGGGAGGCCGAGGCAGGCAGATCACCCAAGGTCTCGAGTTCCAGACCAGCCTGGTCAACGTGGTGAAACCGTCGTCTCTACTAAAAATACAAAAATTAGCCGGGTATGGTGGTGGGCTCCTGTAATCCCAGCTACTCAAGGGCTGAGGCAAGAGAATTGCTTGAACCTGGGAGGTGAAGGTGGCAGTGAGTGGAGACTGCGCCACTGCACTCCAGCCTGGATAACGGAACAAGACTCCATCTCAAAAAAAAAAAAAAAGGATATATGAATTTTCTTTTTTTCCTTTTAAAAGTCATTCTTGGCTGCACTCCAGCCTGGGCAACGAGAGCGAAACTCCATCTCAAAAGAAAAAAAAAAGTCCAGGACAGAGACCTGGGTCTGGGGGAGAGGAAGAGCAAACGAGGAGACTGCACCAGAACGTGCAGCACCCCCAGCCCCAGGAGGGGAGGTTTCCAGGGTGAAGAAGTGGTCAGATGTGTGACCTGGCTGCTGGGACTGAGTAAGGTGAGGACAGAAAACCAACTGGTGTTTTTGGCAAAATCTGGGCCATTCGTGACCCTGATAAGAACTTTTATTCACTGTCTCATGGATGTAGCCACTCCCACAGTGACGCACACGTGAGTTTCCCCATGACCCCAGGTCTTGTAGGACTGAGAGTTGTATCTTTTTTCTCTGCTTTTTTGCTGATGAGGGCAATGTTACAATGAGTATCTGGTGCATGTATGTTTGCAAACCTGTGAAAGTATTTCTTTTGGATAAGGCCTAGAAACTATTGAGTCAAAGGATATGCATATTGTTAAATTCTAAACCATATCGTCAGATGTCTACTAAATGGTTATGTCGATTTACATTCCCACCAGCAGTGTTTCTGAGTTTTAGTTTAACACAAAATTAAATCTTTGCTAATCTGGCAGCTGAAAAATCTTGTTGATTTCATTTAAACTTCTTGTATTTGTATTTCTCCCCCCCATGGTTCTTTTCAGATATTCTTTTTTCTTGTTGATTTATCAAAGCTCATGTATATATATGTGTATATATATATTTTTTCCAGTTTATGGTTACCTTTTGATTTTTAAGTGGTTTTCTTGCCAACTTTAAATTCTGTATCTATTACATAGTTAAATTTGTCAGTTTTGTTCTTTTTTTGCTTAGAAAGGCATTCACCATCCCAATATTATAAAAATATTCATTTATTTTCTTCTAGGTTTTATAGTTTCTTTTTATAATTGAATCTTTGATCTATATAGAGTTATTTTGGTGTCAGAAGAGAGGTTGAAAGCCAAGCTTCAGTTTCCAAGTGGTTACCCAGCTGTTTCAACACTGTTTTTTCAACAATTTATCTTTCCCCTAATTAATTTAAAATGTCACACTTATTATTTATTAAATTTCCTCATATTGGTGGCTCTATTTCTGAAATATTTTTTGCTCTATGAATCTACCCAAGAATTTGTCTGCTGCGGTACCAGTACCATACCGTATTAATTACTGTAGCTTTATGTGTCAGTTAGGAATCCTTTCTGTTGCCAGTGCTAGAAATCCATCTTAAACTGGTGTAAGCACAGGGCAACATATTGACTCAAGTAAATGAAAAGACTGGGAGTGCTGAAAGTCACCAGAATCCTTTCCTTTCCATCACTTGACTTTGCTCCCAAACTAGGCCAGAGCCCGTCTCTTTGAAGGTTCAAGTCCAGCTGCCTCTCTCTGACTGCTGCATGAGCCCCGTTGACTCTTATTGGCATAAACGGGGTTGCAGGCACATCCTGGGGCAGGCCTGAGTCAATGCTAGGGTGGAGTCAACTTCTCCCAAAGTACTTGGGCTGAGAGAGGAAATGGGGGTGCCACAGACAGAAAGTGGATGTGTCACTGGAATAAGAAGTTGCCAGGAAGGAAAAGTGGGCATGTCCCTGGAATAAAAGGTGCCATGAAGGGGAAGTGGGCGTGGTGCCAGGGAGGGGAAGTAGGTGTGTCACCAGAATAGAAGGTGCCAGGAAAGGGGAAGTGGGTGTGTCACCAGAATAGAAGGTGCCAGGAATGGGAACTGGGCATGTCACCAGAATAGAAGGTGCCAGGAAGGGGAAGTGGGTGTGTCACCAGAATAGAAGGTGCCAGGAAGGAAAAGTGGGCGTGTCCCCCAGAATAAAAGGTGCTATGAAGGGGAAGTGGGCATGGTGCCAGGGAGGAGAAGTGGGCATGTCACCGGAATAGAAGGTACCAGGTAGGGGAAGTGGGCGTGTCACCAGACTAGAAGGTGCCAGAAAAGGGAAGTGGGCGTGTCCCCCGGAATGAAAGGTACCGTGAAGGGAACGTGGTGTGCCACTGGAATAGAAGGTAGGAACTTCTTCATGATTGTCTCCTTCTAATTAGAAAAGGCAGTGGAAGTTTATCATATGTCTCAGTGGCTCATCTTGTGATGCTTGTGTTATTTTTCTCCTTTGAACTACTGAGTCCTCTGGGATGGATTTTGAATAAACTCACTATGGTACACATTTATCTTTGTGGGATCTATTTTCTAATGTTTTATTAAGCATTTGTATCAATATTTATATATTTATTTTTTGAGACAGGGTCTCGCTCTGTCACCCAGGCTGGAGTGCAGTGGCGTGATCTTGGCTCACTGCAACCTCCACCTCCTGGGTTTCAGCAATTCTCTTGTCTCCGCCTCCTGAGTAGCTGGGATTATAGGCACGTGCCACCATGCCTGGCTAATTTTTGTATTTTTAGTAGAGATGGTATTTCACCATGTTGGCCAGGCTGGTCACAAACCCCTGACTTCAAGTGATCTGCCTGCCTTGGCCTCCCAAAGTGCTGGGATTACTGCCATGAGCCACCATGCCCGGCCCTTTGCCCACTTTTAAATGTTTTTTTTTTCCTTGTAAATTTTTTTAAGTTCTTTATAGATGCTGGATAAAGAAAATGTGGTACATTTACACCATGGAATACTATGCAGCCATAAAAAGGAATGAGATCATGTCCTTTGCAGGGACATGGATGGAGCCTGGAGGCCATTATGCTTAGCAAACTAACACAGGAACAGAAAACCAAATCCTGCATGTTCTCACTCATAAGTGGGAGCTAAATGATGCGAACACATGGACACATGTTGAGGGGGGGCGGTGGGGGACAGCAAACACTGGGTCTGTGGGGAGGGTGAGGGGTGAGAAGAGGGAGAGGACCAGAGAGAGTAACTGATGGATGCTGAGCTTAATACCTGGGTAATGGGATGATCTGTGCGGCAAAGCACCATGGCACATGTTTACCTACGCAACACACCTGCACAGCCTGCACGTGTACCCCTGAACTTAAAGTTGGAAATTAAAAACAAAAAGTTGGCAGAATTGCCATGAAACCATCTGAGTGTGAAGCTTTTGTGGGGGGAATAGTTCATTGACAACTTTTTCCATTTTTACCAAAATTACTAAGTTAGCGTTTCCATCTTTTCTTTGGTCAATTTTAGTAAGACATACTTTCCTGGCAGACCATTAACTAGCACAGAGTTGCCTAAATATTGACTTGTAATTATTTCCCTTACTTGATCCTAATTTTATTATTTGTGTTCCCCCAACCCTGCCTTTTAAAAAAATGATCAAATGAATTTGTGATCTTTCTACTTTGTTTTTTTTTTTCCAAAAAAAACCTAAATCTTTATTTTATTTTTTTTGAGATAGAGTTTTGCTCTGTTGCCCAGGCTGGAGTGCAGTGGCATGATCTCGGCTCACTACAACTCTGCCTCCTGGGTTCAAGTGATTCTCCTGCCTCAGCCTCCTGAATAGCTGGGATTACAGGCACCTGCCACCACACCCAGCTAATTTTTGTATTTTTAGTAGAGATGGAGGTTTCACCATGTTGGCCAGGCTGGTCTTGAACTCCTGACCTCAGGTGATCCGCTCACCTTGGCCTCCCAAAGTGCTGGGATCATAGAAGTGAGCCACCGCACCCGGCCATATATCATGAATTTGTTAACAATTCTTCTGTTTTCCCCTTCTGTTTCCTTTAAGTTTTATATTAATTTTTCTAAGTGTCTCCTCCCCCCCAGAATACTTGATTCACTTTTGCTTTCCATGAAATATTTAAGAATATAAATGCCATTTTACCTTCTGCTTTTACCCTGTCCCATGAGGGTTTGATATATAATATCCTCATTATTGTAATTTCCTAGATAGGCTGAAGTTGTAGTTTGATTTCCCTCTTTAAAATGAGGAAAAACAAGATTTCTTTTACATTTCCGATAGGTTGAGTATCCATTTTCTTTTCGCTTCAACCTTATTATTTTTAGTTTTATTGTAGCTTGAGAATGTGGTTTCTATTTCACTTCTTAGAATTTATTGAGATTTTCTTTGTGATCTAATATATTGTAAAATTGTGTAAGTCTCCTATTGTTTTCGAAAAGACAGTATATCATATTTTCTCTTTCTTTTCAGGACTCAGACTTACTTAGATATACGTGGACAGTGTAAGGCCAGCCTTGTCCATCCTGTCATTCAGACCCTCTGTATCTTTTTTCATCCCCTTACTTGATGATGAGGACCGAGAGAAATGAGTTAAAATATCCTACTACTAATGTGTTACTGTCCTTTGCTACAGATCCTAGAAATATCTTTTCACTGTGGATTATAAAGTTCATCGTAATCAAGTGACCTTTGTGTATAACTTACTGAGTTTTCCTTGAATTCAGCTTTCTCAGATATGAAGTTATATACTTTCCCTTGATTTCTTTTTATTTAGGTACCATCATATTATTTTGCTTGTAATTTGACTTTCAGCTCTTCCGAATCACTTTGTTTTAATAGATCAGCATATATTTAGAGTTATCTTTTTAAATGTAATGTGAGGCTGGGCATGGTGGCTCACATTTTTAATCCCAGCACTTTGGGTGGCCATGTTGGGTGGATCACCTGAGCTCAGAAGTTCATAGACCAGCCTGGCCAACATGGCGCGAAACCCCGTCTCTACTAAAAAAATACAAAAAATAAGCTGGGCGTGGTGGCGAGTGCCTGTAATCGCAGCTACTTAGGAGGCTGAGGCAGGGAGAAGTGCTCGAACCTGGGAGGCGGAGGTTGTAGTGAGCCAAGATCACGCTATTGCACTCCATCCAGCCTGGGCAACAGAGTGAGACTCTGTCTCAAAAAAAAAAAAAAAAAGATTTTATTAAGCTTATTTGACTGTATTATGATTGATTACCTCTATCTGAAAACTGTCTCTGTGTATGTATGTATTTTTAATACTTTCTTGCTGTTTCTTTGGTTTCTACTTAGGTTTCTCTCTCTTTGAATTAGGAAGGCAGATAGTCTTTGGGGTTCTACTAGTGATTACTTGCACAACTTTTTTAAAAAATTTATTTCTTAAAAAAAACCAACCAGGACACATGTGCAGAACGTGCAGGTCTAATGCATAGGTATACACATACCATGGTGGTTTGCTGCACCTGTTGATCCATCCTCTAATTTCCCTCCCCCTCACCCCCCCCACCCCTCAACAGGCCCTGGTGTGCGATGTTCCCCCTCGCTGTGTCCATGTGTTCTCATTGTTTGACTTCCACTCATGAGAACATGCGGTGTTTGGTTTTCTGTTCCTGTGTTAGTTTGCTGAGGATAATGGCTTCCAGCTTCATCCACGTCCCTGCAAAGGACATGATCTCATTCCTTTTGATGGCCACATACTTTCACAACTTTAAATAGTATCCTTAATCCTATGTTTCACAATGTATGAACTTTAGTAACATAACCATCCCTCTTTATTTTCTCATATAAAAGATGAGAAAATGGACCAGGTGTGGTGGCTCACACCTGTAATCCCAGCACTTTGGGAGGCTGGGCAGGAGGATCGTTTAAGCCCAGGGGTTCAAGGGTGCAGTGCAGTATGATTGCACCACTGCACTCCAGCCTGGGTGACAGAACAAGATGCTGTCTCAAAAAAGAATAAAAATAAAAAGAGAGAGAGAGGGAGAAAATTACTCTTGGAGCATGTGTTTCTCCCATTTCCTAATTTTATTTACTTGTTCTGGAGTGTTTGTCCAACTTTATATCATTGTCTGTTAAACATAATGAAATCGTCCTCTCTTTCCCAGGGACTACAATAATGTTCTTGTAATTAGAACTTCTGCATTACTTGGATGTAATTTATAGTTAATAGATTCAATTCTCTGTGCTGATTTTTAATCATATGACTTCCTCGTTTCAAGTTATTTATTTATTTATTTTAAAAAGTCGAGGCCTTGCCCTGTTGCCCAGACTGGCCTTGAACCCTCGGGCTCAAGTGACCCTCCTGACTCAGCCTCCCAAAGTGTCAGGATTACAGGCATGAACCACCTCACCCAGCCTAAGTTAATTATTTTAATCTTATGTTTAAAATAGATTGTGTCTGCAAGTAAATTTTTTCAGTCTTATTGCGGTACACTTGCAGTATACTAAATTGCACGTATCTAAAATGTACAATTGGGTGAGTTTAGGCACACACACCTGTGAAACCATCACTGCAATAAAGAGAACAGACATTTCCAGCTGAGTAAAGGCAATGCTCTATATGGAGGATGGACAAGTACCGCAAATTTTATAGGCCTAAAAATACAGTAGAACAGATTGACTAGAAACAAAAGTATAATAAAGATGGAATTTCCCGAAATGAAGGAGGACATAAATGTTTACATCAAAGAAGACCTTCATTATAATAAAGAACTATAAACTGAGTGAAATTATTGAAAGACAAGGTTAGAAGGAATATGGCAAAAATAAAGTTATATGCTAGGAAAAGTAGTCTAACTTCAGATTTCTTCTTCATTTTTTTTTTTTGAGACGAAGTTTCACTCTTGTTGCCCATGCTGGAGTGCAATGGGGTGCTCTCAGCAACTTCGACCTCCCGGGTTCAAATGATTTTCCTGCCTCAGCCTCCCAAGTTAGCTGGGATTACAGACACGCATCACTATGCCCGGCTAATTTTGTATTTTTAGTAGAGATGTGGTTTCTCCATGTTGATCAGACTGGTCTCGAACTCCTGACCTCAGGTCATCTGCCCACCTCAGTCTCCCAAAGTGCTGGGATTATGGGCATGAGCCACCGCACCCGGCCTCTTTTGTTTTAGAGGCAGGGTCTCACTCTGTCACCCAGGCTGGAGTACAGTGGCACCATCTTGGCTTACTGCAGCCTCAATCTCCTGGGCTCAAGTGAGCCTCCTACCTCAGCCTCCCAAAGTGCTTGGATTACAAGCATGAGCCACTGTGCCTTGCCTTCTTGGCAATTTTAAATGAAAGGAGAAGATGGAATAATGGCTACTGACGACTCTGTTTGAGGACTCTGTTGTATGACCCAATTTTCCATACCCAGCCAAGCTGTCATTCATGTGACAAGTCCACAGAAATATGTTATATGGCCAGGAATTTATGAACTATATGTACCTGAGTACCGCTCACATCATACACATGGTGCAAGACCGCGTCGTTCCCCCAAAACTGGCAGTAAGTGTGCTCACTTTCAGCACTTCTATTCCCCGTGGTTCTGGAGATTACAGACATGGCAATAGGCAAGAAAAAGATATATACATAGGAATTGACAAAGTATAGAGTTTTATGTAAACGGAACCATATGGTAGTTACCTGGGGATGGGATGGAGAGAGGGAGAGATTGCCTAAACCTGTGGGTGATAGAAATGTTTATCTTAATTGTCAAAAATAGTATGGGAGAAATTTCCCTTTCCTGGCTTCTGGAGCACTGCTGGAATCCTCCCCCGAGGCATTTATTCTGCAAGGTGGGCTCTCAGCATCTCTTCCTCGTTAGGTCTTTAGTTCCTTGAGCGGCTGCCTTGGCGTTTGGGAGGAGGCGGGAGGCTGTGGTTTCTGGAAACTCCGGCCCTGTGGCTTCTCTTCTGACTGTGTGGACTCCATGGGAAACTGGTTGTTCTGTGCGCGTGGGTGACCTTTGGATTTCAGTTGGTTTTCTGCGTTGGTGTGAGGCGGTGGCCTCACTGAGAAGCTGCGTTGGAGTGGTGCCTTGCAGCCTGGCTTGGAGCCTTCTGTTCTGGGTGTGAGCCACTTCTTTTTACCCAAGAGCCGCCTCTTGTCTGCAGCTGTAATGTGTGTGTGTGTGTGTGTGTGTGTGTGTGTGTGTGTGTCTCCAGATCTCACGGTTGGGAAGCGAGAGCCTAGCTGAAGAGTCGACATTTGAGGAGAAACTTGAATGAAGGAAAGGAAGGAGCCCCTTGGAGATTGTGGGGAAGGGCATTCCAGGTAGAGGGAACAGCTGCTGAGGAAGCCCTGAGCTGCGGGGGCTGGGTGCTGCGTGGTCGAGAGCCTCTTCTTCCCGCCTTGCTGATCTGCCGCGGGCAGAGTGTTGGAATGAACCCACTCGTGCCTTTAGCTCTTCCAGGCCAGCAGGGGTTTCAGGGTTGCGGGGAGCCCTTCAGAACTTCATTCTCTTCCTGTGACAACCCTCACCCTCTCCCAAGCCGATGTCTGTGGGTGTCTCTGGTGTGTCCTTTTTTTTTTTTTTGAGACAGAGTCTGGCTCTGTCGCCAGGCTGGAGTGCAGTGGTGCGATCTCAGCTCACTGCAGCCTCCACCCCACCAGGCTATTCTCCTGCCTCAGCCTCCCTAGTAGTTGGGACTAAAGGCCTGCACCACCACGCCCGACTAATTTTTGTATTTTTAGTAGAGACAGGATTTCACTGTGTTGGCCAGGGTGGTTTCGATCTCTTGACCTCATGATCTGCTGGCCTCGGCCTCCCAAAGTGCTGTGATTACAGGCATGAGCCACTCTGCCCAGCCTGTCCTTTCTCACTTACACCAAGCCAGTGGCCTTTGATGTTTATGACAAGACGCTGAAGCCCTTCATAATTTCAGATGAAATGGAGTTTTCTTTCCCATGGAACTCAGTTCTGCATCGTCCCTTTGTCCTCTTGCTTCTGAGTCTACACATGTCTGTTCCATGCTGTGCCAGCCCAGTCATGGAGCTCAATGTTTCTGCAGTTTACCTCCAGACATTTCCAGTTGCCCAGCGGCATTCGTGGTTTCACAAATGTCACTGAAGTCTCAGTAGGGAGACAGCGGGGAGCTGCATCTTGTACTCTGTCGCAAACAACAGAAGTATCCCCCCTTCGATGCTTTGCTCTGTAGGTTGCCCCTCAGTGGGTGCCATCCCCCTGGAGATTGCTCTTGCTCTGGGAGTGGTCAGAGAGGAGTGCAGGGCTGGCCATGTCCCTCCCACATGGCTGCTGCCTCCTCCTTCCTGGCTGCAGCCTCGGGCTGGTAGCTCCCATCTTCCTCCCTGATCACAGCTTGGGAAACTATCTACTATTACATGTTTTAAAAATTGGGTCGGGCACAGTGGCTCACACCTGTAATCCCAGCACATTGGGAGGCTGAGGTGGGTGAATCACTTGAGGTCAAGAGTTCGAGACCAGCCTGACCAACTTGGTGAAACCCCATCTCTACTAAAAATACAAAATTAGCAGGGCGTGGTGGTGTACGCCTGTAATCTCAGCTACTCGGGAGGATGAGGCAGGAGAATCGCTTGAACCCGGGATTCGGAGGTTGCAGTGAGCCAAGATCATGCCACTGCACACCAGCCTGGGCAACAAGAGCAAAACTCCATCTCAAAAAAAAAAATTGAGGTGAAATTCACATAAAATAAACCATTTAAAAGTGTACGATTCAGCTGGCCAACATAGTGAAATCATGTCTCTACTAAAAATATAAAAAAATTAGCCAGGTGTGGTGGTATGCACCTATAGTCCAGCTACTTGGGAGGCTGAGGTGGGAGAATCGCTTGAACCCAGGAGGTGTAGGTTGCAGTGAGCCAAGATCATGTGACTGCACTCCAGCCTGGGCAACAGAGTGAGACTTAGTCTCAAAACTAACTAAATACATAAAAGTGTACAATCCAGTAGCGTTTAGTACATACACAATGTTGCGCAATCAGCACATCTATCTAGTGAAAAATATTTCACTCCTGAAACATGTCTTAATCATCCCCAAAGAAAATGCCATCCTTCATTAGGAATTCACTGTCTGTTCCTCTCCTCGCAGCCCCTGGCAATCACCAATGGGTCTGGGCTGATACAGCGGGGGCACACACATGGCACATGGGAGACATCTGCACATTGGACTAATAGTCAACCATTTAAATAAATGGGCCAGGTGCAGTGGCTTGGGTTTGTAATCCAGCACTTTGGGAGGCCAAAAAGGGAGAATCACTTGAGGTCGGGAGTTCGAGACCAGCCTGGGCAACACAGAAAGAACCCATCTCTACAAAAAATTTGAAAATCAGGCAGGTATGTGGTACATGACTGTGGTCCCAGCTACCTGGGGTCTGGGGTGGGGGCTTGAGCCTGGGAGGTCCAGGTTGCAGTGAGCCGTATCCTGCCACTGCACTCCAGCCTGTGTGACACAGTGAGACCCTGTCTGAAAAAGAAAGACTCTGTTTTTGAGACGGAATCTTGCTCTGTCGCCCAGGCTGGAATGCAGTGGCGTGATCTCGGCTCACTGCAACCTCTGCCTTCCTGGTTCAAGCGATTCTCCTGCCTCAGCCTGCTGAGTAGATGGGATTACAGGTGTGCACCACCACGCCCTGCTAATTTTGGATTTTTAGTAGAGATGGGGTCTACAAAGGCAGCTTCTGGGCCGAGGTCTCTCCCAATAATCCTCTTGGGTTATGTCAGCTGCCAAGTGGTGCTAGACCAAGTCCATCTCGGAGCGGCCCTGGTTTTTCCCTTTGGTGCATTTTCCCCTCCACCCTCAGGCACTTGAGCTTGCTGAGGCATTGGGCTTTATCCACTAGTGGGAGTCAAAGCTGGTGTGCTAGCTTTCCCAGGAACAGCTCCTGCCTCCTGCCTTCCCTGCATCCCCTTCCAAATAAAATACAGACCTGGGCTGGGCGCGGTGGCTCAGGCCTGTAATCCCAACACTTTGGGAGGCCAAGGGGGGGTGGACTGCTTGAGGCCAGGAGTTTGAGACCAGCCTGGCCAACACAGTGAAACCCTGTCTCTCCTGAAAATACAAAAATTAGCTGGGCATGCTGGCACGAGTAGTCCCAGCTACTCGGGAGGCTGAAGCAAGAGAATCGCTTGAGCGTGGAGGTAGAGGCTGCAGTGAGCCAAGATTGTGCCACTGCACTCAGCCTGGGTGATAGAGCGAGACTGTCTAAAAAAAATACAGACCTGAAATTTAGCTGGGGCTGTCTCTGGTCCTGCACATACAACAGTGAACAACGTGAACATAGTCTCTGAACTCCAACCCTAGAGTCTAATGGAGGATTCAGAAAACCGTGTGTTCCGATTAATAAGACAATTACGCATCCTGAGAAAAACTGTGTGGGGAAATGAGCAGTGTGCTGAGATGAAGACTCACAGGGTGTGGGGGGCCGCTTTGGGTGAGAAGGAGCCAGGCATTCCTTCCATATGGTCTGGATTTTATCCTCCCTTCAGGAGCATTTTTGGGTCCTTTTTTTATGTTCTGAAATTTCATGAGGATGTATCTTAGTTCTTTCTTTCTCTTTTTTTTTTTTGAGACAGAGTCTCACTGTCACCCAGACTGGAGTGCAATGGCACCCGTCTGTATTCCATTGTCTGTATTCTGTATTCCATTTCTGTATTCTGTATTTCTGTATTCTGTGTTCTGTTGTCTGTATTCTGTATTCCATTTCTGTAGATCAAAACTCTCCTATATTTTCTGGGCTGTTCAGTTTACCTTCTCGCGATGTCTTATGCCGGATGGGAACCTACACAAATGCTTTATTTTGGAAAAATGACTCGGATGACAAAAACAAATCCCAGACCTCCCCAGAGCTGGAGGCTGCGGAGGCTCCTGGCAGGAGCTGGTGGGCTGCCCTGGCAGGAGGGACAGCTTGAGACAGTCAGTCATTTACCCAGCAGGCATGGGGAAGGTGGCGAGCTTTTAAATAGAAGGCCCCCAGCAGAAAGGAATTCAGGTGCATGTTCTGCTGGGTTTTCCTGGGATGAAGCTGGCAGAGCAAGGGGTGAGGCGAGGAGAGGCAGATGATTAGCCCCCCAGGGGCTGGGCCCTCCCTGATTTATGGCGTGACCCCCACTGGCCTTTCCCAGGCAGGAAATGGGCTGTTTACTAATGCTGTCCCCCCTGCCACACACCTGCGAAAGCCAGTCGGTAGTATTTTAAAATAATTTACTAGAATGAAGCTTCTGTGTTTTCCTTTGGATAGTTGCCCAGTAACTGGCCTTGTGTTTTTTATTTTTTTAAAAATGTCTTAAAATATGCAGGATCTTAAGCTTCAGTGTTTCTTTTTGTCTCTCTCTGTTGCTGTCTCACTGTCTGTTTGACACACACAGACACACACACACACACACACGCACCGCACCCCCCCCTGTGTCTCAGGCAAGAAAGGGGTCTTCACTCTAGACGATGTGGGATAGTTTTGGGAAGTCTTGGTTAATTCTTTTTAAACTCTTTGTCACTCCCTCTGGGGCTTCTCTGCTTTCTCCTTCCTCCCACAGTGACCTTAAGCCACAGAGCATTGCCAATTCTAATTTTGTCTAAAATTGGTGCTTTCGGCAGAAGAAATGTGCTGTTGGCTGGCCTTTGAGCTTGGTCTGACTCGGTTTAGCAAGGTCTCCCTCAGGGACCCTGTCTCCAGCCTGTGGAGCATGGAAAGACAGCCATGGTACCTGCCCTGAAGCCATGACAGGGGCATCTGATGCCAGCTGAGGAGCCACCCATTCTGTTTGTAAGAAATGGAAACACTACCTCTGGGGGAATTGCAGTTCATTCCCTTCAAGGCAGCGGATGGCACTTACAGTGCACACATGAGAAACCACAGCCAGACCGGGCGCAGTGGCTCACGCCTGTCATCCCAGCACCGTGGGAGGCCAAGGCGGGCGCATCACGAGGTCAGGTGTTTGAGACCAGCCTGGCCAACGTGGTGAAACCCAGTCTCTACTAAAAATACAAAAAAAGAAAAAAAATAGCTGGATGTGGTGGCGGGTGTCTGTAGTTCCAGCTACTTGAGAGGCTGAGGCAGGAGAATTGCTTGAACTCAGGAGGCGGAGATTGTAATGAGCCGAGATCACACCACTGCACTCCAGCCTGGGTGACAGAGTGAGACTCCATCTCGAAAAAAAAATAATAACAACAACAACAACAACAAAACTACCGGCAACTTAGCATTGCATTCTAGGCCAAATAGGGGGAGGCTCGCTCTGAGCACGAACGATGGCCCAGGTGTTTGCTGGGCTCAGGAAGGGTGCTCGCTCCCCCTCCTGTTCTGCTGCCCTGTATTCCCCCCAGACCCACACGCATGAAGTCCTCTTGGGTCTCCATGTGGCTCTTAGGAATTGCTTTACTAAACTGTCACTTATGTGCTGCAGGAAATTTGAATTTCCAGCTGCATGAAAGTTTTCTCATGGTGAAGGGGCCTTACTTGCACCTTCAAGTCGTGTGAGCAAATGCTTTACTTTTCTCAGCCCGTTTTCCCATCTGCGGAAGGAAGGTGAGGCTAGTGCTGACTCCTGGTGTGGATGTGAAGTTGAAGGTGGTGAATCCGCGCTGTTGATTACTGCTCTCCCCTCCTTGAAACGAGCTCTACCCTCGGCTTCCAGGACAGTCCTCTTTAGTTCCCCTTCCCCCCTGGGCATTTCTCACCTGGCTCCTGTGCTGAACCTCCTGCCTCTGCCAGCTTCTGGATGCCACTCTCTCTAGGGCTTGGCCCAGTCTCTTGGGTTCCTCATCTGTATTCACTTTTTTTCTAGCTGCATGGTTTAAATTCCATCTCTGGGCCAATCTCTCCAGCTCAGGGCTCTCCCCTGGACTCCAGCTTTATATATCTACGTACCAGTCAGCTTCTCCACTCAAGGCAGCTCAGACCAAATAGATGAAAGTAAACTTGATCTACCTTACCAACACCTATTCTTTCTGGAATCTTCATTTCAGAAAATGATACTGCTCTTCTTCCAGCTGATCCAATCCCAAACCTTGGCACCATCTTTAAAGCATCTTTTTTCGTGATGCACGCTTAACCATCAGGAAACCCTATCAGCTCTACCTGTAGACCCATCCCCCGTCTCTTCCCACCTCTCCACTGCCACTGCCTGGCCCTGACCCACGTAGGGTCTCCCTACCTGGATTGTCACCATCCATGCTGTTCCTCTGCCTGGCAGTGGGGGACAGGGGGGACCAAGGCAGGGAAGCAGGATGGTGTTGTGGCCAAGTGTGGGGCTTTGTGGCCAGGATTTTTGGGTACAGATTCTGGTGCCATTTTTTGGTTGATTACTATCAAGAAGTTGATTGTTATTATACACGCTTCAAATTGTGCTGTAGTTTTCAAATTATTTCCATTTAGGACCACAGTGGTTGACATGAAAGTGGGGATTTCTGGGAGATTTCAGAAGCCTTTGATTTCAAAATCTAAATCCATGAAACCAATTAGGGTGTGCTGTCCAAGAGGGGAAACAGGTGCTTTCAGTATAGAAGGGGCAGCTCCATCTCAGGAAATGCCTTCCCAGAGACTGCCTGGGAAAAAAGTTACTTTCTCTTCAGGGTTCTACGGGGTGGAGATTCCAGTGCCTATTCACAGGGAGGGGATAAGGAGCACTGGGAGCTCCTAGGCTGTGAAGGCATCAGGCCTGGCAATCAGTGGGAAACCAGGGCGACCCCCAAGGACTGAAGACTGACCCGCCATCCCTTCTAAGTCTAGGGCTTCTCTTAGTGCTGGGCCCCTGAGACCCCCTCAATGCAGGGGGAGAGGACCAGGAAACATGGTTGACTTCAATATGCATTTTTTCCCCATAATGACTTTAGATCTCTCTGGATTGGAGCCAAATTTGATTTGATTTAGAGAAACAAATAAACGCAGCATTTCTTAATCCATAAGTTTCATGCTATAAATTTATGCCTGTAACAACAGTTTCTTGGAACACAAGTTGGACTCATATTCCCTTTTCAATCTGAAATGTGGGGTTGTACATTGTACCTCCACAAGGAGATATGCTTGGTTGAAACAACCTTGGTTAAGAAATCCTAGTCCCAAAGATTTGGGTGGATACAGGCATCTCTCATGGCCAAGGTTGTAATGTGGCCAAGAGGGGGCTCAGAGGATCTGAGTAACAGTGAGAGCCAGAGAGAAGGGGAGCCGGGCACTGCATTCTTATACCTGCTTCCTGAGGGTGGGGAACCAAGGTCTTACGCAGTTCAACTTCCTGTCTGAGCTGGCCAGCTGTCGGACGACAGAGCCACGCATATCCCTTCCTGTGTGCCACTTCCTGTTTCCCATGGGATTCC
The DNA here is from genome assembly GCA_036589455.1 of Ateles fusciceps. Classification (NCBI taxonomy): domain Eukaryota; kingdom Metazoa; phylum Chordata; class Mammalia; order Primates; family Atelidae; genus Ateles; species Ateles fusciceps. The sequence continues at coordinate 18,669,111 of JAZHEH010000222.1, forward strand.
ATCTTGGACCTCTGGGTCTGACATCACCTTTCATCCAATCCAGCTAGGACCCAGTTAACACAAGCTCTGTAGCATGATGGTTCGGCAAAGAGCCACATATGGCTCTTTGAAACAATTCCCTGAGTTATTTGGATAAAATCTGGACATAAATGTGCTTAGACTATAGGTCATGTGCCTACTTGAGTTAATGTATTCACCTCTTGCTCTGGGTTCAAATCCCGGGTCTTTTACTCACTTGCTCTGTGACCCTAGGCAAGTAATTTGATCTCTGTGCTTTAGTTTCCTCCTTTGTAAAATGGGGTTAAGAATAATATTCAGCTGGCACACTGACTCACGCTTATAATCCCAGCACTTTGGAAGGCTGTGAGGCAGGAGGATTGCTTGAGCCTCCCCCAGGAGTTGGAAATCAGCCTGGGAAAAACAGTGAGACCCTGTCTCTACCGAAAAAATAACATTAACCAGATGTGTGGTGGTAGACCCCTGTAGTCTCAGCTACTCAGGAGGCTGAGATGGGAGGATTGCTTGAGCCTCGGTGGTCGGGCTGCAGTGAACTGTGATTGAGTCACTGCACTCCAGCTTGGGTGACAGAGCAAGACCCTGTCTCAAAAAAAACAAAACAGAAAACCAAAAAGAAAAAAATAATACTATTTATCTAATTGAATCAAATTAGTAGATGAAAAGTATGTCTGATACATAGTAAATGATCAATAAACTGTTATCACTATTACTAGTCTTTTGCTTGAGGAGAAGAGGGAGCCATATTTTAGTAGTGACAGAATTCAGAGAAAGAGTTTTAAAAAGTTATTTTTTCATGGCCGGGTGCGGTGGCTCACTCCCTTAATCCCAGCACTTTGGGAGGCTGAGGCAGGTGGATCACTTGAGGTCAGGAGTTCGAGACCAGCCTGGCCAACATGGTGAAACCCCATCTCTACTAAAAATACGAAAATTAGCCAGGCATTGTTGTGGGCTCCTGTTCTCAGCTACTTGGGAGGCTGAGGTGGGAGGATCCCTTGAACTTTGGAGGTTGCAGTGAACCGAGACTGAGCCACTGCACTCCAGCCTGGGTGACAGAGCAAGACTCCATCTCCAAACAAAAAGAAAAGTTACTTTTTCCTTCATTTGTAACAGGTCTGTTAACTAGAATAACTTCATAAAATGCTTTTTGGATCGTGCCCATCAAGCAAGGACTGACAGTATCATTCTATTGGTAGAAAATTGTTTTTCTCCTCTTTATGGATTCAGATTTATTCCTTTTTTATAACTTAAAGAATAGATGACAACTGCTTGCTTCATCCCAAATAAACGAGGACCTCTCTGATCTTGATGCCTGGCCTAAATAGAATGGCAAGATCGCGGACTCCTCAGCTTCTCTGTGGTCAGATAAAGGCCGAGGTGTGTAGCACCCACTCCTTCCAGAGGAGTTACCTATTGCCTGGGGTGTAGAGGTTCATACAAAACAGACAAGAAGCCAGGCACAGTGACTCACGCCAGTAATCCCAGCACTTTGGGAGGCCGAGGCAGGAGGATCACTTGAGGTCAGGAGTTCAAGACCAGCCTGGCCAACATGGTAAAACCCTGTCTCTACTTAAAATACAAAAATTAGCTGGGCATGTGATGTGCACCTGTAGTCCCACCTACTTGGGAGGCTGAGGCAGGAGAATCACTTGAACCCGGGAGGCAGAGGTTGCAGCGAGCAGAGATTGCGCCACTGCACTCCAGCCTGGGCGACAGAGTGAGACTCCATCTCAAAACAACAAACAAAAAAGAAATATGTAAGTACGTGGACAGCCATTCCTTAAACCCTCCACTCTTCAATATTGCTAGAAGTCCCCTGAGAAATTTTATCACAGCGTAGTTTATTAGGTATAAATGGCAGAGCCTAAAGCAGTCAGAAGAGGGCTGCCTGGTGGGCACACGTTACCGGTGTGAGCCTTGGCCAGTAGAGAAGCAGGTGCCTGACCCAGTCAGGCCAGGAGGACACACGAGGTCAGGAGAGCATCAGCAGGCCTCAGGTCGTACGTGTTCCAGGGCTCCAGGCTGTGGGCGGCCCACCCTGCCCTTTCGATACCAGTTCTCAAGCCTCTTGACCCCTGTATACAACCTCCCTGGCCCTGAAGCCAGGGTCTCAGCAGGCCACATGGGCGAGCCTGGCCCACCAGGTGCATACCTGCCACTGACCCACTGCGGCTCTTCCCTGCATGCAGGGAGGAACCCTGACTCCCAGACCACTGAGGATGGAGGGACTTCACATCACAGCTCCTCTGTGTATAGGTCTCAGGCCAAGCCCGTCCCACAGACTGAGCTGTTTCCTTTCACATTCAGAAGGTGACAGCATCTGCTCAGGTGCTGTCCAAAGTGGGCCAAGGACATGAGCCCCTGTTGATATGAAAGCAGGCCTGGGCTCCCTGGGCTGATGGGGCGTGTGTGTCACCATGTGACTTAGATCACAGCCAGCAGGGATCAGCAGTGTCCTCAGAGCTGTCAGGCCTCTCCCCCGCTCCCCAGACATTTTTTGCAGCTGCGGGAACAGCCACAGATGCTAGGACCTGCTCTCATGGCAGCCGGGACTGGCCACCCCAGAAAAGAAGCCGGCGAAGTCCCAGTGGGGCCCTTGGGGGCCGGCGCCGTCCTAACTGGGCTTTTTGCCAAAGCCTAGAAAGCTAAGACACTGGCCATGTTTCACTCCATTTTCCCCCTCTTTTATTTATTTATTTTTTTGAGACAGAGTCTCACTCTGTTGCCCAGGCTGGAGTGTAGTCGCACAATCTCGGCTCACTGCAACTGCCTCCTGAGTTCAAGTGATTTTCCTGCCTCAGCCTCCTGAGTAGCTGGGACTACAGGCGCCCACCACCATGCCTGGCTGATTTTTGTATCTGGAGGAGAGACGGGGTTTCATCATGTTAGCCAGGCTGGTCTCAAACTCCTGACCTCAGGTGATCCACCCGCCTCAGCCTCCCAAAGCGTTGGGATTACAGGCGGGAGCCACTGCACCTGGCCCCATTTTTCCTTCTGACTCTTGTTTTCTTACCAGTGGGGACCTATTGCTCATAGGAAGAAAATGACATCGTCCTTATTTTTTTTTTCTTTTGAGACAGAGTCTCGCTTCATCGCCAGGCACCAGGCTGGAGTGCAATGGCGCAATCTCGGCTCACTACAACCTCCACTTCCCGGGTTCAAGCAATTCACCTGCCTCAGCCTCTTGAGTAGCTGGGACTACTGGCACGCACCACCACGCCCAGCTAATTTGTGTATTGTTAGTAGAGACGAGGTTTCACCATGTTGGTCAGGATGGTCTCGATCTTTGACCTCGTGATCCGCCCACCTCGGCCTCCCAAAGTGCTGGAATTACAGGCATGAGCCACCATGCCCTGCCAACATTGTTCTTATTTTGTGACTTCTGGCAACTGTCTTTTTCCCAAGGAAACCCCTTCTCTCCAGCACTGCCCCGAGTTCAAGCTGGGGTGCAACTCCAGTGTTTTCAAGCGTCTTACAGATGGAGATCAGCCCCGCCCTCTCCCGAGATCCCCACCCTGCATCACAGTCGGGACTCCACAGTGCTGTGGTCAGCGCTGGTGCACGGCTCTGCAACCCTGAGCCCCCACGGGCTCCGGCTGTGGTTACCAGCACCTTAGGAAACAGAAAAACAGACACTGTCCATTTCATAAACAGCCATGTCCACAGGGTTTATTCCTGGATCACAAACCAATCCCAGTGACCAAACTCCCAAGTGACTTTGTATTAAACTTGTTATCAAATCACCCACATAAATACATATAATAAATACAAAAACAGGATTTTTTTCAGTCTTTGGTACAGAGTGCTTTCTCCTCCTCTTATTTTCCTTCTGTCCCTGCGCTCTAAAGATACTTCCTTGTGTTCACATTATTTTCTTGAATACGAAAATCGCCCAGAAGTGAACTTTGTGCTGGAATCCCTGCCTCCATCGACACTCCCCACAGGGGACCCAGCCTATAGTGGCCCTGGGGGAAAAGCCGGCCATGGGGACTCACACGTAGTCATTCAGCCTGTACCCGCTGTGCGTGGCCGAGGTCACTGAGGGGGCTCGGTTGTCTTTGTAGGCAGCTGGTGGCTGGTAGGCGGGGGCGGTGGTCGCAGTCGCTGTGGTGGCCCTGGGCTGGGCCTGGTAGGGCCGGGGGAGGGTGCCTCGTCCTGGCAGGACAGGCAAAGCAGGGTGCCACCGATGAGCGAGAGGGACGAGGAGATGAAGCCCAGGTACAGGGCCTGGCCGATCTCAAACTTCATGCTGCTGGGCAGCAGCGGGTTGTAGAAGTTCTGCACCACGTCGTTGGTGGTCCAGGAGACGGCCACCATACACAGGAGGCCGGCCAGGATGAAGAGGGCACCGCCGAGGATGGCGAAGGTGGTCTTGGCGGGCGTGCCCTTGGCGCAGCGTGTGCATTTCATCCCAATGACGGCACAGGCGCAGGCCATGCCCGAGAGCAGGCAGGAGATGACCATGAGGGCACGGGCAGCCTGGAGGTCTTGGGGGCAGTGCCAGCAGGGAGCGGTAGATCTGGCACTGGTAGATGCCAGTGCTGTGCCACACGCATTCCATCCAGAGCCCCTTAAGGTAGGACACGGCCGTGAGGATGTTGGTGCCCACGTGTGCTGTCCTCCGCCAGTGTGGCAGGATGGTGGTGATCAGCGTGCCCACCATGCCCAGGAAGCTGAGCAGGAAGCCCAGGAGCTGCACGGCCGTGCTGGCCATGGTCGGCTGCCTGCCTAGGCCAGCCCGGGCAGCTCCCTCGGCCTTCGGCGTCGTGCCGCTTCTCAGGCGCCAGCGGGAACCCTAATGAAGCCGAGTGAGGCAGGAGCAGGGAGAGAAAGGAAATGGGTTAAAGATTATCTCATGCACTTATTTCTGTCACCGAAACCGAGTTTTCCACAGGCAGTTGGTGTGGCAATTAGCATGTTCTCAAAAATAGTTTCTGAGACGTCACTGGGTTGGAGAATACCTGCTTTCCTGGAAAGGCAGGATCTGAAGGGTGACAGCCGGATGCTGGCCTCAGGGAAGGGCTTTAGCGCCTGCAGGAAGTTCTGCTTATGTCTACCCTTAAGCACTGCTGCTGCACTGGAATCTCCTGTCCTTCTGTTCATCAGTAATCAGGAATAACAGTTGTTAAATCAACACGTACTATTCACGCCTTGGACTGATGGTGCTAAGGTGTGTGCCGGCTGCGACTTAGAAAACAGCCCTGCGCGGTTGTCAGGATGAGGGGGTTTTCTGAAGTGGGCAGCTTTTCCACCCACATGCTCAGCAGGGAGAGGTTTAGTCCCCTGGGCAGGTCAGATGCTGCCTTCAGAATTCCAGAGCTGGATATGACCTAGAGGTTGTCAGCTGATGCTGGGGCAGGAATTTCCAAGGTCACGGCTCTTCGGGAGCTGCGGTGGGGCCACGGGCCAGCATCCCGTCTCTCCAGCATGGACCTCCGCTCCCACCACGCTCCCATTTGCTATGTCCAATTGTCATTGGCGAGGGCTGTCTGCGGGTGATTTTGTTATAAGACAGAGACTGCTACCTGGCTTTCAGGGATATGGGAATGTCGAGCCCTTTCAAAGGCTTTTAAAGAATTTTTAGCATACCAAAATCCAGGACACTTTTTGGGGACAAGGACCCAGCACCCATGTAGGGCCAGGCATATAGAAGACACTAGGAAATATGGGAAGGAAGGAAGGGAGGGAGGGAGGGACGGAGGAGAGAGGGAAGAAGAGGAGGAGGGAGGGAGAAGGAGAAAGGAAGGAAGGGGGCAGAGAAAGGAAGGAAAAAAAGGAAGGAATGAAGGCAGAAAGGGAGGGGAGGGGAAGTCCCGAGTGGACACCACTAGCTTTTCTCCTGCCGAGGGCAAGGTAATCAATGAGGCGGGGGAATTAGGAGGCCCCGGGCCCTGGCTGCACCCACCCAGTGGGCAACCTGGGGCTCAGCTTCTTTTTGATTCTGAAGGGAAAAAGGGAAACATCTGTGCTGATGACAAGTCACTTCAGTGTCCCAAGGCCAAGAACTCAGTAGGCAAAACTTGCTTCTTTTTCTGCAGAAGGCTGAGCCTCATTTAAGCAGTGCAGGCTGCAGGCAGTAAAGTGGGGCCACGCGGTGCTGCCCATGAGACCCTGGGACATTGTCAAGAAACACCCAGCAGGGCGCAGTGGCTCACGCCTGTAATCCCAGCACTTTGGGAGACAGAGGCGGGTGGATACTTGAGGTCAGGAGTTCGAGACCAGCCTGGCCAACATGGTGAAACCCCGTCTCTACTAAAAATACAAAAATTAGCTGGGCATTGGTAGTGCATGCCACCACTTAGCTACTTGGGAGGCTGAGGCAGGAGAATCGCTTGAACCCGGGAGGCGGAGGTTGCAGTGAGCCTGGATCGTGCCACTGCACTCCAGCCTGGGCAACAGAATGAGACTCTGTCTTGAAAAATCAATCAATCAATCAATCAATCCCCTACTAGATGTAAATCATTTGGTGAATAAATAATTAATAACTGATGCTTCCACTGGGAGTCTAAGCCATCATCTTGCTGATCTTAAAAACATATACTGGGTTTAAATGCCTTGGCGTTGTAGGAGGTAATTGGTTCTGTCCTGGTGAATGAACAAACAAAAATAAATAAGAACAAAACAACGTGGTGCCTCACAGGACACACAGTGGACTGAGGGGGTGTCCAGGTGGTGGGGTTTGGATTTGTGTCCCCGCCCAAATCTCTTGTCGAATTGCAGTCACCAGTGTTGGAGGAAGGGCCTGGTGGGAGGCGGATGGGTCATGGGGGCGGACCTGCCCCTTGTTCTTTTTGTCATAGTGAGTTCTCACAAGATCTGCTTGTTTAAAAGCATGCAGCACCTCCCCGCTCCCCCGCTCTCTCTCTCCTCCTTCTCCGGCCGTGTGGCTCATGCCTGCTTCCCCTTTGCCTTCCACCAAGACTGTAAGTTTCCTAAGGCCTCCCGAGTCATGCTTCCTGTACAGCTTGTGGAACCGAGAGCCAATGAAGCCTCTCTTCTTTATGAGTTACCAGTCGCAGGTCGTTCTTTGACTCAGGTTGCAGTTGTGAGCATGGACGGATACACTAGGGGAGGTTTTGCTGCCGCTGTTTGGATGTCTATTTGTTCACAGCCCAGAATTTGCCACACGCGCCGTGCACGATGCCGGCTTTGCACAAAGCCTTTCTTCCCTCCCCCTCGGCAAGCACTCATTCTGTCCAGGGGCTGAGGACAACGTCACAGTCCCTGCTGGCAGCTGTCCTGTGGTCACTGCCTTGGGGGAGGTGCTGGCACCAAGGCCAAGGTGGCCACCCTGACATGCACAGCCAGAGGGCGTGCCAGTGAACCCACACTACGCCCTGAGCACACTGATGGCACCAGCTGAGGGGCTGAGCACGGTTTGAACACTGACACATGCCCTAGTTTATTCCCAGCTACCTAATGTGGCAGTGACTGTTACCATCACCGTTTTACACATGGGGGAAACAAGAGGAGCAGAGGATGAAAAGTCTATGTCTGGCCTGGCTAGTGTCTCCTTGGTGTCATCTCCCCCTTTAAACACTACCTGCCTCAAATGAGATAGGACCGAAGTCAGTGTGAGGGCTGAGGGGGTGGGGTTAGCAACAGATTCTCCTTCCCACAGAGATCCCAGAACAGCGGCCTTGCCCCTTTTGCGGGGGTTTCGGCAATCAGGGCAACGAACTGTCCTGCTTTGCTAGGGACTGAGGGGTTGCCCAGGATGGGGACCTTCAGTGCTGAAACTAAGACAGTCCCAAGGAAAGCAGGACCACAGGCTTCTCCAGGTGCCCAGATCTCCGAATGGCCTCTGAGATCCCTTCCTGCCCTGCTCTGAGGCTGCCTCCAGGCTGACGGCCACACAGGATATCCCTGGTCCAAGTGTAATGGGGCTTCTTGCGGCTCTCACTGTCAAGGTCAACCATGAAGTATACGGATCCTAAAGAATGTGGCATGAAAGCCAAGCCCATTAGGCTAGGCAAGTGGACCAGAGGTTTACTGGAGGTCTAAATATTTATGCAGAGCAATGATGGCTAATTTTAGAAACCATTAGCCTGCTATTTTTAAACTCGTGGTATAAGGATTTGCTAATTTAAGAAGTGAGTGTTAATGAGCCCCCCACTCCCAGACACCAGCTCCCCAACCCTCTTTCCTTCTTTACCAGCAGCTGCTACTGGCATTAGGTAATAATTCAACTTCCCTGCAACTACTTTTCACTTTGGGGCCTTTCAAGGGAAAAATAACTTTAACTGAACGCATCTCCCTGGAAACCACATAAAATTCCTCCCTGATGCTCCGGAAGTGCCCTGCCCTGCAGGGCTGTTTGTATAGGAAGGAACTTGCCCAGCCTGGCCTCCCAGGAGGAGCAGCCCCTGTAGGGCTGAACTGGTGTTCTCCTGTGGGCTACTGTTTTCCTGCAGCCATGTGTGTGTGGCTGGGAAGATTTGCTAGAGAGATACGGGTCCAGAAGAGGGTCCCAAACATCAAGCTCCAGAAAGCCCTCAGCAGGCTGGGTGGAGGTGGGAAGGCAGAATCTAACAAGACGTGTTCGAGGAATCAGTGCTGGGTCTTGCACCTGGGATCACAAAACCCCGAAAGGACAGTCCTGGGTGGGGAGCATGTGGCTTAGCTGCACACGAGAGCAGGATTTAGGGCTGAGTTTCTCCACGACCACATCTTGGAATGCTGCGCTTGCAGGATGTCTTGTGTCGAGGACATGAATGTCAAATATGTTTGAGAAAACCTGGGTGACTGTAGGACTTGTCACAGTTGGCAGTGTGTCAGTGAGCGTTGTGACTTTCCCCAGAAAAGGTCTCATGTGCAGCATCTGCTAAACTTACTCGACTAGAGACCCCCTCACACCTGCCACTCCCTTTACCAAAGAACAGCTTGCAGTAAAATCACTTGGGCACACTCACTTGGACTTGGCAATGGTGAGACAGAGTGGGTTGCTGTATTAGTTTTTCTCGTGCTGCTATAAAGAACTGCTCGAGGCTCAGTAATTTACAAAGAAAAGAGGTTTAATTGACTCACAGTTCTGCAGGGCTTGGGAGGCCTCAGGAAATTTACAATCCTAGCAGAAGGTGAAGCAAACACATCCTCTTTAGGTGGTGGCAGGAAGAAGAAGAATGAGAACCGAGCCAAAGGAGAAGCCTCTTATAAAACCATCAGATCTCATGAGATGAGAATAGCATGGTGGAAACTACCCCCATGATTCAACTACCTCCCACCGGGTCCCTCCCCATGACACATAGGGATTGTGGTTCCCACAATCCAAGGTAAGATTTGGGTGGGGACACAGCCAAACCGTATTATTTTGCCCCTCTCAATCTCATGTTCTGGCCCCTCTCAAATCTCCTGGCCCCTCTCAAATCTCATGTCCTCACATTTCAAAACACAATCATGCCCTTCCAACAGTCCCCCAAGGTCTTAACTCATTCCAGAATTAACTCAAAAGTCCAAGTCTAACATCTCATCTGAGACAAGGCAAGTCCCTTCTGCCTATGAACCTGCAAAATCAAAAGCAAATTAGTTGCTTCCTAGATACAATGAAGGTACAGGCATTGGGTAAATACCCCCCATTCCAAATGGGAGAAATTGGCCAAAACAAAGGCTACAGGCCCCATGCAAGTTCGAAATCCAATAGCACAGTCATTAAACCTTAGCGTTTTGGTCAGCTTCGTCCCCAGCAGAGAGAGTGCTAGAAAACGATAGAGCTGTAAAGAATTTTGAAAATCTGTGAAGGGCACCTGTGAAGCACCAGAGCTGCCATAGGCCCTTCCAACTGGCTCTGGTTTCGGGATCACCAGCTCTGAAGGGAGAGGGTTTTCTTGTGTGTGTTCATTATAAACTTTGATGTTGTCTGTCTCTGTTTTCTCTGAGCTATGTTTTTCTTTAAGAAAGCAGGAGCACACAGTAGGGTGCCCTCGTTTGGCTCACCTCCTGGCCCACCTGGATCCCAGCTGCATCAGCTTTAGCTCCAAATTAATCATTATTTCAACAGCAATGGCCATGGGAATAGGCTGGCCAGGACTGAGGGGTGGACATGTTGCTTTCCAGCCCACGTCTTGACTGCCCCCTCCCCGGGCATGTCTGTTTCATTCTTCACTTTGTCCCATGGTCTGAAGTCCTTTCTCTAGTTCTTCAGGGTGTGTCCTTGGGCCTCTGTCCATCCAGGCTTCTTGGAGGGGTCCAGGGGTGGGACGGGACCTACCCTATCTCACCACTGCTAAGTCCAAGTGATTGTGCCACAGTGATTTTACTGCAAGTTGTTCTTTGGTAAAGGAGGTGGCAGCAGTCAAATAAGTTGAGTGGATGCTGCACACGAGACCTGCACATGAGACCAGGCTTCTTGGAGGGGGCGCAGGGGGTGGGGACAGGTGGAGTGTTTGAGTCCCTTGCTCTCCTTAGCCCTCAGCAGTCTCACCTGCTGCTGTCACCTCATCCCTTGCAAAATGAGCCCCTGTGATGAAAGCTTTTCTATGGACACACATTGCTCCATGGCCCTTGACTACCCACACTGGTGAAGGAAATGCCAGCCCCAGATGGGAGGGGTGCTGGTCGTCAGTGGGGAGCTGGGGCATGAGCCAGGCATGGTGGAAGTTTCTTTATCCAGAATTGCCCTGAGCACTACTGTGCAGGTAGGGAGTTGGAGGAGGCGGCCACCGGTGCCTTTTGCCTGCCATGTGGTCTGAGTGGCTCTCGAGATGTTTGGGAATGAGCCATTGTACATGTCTGTCCCCAAATGCTCTGACATGGTGTTGGGTCCGTTATAGAAACAGCATAAAACTTGATTTGCTATCTGTAAACTTATTAGAGAAAAATGAAGTGCCGCCTTCAAATGAACATCGTCATTGGCCCTTGAAAGAACGTAGAGTTCCTTCAACATTGATGATCAGCCACGGTAAGAAAATGTCCAGTTCAAAAACCTGATTGTCCTCACTGTCACCCCAACCAAATGGCCTCTTCTTTATTGTCTAGCTATTTCATAAATGCTTTATGCTGGACACAATGTCTCACACCTGTAATCCCAGCATTTTGGGAGGCCGAGGCGGGCAGGTCACCTGAGGTTGGGAGTTCGAGACCAGCCTGGCCAATATGGTGAAACTCCCTCTCTACTAAAAATACAAAAATTTGCTGGGTGTGGTGACGCACCGCTGTAATTCCAGCTTCGTGGATGTTGAGGCAGGAGAATCACTTAAACTCGGGACGTGGAGGTTGCAGTGAGCTGAGATTGCACCACCGCACTCCAGCCTGGGTGACAGAGTGAGACTGTCTCAAACAAAACAAAATAAACAAAATCATAAATGCTTGAATTTGAGAACTAAAACTAAACTCAAGGGAGATTTGGATTCATTTAGATGAGACATATTAGTAAAACTACCCAACACAGAGAAAGGAAAGTAACTCTTAGGCTATGAAGTATCTGCATGAAATAGCTTCAACTGGTATTTCTTTTCTTTCTTTCTTTCTTTTTTTTTTTTTTGAGACAGAGTCTTGTCTTGCTCTGTCACCCCGGCTGGAGTACAATGGTGTGATCTCAGCTCACTGCAACCTCTGCCTCCCAGATTCAAGCGATTCTCCTGCCTCAGCCTCCTGAGTAGCTGGAATTACAGGATCCTACAACCACATCCAGCTAATTTTTGTATTTTTAGTAGAGATGTGGTTTCACCATGTTGGCCAGGCTGGTCTCGAACCCCTGGCCTCAAGTGACCCACCTGCCTTGGCCTCCCAAAGTGCTGGGATTACAGGTGTGAGCCACTGCGCCTGGCCTCAATTAGTATTTCCTAAGGACATCTTGGACACTGTGTTTCTTAATAACCTGTAAAACAAATGCGTATCTTTTCAAGAACCTTAGGGATACTTTAGAGGGGCTATTTTTAGCACATCTTCTTACACAAATATGTAAGAATGAGAAAGTGATCAACCAATTCCTTGGAAAAACCATTTCATATTCATTTCAAATGTACTATACTATGGGGTTTTTGGCCCTAAAAATAAAATTTTCTTCATTACTATTCCAAACGTTCTGTAACTTTCCTTGGGTTCTTTTTCAGACTGGCAGGCATCTATATTTTAAATGTGTGAGGACTTTCTATGCCATCCACAGAGTCTTTCATGCTGTCTTTCCATGAGAGGCAGAGACAGGGTACTTACATGACTATGACATATTACTATCATGACAGTTACTGCTTGCTATTGTTATTCAGGAAAACAAATGTGAAGTACCCTACTCAAAATCATACAGAAATGACATGCTCCATGAATTCCTCCCCTCCCTTTTGGATGAGGAAATCTATTATTTATAACAAGAACTGATTTGAAGAAAAGTTTGTTAATACAAATGAAAACCATGGCACGTGGTTAAATGGTTGCAGAGGCCATTTTCAACTCAGTAAGATTGAATGACCTATTGATTTACTGAAAACTACAAACTTAAGTCACTATGACCACAAACATTTAAAACCCTTTCTGGAGGCATTATCTCTCTCATTTCAACTCACCAAAGTTCATTAGAATTCATTTAAAATGCAGTAGATCAACATTTTTTTTTTTTTTGAGATGGATTCTCACTCTGTCACCCTGGCTGGAGTGCAGTGGTGTGATCTTGGCTCACTGCAACCTCTGCTTCCCAGGTTCAATCAAGTCTCCTGCCTCAGCGTCCCAAGTAGCTGGGATTACAGGCATGCACCACCACGCCCGGCTAATTTGTTTTTTTGTATTTTTAGTAGAGTTTCACTATACTGGCCAGGCTGGTCTTGAACTCCTGACCTTGTGATCCATGCGCTTCAGCTTGCTAAAGTGCTGGGATTACAGGCATGAGCCACCACGCCCGGCCTAAAATGCAGTAGATCAACATTTAAAAATGAAATGATTGAATTTCATTTACTTAAAAACATTGGTGCCTTTTCAGAGCGATCTTCCTGACAAGGTAGGCAGGTTTGCTATGTTGTTTTTCATTTTTCAAAGTGTAGGTGATGAAAAACTTGCCATCCGAGAGCAAAGATACTAGAAAAGTAAAACAAAAAATAACCCCAAAAACCCAGGTGGACATAAAAATATTTCCTAAAGCTTTAACTGATTATTAGATGACTAATGGTTAAGTGTTCTCTGGGCACACTTTATCTAGGGGATGCTATGGATTGACCTGTTCCCCCAAAAGAGAGATGCTGAAGTCCTCCCCCTCTCCCCCAGTGCCTCAGAATTGACCTTATTTGGAAACAGGGTCATTGCAGATATAATTAGTTAAGATGAGGTCATACTAAAATAACGTGGATCCTAAACTGATAGGACTGCTGTGCTCATAAGAGGCTTGGCATGTGAAGACAGAAATAGAAAGAACACGTGCAGATGGAAGCAGAGGGTGGAACGAGAAGTTACCAAGCCAAGGAACGCGGAGGCGGGCCAGCAACCCGCAGAGGCCCAGGGGGAGGCCCGGGGCAGATGCTCCCTCACAGCCCTGGAAGGAGCCAGCCTTCCCACACTCGAGTTTCCTGCTCCCAGCCTCCAGAATCATGGGAGAATAAATTTCTGTTGTTTCGGGCTTTCCAGTTTGTGGTGCTTTGTCGTGGCAGCCACAGGAAACACACACAGCAGACTGGCTGAATGGCAGCACGGAGAATTACAGTAAAAACCCTCGGCCAGGCACCATGCACACGCCTATAATCCCAGCACTTTGGGAGGCAGAGGTGGGAGGATCACTTGAGCTCAGGAATTCAAGACCAGCCTGGTCAACATGGTGAAACCCCAACTCTCCTAAAAATAAAAAATATTAGCTGGGCATGGTGGTTCAAGCCTGTTATCTCAGACACTTTGGAGGCTGATGTGGGAGGATGGCTTGAGCCTGGGAGGGGTAGATTGCAATGAGCAGAGATTGTGCGGACTGTACTGCAGCCTGGGGGCAGAGAGCCACACTGCATCGCAAAAGACAAACAAATGAAGAAACCTCATCTCTGATTATGAGAACTGGGTCCCCTTCCAGGACAGGCATTGAGCGTGATCTGGTGGCTTCACATTTGTCATTGATAAAACAGGCCGGGTGCAGTGGCTCACACCTGTAATCTCAATATTTGGAAGGCCAAGGTGGGAGGATTGCATGATTTCAGGAGTTCAAGGCCAGTCTGAGCAACATAGTGAGACCCTGTCTCTATAAAAAAAAAAAAAAAACAATAATCAAAAAAATTATCTGGGCATGGTGGTGCATACCTATAGTCCCAGCTACGTTGGGTGCTGTGTGGGAGGATCACTTGATCCCAGGATTTTGAGGCCGCAGTGAGCCATGATTGCACCACTGCACTCTAGCCTGTCAACAGAGCGAGACCCTGTCTCAAAAAAAAAAAAAAAAAAAGAAAGATAAAGAAAAAAATCAAAGCCATGGCTAGCTTCATGTCCCAAAGTGTGGAGGACAAAACCCAAGGATAAGGTAGAGGACATGGAGAAAGAAGAATCTGGAAAGCCCCCTGCAAATTTGAAAATTCAAGCACAAACACAATCTATAGTAAGTAACCCATACAGTAATTGTAATCGAATGACTCAGCTTCTCCAGACTTAAAAAGTGTGTGAATTCACACAGCTCACGGACAGTTTGGAGAGTCATGTCTCCAGCTTGTGTGCAATTGGCTGGGCTGCACCCAAATTGGTGACTGACCTTTTCAGGCTGGATGTCTGGTTTTCTTAAGTCAACATGTCTTGGTTTCATAGACCATAAAAGCCCAAATTTGGGGCAGAGTCCAGCTTTGAATGAGGTGACTCAGAAGCCTGCTGAGGCTTTGCCTTGGCAATCCAGCAGAGCCCTCTGGGCTCCCCCGTTAGTCAGGACTTACATCAAAATAGAAAAACAAAACAAAACAAGAAAAAACCCCAAACAAGCAATAGGACATTGTCACAACTGGCTGAAAACCTTCATGAGCAAGGTAACTATTCTGGGAATTTTGCAAGCCTCTGAAAATTATTGAACTGGGAATAAATTGCCGTGGTTAAAATGTGGTGTCAAATGAAAACACAAGGCTAAGATTTTCTAATGCTAAGGAAAATACTATTAAACGTGAGGTTTAAAACTCATTCTCTGTCAAGTTAGCCTTTGAAGCCCAGGTGCTCCAGAGCTGTTAGTTGTTCATGATGAGAGTAAAAACAGTCACAGTTAAAGTTACAGAGTGTTTATGATATGCCAAACATGTGCTAAGTGCTTCCATGGGCATTTAATTCTTAAACAAATCTCAGTGTGCGTGTTGCCATCCTTATTTACAGATAGGGAAACTGAGGCATAGAAAGGTTACATAACTTGTCTCTGGGCTGAGACCAGGCAAGAGGTTCTTGTGATCATTCAGGTAAGAGATGCCGGGAGGCCGGGCCAAGGTGGCGGAGACAGAGGTGGGTGCCAGGAAGAGGTCAGTTTCTCTATTCAGGGTAAGGCTGGCGGGGACGTGCTGATGGTTTAGCTGTGGGGTGTGAAACGCAGGTGCCTAAAGTTATTGTCTTGGGCAACTGGAAGAATGGAGTTGCCATTTATTGAGAGCTTGAAGAGGACTGGAGATCTAGGTTTGGAGGGTGTGATGATCAATTTAATGTGTGAACTTGGTTGGGCCGTGGGGTGCCCAGGTCTGTGATTGAATACTGGTCTTTGGGTTTCTATTAGGTTAGTGTTTTGACAAGGTTAACACTGAAATTCTGCCCCTCCAGAATGTGGGTCGGCCTCACCCAATCAGGTAAAGGCCAGCCTGGCGCACACACAAAAAAGACTGGTATCTTCATCAGCTCAGGCTGCCACAAGAAAATGCCACAGACGTGCTGGGTCAAGCCCAGAAATGTGCTCTCACAATTCCGGAGGCTGGAAAGTCCAAGATCAAGGTTCTGGGTGCTTTGGTTCCTGGCAGAAATTCACGTGACCTCTGTTTTGCATGCAGGCAGACAGAAGTCTTTCTCTCTTTCCCTTCTTTTTAGAGCATGAATCTCATCATGAGGGTGCCCACCCTCTTGACCTCATCAAACCCTAATGACCTCCCAAGGCCCTGTCTCCAAATACCATCACATTGGGGCTTAGGGCTCCAACATAAGAATTTTGGGAGAACGCAAAAATTTTTTTTAATTTTTTTTTTTTTGAGACAGAGTCTCGCTCTGTCGCCCAGGCTGGAGTGTATTGGCGCGATCTTGGCTCCACCTTCTGGGTTCAAGTGATTCTCCTGCCCCAGCCTCCCGAGTAGCTGGGATTACAAGTGCCTGCCACCACATCTAGATAATTTTTGTATTTTTAGTAGTGACAGGGTTTCACCATATTGACCAGGCTGATCTCCAACTCCTGACCTCAGGTGATCCGCCCACCTCAACCTCCCAAAGTGCTGAGATTATAGGCATGAGCCACTGCACCTGGCCGGGAGAATGCAAATGTTTAGTCCGTAACCTGCAGCCTCCTCTGAGCAAGAAAACTTTCTCCAGCAGACTGTGTTTGGCCTTTGTTCAAAACATCAGCCCTTCTCAGCTCTATAGCAGGCTGCCTTCTGACTGAAACTGAAGTTTCAGTGATCCTGGGTCTCCAGACAGCTAGCCCGCCCCGCAGAATTTTATTTTATAGATGGGGTCTTGCCATATTGCCCAGGCTGGTCTTGACTTCTCAGGCTCAAGACCAGCCTAGGCAATATAGCGAGACCCCATCTATAAATAAAATTTCATAGGCCTTCCACCTCAGCCTCCTGAGTAGCTGGAACTACAGGCATGTGCCACCATGCCTGGCTAATTTTAAAAAATGTTTTGTATAGATGGAGGTCCCACTATGTTTTCCAGCCTGATCTTTAACTCCTGGGCTTAAGCAATCCTCCAGCCTTGGGTTCCTAAAGTGTTGGAATTACAGGTGTGAGCCACTGTACCTGGGCCACCCTGCAGATTTTGGACTTGCCAGCCTGGAAAATCTTGTGAGGCAGTTCCTTACAATAAGGAGATCTCTTTCTATATAGATACACCTTCTATTGGCTCTGTTTCTCTGGAGAACCCTGACTGATACAGAGGATGAAGGGCAGAAGAGAGGAATTTTGTTTTGGATGTGTTGAGTTTGAGATGTCTGTGCCCACCCAGCTGGGAAACCATGGTTGGATATATAGGTGCAGGGTTGAGGGAGGAACTGAACTGGAGAAGTCTTTTGTGTCTCCATAGGTTGGAGATGGGATTAAAAGATGGGATAGAGGCTCCTAGGAGGGAGTGTTAGATAGGGAAGAGCAGGGTCCCCAGGGTTGATTCCAGGAACCCTCCAATATCAGGGGAGGGGATGAGGGGGAGGGAGGTGAAGAGGAGCCAGCCATGGGCTACAGAGTGGCTGATAGTGAAGGGTCAACCCCGAGGAGGCCGGTGAGTAAGGACAGAGCTACATGTTGGAGAGGGCAATCTACTACGTCCAGTCAAGTCATCTGATGGATCGAGTCATCTGGGCACTGAAAAGTGACTGCTGGAGCAGCAGCATGAAGGAAGTCGGACACCTTGATAGGCTCAGTTTTGGTGGAGTTGACTGGAGTGGGTTCAAGAGACAATAGGGACAGGGACAGGAGAGAATGAGACCAGAGAATTCTTTCAAGAACTTGAACCAACCAGGGGCATCAGGAAATGAGGCAACAGTTTTAGGACGGGAACCAGGGCCCATAGACTTCAGGGTATCTCTCAACTCAGCCAGGAAAAAGAGTGACATCTTCTATTTCATTGACCTCTCACTGGCAACCAGCATTTCCTTCAATCCTGAATGGAGGCAGCCACCTCCAGCAATATGACCAGTGCCTCTGCCTTCATCAGCAATGGAGATCCTGATATTTTGAATCGCATTACAGGTGTTGCAGATACCTACAAAGAACATTTACCATTGTCAAGATTTCAAATGGTACTCACAAGCCCCTTGTTAGATCTCATAATGTAATGCATTAATAAAGAAGGTCATGCATTACTGGGAACAAAATTATGCTAAAATATTTTGATAACTATGCTTTAATATAATTCACTTCCTTTATAATCCTGCATGATATGTGTTCTGTTACACACTTAAAAATATTGTGCTGAGAAGAATACATCAGCTTTGCCAGATTCCCCAAGGGAGCCCAGGCAATCGCCATCCCCGCTGCCCAGAACAACTTCCACAACAGAAAAACAAACCCAAAGAGTTAGGAGCCTCTGCCAGCAGGATGTGTAGGCAAGAGAGGACCCTTTTGTTTTGCTGTTGTTTTGAAGATGAGAGACGGAAGCATGTTTGCATGCCAAAGGAAATGGTCCAGTGAGGACGGAACATGGTGTCGCGACAGCAGGGATCCTGAGCTCACATGGGGAGACTGGCTCTGACCAGCATGTGGAGAGCGCACTCCAGAACGGGAGGGGGAGGCAGGAGCAGGAGGCTGGGGGTGTGGCAGCGAGCACTAACACATGTTCTGAGATTGCTCCAATTTCTCAGAGAAATAAGAAGCAACATGATGTCTCGAGACAGGAGATCGGGGAGGAGGTGCGGGAGGCTTGAGCACAGAGAAGGAGACCATGGTCATCCAGGAGAATGACAGCAGGCCTGGACCCAGTCAAGGGGCCAAGTGCTGGGCAGTGCCGGGTGCAGGTGGGGCGAGTGGTCCTGAGGGTACCACCAGACCATCGAGCCGGATGGCCTTTCCCAGCACCGGCAGCTGCACTGCAGGGGTCCCAAGAGGACAAAGGGCTGGACTGGACTTGGTGGGGGTTTTCCTAGGGGAAAATGATGAAGGCAGACAGCCAAGGGAAATATGTGTGCACGCAGAGGAGTGAACATCATGGCGGGCCGTGGAGTTGAAGCTGGGATGGAGGGACACGAGGACATAAGGAGGTTCCGTGCATCCTGGAAAAGTCACCTGGATCAGTGGCTCTCCAGCCTTCTGCGGTATCCGCAGCCCTTGGAGAGCTTTAGAAAGATCCGGATGCCCTGGCCATCTCTAGAGAGTCTGATTCACTGACCGGGGTGGGGCCATGCGTGGGGAAGTTTTGAGCTCCTCTCCCACACCAGGTGATTCTCATGTGCAGCCAGGTTTGAGAACCACTGGCTTGTTCGTTTCATTAAAAATTATTTTATTTCTATTTTAAGAGACAGGTGCTCGCTCCATGGGCCCGGCTGGAGTGCAGTGGTGCCATCATGGCTCCCTGCAGCCTCGACCTCCTGAGCTTAAGTGATCTTCCCACCTCGGCCTTCTGAGTAGCTGGAACTACAGGTGTGAGCCACGGCACCCAGCCCCGCTGGCTTCACTGATGTAACTTTTATTATTATATTTCATTTTTTTTAGTCAGAGTCTCGCTCTGTTGCCCAGGCTGGAGTGCAGTGGTATGCTTGGCTCACTGCAACCTCTGTCTCCTGGGTTTAAGTGATTTTCCTGCCTCAGCCCTCCCCATAGCTGGGATTACACACATGTGCCACCATGCCTGGCTAAGGCAGAGACGGGGTTTCACCACGTTGGTCAGGCTGATCTCGAACTCTCGACCTGAAATGATCTGCGCTCCTCGGCCTCCCACTATGCCCAGCCTGATGTAACTTTTAAAGGTCCTATTAGGAGCTTTTTTTTCTTTTGAGACAGCATTTCACTCTTTTGCCCAAGCTGGAGTGCAATGGTGTGATCTCTGCTCACCACACCTCTGCCTTCCAGGTTCAAGCGATTCTCCTGCCTCAGCCTCCCGAGTAGCTGGGACTAAAGGCTCGTGCCACCATACCTGGCTAATTTTTTTTGGATGTTTAGTAGCGACAAGTTTTCACCGTGTTAGCTAGGATGGTCTCGATCTCCTGACCTCACGATCTGCCCCTTCTCGCCCTCCCAAAGTGCTGGGATTACAGGCATGAGCCACCGTGCCTGGCCGGTCCTATTAGGAGCTTTAAAGAGTCCAAAACAGTTTAACGAGAGAGTCGTAGTTCAGATGTGTGTTCTACTGGGCCTGCCTGCTGACTGCAGGCTGTCTCTGGGAACTCCTGAGATGGGGGACAGCTGTGCCTGGTCTGTCCCTGGAATATAGTCACACCCCCGCATAAGGCTAGGCTCTCCCATTCCCTTTGAGATCCTCTTCTTCAGCTACAATCTTACCTTCCCCCATGTGATCCCTTGCCTTCCCCATCTAGAAAGACGTGGAGGGTTCCTTATTTATCTTGCTCTCATCTGGCTCCCACCTTCCCAGAGTCCCAGGGAAGCCTGTTCTTAAAACCTGGGTCCTCTTTCTGGGACCCCAGCCCCTTGTGGCCACTGAGCCTCCCCTCATTGCTAATGTGGCCAAGAAGTTACCCCACGGGCATTTATATTTTCATGGAGGACCTTTGAGAACAAAACTCTTGGCCCTGGCCCCAAAACATACAGTGGTGAGAATATGATTGGGTCAGTCTTCTGGGAAAGCCTGTGATACTTTGACACAAAGACATTTAGAATTAATTGGGTCAGGTATGAGATTTCAGATGGCGGAAATCCTTGTGCAAGCAAAGGCCTTGCAGATAAACTAGTAGCATGGCGGGTGCAGCTTAGCCTTCAGACGGATACACGGTGGCCAGGTCGTGCATTTCTCTGAAGAATATCAGGCCCTTTAGGTTACTTTTGCCTGCTCTCAGGACTGGCTAGGTAATTTGCAGAACCCAGTGCAAAATGAAAATACAGAACCCCTTGTTCAAAAATTATTAAGAATGTCAAGATGGCGTCTGCAGAACGTCAAGCCTAGTGCAAGCCCTTCTGAGCACGGGGCTCCCTGTAACTGCACGGGTCACGTGCCCATGAAGCTGGCCCTGCCTGCTATGGACACGCCAGGAACTGGACATTGGGATTTCCCCCCCTTAAAACAATGCGTGCATTGAGTTAGAATGTTGAAAGGAACAGAGACACTCTTGTAGTGTTCCATAGAATCAAAAATACGGTTTCGGCTGGGCGTGGTGACTCATGCCTGTAATCCCAGCACTTTGGGAGGCTGAGGTGGGCAGATCACGAGGTCAGGAGTTCGAAACCAGCCTAGCCAACATAGTGAAACCCTATTTCTACTAAAAATACAAAAAAATTAGCCAGGCATGGTGGTGGGCGCCTGTAATCCCAGTACTTGGGAGGCTGAGGCAAGGAGAATCACTTGAACTTGGGAGGTGAAGGTTGCAGTGAGCCAACATCATGCCATGGCAATAATGCAAGACTCCATCTCAAAAAAAAAAAAAAGGTTTCATGTGTTTACTTTTCCTTCATTCAAGTGTAGCCCAGATGCCTCTGTGAATATCTGCGATGGAAGAGCTTTTTTTTTTTGAGACAGAGTCTTTCTCTGTTACCCAGGCTGGAGTGCAGTGGCGCGATCTCGGCTCACTGCAATCTCTGCCACCCCGGGTTCAAGTGATTCTCCTACTTCAGCCTCCCGAGTAGCTGAGATCACAGGCGTGAGCCACCACGCCCGGCTAATTTTTGTATTTTTAGTAGAGATGGGGTTTCACCATGTTGGTCAGGCTGGTTCAAACTCCTGACCTCGTGATCCACCCGCCTTGGCCTCCCAAAGTGCTGGGATTACAGGTGCGTGCCATCATGCCCAGCCGGAAGGGCCTTTTGAAAACAAAGCTCTTGCTGGTCTCCTGTGCCCAAGAGTGGCCACCAAGTGGGAACAGACCTGCTGTTCTAAATCTCAGTTTTTGTTTCTTTCTCTTCCAGGGAAGCTGTAGATGAGCACGTGCACTTCCAGGCCTAGAAGGGAACAGCTGCTACCAAGTGACTTGCCTCTTTGCACAAGGGACTCAGCTCAGAGATTCCGCTGACCCTAGCAGGTCCCCCCTGACACTCCTCCTGGGAATGAAGTGGACCAGGTAAGTGAATGAACCTCGGCTTCTCCTGTCCTTCTTTTTACAGAGTCACCCAACAGGGAGAGAAGAAGGAGGCTATAGGAGCTCAGGCCGAGGGACCCTCCCAGCAAATGGCCCAGAGTAGAAAATTCTCCACGTGATGTTGCTGCTGGCCACCTGGTGAAAAGTCCATGGCCCCGTCAGCCACCTGTCCTGCTAACGCTGTGAGTAAAGAATCCACAGATCAGCTGGAAGGAGGAACGTTTGAGTTTGAAAATGCCAAGAATCATTCCTGAACTGGCAAGGCTGACTACCTGCACTTTAAAAATATGTCGGTACTAGCCTTGTAAACCAGACTTTTAGACTTCCTACTCGTGTAATGAAAGATCTTTTTCAATATATAGGCAACAGAATGATTTTTTAAAACAAAAATGGACATATTCCATTTTATTGATCTTTACAAAAAAAGCTAACTGGAAAACAGGAAATATTTACTAGTAACATTTTCTTTCTTTCTTTTTTTTTTGAGACAGTCTTGCTCTGTCACTCAGGCTAGAGTGCAGTGGCACACTCTCAGCTCACTGCAACCTCTGCCTCCCAGGTTCAAGCCTCAGCCTCCCCAGTAGCTGACATTGCAGGTGCCCCCCCACCTTGCCTGGTTAATTTTTGTATTTTTAGTAGAGACGGGGTTTCACCATCTTGGTCAGACTGGTCTCAAACTCCTGACCTCATGATCTACCTGCCTTGGGCCTCCCAAAGTGCTGGGATTACAGGAGTGAGCCACCACACCCAACCGATAATAACAGTTTCGTAACACCAAAGGAAGAATCTGTGTTTCTTCCTGTTTATAGATTTTTCTGTAGATGTCTTAAGAAGCATCGAACCCCTTATACAGGTGGGTAAATAAAACACAGTAAGCTTGAGATTTGCAAATCAGATTGGAGCCAGATAAAGATGAAGGCTGGTGCTGGCTTCAAGTCTGACTAATCTTGGACAAACTGCTCAGCCTATTACTCACCTGTCTACATCAGAACAGCTCCTCCCCAGAGACAGCTGAGAAGATGCTGAGATAATATGTGTAAAAGCTGACAAACCCTTTGGGAAGGATACCAGCAAATGCAAGGTGTGTGCTCTGAAGTTTTATCATCCTGCCAGATGAGCCTGTCTCCAACCCCAGTGAGCTGACTGAGAGACACAGGCCTGAGTGCTGAGCTCAGATTGCAGCATGTTTTCACAGCAGACCCCGAGCCAGACGCTGGGAGCACGTGATGATGTGCTGTCCTCTGGTTTCCCAAGACTTCAAAACCGAATCCCAGTGATCAAGAGATGTTTGGCCTTGAACATTGCAGGAATTAAAGCCAGCACCCTGTGAAAGTCAGTGAGGACAGCACTCCACGGTTTGGGGACCCTCTCGGGGCACTAATCCCGGTTCCTTTTCTGTTTCGGCTGGGTCCTGCCTGCCCATCCTTGGAAGCCATGGCAGCTGTTGCGATGTAGTGAATTACTACAGGGGATTGAAAGATTCACTCACGTCTCGATTCCATGACCTTTCTCCTCTCCAGCACGATTTTTTACCCTTATTGAGAGAGATCACTTTCCCAGCCCTTCTGCCATGCCAGTATGTGTCTGTGTTTGGGGACAGGGGTGTATTTAGGGAGGAGGAGAATGTCCCCAAGTCTGGAAACTCAGAACACTCTGTCTGGCCCCTTTTGCAGAAAACGAGGGGAGTCCCAGCAAGCAGAAGCAGGCAGTGGCACTGAGCTCCCCCGAGCTGACTTGTCACCTCAAAACCCTCAACAGATTCAGTCCTCGCTCCCAAACAGGCCCGGTAAGCAATGAAAGAGTTCTGCCAGACACTCAAAAACCGGATTATTGTCCTTCCTGGCTCATCTGGAGCCTGGCTACCCTCATGCCGGCTGCTTGGGGCCCTCTGGGGGCCACCCAGCCCAGCCTGCAGCTATCTTTCCTTCAAAGGCCAGCACGATCCCTTCCCCCTGGAGAACGCTGCAACCCCTGGTCGCATGCACATCTCACAGGTGGGGCCTCAGGGCTTCTAAAACGGATGACTGTCAACCGCAACCCTCCCCACCCACATCCACAGCTTCACCCCAAACTCACATGCAGAGAACCTCGAGTCCTATCGGCCCGCTCAGGTCCCTTGCCAGCCGGAGCCACTCTGCAGCCTGGCTGGACTCTAGCCACCATGTGCAACAGGACTTAGCAGGGACGCTGTCGCTCTCCTGCCTTCCCTCTTCTGCCGACTGGTCGCTTCCAGGACGGAGTATTTGAGAGAAAATTATCTAGACAATTACACTGTTCCTTAGAACGGCCTGCGTGGGCACACGTGCCACTTGGTGAACCAGCATGAGAGGGGGGTGGCTTGGCCAGAGCAGACATTCAAGACCAACCAGAAATGTCATTTCTGCACGGTGGAAAAAGAATGTGCGATACATCAGAACCTGGGCATCTCCTTCCTAACACGCCCTCAGGATTAAGCCTCTCCTACCCAGCCTGGCGGAGTTGCGGAGCGTTCATAGTCCAGCCCCACGCCTCGCCTGCTCTCTGCTCTGGTCCATTGGCTGTTCACACTCACGTCCCTGTGTCCTGGAACTGCCTGATTCTTGTAGATTACTAAAAATCCACATCTCATTCCCTCCTGTGCTCTGATCACCTGCTCACAGCGACTGTGTCCTCCTCTGAGCCACTACCTGGCGCTTGTCCCCCACACTGCTTTGGGCTCTTCTGATATTGAGCAACCCAGCTTCTCAGCCTTCAGGCTGCTGTGGTCCCTAAATGCATGCTGGTCGATTCTGATCAACAAGCAACTGCTTTCATTTGTTTGCTTTTTTCTACAACTGTAGCTGTGAGTGATTCGGGTGGTCAGTCGGTGGACTGTGGAGCTGGATGGGTCAAGGAGCACAGCGTGGAATGAGGGACAATTTGCTACGGCTTGGAGATAAGAGACATGGCATACTGTGAAGCCAGTGCTGATGGAAGAAGGTGGCTTTCCTGGAAGGTCAAGACATTTGCTTGAGAGCGATGTCCAGCAGGGCTGGGGGAGAGTTCTGCTGGAAGGGAGGGCAGCACCCAGGGGTGGCTGAGAGAACTGGCCTGGGTTGGGAATGCCTCCAGCCCTTTCAGGAGTGATTCAGTGATTATGAGATGTTTGGCCTTGAAAATTGCAAGATTAAATCTCTTGGTGGGAATGTGTAGCCAAAAGCCAGCACCCTGAGTAGCTTCATGGTTTGGGGACCCTCTCAGGGCACGAATCCCATTTCCTTTTTCTAATTTGAAAATTGCTGTGGGCGATTCTGGAATTCAGAAGTGTGCTGGGAATCATGGATTTAACATGACAAGCATTTCTGCCCATTCCTCATTGAGCCCACCGTGGATACTCCGGGGCCAGGGACTTACTTGGGCTTCTGCGTGTCTTCCACAGCGTGTACCAATCTGCCAGGCTCTGGTTGATGCTTAATAAAAAAGATGCAGCAAAGGAACCTGGTGTGGACGAGTGCCTTGGTCATGGACCGGAAGCCTGGCCCCTGTGTCCCTGGCAATGGGACGGTGAAGGACAGAAAGGCAGCGCATCTGATGGTGTCAGGAGCTTGGAGCAGGCATTGGGAAGCATGTATTAAATGTTACCGATGGAGGATTGATAGACACATAACCCACATCTGCATAGCGTTTTAGGTCTTTTCTTTGGAAGTGAAGAGTCACAAACAAAAACAACTTTGGTTCAGGTCATTTATAGGCCCAGATCCTCTATCCTTAGAGGTTTCCCACCAGATATACTATTTCACTATCTATGCCAGGAAACTTACATAAAACTATGCAGAATTTTACCTGACAATGAAATAGACCTTTTTGTTAGAGCCTCAGTCCCACCTAGAGAAGTGACACAAGCTGAAATGAAACTGTTAAAGGAATGAACTGACTTGGGGATAGAATCATTGCCTTTGCTGAACAACGTTTTAAGGATATGGGAATATATAGGGGTATTAGCATCATAGTAAAATGTGCCCGTGTTATCTATAATTTTATACTGGACTTTTTTAGAAATTATTTTTATAGCTTTGCCTTTGACATGACTTGGCTACAAGTTCACTACATTAAGTTTACAACTGGTTTTGATTTCTTGGCTTTCAGTGTGTATTACTAGGAAACCCTGCAGAGAGAAAATGTAAACTCCAAAATGCTTTAAAATATTACGATATTGTTTAGGAATATTATACTATAATAGTGAATGAAGTGGACATAACGTTCCATTTTGTAGACATTGCGTGAAACCATTATTAGTCTTGATTTTCTTTGGAACCATTTATTCCTGTTCTGAGCTGAGATAAATACTCCTTGCCCTGTGGCCCTGGCCCAAGGCTCCTCTTGGATCAAATGGCCTTTCCTGGACCAGAGGGCAAAGTCACAGGAACATGATGTGATGAAATCTAAATAAAAGGTATTGATTTGTTCTTTGTTCATCAAATAGTTATTGGACTCCAGCAAGTATGAGTAGCAGGGGAGCCTGGCTAGCACTATAGCTTCCCCCGCCTCTCAGAGTTGGAGCCGCAGGCACACACAAAGCCAGGGAAAATGAGGGGGTAGGGAGGCTGGTCCCCAAGGCTCCAGCCCTTCTCTCCCAATCCTCTCCCTGAATGGGTGGCAGACTCTCCTCCTGGCTCTTCCAGTCTGCCATCAGTATCTGCCCTTGGATCTGGTTTTAAACTCCAAGGTGTAAATGATTCATAATGGCTCAACATTTTGTCCCTCCCAGGAGGTACTTTTAAGTCTAAGGAATAAAGATTTAACAGTAAAACTCCAAATGCTAACTGGGGGCAAATGAGGATTTGGAGGAGGAAGGTCTTGAGCATTTTCCTTACACTCCTAAAATCATCCCATTGAGTTAGGACAAGAACTATCCTGATGGGTTGGGTATGATAGAAGTCGATGTTTCAATGGATGGATGGAGGGATGGATGGATGGATGCATGCATGCATGCACAGATGGATGGATGGATAGATGGATAGGTGGATGGATGGATAGATGGATAGATGGATGAATGGATAGTGTTGGACAGATGGATGGATGGATGGATGGATGGATGGATAGATGGATAGATGGATGAATGGATAGTGTTGGACGGATGGATGGATGGATGGACGGATGGATGGATTGATGGATGGATGGATAGATGGATGGATGGGTAGACCAATAGATGGATAGATAGATGGGTAGATAACCTTTATTCTGATTTCAACTGGTCTTTGAAGCTTGATTTATTTTTTGACTTCTCATGTATCCAGGCTAGGGTCTGACACATTAGGAAGTTGGCAAAATTTGTTGACTAAACAAATTAATGAAGGGAAGATTAGGTATGCAGAGATGCCCGTGGTTTGGGTTACCATTTCGGATCCCCTTTGATTTGAGTGACACACGTGCTGACAACTTGAGTCTGCAGTTAGTGGATCTTTAGCTAACTTGCCAGAATGCAGGTTGTGGTAAAACTTGACCCTTGCTCTATTCATCAACAGTGTATCCTGTGAAAGTGACTGTACTTCCACGCAAACCTTGGTGCCAGACTCCACGAGATCTTTGCAGAGGTCTGACCTAAGCATATTCCTTGTGTGAATAGTGGCAACAATCACAATGGTCCTGAACACAGAGGCAGCATTCATTGTGTGCTAGCTGTGGTTTTAAGCACATTACATCTATTTACTAATTTAATCCTTAAAACAACCTTTGCTTTACGTACTCCTATTAACCTCATTTTATGGATGGGAAAAGGGACTGTGAGAAGTTAAATCACTCACCCAAGGTCATATAGCTGTAAATGGTGGAGGCAGGGTCTGAACCTGGCACACTGGCCTCCCCTTGTGGGCTCCTACCACTACACTGTCTCCTGTGACTATCCTGTGTCCATCTCCAGAATGAGCTGACAGCTGCAAGTTCTCCCTGAGGCCTCACTGCAGCCCTTGATCTTGGCATCAGCTCCTCGCCCAGCCGGGTGGCGGTGTTTCTGACTCGGGGTCTGGATCTCTCTCTGCATCGCCGGGTTCAGAGGCACTGAGGAGGGAGCCCAGTCCAGTGCTAGCTTTGCATCTCACAGCCCTTGGACAAATGTTATAACTGGAGGGCTGCACAAATGCATCATTTTCTTTCAAACTGTGGGTCTGTCTGAGCAGGAACTGCTGGGCTGGACCTCAGAAACTTCCTGACCCTTTGTCTGGAGTCATAGGGTCTATGTCCAGCAAGCCTAGAGGTCATGTGAGGTCCAGAGAGAAGAGCACAATGCAGCTGCTGCCTCTGAGGCCTCATAGGAACCACGCAGTGAAGGAACCGGGGTTTCTTCCTTCTCCATGGCAACTAGGAGTGCAAGTCAACCTCGGAAAAGGATCCTCCATCTTTGGTTAAAAGAACGGTCAGGCCCAGGTTTGGTACGGATGTAGTTGTGTGAGTTGATAGATGCCAAGTGCCCGGCTTGGTGCCTTTTCCACCGTAGGCATTGCGGAAGGAGAGGTTTTGTCTCCCCTTCCTGGAGAGGGTGTTGTGGTTTGTGGTTGGGACCTTTTGGGTTCCTGGCATTGACAATGGCACTGTGTGGGGTCAGGACCTTCTTGTTGGAAGAGTCTCCTTCCCTGCCCGCTGGTGACAAGGGCAGGAAAAGAAGCCAGGAACCAGGCCAATGGCAATAAAGAAAGAAACAAGCAGCCTCAGAGCCACCCTTGCCCTGTAATGAGGCAAGGCAGACAGGGCCACATATGGACCCATTGCAGGGATGGGCAGTCTCCGGCCTTTACTGATGGATGCAGGACTTACGGCCCCACTGGAGGGGGAGGAACGCAGGAACCTAGACTGTCCATGCTCTGACGCTGTCTGGATTCAGAACTGTAGGCCATGGGACTGTTTTCAAAAAATAGACCCTTTCATTAGGAAAATCCCATGAAACTCCCCCAAAGATGAGTGAGGTAGGCAGAGGATGAGGCTCAGATTCTATTTATGCATGAATGTCCGTTAGACTCTGGATTCGAAAGCCCTGTGTTCTTGGGTTTGAGATTGTACTTTCTGACATGAAGAGCGAATCGCAAATTCAGACTTCAGAGATGGTTACTTTTCCAGCAAGAGAATAGCCCTGAAACTTGGCCAGAGGATTGGTGTCCTGGTGCTGCTGTAACCACAGTGTCGCGCGCTAGGAGGCTTGAGACAGCAGACATTTGTCTGTTGCCTCGCAGTTCTGGAGGCTAGGAGTCCAAAACCAAGATGCCAGTAGGGCTGTGCTCCTCTGAGACTGGGTAGATGCCTTCCTGGCCTCCTCCGGCTGCTGGTGGTGGCCAGCATCCTTGCCATTCCTTGGTTTTCAGCATGACCGCTCTGATCTCTGCCTCTTTCATCACACGGTGTTCTCCCTGCATGTTTCTCCTCACACGCCGTTCTCTTCTCATAAGGATAGCTGCAGATTAGGTTAGGGCCCACTTTAATGGCCTCTTCTTAACTTGATGACATTGCAAAGTCTCTATTTCCAAAGTCTCTATTATTTAGAAGTAGAGACTTCGCAGATGTCAGTAGGGCTTCGATATGCATTTTGAGGGACAGACTTTACCCCCCTGACAGTTAGCTATATGTGTACCTTACAGGTGCCACTATTTCTATGACATGGAGTGAGACTGTGATTTACTTTTTTTATTGATGGAGTCTCGCTCTGTCGCCTAGTCTGGAGTGCGGTGGTGCAATCTCTGCTTACTGCAGTCTCTGCCTCCCAGGTTCAAGCGATTCTCCTGCCTCAGCCTCCCAAGTAGCTGGGATTAGAGACATGCGTCATCATGTCTGGCTAATTTTTGTATTTTCAGTATAGACAGGGTTTCACCATGTTGGCCAGGCTGGTCTCGAACTCCTGACCTCAGTGATCTGCCCACCTCGGCCTTCCAAATTTCTGGAATTACAGGTGAGAGCCACCACTCCCGGCCAAGACTCTGATTTTCATTAGGAAGAGAGGGATCCTGTCTGTCACCAGTGCTACCTGAAAACAGGTTAATCAATAGAGCAAGATGCTGCACTGGTGACTGCAGCAGTCAAGTTCATTTCCAAATAGAGAATTAAAGCAGCATGCCTTCCCAGTCCTCTGCCCTTTCTGTTTTCTGTCTAGGGACACCCTCTCATCCTCAGACAAGTGACAATGAAGTGACAGTAAGGGCAAACCAAGCCATTGTCCAAAAATTTCACCGCCTACCTTGGAGAACCTCTCATTTCCCATCAGATATAAATGAAAAATCAGATATGAATCTGCTGGGAAATGAGAGCTTCCATTTCTTTTGTTGTTGTTTTAAAGTTGCCAGGCTTTATTTAGGCTGTAATGGTTACAGATAACACACATGTAACCCTATATTCCGTGCCTCCCATGCAGTCCCCTGAGCAGGCTCAGCGCCCCTTCCCTCAGTCTCGCTTCTTGTCTTTCTCCTTCTTGTCCTTCTTGCCATCCTTGGTGGCCTGGGGAGCCCAGAGCACTTCGAATGGCTTCATGGTTGGGATCCACACCTGGAAGGTTCTCTAGGGCACTCTGAAGGAACTTGGGGTCATGCATCACGTCGTAATCATCCTCCTCCTTGGCTGGCTCAGATGTGTCCATGGCTGAGCTGGCATCAATGTCTGCTGATTCCGCCTGGCCAAACTGCTCCCTGCAGGGACATCTGCATGGCATGAGCAATCTGCTCGTCCTCAGTCATACTGCTTAGGTCAGGAAGCCCAGTATGGCCAAACTCTTGCTGGCTTGTGGTCATCTTCAGCAGGGCATCATCTGAGTCTTCAGTCCCAGTTGTAGCAATCCCGGCCAGGTGGTGCGGGATCCCACCACATCTTGGGGGGAATCACCATGGTGGGCTTGGTTACACCTGAGAGCCCCCAAGGTCAAGGACCTTAGTCCCTGATCTTCTGCAGGGACGTCAGCTGGATGCGCAAAACTCCATCTCAAAAAAATGGGAACCAGAATCAGAAAGTCTGCTGGGATCAAGTTTATCCTGAATTGACTGTGAATTGATTGAATTTTAATTGTCAAGTTTAAGAACTCCATTACGGGGTGGGATGAAGACTTGAGACAGAAATCATATTTAGTGATGGAAAAGGGAATCTGAAATGTTTCGCTGCCCACCTAAGTTCTGAAGTCTCAGGAAATCGTACTGACTTAAGAAAGCAGGTGCTGCATGCACAGTTGATCAGTGCAGAAGCTGATTTTTTTTACTGTCAGCAGTTGAAGCAGCTTCCATCCTGACAGCTTGGAGCGTGGGGGCTAGAACCCCCAGCCCACAGGCTAAGAGGCAAAGGTAACTTTACAACCACCTTTGGGTGGTCGCTGGGTCGAGAGTGCTCCCACCCTCAAAGTTCTTGTCCACTCAGCACCTCAGAACGTGACCTTGTTGGAAGTAGGGCTGTGGATATAATGAATGAAGATGAGGTCACAGGGGATTAGGGTGGGCCCTAAACCAGTGCGACTGCTGCCCTCATAAGAGCAGCAGAGACGCAGAGGGAAGATGGCTATGTGAAGGCTGAGGAGGAGATTGCAGCTATGCTGCTGTGGGGCGCGGCATGCCAGGAGTGGCCAGGGCCCACGGGAAGCTGGAAGGGGCAAGGAAGCCTTATTCCCTAGAGCTTCAGAGACAGCACGGTTCTCTGGGCACTTTGATTTCAGAATTCTGGCTTCCAGAGCTAGGAGTAAATTTCAGTTGTTTTAAGCCACCTAATTTGAAGTACTTTGTTACAGCTGCCCTAGGATGTTAATACACTGTGTTACAAAAATCTGGGTTTCTGCTGGGTGCGGTGGCTCCCAAAATGCCTGTAATCCCAGCACTTTGGGAGGCCGAGGAGGATCACTTGAGTCCAGGAGTGTGAGACCAGCCTGGACAACATAGTGAAGCTCCATCTTGACAAAAAATACAAAAATTAGCCAGGCATGGTGGTGCACAGCTGTGGTCCCAGCTACTTGGGAGGCTTAGGTGGGAGGATCTTTGAACCCAGGGGGTTTTGAGGCTGCAGGGAGCCATGATCACACCACTGCACTCCAATTAGGACGACAGAATGAGACCTTGTTTCAAAAATAAAAATAAGAATCATGGTTTCTGGAGCCTCTGCTCTATCTGAAATGATTTAGAAGCCTTTCTTCTAGGGATAAATTCCTCCAAATTTAGAACCAGGCAGGAGATTTCAGGCACAAGAGGGTCCCAGGGTGTCTCCACGGAATATCCCCTACTCCCCATTCCTAGTCTAACAGTTGACATGGACCCCTGAGAGCAAATGTCCGCAAATCACTCAGGATGCCCTCCCAGCCAGTGGAGAAGCAAGCAGAGGAAGGAAGGAAGGGAGAGAGATGGCAGGCATACAGGCTGTTTTTGCTTTCCAACAGGAAGGGACTCGGGGTCTGTTTTCTTTTCCCTTCCTTTCGAATGGATCGTTCATATCTCCAATAACTCTTATCTTTCAGCAAACTCCAGCAGGCCCCAGACGAGATGAGAAAATATCCAACTTCAAAGGTTTTGCACAAATCATCTTAAAGGCCTGACCTAAGCCTGGGAAAGCCAGAACAAAGCCCAGAAATCACTTCTTACTTCGTTGCCGTTTAACCAAGACACCATTCCCTCTGCAGGTCACATCTGTCACTTCCCCCTCACTGCCCCCACCCAGGTCCCAACCACCTGAGACACCTGCACGATCCACCCTCAAAGCAATGAGTTAGGAGCCGTGCTCCTGATCCTTGGCCGGTGGGTTTAGTGTTATTCTAGGGGTCTGGGTGGGGGCACCTTAGGGGGCTGCCCTGTAAGAGCTGTGGTTTAATTTCCTTTGCTACTTTAATTAGCTCTTCAGTCTCAGTCTCAGCCACTGAACTGTGTCTCTGCCATTGGTGGTGACAGCACAGGGTGACACTGCTGTCAGGGGAGAGGAAGATGCTTTTTTTTTTTTTTTTTTGAGACGGAGTCTTGCTCTGTTGCCCAGGCTGGAGTGCAGTGACACAATTTGGCTCACCGCAACCTCCACCTTCCCAGGTTCAAGCGATTCTCCTGTCTCAGCCTCCCGAGTAGCTGGGATTACAGGCACCCACCACCACATCCAGCTAATTTTTGTATCTTTAGTAGAGATGGAGTTTTGCCATATTGGCAAGGCTGGTGTCGAACTCCTGACCTCAGGTGATCCACCTGCCTTGGCCTCCCAAAGTGCTAGGATTATAGGCATGAGCCACTGTGCCCAGCTAGGAGGCTGCTTTTATGAGCTGGGACAATTGTGAGTGAAAAGAGAAGGAAAAACAGTAAAATAATACTAATAATGCCTTTTCTCTGGTCCTGGAAAATCTACACGAACACTTCTGTAATCTCAGCACTCTGGGAGGCCCAGATGGGTGGATCACAAGGTCAGGAGTTCAAGACCAGCCTGGCCAAGATGCTAAAACCTCGCCTCTACTAAAAAAAAAAAAAAAAAAAAAATGTAAAAGTTAGCTGGGCATGGTGGCAGGTGCCTGTAATCCCAGCTACTGGGGAGGCTGAAGCAAGGAATTGCTTGAACCTGGGAGGCGGAGGTTGCCGTGAACCAAGACTGCACACTGCACTGCAGCCTAGGCCCAGAGCGAGACTTCATCTCAAAAAAAAAAAGAAAGATCAGATCTGTTGTCAGTATAAGCCTCTGTAAAGTGAGCACCGCTGCAGGTGAGATGGGGGATGTGGAAATCAGTAGGATCAACGGCAAGGCTCTCTTCCCCCTCCACCCAGGGAAAAAACGCTCATAAGAACTGGCTGTGGCAGACAGCAGCCTACAGAAAGGTGGGGGCACCTCTCAGCTGGCCTTCAGCTTCAATACAGACACGGGAAAACCAGTCTACGTTCTGGTTTGGGCCCCAATGGCTGCATGTGCCTGGATACCATCAGTCCTGCACGAAGGTGGCCACTGAGGGGCCCTTGTGGGAGCTGAAATTCAACCAGGGCTTGGTCCCTGCCCGAGGTGCCAGGAGCCTGTCCTTTTCTTCTAGGTGGTTCACTCAGCAAGGGTACTTTTTGTAATTCAGCCACCTAGATGGGGGTGCCTTCTTGTACTCCGCCCACCTGGATGAAGCACCTTTATTTTCTAATTTGACCAGTTTCAGGCCACGTGAGAATCGCTGATATGACAGAAGAGTAACCTTTCTGGGGTTGCATCTTAGGAAATTTCATTGAAGGAGGGGTATAGAGATGATGTCATTGACCACAGGATTCAAGAAATAAGCCCAGAGCACACATCGGTTTGGCGGGAGCAATGATCCCTGCCACTTCTGGGAAACTGACCTTCAGAGCTTTCACATGAATGCGACCATTGCCTTCAGCTTTCTCCAAGGTTTTTTTTTTTCTTCTTTCTTTTTTGGTCTCACTCTGTCCACCAGGCTGGAGTGCAGTGGTGTGATCTTGACTCGCTGAAACCTCAGCCTCCTGGGTTCAAGCGATTCTCCTGCCTCAGCCTCCCACGTAGCTTGGATTACAGGCACTCGCCACCATGCCCAGCTAATTTTTGTATTAGACACGGCGTAGAGATGAGGTTTCACCATGCTGGCCAGGCTGGTCAAAAGCACTTTAATTTTGGAGGAGGTGTAGAAGGTGGCTTTGCTAAATTCTGTGAGATCTGTTTGGAAATACAGGATGGAGGGAAGGAGAAGACGAGCAGGGAGCACTGAGCAGGAGGCTGCTTCTCCAGCCCGTGGTCCTCTGTCATCCGGTGGACGCTGTTGGAGGGACATCCGGACACTTGCTGGCTCCCCCGGTCTCCAGTCCAGCCTCCAGGGGCTCTTTGCCACTGCCCTGCCATCCCTCACTCCCCGGAGTACTGTCCTCAATCTTTTCTTCCGCAAGCCCCTGTATTGGTTTCCAAGTCATACTAGATAAGGTCCACCTTCTTGCAGGGTGACCTCATTATGACTCCACTAACGACATCTGCAACGACCCTATTTACAAATAAGCTCACATTCCGAGGTTCCGGGAAGGACGTGAATTTGGGGGGGCACTAACCCCATAACCCCCCCCTCCAGTCTCCACTGACATTGCAATCACCCATGGATGCTCCCAGCCTAGCGGCCAGTCCATCAGATCGCTTTCTGGGCCTGCCCTGGTAGCTTCCTCTTCTGCTCCAGAAGCCCTCCTCTTAATATTATGTTCCTATTAAGAAACTCACTTGTCCTTTAACTATTTAATTATCTCTATGTACCTACATTTTCTTTTTCAAGACAGAGTCTTGCTCTGTCGTTCAGGATGGAGTGCAGTGGCGCGATCTCGGCTCACTGCAACCTCCGCCTCCTGGGTTCAAGCAATTCTCCTGCCTCAGCCTCCCAAGTTTTCACTTGAAACCTGCATACACAGCCTTGTTTTATGGGCTTCGTTCCTACAGAGGAGTTATTCATGAGGGATTGAGTGCATTTAGGCTATTAGTAAAAAGTGATCCAGATTAGCCTAGAGCTGCTGCCTCTGTGTTAGTCTCTAAGGTTGCTGCAGGGGCGGGTTGCAATGTCTGTCCCAGGGCCCCAACCCAGCCCTACCGAATCAGAATTTCAGGAGGGGAGGTTGGGAATCTGTGCTTTTATGTCAGCCCCTGTTCCAATCCAGGTGACTCTCATGTATTGTGAAGTTGAGAGTTATTGATTTAGACACGCAGACGATAAATATTGATTCTCGGACTACAGAGTCAAAGACAAAGCGAGGGACTTATTACAGCTCATGGGACCAGCTGGGCAAAGCCAGCAGGGATTTATTGCTTCTCAGATGATCAACGCTTCCACAAGGCTGCTGTCGTCT
This sequence comes from Ateles fusciceps, assembly GCA_036589455.1. Classification (NCBI taxonomy): domain Eukaryota; kingdom Metazoa; phylum Chordata; class Mammalia; order Primates; family Atelidae; genus Ateles; species Ateles fusciceps. Next base: position 18,704,649 of record JAZHEH010000222.1, read on the forward strand.
CCTGATGACAGAACAGCATTCTCACAGAATCAGGGGGCTGGTGGAGAAAATCAGGGGGTCTCCAAGCAGCCCCGTGGGCAGCACTGGGCCCAGAAGCACACACAGAGTCTACCTGTCCTCCCATGCGACTCTCGCGAGGTGGAGAATTAGAGCATGTTGTTCATTTATAATGTTTGCTTTGCTTTTGGAAGCAGCCTGGGGCAACTCAGGCTAGGTTTTCACTGTGGTGTTTGACTTGGCTTAGCTGCAAAAGTCCTCCTTTCTAGTCTGTTTATGGCAAGTTAGCACACGGCCCCATATCCAGGAGCCTAACACCAGACCCAGCAGAAAGCAGGGAGTGGGCAAGGAAAGGAAATGTTGGTGGGGCTGGGTTGGGCTTCCCCTTACCCGCCCTCTCAGCCTGAGGGAGCTCACCTGAGGTCAGGCTGGGCATGAGGCCACCTCAGACATTGCAGCCTCGGACCTGTTACTGCAGCCCAAGTGACAGTGACATCTCAGACAGTGAAAGGTCCCGCTGACCAACCACAAGGTCTGGAGGATAAGTTCCCAGGAAGGAGATACATTCCATTCTTTTTCAGACGGAGTTTCATTCTGTCGCCCAGGCTGGCGTGCAGTGGCGCAATCTCGGCTCACTGCAAACTCCACCTCCCGGGTTCAAGCAATTCTCCTGCCTTGGCCTCCTGAGTAGCTGGGATTATAGGCATGTGCCACCAGGTCTGACTAATTTTTGTATTTTTAGTAGAGACAAGTTTTCAACATGTTGGCCAGGCCGATCTCGAACTCCTTGCCTTAAGTGATCCACCCGCCTCCGCCTCCCAAAGTGCTGGGGTTACAGGTGCGTGCCACCGTGCCTGGCTGACACATTCCATTCCTTAGCTCCCTCTTTGCTGACATATTTTCTTTCCTTTTTACAAAGTCAACTCACTGTCAGTAGGAAGCTGCTGATTCTTTTTCATGTTTACTCCTAAGTTTCAAATAGCCACCCCCTTGTATTTTAATAAGACTCGTGATCACTGTGCCAGCCACTCCACCTGCATCATTTCATCTCATCTGCACAGAACTCCATGCAGGAAATATGACTAGATCCCATTTAATGATGAGAAAGCAACTCAGAGAGCTTATATCAGCGGCCCAAGTGGCCCAGCTAATTAATACCTGGGGAGCGTGGCTCAGCAGCGGGTCTCCTCAGCGATGTGCCTGCTGTCTGCCTGGCTAATGGCCTGCCGCATCCTGAACACATCAACGGCACCCTCATCTTTCCTTCTCTGCCTTGGAGGAGGAAAGGATGATGGCTTATCTGAAGGCTGAAAGATTTCACCCAGGTCAAGGCCCCATTTGCGTGAAATATATCTGCCCAGTTTTTATCAGCAACATGAAGAGCAAAGAAAGTTACCTGTTTATATTGCCACATCTGTAGGGCATTAAAATACATTATTAATGGAAGTTTCTGTCAATATCTCATTTTTTTTTTTTTTTTTTTTAGAAAAGTGAAACCATGATTGGGATACACTAGGGTGGGTGGGAGAAACCAGTTAAAATCTGACCTTGGGGACATGGCAACGGTCATCTGACCCAGGGGAGGGTCACGTTCAAAGAGCACAGACAAGGTCCCCCCTGAAGTCAGTGGGACATTTGGGCCTGAGACTATGAAATTGAACTGGAACTTACCAGCTTTCGGGAACAAGCCCAGAACTCCTAAATTTCCTCCTCGAGGATCTCCTTCCTTACTGTTTTCCTTCTAGATATTCTGCTGCTTTGACACGGACACCACCCGCTGACTCCAGACTCACACATTCCACTCAGCATGGGTGGCGACTGGGAGGCTCTGTTAGTCTCTCTTTTCGGTAGCCTGGCCCTAAATTAAAGGGCCCATGGTTCTCTCTAGTTGAACACACCCCAGGCTCCCAGCCAGCCCCTGGCCCTCGAGAGGGGTTGTTTTTGATGGCAGGAGGGAGATCAAAGTGAATGTATTTTAGGATCTTGTTACTAAGCCACAAAAAAACACTGGATGGAAAGTCTTATGAATTTAAAAAGCCGATTAAAAAAACAATCAAATCCAAGGAACTCAAAAGGGGTTAAGCTATTGTTTAAAACATAGACCCAGCACCTCAACCCTACATACTAGGTTGTAGAGGTTGGAAGAGGTTGGAAGGGGTTAATGGTGCTATTCTTTCTTGAATATTCTGGAACACACCACAATGAGCCAAAGCAGTCAGAGGGAACCATCATGAGGAGTAGTATGTGTTTACCTGTGTTAACTCCAATATCCACAATAGCTGAACCTTAGAATTGCGCACACTGGGAAGCAACAGCTTTGATGGGTTTAGTAACCTGTCCAGGATTACGAAGTTAGCAAGAGGCAGGGCCCAGAAATGAACAGCGTCCTTTCTTCTGCAAGCTGGCTCCCATGAAATACCATTCTTATGCCTGTTGAGGTCTGATGTGGTATCATATTATACTACTGCACCAGCAGTAGGGGGTCAAGAGCATTATTCCATCTCTGCAGTATGCTTAGGGGTCAGTCCTGAAATTGGCAGTGTTGGCTTTCAGTCATGAAGAGGGTATTCCGAGGAAATGATATCTTAGATTGCTTTCTTTCAGTGCATAGACATCACTCGAGAGGCTTCATATTACTGAGACATCTTGTAAACTTTACAGCTACTGTTTTACACTTCATCAGCGTTCCCAATCTTATTATGGTGTTCACTTCAAACAATATTGAGTGTGTAAGAATCAAATGCAAATTGTACAGTATTTGACATGGATGTCTTTAGGAGCCAATATTCCTTAAATGTCATGGTTTCAGTGTTATCCACTAACACTTTAATAGATAGGTTTCTTTGCATTCATAAATATAATAGTAGTAAAAATATAAGTTGGTTACTATAAAACAAAACACCACATTTCCCAACTACTAAAACATCTATGTAATCTTGAATCCATTTCATCTAAAGGAAGGAAAATGTTCTCAACCCAGGCTACACATTAGATCACTTGGGAAGCTTTGAAAAATTCGTAATGCCAGGGCCCCACTCCTAGACCAATTAATTCAGTCTCTGAGAAGTGTGGTCTGAGAACTGATAGTTTAGAAAACTGTACAGATGGTTTGAACATGCAGCCAGCGTTGAGAACTACTGGGTTTAGGCAAGAATGGATTTTTTTTTTCTTTTGAGATGGAGTCTTGGTCTGTCGTCCAGGCTGGAGTGCAGTAGCATGCTCTCAGCTCACGGAAACCTTTGCCTCCTAGGTTCAAGCGAACCTCCTGCCTCAGTTTCCCAAGTAGCTGAGATGACAGGTGTGCACCACCATGCCAGGCTAATTTTTGTATTTTTAGTAGAGATAGGGTTTCACCATGTTGGCCAGGATGGTCTTGAGCTCCTGACCTCAAGTGATCTGCCTGCCTCAGCCTCCCAAAGTGTTAGGATTATAGGCGTGAGCCACCATGCCTGGCTAATATGGTTTGGCTGTGTCCCCACCCAAATCTCATCTTGAATTCTCATGTGTTGTGGGAGGGACCTAGTGGGAGGTAATTGAATCATGGGTGTGGGTCTTTCTCTTTCTGCTCTCGTGATAGTGAATAAGTCTCAGGAGATCTGATGGTTTTAAAAATGGGAGTTTCCCTGCACAGGCTCTCTCTTTGCCTGCTGCCATCCATGTAAGATGTGACTTGCTCCTCCTTGCCTTCCGCCATGATTGTGAAGCTTCCCCAGCCACACGGAACTGTGAGTTCTCCATTAAACCTCTTTCCCTTGTAAATTGCCCAGTCTCAGTTATGTCTTTATTAGCAGCATGAAAACAAACTAATACCCCAACCAAGAATGGATTTTTAAATTCATGGAATTAGGTCTGATTAATATCAATGCATTAATGTATAATTAAAGGTCTACATTATGCATTACAATCAAGAGTTCTGAATATAATGCGACCGAAATATATGCAATGGATACAATACATACAATAAGTCACTAACGTCCAGGTACAAGTAGATGCTCAATAAATATTACTGAATTGCTGAGTGAATGGCATCCTACAAAGTTTTAAATGAAAAATATATTTTGATGAAATTAAGATGCTATCCATTGTAAGATGAAGTATCACTGATAAATAAAAAATTACATGATCACATGCTATCTAGTGTATGTCACAGCCCAACTTCAAAAATACTAAAAAGGACAGACATGGTGGCTCACGCTTGTAATACTAGCACTTTGGGAGGCCAAGTGGAAGGGTCACTTGGACCCAGGAGTTCAAGACCAGAGTGGGCAATATAGCAAAATCCGATCTCTAGGTAAAAATAAAAAATTACCTGGGCATGGTGGGTACGCCTGTAGTCCCAGCTAGTTGGGAGACTGAGGCAAGAGGATCACCGGAACCTAGGAGTTTGAGGATGCAGTGAGTTATGGTCATGCCACTGCACTCAAACCTGAGTGACAGAGTGGCACCCTGTCTCAAAAAAAAAGTTAAAAACAAGAAAAAATACAATACAACATTTTTAAATTACTGCAGTTTTTAGTCTACACCGACTGTTATACCACTAATTTCCACTAGATGCCGCTGTGATCTGCTACTTCACGTTCCAGAAGACACTCTGAAAGCCAATTTTCTCCAAGGATTTAAAATTGAAATAATTCATACCCTTTAGCCACAAAAGATATTTTAACCATCTCATATTTTAGCAGGCTGTGGCTCATTCTTTCTCTGTGTTAAGGTCTATCCAAAGTATCTAATGAAGTGTAAAATTATTTAAAAAGGAAATTGATGTAATCCCAGCACTTGGGAGGCTGAGGTGGGCGGATCACGAGGTCAAGAGATCGAGACCATCCTGGTCAACATGGTGAAACCCCGTCTCTACTAAAAACACAAAAAAATTAGCTGGGCGTGGTGGCACGCGCCTGTAGTCCCAGCTACTCGGGAGGCTGAGGAAGGAGAATTGCTTGAATCCGGGCAGCGGAGGTTGCAGTGAGCCGAGGTCGCGCCACTGCACTCCAGCCTGGCGCCTGGTGACGGAGTGAGACTCTGTCTCAAAAAAAAAAAAAAAAAAAACAAAAAAAAATGGAAATTGAAAAGTGTTAACGGCTTGATAGAAAACAATTGCTTCCCTTTATCCACGTACCCAAATTTAACATTTTGCATGTAACTCATGACTAGTCTGCAGTGGGTCATACAGAAGAGACAGTAACACTGATAGAAGGCTGATGTTGACTTGAGTGAAAAAATAAGTAAAACCTGAAGGAAAGAGGGCGATATCTTCCGATTTGAAGACGGCAGATCATGGTACCCTGTATGCATGACTCACTCTCCCAGAGACAGGAAAACCTGGGTGCAAAAGGAAATCTGGGCTGATAGGACCAGGCCCTGAGCTTGAAGCCAAGCCCAGTGCTCACCCTGGGCATCGACCCAGGTCCTCCCTGGCTGAAAACCTGGAAGATTTTTCCTGCTGGGTGAGAATCACTTTTTCAGCAAAACGATGCAAGCTTTAGGGCCACAGGAAGCCCGTGAAGCTTCCCGAGACGTGCTTGGAGCAGCGCTTCGCAAACGCTCACCGATCTCCACGATATGAGAATCGAAATGCAGAATAAGCATCTCAAAACCTGTATAACAAATTTAAAAAGTTTTACATCTGCTAAATCTAATAAAAAGAAGCCGGGATTGTATTTCATATGTCTTCCTTTCATATTTCATTTTTCTAGTAATTCAATTCTTTTAGTATTTTGTAGAAGTATTGGTCCATAACAGATTGGAATTTTTAAAAAAATAGCCTTTCAGCCCAGAATGCTTTTGAGGCACTGCAGAGAGCCCAGCCCAAGCTGCTGGTGGAGGCAAGGCCAGGACGATGACCCCGTCACACCCCTGAATAATGCTCTAGTAAACAAAACAGGTAAGAAAGGGCGGAAGAACAGGAGCGCCTTGACAGTGAAGGGCAGGATGACTGGAGAGGTAAAACGACATCCTAAGAACGGAACACCTTGGGGAGCCCAGCGTCTGAACCCACAGTCAGCAGCTCACCAGAACCCACCAGTTCTGCAAAGGCTCAGAGATTCCACCACTGTTGCTCCCAGCACCTCCCCTCCCCCAGTGCATAGAGGAACAGCCTAGAATTGACCTTGGGATAAGAGGAACTCAGGTGCTTACAGCGAAAGGAAATGCAAAAACACTCAGAATTGCCCAAGTCTTACATAGTTAGCTTCAAAAGAGCAACAACAGATAGAGGTCCGTGGTTGACCCCTTCCTGGTTTGATCCGCCCAAAGCCAGCTGGCTTGGATGGAGGGAGGCATAAGGCACTGTGGATTTCCATTTATGGATAACTGTGAGCGGACCTTTTTGCTTCTCTGAAAAATGCCCTGTTACACTAGCATACCATCAGTGCCTTTTTTAGAAAGCCATTTGACAATACCTATCAAAATGTAAACTGTGACTACTCTTCAACTCAGTCGTTTCTCTGCTAGAAATTCATCCCCTAGTTGTTTATACTCCTAAAGTAAAGCAAGGGCAAATAATACAGGATCCAATACTCTCTGGCTCTTTCTGAGAGAATAAGACTGGATAAAATCTAAATGTTCTTTGCAAGAGATTAGTTAAATAACTACGGTACACCCATATGGTAGATTAACGTGCACCATTAAAAGATTAAATGCTTCTGCATTACTAATATGCAGAGTTCCAAGACACAATGTTAAGTGAAGGAAGCAAGGTGAAGTGCAGTGGGTACAGCGCGATCCCATGTGTGTAAAAAAGAACAAATGTGGCCAGGTGTGGTGGCTCATACCTGTCATCCCAGCTCTTCCGGAGGCCAAGGTGGGTGGATCACCTGAGGTCAGGAGTTCTAGACCAGCCTGGCCAACATGGCAAAACCCAGCCTGTACTAAAAACGCAAAAATTAGCCAGGTTTGGTGGCAGATGCCACCACAGGAGTAATCCCAGCTAATCAGGAGGCTGACGCAGGAGAATTGTTTGAATCCAGGGGGCGGAAGTTGCAGTGAGCTGAGATCACACCACTTCTCGCCAGTCTGGGTGAAAGAACGAGACTCCGTCTCAAAAAAAAGGGGGGAAAAAAAAAAGAACAAATGCATTTCTGTCATGCAGAGAGACCCTCTGAGGGCTGCACAAGAAGCTGGTCACAGTGGTCACCTCTGGAAGGTGGAGCCAAGCGTCAAGCTCGGGGAGGACTTTCATGTTTAACTTCACACCCTTGTATGTGGTTTGACTTACACAGTGCCGATTCATTACGATACCACTGGTCTCAGAAATACTTCTTAAAAGTTGTATATAATTACCACATATATACATATAAATAAATAAAAATACACACACATGTATGTGTATACATGCACACACACATCCCCATCACATTCTGTGCTCTCAGCCAGGGAGAGCTGGGGAAGGAGACTGTCTTGTCTACTTTGGAGCTTTTAGTACATTACATTATACTACAAACACTGTTGGCTGAAGAGTATTTTCAGTGCTGTCCTGAGTTGAGTATGTTCTGCAAAATGCGTTGTTTCCTCCACCATGGTCTTCCTTTCTGCCACTCATTTCATGTTCTAGGGAACAGTTTTGACTCACAGTTATGGGTAAAGGTGTTCTGGACTTGCCCTGAAGATACCAAGGAAGAATATCATACGAGCCAGGTGTCCAAAAGCTACTTTCCAGGCTGCTCAAGTTGCCTTCATGGAAATGGTGGAGGAAGCAGAGGGTGAAGTTCAGGGGACAGGTGGGAAATCCTTCACAATCCTAACGGGCATCGCTAACAGCACCGTAAGGCTGGGAGAAATGACCAAGGGGATGTGAAAAGAGCATTAGGTTCGGAAGCCGGAATTAAGCTTATAAAGACCCATAGAGCACACAGGCCTTCTGTGTCATGGCCTGACAGATGCGGTGGGGGGCCCTGGGGAGCCAGGAGTAGTGGGCAGAGGGTAAGCAAGCACAGAGCCACCCTCTTCAGGGACACTGGAGCACTGAGGCCAGTGCACATAGAAAACCACCAAGGTTTCTGTTAGCCAGGATAGGCTAGCTGAATGTCTGCAACATCACTGAAAACAGTCGCAAGTTGGAGAGACAATGGTCTTTTCCAGAACTCCCCTGGGGGAAGCACTGTGAGAGATGGAAAGTTCTGGAATGAGGGGTTATACCTCGAGGGTCCGGCTTCAGGACATTGTCCTGTGGGTCGGTAGGTGTCCTTAATTGTGGGGCTTTTGTTTTGCTGAGAGGAGGCTGCAAGTTTGAGGCAAAAAATGAAATATCTGGAAGTGAAGAAGCAGCTGAGGCAGCTCCTCCCCGGCCCTTTCTTCCTGCTGGTCCTTTTTTTTATTTATTTAGAGCACTCAGCCTTTCCTCTAGGTAAATATTGAACAAATATTTTTAAAACCACTGTTTAAACAGTGTCAAATTGTTATCCTGTCTCCACCTGTCCCTGGGCATGGCTGTGGTGTGTATTGTGCTGTGTCCTGACTCTCTCTGGTTGAGCCGGGGGCGGCCCTAGCGCTACAGGTGCAGATGGCCACCCACCTGCCGTGAAAACACTTCCGGTGTCCACCATCTTGGGAGGCGCTCAGACGGGAAACCACAGGCAGGAGAACATGGCTGGGAATGGAAAGCGGGAGTGGCTCTTTATTACTTTGGGCTAAATTAGGAGAAGGATCGATGTTTGGAGATGGTGTCGGTTGCAGTTGGGATGGAATGAAAATTTTTAGCCCAGAGAAAGGGAGCAGTGGTTGTTGGCTGAGGCGTCTATTGAAGGGCTCCCATGGAGAAGACACATAAGGTGGGGGGGCAGAGTCCCTGTTGAGAGGGAGGTGCCCGTCCCACACAGAAATTCCTTCTCCCTGACAACTTCAGACGTCTTAGCAGCGTTGCTTTTAGACTGACACCTTAGAAACCAAAAGTCTGTTTACTGACCACCTACACAACCTGTGGATCCCTCAACAACCTGAAGGTTTAGGGCCCTATCGCACTGAGAGGTCCAGCCTTTGCTACAGCAGATGGCGTAAACTCCCACGGCCCAGTTATGTCCAGGGCTCAGTTGGGTTTTTAGCCTCCTTTTTCCTCAAATGTGGCAGGCACAGCTCTGGGCCAGTCAAGTGCTGAGCTTACCCAAGACATTCTTCCACCAGTCAGACTGGAAATACCGGAAAAGCAGTAGCAGCTGCCCTCAGAGGCAGTGTTAGTAATTTTTTTTTCCTTTTGGCCAGTTCCTTTTCGACTAGAAACTGGAATAATAATTACAATGCTACATGTTTACAGATTTTAACTAATTGATCCCTTGGAGTCCTCTTTTGGGGGAAAAGCATTCTACCCACCTCATACATCAGGAAAACAAGAGGCCATATGGTTTGGCTGGGCTGGGTGGTCTCTGGTGTCAGTAGGAGAGTGGAGGCTGCAGCTTCAACAGTTCTTGACTTCTTGGCCTGTGTCCAGATCCCTGGGCCTTGCAGCCCCTAGAAAGGTGACACATGAGAAATTGAGGTGGACCAGACCATAAACTCTCAGGAGCAGTTGCTTCTAGAGAGGAGGGCAGGCCTCGTGGCCCTGCCTGTGCCTGTTTCTCTTGGAGGGACAGGTTGGAGAGGAGGAAAACCCATTACTACAGGAGTGTTTCACTCACCTTTAATTACCAGTTTAAACAAAACATTCTGTAATGAAAATTCCCCTTGAAAGAAAACTCCAAGTCGCTGTGAAGGTTTCATCTTTCCCCTTGGAATCCCAAGGTCTGCAGCCATGTAATCCAATGTTGGTCTGGAAAAATATTTGTCTACAGGCAAACCCACATGGGGTGTTGGGGGATGACTGTAGAGGGCAGGAGGGTCAGTCCTGTACAGTAGTCTTTGGCAGAATGTCTCAGGTCAAGCCCTGGCCTGCTTATTAAGAACCCTCTTAAACCTTTTAATAAGAGGTAGATATGTTTTTTTCTGATTCTGTCTTCTCTATTGCCAGTAGTGTTTTTCTCAACAAATTAATGTGAGTTGGTGGATATAGAAGAGGGGGAGAAGGGAAGCCAAGCTCTTCAATGGTTATGGCTATTTCAAGACAAGGGAAGTGGTAGAAACACAGAGGGAGGCAGGCCAGGGAGCCTCCAATCCCAACAGGTGAAGACACACATAGAGGCATGTAAGTCAGCAAACAAATTCAGGCTGGGTTCCCAGAGGGAAAAGTCTTGTGTTTTTTCTAAGTGAGCAGGTGTGATTAAGCACACTTTTTTTTGTTGTTGTTAGTATTCCTCTTACATAACTTTGAAGCTAAAAAATCCTCAGTGCCACCATGTTTGTATTTCTTTCTTTTTTTGATTATTATACTTTAAGTTCTTGGTTACATGTGTAGAATGTGCAGGTTTGTTACATAGGTATACACGTGCCATGATGGTTTGCTGCACCCCTCAACTCATCACCACGTTAGGTATTTCTCCTAATGCTATCCCCTCCCCCTAGCCCCGCCCCACAACCCCTGACAGGCCCTGGTGTGTGATGTTTCCCTCCATGTCCGTGTGTTCCATTTTCAACTCCCACTTATGAGTGAGAACGTGTGGTGTCTGGTTTTTTACTCCTGTGCTGTTTGCTGAGAATGATGGTTTCCAGCTTCATCCATGTCCTCACAAAGGAGCTGAGCTCATCCTTTTTTTATAGCTGCATAGTATTCCATAGTGTATATGTGCCACATTTTCTTTATTCAGTCTATCACTGATGGCCATTTGGGTCGGTTTCCACGTCTTTGTTATTATGAACAGAAGCACACTCTTTTCACAATGTGTGGAAGCAGATCACCAGCCTGTTTGGAAGCACAACGTTGCCATCTCAATGGTTTCTCCTTCTGAACCCGTAATAGGTGTTTACTTAAACCAGATCCCATATTGTTTTGTGTCACTGTCCAGTTTTCTTATGTGGATTTTACCAATTCAATTGTAGATGTTTACATAACAGGGACCAGAGTTTTTCCATAATCAATAGTAGTTTAAATGATTGAACAAGAAGTTTCCCCCTCGTGTGCAATCAGCTGAGGAACATAAACTAATTTCAGTCTCATTTCTAGTGCTTGCTTTTTCTTCCATCATTCTAGGTTTCCTGTCTGGCCCACACGTCGAGAGTCCTCCTGCTGCAGGGAGCACATCTGTGAGCCATGTGTTTCCCTTCTTTGTTCCTGTACAATGGTAATTTTTTTCTTGGCTACTACAGGAAACCTAGCAGATTCAGCTGTACAAGAAACCACACCAAGATCCAAGATGATATTCATTGATGTTATCAGCGGGTCTGACGCCAATATCTGCCTAGAGAGTGCTTACCCTGAGAAGCTTATCCCAATTCTAAGTTTGGTTGGTGTGTTTTGAGGTGGTAGCCTCATATTGAAGTAATTTCTCCCCCAGCAAAGGGTCTAGAAGAGGTTTATTTGTAATCTATTTTATATAACTGTGACTGCCTCAAGACACCTGCAAAGGGTTATTAAGAGTGTGTGTCTAGGCATGTGGATAACTGTTCCAGCTCAACAGCCTGTGAACACCATTAGCAGCCCTTGAAATGGATCTCCAGGAAGTGCTGGCTGTTAATGACTCTGCCCTGATGCTCCTACCTGAGCAGAACAAAGAGATAATGTCTAACTTTGCAAGTAGCTGAGTGCTCTAAATTGATGACTAGCTAAGGCAGAGGGAGATGCTGTGCCATCCGGAGTCTGGAAGACATTGCCAAAGGAACAGTGGGAAATTAACAACTCTCCCATGCTAGGAGGTTGACTTTCCAAACTGATAGAAGAGTGACAAACTGATAAACTATGGTGCTGTGTCCCTTCTACTAGCTGAGGGAGGGCTTCACCTGAAGCAGTCAGAAGTGCTAAGAGAAGATTTATGTGGTAAGGGAGAGGGAATCTTTCCAACAATAACTATTAATTGACTTTCATTTTGTAGAAGAATATTGTAGTAAGTGTTTGGAGATAGAAAAGTACGGCATGCCCTCAGGATGTTTGTAATTTACTTGGGGGAGATAAAGCCCATGATTGAAAAGCTAGTTAAAATACAAGGAAATAGAATATCCACTCTCTGGAATAATATTCAGCCGTTAAAGTGGATGAATCGGATCCATATGTACTGAGTTGAGTGGGAAAACGCGAGTAGCAGAACAAGACACTATCTATGTGAAAATTAAGGCAAAGCACACAGATGTGTATGAACATATATATGTATGCTTGTGAACCTGTGTGTGTATGCACACATCTGAAGGGGGGACTGGAGGAGAGCCCATGGAAAAAGAGCCAGAGGTTCCTTTTGGGGAGGGAAGTGAAATTGGGGAGGATGGGGAGAGGCGCCTTTCATATTTTTACCACACATACTTTTGTATTGAATACATTATTTAGATGAAGAAAGTCTTTCTGTATTTCTTATATAAAAAAGGAAAAGAATGAAAAGCATAGCCGCAAAGCAAGTACATGAAGGATACCAAGGGGTGACCCTAAAGGTGAAAGTGGAAGCCTAGTCTACCCATCACCTCACGAACTCTGCTGCCTCTCCTCTTCCTCCTTGTTTACAGAATCCCATTTTTGCTCAGGAATCTACCTGCCTGTGTCTCAGGAGATATCTAGAAAAACATAAAATCATGGTGGTCCCATCCCATCCCTCTGCAGTGATTTGTTGGGCTTGGTCCTGTGATGCCATCAGGGCGAATGAGATTGGAGGGATTGTCCGGGGGCTGCTGGGTAAAGCTGCCTTGCTCTTAAAAGAGAAAGAAGCAAAAGGACCACGTTTTCCTTCAACAGGAAAGCACCGTTTCTGGATGTGATGACTGGCAATGCGGCAGCTATCTGAGCCTTAGGGAGCTATCCCAGGGACCAAACCAAACTAGGAGGAGGTTGGTAGAAAGATGGAAAAACCTGAATCCTTGAAGATGTTGAGCCACTGAATCAACCCACCCTGGAGCCGTCCTAGCTCAGGACTTTGGCTCCAGTGAGAGAACACATTTCTTTTTGTTTAAGCCAGCTGAGGTGGGAATATCTGTTACTTTCCAAATCACATACCAGTCAGCCCCGTTTGTGAGGCTTCAAGACCCTTGGGTGCATCTGAGGGGAAGTTTGAGTCCTCAGGGACATGGCCTCTGGGAACAAGAATGAGAAAGGGTCATAAACCGTCTGTGGCTGGGGGAGGCAGAGAAGTCATCCTGAGCTAGGGGCACTGTTTGCCCTGGCACCTCAGTGGGTGAGAGGGACTGCTATGGTGAGGTGGGGGGGAGATATATTTAATACAAGTAGCCCCTCAGTCGGGCCCCTGGGATATTTGATACGAGTTTTGTTTTGTTTTTTTTTTAATTGAAGCAGGTTCTAACTCTTTTGCCCAGGCTGGAGTGCAGTGGCATGGCCTCCGCTTGCTGCAGCCTTGATCTCCTGGGGTCAAGTGAGCCTCCCACCTCAGCCTCCCATGTAGCTGGGACGACAGGTGTGCACCACCATGCCCAGCTAATTTTTTTTGTATTTTTGTTGTTGTTGTTGTTGTTGAAACAGGGTTTTGCATGTTGCCCAGGCTGGTCTCGAACTCCTGGGCTCAAGTGATCCTCTTGCCTCAGCCTCCCAAAGTGCTGATTACAGGCGTGAGCCACCGCGCCCAGCCTACAAGTTCGTAACAGAATCAGAAGGTGGAGTTGGAAACCATCACAGCTTCATGATAGTTGGAGGGAAGTTTTCTTCCTTCAGAGAAGAAAGCATCACTGCTGTCATGGGGGAAGAAGATTAGCAGCCTCATGGGAGCTGGAGTAAGGCTGCATTTGGGACACTGGCCAGCCTTGCAGAGCCATAGGTATGTTGCAGGGGCTGGGCAGGCAGAGCCCGAGGCCGTGCTGTGGTGGGGGAAGAGGCAGGCATGGGGAAAGCCCACTGCAGGTGTTTCCAGGGTGCGCTAGAAGCAATGATGGTTTCTGTTGGTTTGTAGGTGAATCTACTTGAATGAAACTCCACTCATCCCAAACTGGTATTGATTTAAAGCATCTTAAACTGGGATAATCCCTTGCAGTATGTTGGAGCTGTGCCCCTAAAGAGAGAACAGGAAAATAAAGTCTTATTGTGATTGCATGTGTGTGTAGAGAGAGAGAGAGAGAGAAGAGAAGGCCATGGGAGGAGAGGAGAGGAGAAGGGGGAGACGGGGGAGGGATGAGTCTTCATTTAAGCTGGTCCTGAGGAGGGGGTGGCTGGTTTCTGCATTGAAATAGCTGTTTTCTTCTCTTGTCTCCCCTCCAGCTTGAAATCAACCACCTCCCTCATTTCTTGGAATGAAGTCCAGGAAAGCTTACTCTTACAGTGGAAACCCCGAGAGAAGTAAAGTGAAAAACCCAGCCGCGGGTCTTCCCACTGTGAGCTACTGAACCGTAAGGTCACTCAGAGCGACTTGAAAGGCTTCAGGGGCCATAAATGCTCAAAGCAAATCTCATGTAAAATTGTTCCCATTTCATGCCTGTTAGGATAGCCCGTATCAAAAACCAAAGCCCTTGAAAACAACAATTGTTGGTGACTGTGTGGAGAAACTGAAACGCTTTTGCGCTATTGGGACTGTAAAATGGCGCACTGGCTGTGGGAACAGTAGGGAGGTTCTTCCAAAAATGTAGCACAGAACGACTCCATGGTGCAGCCATTGCACTGCTAGATACATGCCCAGAAGACTGAATGCGGAGACTCAAACAGCTCTTTGTACCCTAGTGTTCACAGCAGCATTCTTCACAGTAGCCAGAGGTTGAAACAGCTCAATGTCCACCGATGGATTAATGGAGAAATCAGATGTGGTGTATCCATATAATGGGACATGCTTCAGCCTAAAGAAAGTAATGAAGTTTTGGCACGTGCTACGACGTGACTCAACCCTGACAACACTATGCTAAGTGAAATAAGCCAGACACGGAAGGATAAATACTACTTGATTCCACTCATCTGAGGCACGTGGAATAGGTAAATCCACAGACAGAAAGGAGATGGGGCCATGTGAAGCGGGGGAAAGGGGGGTTATTGTTTAAAGGATACAGAGTTTCTGTTTGGTATGATGAGAACATTCTAGAAATGGATAGTGGTAATAGTTGCACAATAACGTGAATGTACCTAGCCCTTTTATGCCTAGTGTTCCATTATTGGAATGCTGGGCATGTGGGAGTGATTTATTTCCTACTGCTCAAGGTCATTGCCAAGGTCTGATTTTTCACAATTGTCTGCAACGCAAAAAATTGCAACCCAGGCATAAACAGGTTAATGCCACTAAATTGCACACTTAAAACTCTCTAAAATGGTGGATTTTATGGTATGTATGGTTTTTTTTTTTTTTTTTTTTTTGAGATGGAGTCTAACTCTGTCACCCAGGCTGGAGTGTAATGGCATGATCTCGGCTCACTGCAACCTCTGCCTCCCCGGTTCAAGCGATTCTGCTGCCTTAGCCTCCCGAGTAGTGGGGATTACAGGCACCTGCCATCATGCACGGCTAATTTTTGTATTTTTGTAGAGATGGAGTCTCACCATTTTGCCCAGGCTGGTCTTGAACTGCTGACCTCAGGTGATCCACCTGCCTCAACCTCCCAGAGTGCTAGGATTACAGGCACAAGTCACTGCACCTGGCCCGGTATGTATGTTTTAACACAATTTTTTAAAATAAAAAAAAATTTTCTATTTACAAAACTGTAATGAGGATACTCAGATACTAAAAAATAAACACAAGGTCCACCTGTGTGCTAAGCTGGGCTTCCCTTTTACCTTCTCTCGCTCTTTTTTTTTTGAGACAGAGTCTCACCCTGTCACCCAGGCTGGAGTGCATTGGCGCTATCTTGGCTCACTGCAACCTCCGCCTCCTGGGTTCAAATGATTCTCCTGTCTCAGCCTCCTGAGTAGCTGGGATTACAGGTGTGAATCACCCTGCCCAGCTGATTTTGTATTTTTTAGTAGAGATGGGGTTTCACCATGTTGGCCAGGCTGGTCTCGAACTCTTGACCTCAGGTGATCCACCCAGCTCGGCCTCCTAAAGTGCCGGGATTCCAGGCATGAGCCACTGCGCCCGGCCCTTTTACCTTCTCTTTGTGCTCACCTGGGAATCAAAGTTCTCCCAGCGTTTCAACCAGGGACTTTGCATTTATTGCAGATATACCAGTGGCTAGGAAGTTTGTATCTCTTGCATGGATCCATTAAAAATTCAGACTTGCGTTTCTCCACTCACATAAAGTCTCGGGAACACCGCTATAACATGCCCTATCACAGCCAAAAGAGCCAGTTGTGTAGAAACAGCTTGAGACATGCTGAATTATGATATTATGTTTGTCATTTATTGTAAAGTTTTGATGCTTCTTGCCTGACTTTTACAGTTGTGAATAAGAATACAAATGACCGTTAGATATTGCCCATGGTTCTGCTTCAAAACAGAAACTTCCCTCTGGTTCTCTCTCCAGCATCTGGATCAGTTTAAGCAAAGAACATCTTGACACAACCATCTGGAACTTCCTCTCGATTTCTGTATTCTTCAAAATGTACAAGTATTATAAATTTGAACTTGTAAAATTAAATTTTACCAATAAAGTACCAAATTTGTTTCAGACATTGTGGTTTCAATCAGATTTGAATTCCGAAAAGTTTCTGCTAATAACGAAAAAGTTTGGAAAGCACTGCATTTGTTCAATTCCCATTTAGTTCAGTTAAATGAATGCTCATTGAAGACTTTGTTCGATTCTTAGCTGGACACACGCTGTACACTGGTGAGAGACGAGACGTAGGAAAGTTAAATTCTGTTTGTCCTTGAGCTAAGAACGGTTTTACATTTTATTTTACTTTATTTTAGTTTAGTTTCTTAAGATGGAGTCTCATTGCGTTGCCCAGGCTGGAGTGCAGTGGCACAATCTCAGCTCACTGCAAACTCCGCCTCCTGGGTTCAAGCGATTATCTTGCCTCACCTCCAAAGTAGCTGGAATTACAGGCATGCCCCAGGATGCCTGGCTAATTTTAGTATTTTTAGTAGAGACGAGGTTTTGCCAAGTTGGCCAGGCTAGTCTTGAACTCCTGACCTTAAGTGATCTACCCACATCGATCTCCCAGAATGCTGGAATTACGGGCATGAGCCACCATGCCTGGCCTGGTCTTTACATTTTAAATAGTTAAAAAAAAAGAATATCTCATGGTGTGAAAATTATATGAAATTCGAATTTCAGTGTCCATAAAATAAAGTTTCGTTGGAACGCAGTCACATTCGTTTGCGTCCTCTCTCTAGCTGTTTTCATCCTACCACTGTACTGCTGAGTAGTTCTAATAAAGGCCATAGAGTCCCAAAGCCCAAAACATTTACAGAAAAAGTTTGCCAATCTTGGATTAGACAATGACCATATCCATGTGAAGCCTGAATATCAAAACCTGAGAAGTTCACCATCTTGATGTTGGCAGTGTTTTGGCAGCATTACTGCAGAGTTAGACAGCCTAGATCACTGGGTCTCCAGGCTGGGCAAAACCAGCTCCCAAGAAGCTGTAGAGAATGCTAAAAAAAAAGTTCACACTCCTGCATCTAGGACTCGAATTCAATAGATGTGGTGTGTAATTAAACAAATGCATATTGAACTCCGGTGCCCCATTTGGTAGATGCTGTCGGGGAGTGGTACGGAGATAGCATATAGTCTCTGTCTCAGTTTACCCAGAATGAAGAGAGGGCGACTATCAGGCACACAATTAGTGGGAATACCAGGCCGTTTCTGAAAGGCCCTATTACAGAGGTACAAACCGGGGACCCGTGGGGAGTCCGTCTCACAGGAGGAGGTCATAACTCCAACCAGTGCAGCCTCCCTGCTAGTAAACCTATTTTTCTTTTCCCTTCTGAACTATTTCTCTCTCAGTTATTATCAGTGAAAAGCCATAAGCTTCTCTGGTTTCTCACCCATGTCCAGAGAGAGACAAGCCCTGGGTTCAGATGTCGGTCTTTCACACCCACCACGTCATACCACAAAGACCTCACCCATTACAGGTGCACAAGGGGAAGGTGTCATGTATGTAAGTTACACACCCCATTTTTAGCTGGATGTGACTAATTGTTTTCTGTTCAAGACTCTTTCTTGTCTTTTTTTATTTTTTAGAAGGAGTTTTACTCTTGTTGCCCAGGCTGGAGTACAATGGTGTGATCTCGGCTCACCGCAACTTCTGCCTCCTGGCTTCAAGCAATTCTCCTGCCTCAGCCTCCTGAGTGGCTGGGATTACAGCCATGCACCACCATGTCCGGCTAATTTTGTATTTTTAGTAGAGATGGGGTTTCTCCGTGTTGGTCATGCTGGTCTTGAACTCCCGACCTCAGGTGATCCCCCCTGCCTCGGCCTCCCAAAGTGCTGGGATTACAGGCGTGTGCCACTGTGTCCGGCTGACTCTTGTCTTTTTCATCACACAAAGTGACTGCATTATTATGCTCTGATTGTAAGGATGTGAACCATAGGGTGGTGCAGAAAATAAAATGTGAAAATCTGTTATATCTGTTCTCATTTCCTCATCTCATTCATTACTGCAACAAAAGCCAATCATCCTCACTTTGGGAGGCTGAGGTGGGTGGATCACTTGAGGTTAGGCATTCAAGACCAGACTGGCCAACATGGTGAAACCTTGTCTCTACTAAAAATACAAAAAATTAGCCAGACATGGTGGCTCATGCCTGTAATCCCAGCACTTGGGAGGCTGAGGCAGGTGGATCACCTGAGGTCAGGAGTTCGAGACCAGCCTGGCCAACAGAAGAAACCTCATCTCTACTAAAAATACAAAAATTAGCTGGGCGTGGTGGCATGTGCCTATAGTACTATCTACTTGGGAGGCTGAGGCAGGAGAATCACTTGAACCCAGAAGGTGGAGGTCGCAGTGAGCTGAGATTGCACCACTGCACTCCAGCCTGGGCAACAGAGCAAGACCCTGTCTCAAAGAAAACAAAAACACCCCAAAAAACCTATAACCTATTGTCCAGTCAAGTCTTTCTTGCCACCAGAGCAGGGGACATGCCACTCATGAGAGGATCTTCTCTGTTGCTTCCAAGTATTCAGCCCTGCACTCAGTCCAGAGCTCACCCAGTGCAGAGTCATGGTGCCAGGGCGTAGAGTCCAGACGCCAGAGCCACAGCCATCAGAGATGGTGTTTTTTTTAGGGCTCTGTAACGAATGATCACAAGCTATGTGGTTGGTAACAACAGCAGTGTATGCTCTCGCAGCTCTGGAGGCTGGAAGTCCAAAATCAAGATGTTGGCAGGGCTGTGCTCCCTCTGAGGCCTCCAGGGAGGTTCCTTCCTTGCCTCTCCCTGGCTTCTAAAGTTTTCTGGTCCTCCTTGGCCTGTCGCTGCATCCCTCCAATCTCTGCCTCTGCCTTCACGTGGCCATTTCCTTCTGCATGTCCGTGTGTCCAGATTTCCCTCTTATAAGGACACCGACCAGTGGATTGGGGCCTATGCTCCTCCAGCATGACCTCATATTAACTTGATTACATCTGCAAAGACCCAAGGAAGGTGATATGGTTTGACTGTGTCCCCACCCAAATCTCTTCTTGAATTGTAGCTCCCATAATTCCATGTGTTGTGGGGAGGGACCCAGTGGGAGATAATTGAATCATGGGGGTGGATTTCCTCACACTGTTCTTGTGGTAGTAGGTCTCAAAGGTCTTATGGTTTGATAAGGGGAAACCCCTTTTGCTTGGTTCTCATTCCCTCTTGCCTGCCGCCACGTAAGACACGCCCTTTACCTTCTGCCGTAATTGTGAGGGCTCCCTAGCCATGTGGAACTGTGAGTCCATTAAACCTCTTTTCTTTATAAATTACCCAGTCTTGGGTATGTCTTTATCAGCAGCATGAAAATGGACTAATACAGAAGTTCACATTCATACAAAAGGGAGTTATGACTTCAACAAATCCTTTGAGGGGACACAATTCAACCCACAACAGATGGAGACTCCGTACCTCTAAACAATCCAGAAGCCACGGTGGCCCCAAGCAGAAGATCATCTCTCTCCAAGGCCAGTCCAGCTCCACCATGGCACGTGGGCAGAGAATGAAAACACCACCCCCCTTCCACGCTCCCCGTGGACTGGTCTCACTGCTCTGCAGAATGACCCCCGTGGGGACCTGGTCCAAGGTAATGTGCTGCAGCCCAAGCAACTGCTTGCTTCAATTTGCAAGCTGTGCAGAGCAGACAGCCCAAAATGGCAGTGGCTTGGGGGAAAAGTCAGACTTTCTTGAAAAGCTGTCATTTCGGAAAGAAAGAAAAAAAAATTCCCTTATTTTTTGGATAGGCGCTGAGTATCAGAGATTTAAAAACTTGGCCCTGGCCACAAAATTTCTGAAAGTAGAGGCTGTTCCGTAAAGATCAGCCTCTTCCTAAACCTCCAGGCTGTCCAACCACCTCTTGGCAGCGTCTGAGAGACCTGGCGAAGTGGCCAGAGGACTGCCCAGGGAAGCATGTGGGAAGCACGTGGCCCCTTCTGGTAACTTGCAGAGGAGTGGCGATGGGACAGAGAGTGAAGCTAGGACAGGAATGGGGACATTTTACAAAGGTGGCTTCCCTCCTCTCCTGGGCTCACTGGTACACAGATGAGAGTTGATGGCTTGCTGAATAGCCATTGAGTTCAGAAATACAGCTTCAGACATATCATCTTGTAACTGGAGCCATCCAAACCTCTTCTTCTGAATGTTCCCATGGCAAAAACACAGATTTTCACAACATTCCAAGAAAATCCTGAAATTGAGTCCTGTAGAGGGCTTGGGATTGTTTTGCCAAGGAAATAATATTCCACACACTGGAGGTCCATCTGTGTGGGCAGATGTCTGTCTTGGGAATGACAGAGTGAGGCCAAAAGCTGGTGGTCATTGCTGGGGGGTGGGGACAGGGGACACAGACTAGAAGAGGGCAAAGGGTATCACCTGATGCAGAGATAACATTGGCCTGGAGTCCCCGTGCCAGCTGATGTGGGCAGGGGAGGGGGCCGATAGAAAGAGGACTCAAGAATGTGTCTATCATTCCCGTTCCCCTTCCCTCCACTCTCAAGGAAAATGGCAGCATTGTCACGATTCCCCCAGATGAAAATCACATTGGAAAATGTCTCATGCTTTATACAAGAAGGTCAGAGGCTGATATGATGACCTCAGGCTTTAGAATCTTCTATCAGTGACAACACGCCAGCTAAAGAATCCCTATCAAGTTATTACATGAAGTTTATTTATGCCTTAACTTTAAAAATAAAGGCCTGCAACTCCAAGCAAAAACCTTGGACTCCTCTTTATGAATCAAATTGATTCCCAACCTGAGATCATAGCCGGCTCCCTGGCTGCTGTGCTGATTATAAAACCCATCTTCTTTTCACGTCCAATATAATCAAGGCAGCCACACCCCACCCGCAGCACTCCGGCCTTACTTCCCCAAATCCAGGCCCCGTTTCATGTGAAAATGCATATGATTACCCCCGGTGGGCTCAGAGCCTGTTTTGAAATGAAGCAAATAAGAACCACAGGGAGTGACTGAAGCCCAAATTGTGTGTCCTGACTTGGAGCAAATGTTCCTCCTTGTCCTGGCTTGTTAATTTTGGGAGAGTTAGGATGGGTTCCCCAGGATGGGTTGGGGATTTGCACACATTCCTGCCCAAAGCATGGCAAAGACTGAGTGCCCAAGCAGCCAGGAATTCCCTCCCCCTCCGTCCCCCTCTGGGGCCTGTTCAGCCGCCCTCATTTTCAGGAACCCCACACAACCCACTGCATTTGGAGGACGCTGTGATGTACGGCGCCTTCCAGAGAACAGGATGCAGATGGGCGGGGGGAGGTAACCGGAGAACAGCACATAAATCACAAAGCACAATTTCAATTTCCAAGTATTGCCATTCCTCTCTTCCCCAAACTTTGGCCTTTTTGTGCTCAAGGTACATTTGAGAAAAAGTGTAGCTTTCACCCCAAGATGACTTCTTCCCATTCCATTTTAATCATCCGCTGGGTCTCGGTGACAGTCATGAGCAGGGAGGACCCTTGTCTTCAGTGCCCTGCATCGGCCAGCCAAGATCCAGTGCTGTGGCTGTGGTCTTTTCTGGGGGGCAGAGGAATTTGCTCAGGGAGAAGGGGAGAAGAGATGGCCCACACGGAGGCAGGCAGACGTTCATGTCCCTGTGGAGGCTGAACCCAAGACCAACCAGGCACTTGGCAGTGACCATCCCTTCCCACCTCCCCCAGGGACACTCACTGTCCTGGATGGGCCCTTGCTGACCCTCCCAGTGTCAGGGAGCAAACTTGATCGCCCGCGGCCAGGGGTCCCGGACTTGAGGGTTACCTGTCTTCTGATTACCTTTGTGCAGAGCACACGGATGCTTCAAGTAACAGGTTGGTTTCATGCCCCTGTGCTCTGGCTGTCCCAGGTTTTAGAAAGGACCGATCCATCCCCTGTGCTCTGGCTGTCCCAGGTTTTAGAAAGGACCGATCCATCTCCTCTTGAAACTTCCATGTGTGTACACATAAATGGGGTGTGCATGTGTGATGAAAGAAACACTCTTAAGCTACGTGGTTAGGTGATCTGTGTTCACCCAAGCTTTTGCAAACAAAAGACTGCACTCCAGTCTTAAACTTTCTTTTCAATAAAAGCAATCTAGGAAGTTTCCCAGTGTAGGTAGTAGGTGGATTAGGCCAGGTGCGGTGGCTCATGCCTGTAATCCCAGCACTTTGGAAGGCAGAGGTGGGGAGATCACTTGAAGCCAGGAGTTTGAGACCAGCCTGGGCAACATGGCAAAACCCCATCTCTCCTAAAAATACAAAAAAATTAGGTGTGCGTGGTGGTGCACACCTGTAATCCCAGCTACTTGGGAGGCTGAGGCAGGAGAATCGCTTGGACCTGGGAGGCAGAGGTTGCAGTGAGCCAAGATTGCACCACTGCACTCTAGCCTGGGTGACAGGGCAAGACTCCATCTCCAAAAAAAAAAAAAAAAAAAACAGAAAGAAAGTGAATTAGGCACGATCCCCCAATGACAGGTGGGAAAGGACTGCCCTCGACTGCCTGCTCTGAGGTTCTCCAGCCCTGCCGTCTCCTGGAGTGTGACCTGAGGGACACAGAGCAGCACTGTCATCACCCTGAATGCCAGTTCCAGACAGAATGGGACACAGGCGACCTCAACACCAGGACCTGACTGCTCTCCCTGAGCACAAAGAGGCTTCTTTCAGATCCATCCCCATGAGCAGTATGAGCTGCAGGCAACATTCATCTGCCTGAGGTTTTTTCTTCTCTGATGTGGGGTCTCACTTGCTCTGTCACCCAGGCTGAAGTGCAGTGGCATGATCACATCTCACTGCAGAGCCTTGACCTCCCGGGATGCAGCAATACTCCTGCTCAGCCTCCCAGGTAGCTGGGACCACAGGTGTGTGCCACCATGCCTGGCTCATTTATTTTTATTTTTTATAGAGACAGGGTCTCCCTATGTTACCCAGGCTGGTCTCAGACTTGGAGCTCAAGAGATCTTCCTGTCTTGGGCTCTCAAAATGAGATTATAGGCATGAGCCACTGTGCCTGGCCTGCCTCAGATTTTAACCTGCCCGAGGGAATGGGGAACTCAGTTATGGTGAGAAAAGGAGACCCCTCCCTTCAAGTGAGGGGAGATACAGACCCTCAGTTCCACGTGACCCTGCTGTGAGCCCAGAAATGAGGGGGATGGGGAGTGTGGCTGCCACGTGACAGGCAGGATCGTATACCCAGAGCCTGCTGGACCTGGGCCCGGTAGGGCAGGTGCTGCCACCCGATAGTCTAATGTCACATTCAGAGATAGCCACTGGCCACTGGCCAGCAGGGCTGGTGGGCACTGGTGAGGATGGGAAACTGGACCCATGTGGAGATGTCCCGCCCGGTATGCTTTGCCAGGCTGTGACTCATGGAGGGAATGGGGCTCAGCACCCAGGTGGCGTCAGAGCCCAGGGTGCCACCTTTTCTCAGCTCCTTCCTAACCCATGTTGTGGATGCAAGGCATGGGTGCCAGGTACTTTCCCCTCCCACCCACCCCTGGCTGCTGGGCCACCTTGACTCCCCTTGGAGTTCTGAGCCCTCGAGAGCTTTCTCCATCACCTGCTTCCCATGGGCGCTGCTCCGACACCCACCCCAGGCTCTCTATGGGATGTGCCAGTCAGGGCTCCCTCATGGAGAATGAACACAAGGCCCACTTCAGCAGGCATGGCCAAACCACTCAGCAAGCCACCAGACGCTGACATCCTACCCAGCCCAGCCCTGTGACCTTGGGAGAAGGAGAAGACGGACACCCTGATGTCAAGAATGCATGGTCTCATGTGCAGCCCAACGCAAGTGCACAGAATAGGGAGTGTCAGGCTGGCAACATGCGCTGGGGACTCTGGGGCAGGAGGGGATCAGCAGGCTTCAAGGGGAAGGTGAAGTCTGAGTCTTAAAGCATGAAGAGGATTGAAGGCAAATTTCAAGTCAAAGTTAAATGAAAAAAGAAAAGAAAAGAAAGAATTGAAGCTGGCAGCGAGGAGAAAGAAAAGGTTCCAGGGCCAGGGGACAGGACAGTGGTCAGAGAGGGGATGACGACGGGCATTGGAGGATGGCCAAGGAGTCCCTCGGCCACAACGGGGGATGCTGAAGATGGCAGAGGAGCCAGCACGAGGCCAGAGGGAGGCCAGACAGAGGAACTTTTGGAAAACTGGCAGAAGTGTGAATGGTGACTTCCAAGCTGGTGAGCACCAGGATGGAAAGGGCGGGTGATGGGTGTGGCAGCCGCATGTGTGGAGTGCTGGGCAGAGGCCCTCATGGTGAAGCTGAGGCTTTGCCATTGACCACGAGGCACCACCGACCACACTGTGACTCCTGCAGTGACGCGGCTGCCCTCCCAGCAGGAATGGTACCAAGGAGCCATTGTTGTCATCAATTGTCCGCTGCCAAAGGATTACATGGCGTCTTTGAAACTGGGGGCTGGGTTTTACAGACTGGAGAGCCTGAGTGGGAGCATTGCTTGGAAAGTGTGCTCCCCTGCCCACAAAAAGTCCATCCCCCTCGGCCAGAGGGAAGCGGCAGGATGAGGGTATGAGAGTGTTGCTGTTGGCAGGTCCAGCCTCTGCGCTCTGACATTCTCCAACTCAGGGATGTCCCTTCACCCAGGTACCTACAGAGGTCCATGCTCTTTCCTTAGTCTCAGAACCACGGATTGGAGTCCAGAAAGAGCCTAGCTGAAGAAGATTTAGTCCAGGGGGTGGCAAACTTTTCCTGGAAAGGGCCAGACAGTAAATATTTTCAGCTTTGCCAGCCACAGGGTCTCTGTTGCACCAGCTCAAGTCTGCTGTTGTAGTCCCAAAGCGGCCATAGACAATATTTAAGTGAAATGTGCATGGCTGTGTTTTAACAAAACTTTATTTGTAAAAACAGGCAGCGGGCCAGGCTTGGTCCACCAGTCATAGATCTGGCGCTTGACACTTCCATCCTACAGATGCCGAAGTGGAGCCTCAGGAAGATGGAACTGACCTGACCAAGGCTACACAGCTACCAGGACCAGACCAGAACTAGGAACGTCTGCCCCTCAATCTTCAAATCTCTTTTAAAAACTATTCCACCAGCTCCTTCCTCTTGGCAAAGTGGGGTCCCGGAAAGACCATGAATCTTATTGACTCAAGAGACTGGAAAGTCCAGTAGCACCTGCTAGGATGTTTGTGCTTTCAATGGGGTAGAGAAAATAAAAACAGATGAAGGACTTGAGCATTTTTTAAAATGGAATGTTCATTCAAATAAACTTTAAATCCCACCAGGCAACCACCGGCACTTCACACTCCTGAGGTTGGCCCAGCAATACCTGAGACAAATCTCACTCCTATTTAATTATCATTAATCTTCCCCTCCAGGCTTTCCATACCCGCTAAATAGCGCAATCCATCTCATCACCGAAGGCGGCTGCTAGGTGTGGCTGTGAGAAATCTCATTAGCACAAATGTACTTGTGTATGGCGGGTCTGACAGGCCCGCCTCCTGAGACGAGGATGTTGAATGGCAAAATCTCAGCTCTGAGGACCATCGAAGCACTGAGTTCCCCAAAGTTTTGGCCACGCTCAGCAGTAAGAGCCTTTTATTATTGTCATTTTCAACCACAGATATCTTGCCCTCCAAAGAAGAAGAAAGCAAACACCTTAAAAGGACAAACTTGAGGATTCACAGTAAGTAGGTAACACACGAATGGTCCGACGCAGTGAAGCTCAGCTCTTCCTCCTCCTGGACCTGATAATTTCACATGTTCAGACCACCCTGTCAGCATGTCAGATTTAAAATATTACACGTAGAATAATGAAAAATTGCCAACATCTCACCACCATCTTTTGATTAATGGAGAGTTCCTTAGAGATTGATTGGTTTGTTTGATTTTGTTACCAGCAGTGACTGATGGCTATTTTAAAAAATACTTAGCTTAGAGCTACCCTCCATGAGATAATTTTCATATGCCTTGTGTAGCTGCGTCCGGAATAATTGGACTTTATTGCCTTCCTTCCATGCATGAACTGAAGCTCCCTGGAGAAGGAAAACAGCTTCAGACTTTGTTGCTTTAATATTTCCACGTAGATCAGCTGCTGTGTTCATGGAGCAGCTTCCACCAGATGGTCAGTCCACCTTGAAGTGACATTTCCCATTTCCCGTCGATTACTCACCAATGGAAAACAACGTGACGCGAATCCCTCATTTGGGGTAATATGTGGCCATATTCTTATTGTACCTGCACTAAAGATAAATCATGTAATAATTTCTCAACTCTCCTGGGAGAAAATAGGAGAAATAACAGGTCACCAGTGTCTGGCAGGAAAAGGGAATCGTTGCTGGTAAGACGTTCACTAGGACATTGAAATTTAAAGCCCTAATTTATTTCTTTTTTTTCTTATTCCTTGTTCTTCTGTATCTCAGGGGGGAAAAGAAACTTATTTTGGTTGTTTAAAACATTTAAGCTCTGGTTTTCAGGAAGAATCCTGGTTTTGGTCAAGTCTCTAGATGTCCTTCCCAAAAGCACCCGTTTTGATGCTGAGGTGAGGACGCAAGTATTAGTTTTTAAAAAGCTCGATTTTATCTCCTGAGCAGACTCAAATGATTAATTCTCATTTTAAGTCATTATCAAATGTTTACCTTGAAAAATCTTAGTAATTACTTTGGTACAAGGCTGTCGGTTACTCTCAGATCATCCTTGTTTTTCAACTTCTCTGTTTGATTCCAGCAAATTCTTTTAGCTGATCACTCTTTAATTACTGTTAAAGATGAGTAAGTTAAAATGACAATATTATTAATAAGGTATGAATAATTATCACTAACATTTATTCAGCCCTGGACACGTGCCAGGCAGTGCGGTAAGGGTATTCCATGCTTTAAGCCATTTATTGTCACCGCCATCCTGAGAGGCCAAGACTATTATCATAATCTTCCAGACATAGAAAGTGAGACAGTCCGCATCCTACAGCCTGAGCAGGCTTCAAACCTGCAGATCTGATTCCAAGCTTTTCACTGGGGAAGCCAAGTGTTAGGAAACTCTTGTTTCTGGAATGTCCCAACTTTTCCTTTCTCAGAGGGAAGTCAGCGCTGTTATTTCCCAGATTCTGCTCTTCCCCACCAGGCTGCAGGTCTCTGTCCACCCTGTCCTCGCAGGAGGCAGCAACAAGGAACTGGGGCAAGGGTCCCTTCTGGGTAGATGTTGGGGAATGTGGGTCCCTGAGCCTTCCGATCGTACAAGGGACACGTCCCTCTCCTGCAGACGGTGATGCACCCTGGGGCCCCAGGCTGGCTGCTGGCAAGTTACTTTTCCTCAGTGAAAGAAACTGCATGTTGGAGGCACCAGAAGGTTCTGGAAGCTGCAGAAGATTCTGGAAGTGGTGGAAGGTTCTAGAAACAGCTTCATCTTCCTCCTCTCCTGCTTCTCCACCACAGGCAGGCAGCCTCTGCTGTAGTGTGAGCTGTAACCCTGCCTGGCCCTCCACCAAGCCTGCGGAGAGCGCGAGCTCAGCTGCGGCTTCGGAACTCCAAGCAAGGAGGTCACCTGCCCGGGAGTTTACCCCGTTAGTCACTCAAGCTTTTATGCACTCATTGGTATTCATCCGGACAGCTGTTTTGGCTAGAAAGAAACACTTCCTCCTCACTAGAATTACAAATAATTTGAGCAGAAAACTACAGGCAAGACATATTAATTGTTTGAAAGGATATATCTTTTGGTACAAAGGACATTGTCTTAATCTAAAAATGCATTTCCCCGACTCATACTTACATCCAGTGGCAGTTTCTGGCACACACAGAGTGCGTAGCTTGTTTCGTTTTGTTCTTTCATACCCACCTCCCATGCAAGTAAAAAACCCATATCTTTTTTTTTTTTTTTTTGAGAGGGAGTCTCTCTCTGTCACCCAGGCTCGAGTGCAGTGGCGCGATCTTGGCTTACTGCAACCTCCACCTCCCAGGTTCAGGTGATTCTCCTGCCTCAGCCTCTTGAGGAGCTGGGATTACAGGCACCTACCACCAGGCCCAGCTAATTTTTGTATTTTAATAGAGACAGAGTTTCACCGTGTTGGCCAGGCTGGTGTTGAACTCCTGAGCTCAAGTGCCCCGCTCGCCCTGGCCTCCCAAAGTGCTGGGATTTCAGGCATGAGCCACCCACAACTTGCCAAAAAAGCCAAATCTTTAACCCATAGATTAATATGTGTCATTTGAATCAATCTCTTCCTTAGTAACTTGTGTGAGGTTTTAAGGAATGAACCACTACGGAAATTTTTCTGTAATAATTTCCCTTAACCCTTATTTGGATTTGTAAGTCTAAAAGATTACCATCATCTGACATTTGAAGTATGACTTATGGACATTGTCTTATAACCTTTTTCTTACTCCCTATTTATATTTATTTGTTACTTTAAACAATCATTGCTACCTGACATATGAAATAAACGCCGTGAGAGCAACTGTTTTAACAACATGTGCTGTGTAGTTTGCATGTGATGCTCATGTCAGAACTAGCACTCCCGCTTCCAGTCTCAGATCCTGCTCTTCAACCCGGAATAACAGACACCTGAGCGGGCACCTGCTGGGGGGAATGGGCTTTGATAGGACGATTAAAAAGGTGAGCGTTTCCATGATTTGCTTATGCTTCACCCTGCCTTTCAGTTAAAGATTAAGTCTTTGCATTGGATTTCAGTTCCAAGCCAGGTTGGGGGAGGGATGTGGCTATTTTCTTTATTTTTTTAAAAAACAAACCCTTGTAGATAGAGTTGGTTTATTTTTAACAAGAGTAGAAGCATTGTGGGAAGCTGGTTTTCAGATTCCATTTCAGCCTCAGGCTGTGCTCTGCAAATGAAGACACAGCCTGGATTCTCCCGAATGAAAAGAGTGTGTCAGAGGTGGGGACGGTGGGGGTGGGGGGGGGTGGGCTCTGAGGGAGCAGCTCCCCGTGCACAGAGATCCAGGTCACACGCAGGTCTCTGCAGTGACTCTGACTTCTCTCTGGCCTCACCTTTATGCTGCACTTGCCTCAGACAAGCTCACGTGCCCCATCTCAGGCAGGTCAACCAACCTTTATTAAGCACTTACTATGTGCATGGCAGACCAGCAGGCATAACGGAGGTCTACATCTGGTAGAAACTAATAAATCTAACAAAGGGCAGGCCATGTGATAATAAAAACAGTAAGCGAAACCCAAGCCACAACAGATACAAGCAAAGGTTGAGGGGATCCTGGAGGGAGTGACCGATCCCCACCAAAGAAGAGAGGCAGAGAGGGCTTTGCAGGATAAACAGGTAGCAAAAGGGAGATATTTCAAAACTGGGAGGAGGTTGTTTCAGATGCACCTGGGGGAGTTTAGGAGGGAGATGGGAGACGAGGAGCAAATCTTCCAACAGCCCAAATAAAAGAGAGCAGCCTCTAAGACAGCCTGTTGACTGAAACTACAAGATGTGAAACAGATTGTGTTAAAAATAAGTTTGGGAAACAAATTATGTTCACTAAAGCAACATTTAAAATAATGTTAACCCGGGCACAGTGGCTCATGCCTGTAATCCCGGCACTTTGGGAGGCCAACGCAGGCAGATCACCTGAGGTCAGGAGTTCGAGACCAGCCTGGCCAACATGGTGAAACCCTGTCTCTACTAAAAATACAAAAATTAGCTAGGGGTGGTGGTGCACGCCTGTAATCCCAGCTACTCAGGAGGCTGAGGCAGGAGAATAGTTTGAACCTGGGAGGTGGAGGTTACAGTGAGCTGAGATCACGAAACTGCACTCCAGCCTGGACAACAGCGTGAGGTAATAATAATAACGTTACAGAGATTTTAGGGGAATATATATATATATATTTGCTATAAATTTTTTTTGTTTGGTTTTTGAGACAGAGTCTCGCTCTGTCACCCAAGCTGGAGTGCAGTGGCACCATCTCGGCTCACTGAAGGCTCCACCTCACATGTTCCAGCGATTCTCCTGCCTCAGCCTCCCAGGTGGCTGGGATTACAGGCATGTGCCATCACCCCTGGCTAATTTTTGTATTTTCAGTAGAGATGAGGTTTCACCATGTTGGCAAGGCTGGTCTTGAACTCCTGCCCTCAGGTGATCTGACCGCCTCAGCCTCCTAAAGTGCTGGGATTACAGGAATGAGCACCATTCCTGGTCTATAAATGTATTTCTAAAAGGACTGTATATATCCTCAATCAATAATGGCCTCTGGGGTAGGACAGAAGGGAATTGGAATGGGGCAGGGGAGTCAGAGTGGACTTTAGTGTTTTTCTGTTTTTTTTTTTTAATTAAGGGAAATATATTCTGCATTACCTATGTAACTAAAATATATTTTAAAATCCAATAAATCATCTATTTACTTTTCATTATAACACACGGCACTAAGGCTATTACATTATGTCCAATACACCTGGTTTGATAGCTCAAAGTCAAGTGAATTCTAGAGAAACAGAAATACTGTCCCAGAAAATCTAGGTTCGTCCAGTTTAATTCCCTTATTTTTCATGGTCTTTTTGTTGATAGGTGCAGGAAGACGTACACAAAATAATTCATGGAACAGTCATAGTGGCCTTGAAGTTTTCCAGAAAACCTACATTAAAATTCTATTTTTCCACAAAATCTATTTTAGGAGCCTCGAAACTTATTTTCTCTGAAGAGGGTACACGCTGACGAACAACACCCGAGGGAGCCTGGCTAGCAAGAACACGAGGTTGGGAGTCCGGAGACTTAAATCCCGCCCAGGAGCCACCACGTGACCTCGGCGTGAGCCAATCGCCAGGCACTTCAGCCTCCTCACGGCAGCACCTGGATTTTCCAAGCCCGCAGGAAATAACTGCTACTTCACAGTGGAGAAAGACTATGAGGTCAGAATGCTAGCCTTAAACAACGTCCTTCCAGCAGGTTTCCAAAGCGAGATTTTAACTTACGTCTTGCAGGGTCTCTAAAGGGAAACCTAGTTTGTTGGGGTTGAACACCAGACGGATAGGAAGGGCTTCTTTTGAGAATGCGGGGGAGAAAGGAAAATCAGTATTTTGACTAAAAAAAAATTTAAGTTATGATCAGAAGTATATTTGTCTAGAAATAAAAATGCCTTCCCCCCACCCTGCCCTTAAAATATTCGCAGCTGGCTCTCTGGCCATATAAAGTTACTGTGCTGTCAGATGTGTCAATTGCAACATCTGTATGTGACCAACACCCTGTATCACGGGCTATCTAACCCTCTGAGTCACGACACCCCCTGTTTGAGTAGTTTATTTTACTAGGACCAAGACACTCCCGCGTTTAACATCTGTGGTGCTGCTCCTGAAATTCCTAGCCATAAAACAAGTAAATTCAGCGTGGTCTGAAATTCCAGAGCGTAGCCACGAACTGCACAGAAAACACATTCAGAGGGGCCGGTTGGTAATGGAGCAGGGCTTAGCTCAGGCGGGACTGCACATCTGGCTGTGCCTTCCCTCTGCAAGTGTGGGAAGAGGACCTGGGAATGCCAGGGCCCAGCCAGACGGAGAGAGGCTGGATGGTCTGCAGGGGCAGGGGCTGCCCTGGCCACGTGGTCGGGAGGGTGCTCCCCCACCGTGCACCCTGAGGTGCCAGGTGGGTGACATTGAGTGTGACCGACTGTTAACCACTGAACGCCATCTGCTGAGGCCCTCGGTAGGCCAAATACTCCATGTACCTGGAGATGCTTTCAGTTGACAGTTATTAACTCAGCTTCTGTGTCCAGCATCTAGAGGTCTGTCCATTCTCTGGATGGACACAGAGCCATTAAAATGATGATTATGCAGAGGTTGTACCACGTGGGAAAATATGGATGATGAGATCATACTGAGGGAAATGAACAAACAGGACACAGGGTGGCAACATCACCATGGTGATAAATTGGGATGACCTCATGGAGCACTATGCAGCCATAAAAAAGAACCAGATCATGTCCTTTGCAGGAACATAAATGGAGCTGGAGGCCATTATCTTTCTTTTCTTTTCTTTTTTTTTTGAGACGGAGTCTCACTGTTGCCAGGCTGGAGTGCAGTGGCACGATCTTGGCTCACTGCAACCTCTGCCTCCCGGGTTCAAGTGATTCTCCTGCCTCAGACTCTTGAGTAACTGAGACTACAGGCGCGCACCACCATGCCCAGCTAATTTTTGTATTTTTAGTGGCTGTGGGGTTTCATCATGTTGACTAGGATGGTCTTGATTTCTTGACCTCGTGATCCACCCGCCTCAGTCTCCCAAAGTTCTAGGATTACAGGCGTGAGCCACTGCACCTGGAGCCCATTATCTTCAGCTAACTACGCAGGAACAGAAAACCAAATACCGCGTTCTCACTTATAAGTAGGGGCTACGTGATGAGAACACATGGACAGATAGAGCGGAACAACACACGCTGGGCCTACCTGGGGGTGAAGGGTGGGAGGAGGGAGAGGATCAGGCAAAATAACTAATGGGTACTAGGCTTAATACCTGGGTGATGAAATAATCTGTACAGTAAACTTCCACGGCATGTTCACCTATATAACAGACCCGCACATGTACCCCTGAACTTAAAATAAAATTTAGCATAAATAAATGAATTGGTAATATCTGACCCACCTGTGCATCCAAGGACTAGAACTGAACACAGAAAAATTGCAATAGCTTAGTTCATTGGAGTGAAGTGATTCAAAAAAATGGTTTTCATGGTTTTAATAAAAGTTAATCATTTCAAGGACATCCCTGCTTTTTAGGGGAGTCTCAGGCAAGGCCTGGGGGTGGCATCTGCACACAACACACGGTTGACAGGAAGAGGGATGATGGAAGCCCAGGATGACCCCCCATGGGAGCCTGAGCAAGGTCGTGAACTTCAAAGTTCTTTGACAAGTACAGGATGATAAAAACATATGGCTTCAGGACAACTCCCGGTCACATCTTCCGTGTGGCCGATGCCTGGCAATCCTTCAAGTCACTCTTCCATATCAACATGGCTTGTGTGTTAGGTGAGCGTGCATTAGAAAGAGACTGCCCGACGATCACCATGGCACCGTTCCATCAAGACGACGCACACACTCTGCAACAAAGCGCAGACCTGGCCTCACGTCCCTGACATTCTATCCTAGGAGCAAGCAGCCTCTAAATTATTTGTCACCTCTACCCTGAGTGTCCCATTTTCACGATGCCACCCAGCTCTGGGTTCAGTCCTGCTGTTGCTCATTCCACTGGGCAAGGTGTCAGTCTCAGGCTATGTAAAGAGGCTGTGTCCCCGCCCCCTATATTTAAATATTGAGTGGGTTGCCTCTTTCCCAGCCATACGAAGAGGAAATGCAATCACCTCCCTCCCTGATGCCGGCGTAATCTAACCGTCACAAGCCAGGAAGGTTGTGGCAAGCCATTGGTCTTATTGTGTAACTACGGCTATGAAAGTGTGAATGATATAGGATGAAAAGGAGAGGTGGAAACAATAGACTTTGTCCAAAAATGGGATGAGCTAAATTACGGTGCATTGATTCCATGGAAAATCACTTACCTATTTCTAAAAATGCTTTGTAGGCCAGGCGTGGTGGCTCATGCCTGTAATTCCAGCACTTTGGGAGGCCGAGGCAGGCAGGTCACCTGAGGTCAGGAGTTCGAGACCAGCCTGGCCAACGTGGCAAAACCCTGTCTCTACTAAAAATACAAAAATTTTAGGTGGCATGCACCTATTCCCACCTACTTGGGAGGCTGAGGCACGAGAATTGCTTGAACCTGGGAGGTAGAGGCTGTGGTGAGCTAAAATTGCACCACTGCACTCCAGCCTGGGAGACAGAGCGAGACTCCGTCTCAGAAATAAATATATAAATAAATAAATAACAATAAAAAAATACAAATAAAAATGCTTTGTAAAATAAATAAATAAAAATGCTTGTAAAGACCACATGGTAATGGAAAAAAGCATGAGATATAAAACTAGGTGAGAAAAAGTGCTGTACAAAATGGTATGTGAATTATGATTTTAACTATAGCAATACATTTAAAGACCTCGCAGGAGTGCAAATGTATCCGTATGCATACACATCACATCTAAGTGACATGTGTAGTCATGTTTTATTCTAGAAAGGAGATGAGCAGGTGCATTTCCTTTCACGCGTGAGGGAGTCCACAGAGAGTGGTCTGAACAGGTGACTTAGTTGATTTCAGGAGCGGTGAGATCATGGGGAATTTTTTCTCTATGGTCAACAATTTCTATAACATCACGCATATGTAACTGAAAAATTATCTGAAAGAACATGAAGTTTGTATTTTTTGGCAGCATTTTCCCCAGTTCAAATGGTCATATTACAGCCTTCGGGTTAGCTAGGCTAACACACCCCATGGGCCTGGCAGGAGGCAAACCGGCCAGAAAGGAGCAAGGCGGAGCTCCCCCACCCTCAGAGAGCACAGGAATCCACATTCCCTGCAACACCGTCTCTGAATGTTCTCCAGGGGAGGAGAAAGGCAGCCCTGCTGTGCTGCTCAGCACTTAAGCAGACTGAAAACAGTCATCTTAAAATGCAAGTTCAGCTGCAGCCCAGCTCTGTGCACAGGCTGTTGAATGAGGCGCTGTATGTCTGGGGGAGCCCCTGACTCAGGCTTAGCTTCATCCCTGATGTCCAGCCTTGTACCTGCACTGTCTCCTCATCTGGGATCCAGCTGGCATCTGCCTGTACCTGAGGACCTGGCTAGGAAAGGCCAACAGAGACAGTGGGGGACTGAGGACAAGAGTGGGGGCAGGCAGCCCCCCCCATCCTCAGAGCATGCTCAGTTCTCTCCTGTGTTAGATGCAGAAATTAGGTTACCTGGACTGAACTCATTTTAAAAATGACTTTCCTGTCTGGGTGCAGTGGCTCACACCTGTAATTCCAGCATTTTGGGAGGCCGAGGCAGGCGGATCCCCAGAGGTCGGGAATTCGAGACCATCCTGACCAACACGGAGAAACTCCATCTCTACTAAAAATACAAAATTAGTCGGGCATGGTGGCACATGCCTATAATCCCAGCTACTTGGGAGGCTGAAGCAGGAGAATCACTTGAACCTGGGAGGCGGAGGCTGCAGTGAGCCAAGATTGTGCCACTGCACTCCGGGCAACAAGAGTGAAACTCTGTCTCAAAAAAAAAAAAAAAAAAAAAGATGTTCCTGCATTCTTGGCTTTAACTTTCTGAATTAAAGAAGCAGCTCAGTGAAAATGTTCCAGCGTTACCTGTGAGCTGTGAAAGAGGCGGCTGATTAGTTTATTGGTATTATTTGTCTAAGGCTCTGTGGGACAAATTATTTTCATAATTCTAGTGCGAGTAAAGCTCATATTTCCTAAAGATGATTTTAAAACTTTCTTTTTCATTTTTTCTTTGACAGTAGAAAACTGAGAGTGAAATTTGTGTTTAGTTATACAAATGACATTAATGTGTTTATAGCACCTCTGTTCCCCTCCTTCCTCCCACCCACCATCCTTCTACATGTTAAAAAAACATTTTGTCTTTTTTCAACAGACTTTCTTTCTTATTATAAATTGCCTCAAATTCTTTTTAGGAGTAGATGTCAGTAATCCTGCATAGCAATATATCTTGAGAAAATTGACCATTGGCAGAGACACTTTCTTACCTTAAACAAGGTTGTAACATTGCTCAACTAAAAACAAATCTGCAGCTAGAAAAAAAAAAGAAAAGAAAATCCAGCCTGCGGGACTGCCTTCAGAAAGCCAAAGTCATAACAAAAATGCCTAGGAGACTGTTCTGTATGAAAGTCGATACAAAGACATAACAGTAAACATATTGATCTTTGATTAGATCCCTTTAAAAAAAATCTATAAAAGATATTTTGGATGCAATCGGAAAAAGGTGAATATGGACTGGATATTATATGATGCTAAAGTTAAGTTTTTAAAAAATTAATGTTATTAGGTATGATAAAGTTATTGCAGAGACGCAGGAGAATGTCCTTGGTAGATATCTAATGAGATATTTATAGTCAAGTATCACGATTGTTTACAATTTACTTTCAAATGGTTAAGAAAAAACAAAACAAAATGTGTGTGTCTCTGTGTGTGTGCAGAGAAAGAGAGAAAAATATACACGGCAAAATGGAGACGATGATTAGAGTCAGGTGGACAGCCTGCAGCTGTTCATTGTACTATTCCTCGAGCCTTGCTGACTGTTTGAAAATTTCCAGTCAGTTGGGTGGAGGTCTAGGAAAGTCCAACACTTAAGATCAACCAGAAGTAGATGAAGCCTGATGGCGACTCATTTTCTGGAACCCCAAGTGTACCCCCAAACAAAGGTTTGGGATCAGTGTTAGTAGGTTTCAAGAAACAGTCATAAAACTTAGCAAGAAAGAGGAAAACAGCCACCGCCACTACAATTTTGCCACTGTCACTCTCTGAGGATGGGTCACAGAACTGCGTGTCCAGAAGAGACAGCATTTTAGAAGGAGTCTCTGCCCAGCATCCACCAGCAGTCAGTAAGAGAAGCCCATGTATGAGAATCAGGACACTGTAGTGCACCCTGAAGTCACCTTCATTGAAACCTATTTTTTTCCACCTTAGGAGTGGCCAATTGCTGCAGGTATGCCATCTGGCCAGTGCCAAGTCTTCCTAACTCTGTGGAGAGCACCCCAATGCGATGGGCAGAAATAAGGGCATAGAGAGCCCTGTATGAGTCACCTGACCCCCAGTGCCAGGTCAAGGCTGAGGAGTCCCAGTCGCACCCCTGCCAGGCGCACCCACACACAGAGCTTGCGTCTCAACTATGCCTGACCAGCGCAGCTTCCTCTGGGTGGGGCCCTAAACGTGGATTCAGAGCTGGACAGCATCCGCTGACCCCCCCTCCAGAATGATGGCTGGACAAGTCTCTGTTGTAATCCATGCCAATTTAAGGGATGCCAAGAACAAGCTTTCAGTCACATATTCATTCATTTAAAAATGTTATGGAGAAAATTCTTTGTGCCAGGTTCTGTGTCAGACAGGATGTGCATTTGTGAGCAAATCAGACAAGGTCCACGCACTCGTGGTGTCTAATGTCTCCTGGGAGACATGGCAATGAAATGAGCAAAAAGTATGTGTGTGGTGTGTGTGCAGAGTGGGACTGTGTGCAGAGTGGGTGTGTGTGCAGAGTGAGTGTGTGTGGAGTGTGTGTGGAGTGAGTGTGTGGAATGAGTATATGTAGAGTGTGTGTGTGGAGTGAGTGTGTGTGACTGAATGGGTATGTGGAGTGTGTGTGGAGTGTGTATGCAGAGTGAGTGTGTGTGGAGTGAGTGTGTGCAGAGTGAGTGTGTGTGGAGTGTATGCAGTGAGTGTGTGCGGAGTGAGTGTGTGTGGAGTGTATGCAGTGAGTGTGTGCGGAGTATGTGTGGTGTGTGGAGTGTGTGTGGTGTGTGTGTGGTGTGGTGTGTGTGTGTGGAGTGTGTGTGGTGTGTGGAGTGTGTGTGTGCGGTGTAAATGGAGTGGTGTGTGGAGTGTGTGGTGTGTGGTGTGGTGCGGTGTGTGGAGTGTGTGTGTGGTGTGTGGTGTGTGTGTTTACACAGTCATTCCTCGGTATCCACAGGAGACTGGCTCCAGGACCCCTAAGGATTCCAAAATCTTCGGCTGCTCAAGTCGCTGATATTAAACGGCATGGTGTTTGCGTATCTCTCATACACTGCAAATCATCCCTAGATGACTTACAATACCTGACACAATGCAATGCTATAGAAACAGTTGTTATACTGTGTTGTTATTTGTATTTTTTTTTATCGTTGTGTTATTATTTCAATTTTTTCCAAATGTTTTTGATCCATGAATGTGGAACCTGCGGATGTGAAAAGCCAACTGCACATCACATAGAAACATATCTAATCACCAGCTGATTTGTTCCAGAGAGGAAATCGCTGGGGCACAGTTGAACGGTGGCCTTAGCCTCTCCTACTGATATTAAACACTGGGCAGCACGGTCCTCTGAAATCCCACTTGTTCCTGCCAGGAGCAGGGGGGTTTGAGTGTCTCTTTGAGGAGGTGGCTGCAGGTAGAATTGACAGGCTTTGCTAATGGGTTGGATGCTAGAGTTGAGAAAGAGGAGAAACCAAGGTTAACCTCCAGATCTCTGGCTGAAGCCAATGGTGGTGCCAATTCCAGAGAGAGAAACTGAAGTGAGGGAGGGGAGGGAGGGAGCTGGGGGGCAGAGCTCCAGGTGGAGACATCTTGTGAGGTACCTAAGAGTGGTGAATTCAGGATGCGAGGAGGGGGCAGGAGGCCAGCGTCAGCCAGAGCTTGCAGGTGGCGATAAGTAGTTAGATGTTTATTCTAAGCGAAGAGGAGGCAACGGAATTGTTGTAAGCCGTGGATGGACATGATGTGACTTGGGTTTTAGAAGGCCTCGATGGTGGCTCTGTAGCAAGTCCACGGGAGGCGGGCAGGAGCAGCAGGCAGTGGCTGTGGAGCGGGGGAGAGAGGTGGGCAGATTCCACATACACTTTGCGGGTAGAATTGACAGGCTTTGCTGATGGGTTGGAAGTTAGAGCTGAGGAAAGAGGAGAAACCAAGGACAACTTCCAGATTTCTGGTTTAAGCCAATGGTGGTGCCGATTCCAGAGAGAGGAATTGAAGTGGACGGGATGGTAGAGAGAACATGGAAGAGGTAAGAGAGCTTCGTCTTCCGCAGGATGCCTCCTGCCTTTTGGTTAGTCAGTTGATGAATCTAGTACTTGCTGGGGGTTTACCATGTGTTAAGCGCTGCACATTTACCTTCACGTATTTTTAAGATGATTTGAAACGAGTTGTGATGAAACCCATAGGTACAAGAAAACTATTGAAAAGGTGCATGTGTGAAAGCACAAGAGCTAAGTAACAAAAGGAGAAAAGAATCATATCCAAGTCCTAATCCTAAAAGAAACTGCTGCAATTACAAGCAAAGAAAACCCCTTAACTCTGAGTTTCCCAGAAGCCAAAGCAAAAAGGGAAAGTTGAGTTTTATAAAGTCAATTGTCTAATAAAAAACATGCTAGCTTACTTGGGATATAAAATTTCATCCTTATTCTCAACTTCGAAAGAATTTTTCTTACTATCTACCTTCTCTAAGGGTCAATAATCAATACAGTGGAATTGTTATATTGCCAATAACAATTTTACACACAATACAAAGGATTTATGTAAAAAACCTAAAAACCTCATGTCCCAAATGCCCAGTAGAACAGACTGTCAAGGGCACCGGTCAGGGGCACAGGTCAGTAGTAACAGAATACTTTGGCCTGGGTCTTACTGTCTTAGGTTTTAATAGTGCCTTTGTGACAGGTACCTTGCGACTCACTGACTTAACTAAGTTTCTTTTGTCTTAGGTTGTAGGTTTCTTTTGTGACCCTCTCTCTTTAAACATGTGTGTGCATGAATGTGTGGGTGTGTGTACCACTGGAGTTGGCTGTAGACTTCCTTTTTCTTTCTTTCTTTTTTTTTTTTTTTTAGCTGGAGTCTTGCTCTGTCATCCTGGCTGGAATACAGTGGCACAACCTCAGCTCACTGCATCCTCTGCCTCCCAGGTTCAAGCAATTCTCCTGCCTCAGCCTCCCCAGTAGCTGGGATTATAAGCACACACCACCACGCCCGGCTAATTTTTGCGTTTTTAGTAGAATGGGGTTTCACCCATGTTGGCCAGGCTGGTCTCGAATTTCTGACCTTGTGATTCACCCACCTCAGCCTCCCAGAGTGCTGAGATTACAGGCGTGACGCCCTGTGCTCAGCCAGCTGTAGACTTTCTAAAACATTTGAATAAACTTCGCACCCCTTCTCACGCTGCCTGGAAAATTCTGCGTTCCCTCACCTTAGGAGAGAGCAAGGCTCACATAACATCTGTTGCAGACCTTGTTTAGGTCACACCGAAGGTAAAGGAAGATGCAAACTCCTTTATTTCTGATCAGCTGATCCCCCAGTGACTGATGGCCGGGGAGCTCCTGGTGCACCAGTCTGTAGGCGCCAGTCTGAGCCAGATTCCATGCTAACAGTCCCGAGGCTGGCAGTGAAAGAAGCCCCCAGACCTGGAAACTCACCCGTCCTGGGCGGCTGGCCACCAGCTCATGGCCGCTCTCCGATCTGTGCGGGTCCGGGCGGGTCCGGCGCGCCTTCTCCCTTGGGAGCCGCGTGACTCTTCTTGATCCGGCCTCACCTCGAGCGACAGGCCCACCAGCAGCCCCCGAGCAGCCCACCCGAGCAGCCCCCGGCGCTCTGGGGGACTCTGCGGCGCGCAGCTGACCACGCAGAGCCAGCCCCGGCACGATGAATAATTGACGCGCGGAGTGGAATTACCGCTGTGGGCTCCGGGTCCCTCCCGCAGCCCGCACCTGTCCCTGCCCCTGCCCCTGCCTCTGCCCCGGGGACTACTGCTCATTTCGGAAATTAAGCCAATACCAGCACGTGCAAAATGCCTTGCCGCCTTGCCGGGAACACATTTGCATATTCAGTTTCAGGTTCAAATGTGTGCGCACAAAACAAGATTAAATAGCACAACCTGGGGGGGCAGGTGTCCTCCTCCCGCCTGGCTGGAGGTGGGTGAAAACTCCATCAGATTTCAACAATACCCCTTCCAGCTTGCACCCCAAGTGGGGTGGGGGTGTGGAGAGACCCAACTGCTGGGGCAGGGGCTCCCCCTCTGGGGTAGAGGGACCCCCAATTTCCAAACTGAGGGCTCAGAGAGCACCCAGCTTCTTCTCTGTTCTCTCCTTTTTTCATTCATTTTTCCTCCAACAGATATTTATTACACCTACTATGTACCAGAGCTGTGAAGGGGGACAGTAGGGACTATAGCAGTGAAGGAAAAAGTCCCTGCTCTTTGGGTTGGGGGGAAACTGACAATTAAAAAAAGACTCAAAGAAATAACTTAGTTTCTGGATGA
Organism: Ateles fusciceps; assembly: GCA_036589455.1. Classification (NCBI taxonomy): domain Eukaryota; kingdom Metazoa; phylum Chordata; class Mammalia; order Primates; family Atelidae; genus Ateles; species Ateles fusciceps. The sequence continues at coordinate 18,745,871 of JAZHEH010000222.1, forward strand.
AAATAATAGCAATGACCAGGGAGAGGCAAAGAGAGGGACAGGGGAGTTGTTCAGGATGATCAGGAGGGCCTTTCTGTCCTGCTGTTCCTAGATTCCACCTGTAACTTAGTAAGTATGTTATTATTTGATAATAATACTTACCAAATACTTCTCATGTTCTAGGCACTATGATAAGTGCTTTAGGACTTTGCTTTTACATAATCATTGTAACAACGTAATGGCATAGCTCTTCTAATTGTGCACATTTTACAAAAGAGTGCAATTGAGGCAATGGGTCCTGAGGCCAGTAGCTGAAGAATGGCGGAGCTGGGACTTGAACCCGGGCATCTATTTCCAGGACCCCAGTCTGAAATTCTGCACTATAATTTACGTCTATTCATTTCCCCTCCTTTTCAAATGTGGGGCATGGCCAAAAATAAGCAAATAGGTATAAGGAGCATCTGAAAAGTAAAAATCCACCCCCATACCATGGTATTTCTCCTGTTCTTGCCCACATTTCTAGTTGATTCCTAAAGTGAGGAGAGAGAGAGAGAGAGAGAGAGCACATGATGATAGGGACTATTTACTTGGCAAAGAAAGTGAGTCAGCCCAGGGTCCCCAAGCAGCCCGGGAAGTCTGTGTCATGGATTCACCGTTCGTGCTGAGCCGCACCTGCTCTGGCTGAAATGCTAGTGGATGGATTTCAATTTAGGGAACCAGTGGGTGACAGTCAGGAACCCAGAAGCCACACCAGCCTTTGGCTCCCTGTAACCCAGGTTTCCATTACGAGGGTGCCACCTGCCAGCGTGGCAGGATCACACTACGCCTTGGGCAGGTCCTTGCCCTGGGGCCCCTCTGCTGCCATCCGTCCTCTCCCTGAGGAAGGTGGTCTTTTCTTGGCTGATGAGGATGCCAGGGAACCAACCCCCCTCAGTACAGAAGGAGGGAACAGCCGAGGCTTTCCCGCATCCAGACCCCATCACAGGGTAGGCCTGCTGGATTGTGGGTGCCTTACAAACCATGCTCAGCCTCCAAGACTAGAACAAAGTTCTCCCAGGCCTCAGACAGTCATCCCTGCCTGCAGCTATTGACTGTTTGCATAGGAGGGGTTGGAGGTGGGATTTGGGAAGGAGTGGCAGGTCTGAGTCTGGGGGAGAATTTGGATTTTCCTGTGCACTAACCACAGGCAGCTCTCTGTGACTTTAGAGCACACTCACTCTCAGATGTCCTGGGAGCCAAACAAAGTTTCTCCATGTTTTATCCAAATAGACCATGGACTTTGGAATGAACTCTTTACTCCTCCTTCCTGCTGACCCGGCTGCAAATCAGCTTTCGATGGGATTGGACAGCTTGGAGAGATGGGCAACAATCACGCTGAAATATGATGACAGGGGCAAGACTGCAAGGACATCGCGAAGGAAGACACGTGCACAGAGCAACCATGTGAAAACAATTAGGGCGACAAATTTACTAATTGCTGAAAGTAACTTAATAAGAAAACCACAGTGCTCTCTGTTATTAATCCTGGCTACCGCGGCGGGTACCAATTGTAGTTTGCTGCAGGAGGGATTGTAAGTATCAGGCCAGTGCCCTAACACTTGTGGATACTAAGTGGAAAGAGCTTGCATCTCTGCTGGTAGTTGAAAAATAAACCACTCTCCAGCCTCCTACCAATGCAGGTGGCCTTGGGGGGAGTAGGCATTTCTGAAGCCCATGGAGAGAGGGAAGCAGGGCTCTCTTGCCTTCCTGTGACTCGTTTTTTGCACTTTCTCCACTTAAACCAGAGCAACAGGCATTACTCAGATCTTGGAGGCTTAAGAATTGATTTTTAACAAACACAAATTCAAAGGCAGTATTTTTAAAGCGTTTTAAGGTGGAGCGGGTGGAAATGAGGTGGCAAGGGACTCCATTCTTGGCTTGGGCGAGGAGCCTTCTAAAGTGCTCTGAGTTCCCAAGTCTTTCAAGGGCTGCTTGCTACACATAATCCTTCACAGAAATTAGGTATCAGTGCCTAGACATCAGGAGGAAATGCAATATTTTTTGGAGGCAAGGGAGTCCCTTAGCCCTCCAGAAGATCAAAGACAACTATCAAATGTGTCACCTTCAATAAGTCATGGGATGCAAAGGACCATAATTTCCCTAACTAGAGGGGCTCCTTGTGCCTATATTTCTCTTAAGTTGCTCATGTCTGCAAAAATTTGGATCATTCAAGCCTCATTATTTTCCCTTGAAATATTTATAAAAAATAGGCTGAATTATTATTTTTTTGAAATGTGTTTGTATCTGCCCCCCACTCTGTATTTGACCATTTATATCTCAACGAGAAGCTGCATTTATTAAAGCTGGTGGTTCTGTGTGTACTTTACTGTGATGTTTTTGTAATTGCAACTAACAGTGTAGCTTTTCCTCCCCCCCAATTAAAATGATCCTGACCCAAAATTTTAGAGTCTTCAAGGCCAAGTTTGCTTCCCCCTGGAGCATCCCCAGGAGATGTCTGCCCAGGCGGCGGAGGCAATTCAACTTCTTCTGGGACCCAGGACCTCACTAAGGATGGTCAGCTCCTGCAAGAGCCCTTCAGCCCTTCCTCCAGCAAGAGTGAGAGCCAGCGGGGTGGTCTCAATGGGTCGTCCCGCCCAATAGCCGCCTTTGAGGAAACAGACTATAACCTGGGACTTATCAAAAGTTTGGAGAGAAATAATATTTCTGAGGTTGTTCAACCTCTGGCTACTTCGAGGTTTATCCTTGGATTAATCTTGATCTTCAGAGACCTGCATATGGGTGTGCATTATTTTCACTTTTTGCAGAATTACTTTCACTAAATTGTATCTTAGTCTTATTTTATTGACCTACTTCTAAAGAATACTTGGTTAAAAAAACAAATTCTCAGGCCTCATCCCAAAGTCTGATTCAGCATTTCCAGGAACACGCTGGAAAGCCGTCACGGTCAAAGCATCTCTGTGGTCAGGTTGATGCCCTGTGACATATCTTTGAGAGTTCATGGCTAGAAATAGCTGTGCTTGTTCTGAGCAACAGGCTTATTTTTTATCACTAGACACTGTGATGGCTCTAACTAATCTTACCGTTTCTTTGGGTTGACTGTAGAAATCTCAGATTCAAATCCACCCCTAGCAAAAACGTGCATGGCCTCAGCACAGGTATTTTTTGTTCATTTTCTTTTCTTTCTTTTTTGAGGCAGAGTCTTGCTCTGCCGCCCAGGCTGGAGTGCAGTGGCAAGATCTCGGCTTACTGCAATCTCCACCTCCTGGGTTCAAGCAATTCTCCTGCCTCAGCCTCCCGAGTAGCTGGAATTACAGGCAGGTTCCACCATGCCTGGCTAATTTTTGTATCCTTGATAGAGATGGGGTTTCACCATGTTGGCCAGGCCGGTCTTGAACCCCTGACCTTATGATCCACCCACCTTGACCTCCCAAAGTGCTGGGATTACAGGCGTGAGCCACAGCACCCATCCCTTTTTGTTCATTTTCTAGTGACTGGCTTTACTTTTTTCCCCTCTGTTGAACTTTCCTCAAGCACTTACCTTTTTTATTATGGAAAATGTCGGACACAATGTAAACGCTTACCTTTTTGTTACAAAAAATTTCAAACATAGGCAAGAATAGTAAACATAATGAGCTCCTATGTATCCATGACCAAACTTCAATGATTTTCAACTTACAGCCCATCTTTAAACTTTTATTTTTAGTCTTACCAAAATTATTGGAATCTTTGCAAGTCTCCCAAATTCTTTTTCTAATGAGATAGAGAGTACATTATACATAACCACAACACATCAGCTGCTCTTACATATAAAAGTGATTTTGCCTCCCCACCCCTAAGAGGACATTTGGCAATGTCTGGAGACAATTTTGGTTGTCACAACTGGGCAGGGAGCGTGATGCTCTTGGGATCTAGTGAGTAGACTCAGAGACGCTGCTCAACACCCTACAACGCACAGGACAGGCCCCCAAACAACGAACAATCCGCCCCAAATGGCCACGGTGCTGAGGTTGCGCACTCAATGAAAATGAGTATTTTTCAAGTTAGACTATTCCTAGGAAATTGACTTTTCTAGTCCGTGGGGTAGCGGGAGCCTCAAGCACAATGTAGCTGTCCTCCTAAAGACTCTGTAACGCGCACTTCCCTCGCGTTTGCCCGATGCTGTCGGGAGACTGTGCTGGTGGTCGCGTGGAAGTCCTCCTTTCACATGGTGCAGAGAGGGAGGACCGCTCCTCCTCGTTCGGTTGCGCTCCACTAAGAGGTGGAGCAAGCCAGCCCTGCAGAGCCTGTGAGCTCACCCCGGGGCAGTCACATCTGCACTCCTCCCAAGGGCAGCCAGAAGCCACTAGGGTTGTACGATGGAAATGACACCACCAGGTAATATTTCAAAAGATGTGTTCGCTGGGTCTTTCTTTTCAAAAGAAGCAAGGGGTTTGCCTCACTTCTGTCACCATCTACAGCTCAATGTAGTTCTGTCCTTTGGAGGATCAGAAGGTGGATCAGAGATAAAAAAAAAATAGAATTGACTTTTCTAGTCAATTTGCTAGGAATAGTTTAACTTGAAAAATACTAGTCAAACACAAGCACGACTTGTGTTTTCAAGTTGAGAAATGTTCTAAATAGTATAGGTTTGGTGGTTTATAGGGTATGCATGGTACACACGCTGGAATATCAGTAAGAAACTGATTGATGGTGGTCGTCTCTGGAGAGAACTGGGTGGCAGGGCAGGATGGAGACACCTTTTCCTCTATCCCCATTTGTGTCTTTCATATTTTATAATGCATGCAGGTCTTACCTACTTGAAACACATTTGAATAACATGGAGTACATGAATGTTTCAAGGGATAGGAAAACAACATTTTTATTTTAAAGAAAGCTTTTAAACGGTTGTGTAAAAAGACTAAAAGGAACCTTCCGATGGGGCTTTTCAGAGTGCCGTGAGCCTGTCAGACACCTAGTGTGGCTCAGGCAGCGCCCAGGCCATTAAGGGAATCAGAAACACGTGGCGGGGCAGCTGCTGCTCCCGGCATGATGGATCAATTGTGCAAGAGTGAAGTTAAATGTGAGGGTCCCTGTGCCAAGCCTCTGACACTAATGAGCCCTCAACTCCAGGAAGCGGGTCTCCCAGGGCCAGGCAGGGATGTGGCTGCTGAGCAGCAGACGGGAGGGCTGGGAGCCGCCTGCAGCCTGGTCGGAGCTGACCACAGAACGAAGGTCCAGCCCTGCCTCGATCAGCTGGTGGCCATGTGCACCGGGGGTCACTCACCCTCTGATCCTCCAAAGGACAGAACTACATTGAGCTGTAGATGGTGACAGAAGTGAGGCAACCCCCTTGCTTCCTTTGAAAAGAAAGGCTCAGCGAACACATCTTTTGAAATATTACCTGGTAGTGTCACTTCCACTCATACAACCCCAGTGGCTTCTGGCTGCTCTTGGGAGGAGTGGAGGAGCGACTGCCCTGGGTGAGCTCACAGGCTCTGCAGGGCTGGCTTGCTCTACCCCTAGTCCTCCTTGTTCTTCTCACATCCTCTGCCTCTCCAGCTCCCCAGGGCTGTTTGTCAGTCCCTCGGATTCACCACACCCCCCTCCACCGCAGGGCCGCTGCAGATGCTGTTCCTTCCACCAGGCACACCCTTCCTTCTCCGCTTTGCTTGGTTACCTCCTCCAGGAAGCCCCCTTCCTCCATTCCCCCTGGTAAGTCAACTCCCTCATGACAGGCTGTCCCAACCCTGGGTCCTTTCCCTCCCAGCTCTTGGAGAGATGCAACTGCATTCTCTGTGCAATCACGTGATAAATGCCCGTCTCCCCCAGACTGGGCCATGAGCTCGTGGAAGCAGCGTCTAAGTCTGGTTGGCTTGCCCGTCCTGGAGGCACATCAGGCCCATATTCACTGGGACTCATTAAGTGTCCATCGACTAAGAGACCTAATGAAAAACAAAAACAGCCCTGCCCCAGAGGCAGGTGCCAACACGCAGCTCACTGAGGGCATCCTGGAAAAGCAGCCACACGCAGGGGAGCAAAGGAGTCTTCAGGATGTGGGAGAATGGGTTCTGGGCAGCCTTGAAGCTTCCGTGGCTTCTCTAGGATGGAGACCAAGTCTGTGGCAGACCAGAGGGCACGCCTGGATGGTTACCCAGACTGCACTGCAGTAGCTCCCCAATGGAGTAAGGCAGACTTCCCTGGTGCCAGAGGCATCGATGACCCCCTGGGATTGGTCAGTTGATGTGGGGAGGCCAGGAGTGGAGAGCTAAGCAATCCTCCAGGGTGATCTGGAGAAGGAGGAAGCCCCTTCCACACTGACCCATGAGAAGGGGGAAGTGTTCTCCTGTCTGCACAGCAAGGCCCTCCCTAACTGCGGTGACCCCGCTGCAGTGGCTGCCCCTTCTCCAGGCGCCCGCCACACCCCGAGCACGTTCCAGCTGCTGCATCATTCACGATAATGCTCTTTCTAGATGTTTGGTGCCCAGCTAAGCTGGGAGCTCCCCTGAGGGCAAGGACTGTGGGATACTTTTTCTTAATACTCAAACCACGCACAATGGCCCTATTATTAAGGTGCCCAACAACTTTCTACAGAATGAGCTTATCATCACTACGGGACATCGCACAGAGGGCTCATAGCTGGTGGGTTATTTTTTAACTTGTCCATCTTGCTACGATTTCTGTCAGCATGAGTGGAAATGGAGATTGAAAGATGGGGCTGTTGGCTTCAAGCAAGACTTTTATATTCCTTCACGTGTTCATTACACACACATGTGCACACACATACACACACACTCATAGGCTACTGAGAGTCCCTGCTGAAGCCAAAAGTGGTAGACATGTAAGAAAATGCTGCAAAATAAGAAAGATGTATTTGGTGTTGAAAGGAAATTGATGAGGAGAAGGAGCATGTGGCTCCTGGGTGAGGCGAGCTGCCCTCCGCACTGGCAGGTGTGCGGCTTTCTCAGGGCACCCCGCAGAGGCCCGGGGGACATTATTCCTTCGCCTGCTTTCTGTGGAGAACAAACTGCCTCTAAAACATTTCCCAGAAGAAGGGCTGGTGGGGCGGGAATTGCTTCTAGGGGTCGACCAGCTGCAGGCGCAGCCAGAGAGCAGAAAGCCCAGGGTTGGCCAGCACGGCCACTTGTCAGTGCACAAGGGCCCTGGAGGAAGTCGCATGCCCCAGGTAGGGACAGTGAGACGGTGGTTGGGGGGGACTCGGATCAGTGAACTTCCTCTCTCCTTTCAGGTCTTCACTCAGCCTCCTCCAGTTATTGGCAGGATCCTGTGAAGAGGATCCCACTCCATTCAATGCTGCTCGTATTTCCCAAACTCTATCTGCTTACCGCTTAATGCCAGCAATAGCCACTGTGCAAGACTCCCTGGGGACCCTCCGCTGGCCACCTTCCTACTCGCAATCATCCCCTAGCCTCGAGGCCTGCACACTTTCCTACCCCATCATGCCTGATTTTTCTCCTGAGCACAGATGATGCTCAAAAGCCCATTGATGTTACTGATTCTCAGCAGTAGAAATCTCTCTCCCATGATTGCAGCTGTAATAAGGATAGACACCCCCACCTGCACTGCCTCCTGCACTGCCCCCTGCTCTGCCCCAGCAGCTAGAACACTGCCTGGGGCTTAGTGTGAAACTGGTATTTGTGGCATGGCTGAAAGAATGAATGAATGGGAATCATTGACCGCTACCTTTTAGAATGGTGACTACCCTGTATTCAGATTCTTTTCAAGATACTGTCTTTCTAAACACCCCCACAGTACTAGGTGGGCCCAACCTATATTCAAATTTCAAAACACCCAGTGCATTTTCAAAAGAAGCTTGCTTGAAATTCACTGAATTAAATTAAATTCACTGCACTTTCAGCCCAGACATGCAGCGGGTCTCGGGGGGCTTGGCCATTGACACCACAATACCAGCTTAGCTCCTCTCCCCTGGACCCCAGAATAAGCTCTTTACCTTGATTGGTATGGGAATAGAGCTCAGGGCTGAGTTTTAATAGCTATATGTGGAGGGAGAGTTGGAGGGCCCTAAAGTAAGTTGGTTTGCTGAGAGCCACCCTTCCAAGAGAGGCCACAGGGTGATGCCAAGGCCTGCTGTCACAGGGCTTCTCAGGTGCTGTCCGGAAAGTTGGGCCCATGGCATAGGCCCCGTTTCTAACCTGGTCTCCACCACGGGCCTGGATCACTTGCTTCTATCCCTCCCCAGTTCCCTTCTCAGACCAGGTCCTTCTCCTGGCCTTCTCCAGTTCTTGGTGACCTGTCAAGAGGTCCCTGCTCCATTCAGCTCTGCTCATATCCCCCCAAATTTTCTATCTGCTCACTGCCTAATGCCAGCAAAGCCACCGTGAGCGGCAAGAGGCTCTGAGGCCACCAGCCATGGTCCCGACAGAGACTGAGAGCCCCTCCCAAATTGGTGCCCACCCAGAACCTCAGAGTGTGGCTTTATTTGGAAATAGGATTTCAGCAGATGGTGAGGACAAGGTCACCCTGGAGCAGCGTGGGTCTTACTCCAGAGTGACTGGCGTCCTTAGAAGCAGGCACCAGGAGAAGGCCAGGTGAAGAGGGAGGCAGAGACTGCAGGGACACAGCTGCCAGCCAAGACCAAGGAACGGCATGGCCGGCTGGCAGCCACCAGAGTAGGGGAGAGGGGCACGGAATGGACTCCCCAGGGAGCCTCCAGAAGGAACTGGCCCTGCCTACCCTGCAATTTCAGACTTGCTGTCCCCAGACCCGAGACGGTAAATCTCTCTTGTACTTTGTTACAACTGCCCTTAGCAAACAAATCCAGAGAGACCACAACGGCTCGGCCCCTCCCCTTGTCCTCTGCACTGGGAGGAGGAGGACCCCAGTGAGATCGCCAAGCAGATGTGCTGTTCCCCCGCAGACAGGCTTTACCCCTGGAGCCTCTGCCTCCCACACGCTGGCGAGCAGACCTGGTCCATGCCTGGCACTACCTCCTACAGCCTCCTTTACTTGTCTCTCTTCCCTCTTCAGCCCACAAACTCCTTGAGGTCTGAGCATCATTTTGTCCGTGGCTTTGGGCAGGGTGGCTGGCACAGGGTAGGGGTACCACACATAGCTGTTGGAGTGTAGCCAGCCCCTTGTTTAGAGAAGAGATGGGTCTAACAACCAGGGATGTTGGTCTCGTGATCTGGGTTTGAGATGCCACCTTGGGTGGTGGGTGGAGGGGTGACCCTGAGCCAGCTCTGTCACAATAGCCCCTCCTGAAGACCCCAGGTGCTCCAGGTGCCATCCCTAGGTCAGCTGTGCTGTAGGACCACAGCAAGGGGACAAATTTTCATGTGAAAAGAAGAATCACATGGAGCAAAATGCTCACTGGCTGTCGAGATCAATGAAGCAGACAGCAACTCACGGCGGCCGCTCGCATCCTGTCGGCTGAGTGGAGAGCGCAGCGTGACCCGCCAGCCCTGCCACCCCGGCCACAGACAAGCCATCCTTCTTGGCTGCTGTTTTAATCATTTTTTAAAGGACTGTTGAGGGTGGGAGGAAGTAGGAAAGGAGGTGGTTTCATGTGAGATTTCTACAGTTTGCTAACAGTAAAAAATGGGAGAAGTGATAAAGTTACTACATTCATCAGTCATCCACCCTGAAACATTTGCAACTGATTATGTTCTTCAGAATTGGCACTGAGTCATGAGGTATTCTTGTAAGCAGTTTGCTGGCATGAGCCAAAGGCAGGAAAACTAGAAGGTACCTCTGAAACACGTTCAGAAGAAACATTCTCCCAAGTAATAAAAAAGATATGGAGACCAGTAGTTCCTTTTCTCAGTAGCAAAACATCCAGTGCTGCTTTTAAAAAATAAAAGGAAATAAAACAAGAATGGTTCTAGCACCTGCAGAGATGCATGCACTTTTCCTGCCTATCTTAACAGACTAGTGGGCTTTCTGAGTCTGCGCTCAGTCTAAGATGTCCCGTGTGAAGGGCAGCTGATGGCCATGTTGCATGGGCACGCTTAAGGACACTTAGGGGTTTATGTTATATTTATGGCCAAGTTAAGTTGATCTGTTACAGGACTCATTATCCTAAAATGGTCACTAATGACATTTGCTGGAGATTTTCCCCAGAATGCTTTCAGTATGACCCTCTAGAGATGGTCATGGTTGGGTTGGATTAAGGCTCATAACTGAGCCAGAAAAATAAACCTGATTTATGGCCAAACCGGTTTTTACTGACCTGTGAAGGAAATGAAATTTGAATTCCTATGACAAAACAAGACAAAACCGAAACAAAACAAAAAAACCTTCCTGAGTTGGAAAACAACTCTATTTTCTAGGATGAATGTCTAGGAATGCCAGGCCATTCTCAGAACAGCACAGGTCTCTGCTTTGAAACCTTGGCCTCGCTGCTGGGAGGAAATTTTGATCACCGCCCCTTTTCTTGCTCTGAGCTTGAATGTCTCTTGCTTTGGGATTTCTGTTTCAGGCACTTTGTTTTTGAGACAGAATCTCACTCTGTTGCCCAGGCTGGAGTGCAGTGGCACGATCTCTGCTCATTGCAACCTCCGCCTCCCAGGTTCCAGTGATCCTCCTGCCTCAGCCTTCCAAGTAGCTGGGATTACAGGCGCACACCACCACGCCCAGCTAATTTTTGTTTTTTCAGCAGAGACGGGGTTTTGCCATGTTGGCCAGGCTGGTCTCGAACTCCTGACCTCGTGATCTGCCCGGCTCAGCCTCCCAAAGTGCTGGGATTATAGGTGTAAGCCACTGCGCCTGGCTGTTTCTGGCACTTTCTGGCTACTTCCTTGGACATGTGGTTTAACCTGCCTGAGACTTGAGGGTGCAGAGGCCCCTCCTCAATCTCAACTCTAAGTGGGATAACCCAGCTTTCCTGCCACCTAGGGGCCAGCTAACACACACCAAATCCCTTGGCCCTAGGCCTCAACAGGACAGTGCTCAACAGATGGGAGCTAAAGCATTGGCTGGACGTCACTGGCTCTTCTATGAGGCTGTTGAGCTGGGACCAGGGCATTACACAAGAAGGTAGCTGCAGCTCAAGGCCCCCGTCTGGTGGAAGGACTCCCCCTTGAGCTGACCAAAGGCACTGACGGCATCTGCTGTAGCCTTACCTCTGCCTTCGATGGACCCCTGGCTTCCTGAAGCAAGAGGTGCAAAAGGCGAGAGGAAGCGGGAGGAGGATTTGGGGAGGGGGTAGGTTTCAACGCAGGCGGGGCCCAGCAGCTCAGCAAGGCAGCGATGCCCACCTGAGGAACAGGCCCCTGGTGGTCTCTGGACCAGCTTTTGCTCACGGGCTCTTGCAGTATGCGCCTTCCGGTGACTGTCCCTTTGCTGTCTCCTCCTGAGCCAATGCTGTGAAAGCTCCGAGGGCCAACACCAGCATCCGAGGACCCGCCCCGCCATTTCCTCCACTCCTTTCCCCTGTACCCCTTCTTGGGTCACCTTGGCGACTCCTTAGGAAGGGAGATGGTTGGATGGGATGCCCCCTCACTTCATGGCCAGCCAGCCCTCCCCCACCACAGCCAAGCAGAGGACAGTTACACTTCTGACACTGGCGGTCTCACTGCTGGCCCCTGGCAAGACCTGCTGTAGTCACAGCACCTGCCAAGAAGATGTTCTCACTCCCCTTTAGGGCGAAGATAATGGTGTGTGAGATGGGGGATGAGGCACGGCCAACCCACATCACTCCATCTGTGGAGACAAAGGTGACTCCATCTTGGATGCTAACCTCCACGTTGACTCTGTTTAGCCGCCGCCCTGGGAACGTTGGTGTCATCGCTCATATCACTGGCTATGGCGAATATAGCCAATGACATCCTCGGCTGTCCTGGAGGTGGCCTTCAATCGTGTCTATAGAGTACGTACCCCCTTTCCCTGTGGTATATAAGCCTGGGTCTGGGGGTAAGAGTGGGACATCTACTTGCCTTGCAGCTGCCCAAGACTATTCTTCTGTCTGTAAGTTCTCCAATAAGCCACCTTTACTGACAAACCAGACGTGTCTGCCTTGTCCTCTGGTTTTTCTGCTCCTTGTGTATACGGCCCTTCCACGGGACAGCATCCCAAGCCCTGGGCTCAGCGGCGCTTCCCGCAGTAATTCCCACAAGGAGGCAGCTCCTGCTTATTCATTCCTTCAAGGAACTTTGATTGCTTCCTGCTGCAGGCCTGGCCCTCCCTTGGCGCTCCAGGAACACACACCAGGTCTCAAAAGAAGGGCTTGTCCAGGTACCACCACAACACAGGGTTACAGGTGCCCTGTGACGAAAGCAGAGGCAGCTGCATAACGGCCAGCACAGGAGATTAATGACCACACCAGAAAGGCTTAGTGGGGTCAGGCCTGCCTTGTTCCGAGCATTTCATTCACTTATTCCTCACAACATTCGTGCAAGATGGCTACTATAATTACTGCCATTTTACATGTGGGGAAAGCAAGGCACAGAGAGGTTAAGTTTACCCAGAGTCACACAGCTGGGATTCTGAGGTCAGAGTTGGCATTCTGATTTTTGAACCATGACACTCAGTATAAGGTGCTGCCAGCAGTACAGGCCTATAGCTGTCTTACCTCCTCAACAATAGTTAAAGTTCCCTGAACGCAGAGGATGCCATGGGATGTGTTCTCATTGAGGAGGCACTTGGTGAGGACCGATTACCTTCCGCCCCTGCCTCTGCAGCACTGAGAGGCCTGGGAAGGTCTGCAGAATCTGACGGTCTCCCCATGAGCCCTCCAATTCTGAAAGCTCGCCCAACAAATGCCATTCACCAAACTCTTCCATGTTTATGGAATTGCTCCTCAATCGCTGGGTATCCCCAACACGCTACAGGGCCCCCTGAGAGCAAAAGCCAGCCTCAGCCTCCCTGACATTCCTGGAATGCCCCTGGGCTAACCAGAGGCCTGGCACACGGCGAGCCATCCACGGGAATTTGCCAGATGAATGAGTGGATGAACACCTGTAACTCCAGCTTGGAGGATGTGAAGAGGCTTGCTGTTCTAGAACGCCTATACCCGTGCCTAACCAGAGAGTGCTGCTTTTCTAGTATTTGGAGTGCATGAGGAGGGGTTTCAGATGAATTGCCAAGATTTAGCAGGCTAAAACTGCCGTGGCTTTGCCAGAAATCACTGGAAAACACAAGCCAGAAGAGGAGTGACCCGTGCACAGCACAGGAATTGTCTGGTGGGGAAGCTGGTTTGGCTCCTGCACGGGGTGCGCTATTATGCTTCCAAACAGGACTTATCAACGATTTACTCTCATTAAGTTGTAAGAAAACAGGCAGCGTGTTCCAAGGTCGTAAGTTTTCTCAACGTTCAAATGTTTCCAATGTTTTGTAAAACCAAAGAGCACAGGAGCCCACCGGGCTTTGCGGGGTGATGGATGTATGTGGAGTTTGTGAGGAATTTTTCCAGGCTGCCTTGAAAGCCAGCTCATTACGACCCAGGGGCTCCAGACGTTTTCTGGTTCCTAAGAGGAGGCTGGTCAGGTGGTAGGTGGGACATTGCCCAAAGATGCCTAGGTCCCACCCCCCCATTTTTAGCTTTACTGGAAGCTCTGAGACTGCAAATGTGAACACAGCCAGGCATGCCCCTAATTTTCTATAGGTCAGTGTGTGTGTGTGTGTGTGTGTGTGTGTGTATGTGTGTGTGTGTGTGTGCAGGCAGCCCAGCACAGGGACACTTTTCCCACAGTGAATCTGATTTTGGCGGCACTTTTCTCGAATAAGGAATTTTAAGAATTCTCATTTTGATCATTTCCCATCCCATGTATCAGTTTTATCCCCAAAGATATCACTCCTGCAAACATCAGCTCCCAGTCACAGAGCTTCGCTTGGGTGCCTGAACTGTTAGTGGTCGGTGACTCGTTTCAGCACTTTACTGCCTGGAACTGAGAGCTGCCCCACCGCTCACCTCGGGGACCCTTTCATCATCCAGTTTGCAGTTCTCAGAGCAAAGGGACTTAGGGACTTGCCATTTGCTTCTCTTGAATTGATAAGTGTGTCCTCCAGCACTTTCTAGTTAAACTGGCTTACATTAGAGGTGGGGGAGGTCTTCTAATTGTAGCAGATTCACCCAGGGCCAGAGGTGACCTAAGTCAGACGTCTACACAGCGACGGACATGGAATGGGAGTGCTGCCCATGGTGGCCATGGACCTTTCTGTGCTTGGTCCCTATAGTCCACTCCATCAAGGCCCTTTTATGGGATCTCATGGCTCCAAAAGTATGGGTGTGGTAGGAAGACCACAGTTATGGAGTCCAACAGGTTTAGGGTTGGAGGTCTGACTCTGCCCCTGCCATGTATGACTTTTGGCTAATTTTCTAACCCCCTGACTATGTTGCTTCATCCTCTATGAAGAAAACGATGCATCCTCAGTGGGTGTCTGGCAACATCAGCCCAGAAGACCAATATAAAAGCACTTGGAACAGCATCTCGAAAATAAGAGGCACCAGCTCCCGTGAGTTCACTGCCTGTTCACAGCTGTCTTCCTGAAAGTCTCAACAAATGGAATTGCATTTCCTGTTGATTGTCGGTGCGCCCTGATTTTGGTGGATTCTCTTCTCTCTCTCTCTCTTTCTATCTTTTGGTGGTAAGAATATTTAACATGAGATCCAGTCTCTTAAATTGTATGAGTGTGCAGTAAAGCAGTGTTAATTATAGGCACAAAATTGTACAGCAAATCTCTAGGACTTAAGCATCTTGCATAACTGTAACTGTATACCAGGTGAAAAGCAACTCCCCGTGTCTCCCTTCTCCTAGCTCCTGACAACCACTGTCTACTCTCTGCTTCTGTGAGTGTCACTATTTTCACACTCATATAAGTGAACTCAAGCAGTATTTGCCTTTCTGTGACTGGCTTAGTTCATTTAGCATAATGGCCTCCAGGTTTATCCATGTTGTCTCATGTTGCAGAATTTCTTACTTTTTTAGGGCTGAATAATATTCCATTGTGTGTATATACATTGTCTTTATCCTTTCATCTGTCAGTGGGTATTGTAGGTTGTTGGCACATCTTGACTGTTGTGAATAATAATAATTAATCTGCAATGAACACGACAGTGATAATATCCCTTAAAGATGCTGATTTCAATCCTTTTGGATAAATACTACTCTTACGTGGGATTGCTGGAAAGCATGGTAATTCTATTTTAATGTTTTTGAGGAACCTCCATGCTGTTTTCCATAGCTGCTAAACCATTTTACATTTCCACCAACAGTGAACAAGCATTCTCTCTGCATCCTCACCAACTCTTATCTTAAAAAAAACACCATTCTAGCAGATGTGAGGTAATATCTCATTGCGGTTTTGATTTGCATTTCCCTGATGATTAGTGATGTTGAGCATCTTTTCAAATACCTGTTGGCCACTTGTAAATCTTCTTTACAGAAATATCTACTCGGGTCTTTTGCTCATTTTCTGAATTGGGTTATTCGTGTTTTTGCTATTGAGTTGAAAGAGTTCCCTTATATATTTGGGATGTCACTCCGTATCACATACATTATTTGCAAATATTTCCTCCCATTCTGTAAGTTCTCTTCCTACTCTGTAGGTTGTTTTCCTTGGCTGTGCAGAAGCTTTTTAGTTTGATGTAATCCCATTTTTCTGTTTTTGCTTTTGTGGCTTATGCTTTGGGTATCAGATCCGAAAAGTCACTGCCAAGACCAATGTCATGAAGTTTTTCCTTAATGTTTTTCCCTAGAAGTTTCAGGTCTTAGGTTTAATCTTTAATCTATTTTGAGTTGATTTGCGTGTATGGTTCAAGAGAAGGGACCAACTTCATTCTTTTGCATGTGGATATATACTTTTCCCAGCACCATTAGCTGAAGAAACTGTCCTTTCTCTGGTGTACCAGTATTACCGGTACCCTTGTCAAAAATCAGTTGATTGTATGTCTCTACGTTTATTTCTGGGTTCCTTATTCTGTTCCATGGGCCTACATGTCTGTCTTTATGCCAGCACCATACTGTTTTATTTACTGTAGATTGCAATATATTTTTAAATTAGAACATGTGATGCCTCCAGCTTTGTCTTTCTCCAGACTGTTTTGGTTATTTGGAGTCCTTTCTGGTTTCATATGAATTTTAGGATTGTTTTTTCTGTTTCTTTGAAAAATGCCATTGGGATTTTCAGAGAAATTGCAGTGAATTTGTAAATTACTTTGGATAGTATGCATATTTTTAAACAATATTAAGTCTTCTAATCCATGAACGTGGGATACTTTTCTATTTATTTGTGCCTTCTCCAATTTATTTCATCAATATTTTGTTATTTTTGGTATACAAGACTTTCACATCCTTACTTGAGTTTATTCCTTTTTGTGTGTGTGAAAGCAAGTTTATTAAGACAGTGAAGGAATAAAGAATAACTATTCCGTAGGCAGAGCAGCCTATTCCCATTTTTTATTCTTTTTGGTGCTATTATAAACGAAATTCTTTTAAAATTTCCTTTTTAGATAGTTTACTAGATAGTTAGTGTATAAAGTACAACTCATTTTTTGTGTTGATTTTGTATCTGGCACCTTTGCTGAATTCATTTATTAGTTCTAACAAGACTTTTTTTTGGTGGAGTTGTGAGGGTTTTCTACATACGAGATCATGTCATCTGCAAACAGATCATTTGGCTTCTTCCTTTTCAATTTAGATGTTTGTTCTTGTCTGGAGTTGTATTTTGATGCCATGAAGACATTTTATTTATAGACAATGTTTATATATTTTAAAGATTTGTGCCAAGAGAGTTTATTTAATAAAAATTTAAATGACTTTAAAAATCTTTGCCTAACTGCTCTTGAAGGACGTCCTATACTGTGTTAAATAGAAGGTGGTGAGTATGGAGTTTTTTTGTTTGTTTGATTTTTGAGACAGAGTTTCACTCTGTCACCCGGGCTGGAGTGCAATGATCTAGGCTCACTGCAACCTCCACCTCCCAGGTTCAAGCGATTCTCCTGCCTCAGCCTCTGGAGTAGCTGGGATTACAGATGCCCACCACCACGCCCACATAATTTTTGTATTTTTAGTAGAGACAGTGGTTTCACCATGTTGGCCAGGCTGGTCTTGAACTCCTGACCTCAGGTGATCTGCCTGCCTCAGCCTCCCAAAGTGCTGGGATTACAGGCGTGAGCCATCGTGCCTGACAGTTTTTATTATAAAAGGTATGAAAATTTGTCAACTGTTCTTTCTGCACCTATTGAGATTATCATGTGTTTTTTTTTTTTTGATAACATGGTTGAATTTATTTCTTAAGATTTGAGTGCAAACTTAAAAACAAGAACAAACAAAGCTTTTCATCAAGAATAAACATAAAATCTAAACAACAGTTCTGCAATCATGCATTTTAACGGCAAGTACAGATGTTAATACATTATAATTTGTGACTGCATTTAAAAATTAAAATATTTCTCTCCAAATTCAAAACACCACACAATCTTTAATCTTTTCTTATCTTGTTACCTTAGAAACATTTGTCATATGCTATCAGGAAAATATAGGCAAGAATTACTAATCAGTTCTTCATGATTAAAGAAACATTATTCTCCTTAACTGTGACTTTTTGAATCATTTATCTGTATTTCATTTCTGAAATATAACACAATTATACCTCTACTCTAGAGAAAAAAAAGAATAAATACAAATATCAAGGAGGCAGAAATGTTAATGGAATTAAAGGAAATGGCACAAGTGTTTGACTTAGAAATGTACATACCATAGGAAATTTTTGAAGTACAACTTTAGTTAATGGGTGACATGTATGTAATAATTGACACGTATGTAACAATTTAAACAGGTATAAAAATGTGAGCTCAAAAATTAGGATTAAATACTTGAAAAGTTACTATGAATATGGAAAGATTTGTTTGCATAAACATGTATATTTTTAGATGAAAAATCAAGGGGTAGTGGCATCTCCCTGTTCCCTTAACAATATTTGAATTTTCGTAAAGAATTAGCAGCACTCAACCATAAATGTTAATTATGTGTTTCTAAAGGACCTATATAACAGATTAATTGGCAGTGTTCTAGCTTTCGGGAGAGGAGGACAGATTGGGGGTGTAAATATCTGGGATAAGATAATGCATATCATGTGATTTTTATCTTTTATTGTGTTAATGTGCGATTTTACATGAGTGAATTTTGCATGTTGAACCACCCTGGATTTCCCAAGGATAAACTTCGCTATTCTCGGCGAATAGTGTTGGTGTCACTTAGCCATGGTGTATGATCCTTTTTAATTCTTCCTTGTTTCTGATTAATTTTTTAGTTGAAGAGGCTCTAACAGTGGGCATAGAGAATGTGAAAACATTCATTCTTACTACACTTCAGATGTACAGGAAATGGTGCTTTTTTAGTTTTTCCAAAACGGATCTGATCTTCCTTAACAAATCCCTATCCGCTGGGTAGAAGAGAAAAAGGTTTCTTATAAGCCCTAGTCCCATCCATAACACGGTGCATCTCAAACTATCTGTGGGAAGAAATTTTTTATTGTTGTTGTGTTTTTAATTTCTAACCAGTCGCAGATACTTTCATCAAATCCAAGAGATATGAATTACTAGGAAATAAAAGTTCTAAAAGCATACAAAACATAATCTTATATTTTCTGTGATTGGTTTCAATAAGCATGTAATTATTCTGCTACGAGAGCTTCTCAACACCTCCTCTCCATTTTTATACCATTATCATCCCACGCCAGCAACAAAAAGTTTGCGGATGTGTCCCAGTCCTCAGACTCACTCTGAGTGATACTGATTTAAACAGACTCTAAGGGCTTAACTGGACCTATTGGTTAAGTGGTATCTGGGCATGTGGAGGGAGGAGGAGAGTTTCCATGCTCTGGAGCAGGGAGAAGAGACCTGGTCCTGATGCAGGTCTGTGGGTGGGGCTGCCTGTTCCCCACATGGATGGGTGGCCACCTGACATCCATGGCTAATAGGACCAAGGGCAATTTTTTCTTGACCTATTAGGACCAAGTGGCTGCCTCTCTGGACTTGGGGGAGGGCAGGAAACCTTTGGGATTCTGCCACAGCCTCCATCTGCCTCTGGACACCATCAGATACAGGTCACTTGGTTCCCACCATAGTGGGCCACTTGGCTGCCCCTCTGCCCCTCAGCTTAGCTATCCAGCGGCCACAGTTTCGAGCCACTAGGCCCTCTCTGCCACACAGATCTCTTCCATTCTCTTGGTTTCTCAAAGGCCCTCTGTGTTGGTGAGAAACCATCCGGCAAAGTAATGTTGCCCCAGTAGAGAGCATGATGTGAGCCGTCTGTTTTCTCTATTCACTTCAATGTAGCAAATGCACTTCCCTCTCCCTGGGTGTCAGCCAGGGGAGACATGTTAACACTCACACATCTCACAGCTGACTCCTCCTTCTGTAGGCTACCTATGTCCCACAATCCTTTAGGGCTGGAAGGAGCAGGCACCGCTCCCTCCTTTTTTTCTGGATACCAACCTCTATGGTTTGGTCTTTCAAGCCTGGCTCTTGGTATGCCAGTGGGATAGACAAGGATTGAAGAAATGCTTTCTCTCAAAAAGACTTGACTTTCAAGATTCTTGTTTTGCTGCAAAAATCCTATTTTGCATAGCAGAAGCTGAATATGAGTTTTTCCTTTTTTTCACATTCCTTCTATGATATTCCTAAGTTCTTTGGTGCATGAAAATGCAGCAAAGAAAGCTATTATTACAATCATTTCTGAGGGATGACAGGTCATCGAGCTAATGTGTATTCATAGGGGTAATGTCTCTGATTAATCCATCAGCACCACTGTCACGTAGGGAAAGAAAAACCTTGATTGAAGAGGACTAGGATGGGTATTGTTGGAAGAGGGTGGGACATCTGGCAGGTGTGGCTTTCCATGGGGCTTCATGAGCCTGCATCTCAGACCCTCTTTGGCAGATTTGAGTCACCAGGAGGGACCCAAGGGCTGGAAAAAGGCTACAGCCAAGAGGTGGGCACCAGGAGGAGACAAGAAAACACGGGCCATCCACTTCACAATTCTTCACCTAACCCATTCTTCAGCGAAGAACCAAGCTTCTTCCCACTTTCTGGCTCTTAAACCATAACAAGACCTCTTCTGAAATCTTCCTGAGAAAAAGGACCTATTTTCTTCCCTAGTGAAAAGCCCCACCAAGTCTCCAGAGTTGACGGCTTCCAACCCATGTGTCATCTTGTGTTTATGATTTTCTCATCAGTTTTGCTTTAAAAATTAATTTTTAATAATCTCTAAAGAAATGCTTTTGCCCTTATCTCTAAAATAGTCAAAGGATCCCCTATCTATTCTGTGCTTTTTTTTTTGCGTGAACAAATTACATCTGGCCTCTTTCCTGCCTGGGGGGATAGACAGTGATCATCTGGGATGGAGACTTGGCTTGTTCTCAGCAGAGTCTCTGCTTGTCAAGCAGTGAAGTTTTGTGGTGAGCCCACTGGACTGGGAATTCTAATAACCCTGGCTTCATGGGTAATTTGGGGTAAGTTATTCATTCTGTTCTTCATTTGGCTCCTCTGCAAAATGGGGCAAATAATGATACGGCATGATTTCGAAGCCATAACAAGATGATGGAAATGAAAGTGGTCACCTTCATCTAAACATGAACTTGGGTGCTGCAAAAATGCAGAACGAAATGTTATCATTCTTCAGGGGAGTCACATTTCATGAAGAGCCCTGTGTTTTAATCACTAGCTTAAAAGTAAAAGAAGGAACGAAAAAAATTAATGACAGCAGGCTGAGATGCATGGGCTACACCCTCTGCTGCTTAGGGAACAAGAAAACACATGACGCTGTTTTGCAAAGTTAATCACAGAGGACTCTGAAGGGTTTCATCTAGGACCAGTTGTGGGTAATACAGGAAAAATATTGCGGTCATAGCATCTCCATGCATTATTGGGGTTTTAAATCCTAAATCACTACATACAATGTATATTGTGGTTTAGGCTACCCAACTGGACATGTTGACCTGGTTCCCTTACTCTCGCGCTCTCTGCTAATAACTAAACATTAAAAAAAAAAAAAAAAAAAAAAGAAAGCAGGGCTATTTTTCAAAGTTGCAAGTCAATGTGCTGTAAACATGGGTCTGAGGTTAGGATATTGAATTCCATGAATAACAACAGTCTGTCTTACTCCATTAATCACAGGTTTACAATCTTTACAGTCTTAGCAGCCATGGGGCCGTCACTGATAATTCTCTGTCAAAGAGAAATGGAATCATCTAGACATGTGCTTAAAGAGGAATTTTTCCCCTTGTTGATTTTATGTAGGAAACGATTATTAGAAAATGTTGGCTCCCATGGAGGTTCGGAGACTGTGGGAAGAGGCCTCGTGGTGGGGATAGTGGAGATGCGGGAGACACGTGGAGCCTTTGGCAGACAGGGCTCGGCAGAAACAGGTCCAGCAATTTGTGGGGCAAGGTCTCTGCATGGTCTCCCCTGGGACCTAGTCCAGAGCAGTGAAACTAATAATCCTCAAATTCACTCCCTCTCCCCCAGGCGCCATTACACCGTATTTGAATTATGTTGTCAAAGAGACAGATGTGGATTCTGTTGTGATTCCCCAAACTTTTAAGGAAACGTGCCCCTTCCCTAACGGGAAAGTATATTTGATGACCTAAAAGTTCACATGCCTTAAATCTGGCCACCCTGGTCCCCAGTCCTGGGATGGACCCTCATTCTGCGGAGTTCTGAGAAATGCCGAAGATGAGGCAGGTGGCGAATGTGGCTCCCTGGGAGCTAAACCTGACATCCAACCAGGAGCTCGGGTCAGCATTTGTCAGCAAAATTAGCCTTTTCTTGCAGCGTTACGCAAATTTTCCGCAGAAATCTGGCATGTATCAAGAATATATGTCAAGAAGGATGCCCGTTTTCCTAAGTTAGGTGTAATCACCAGGTGCCCTATTTAAGTTTATGTGCAAGAGTGCAGAGCCAGAGAAAACTACCAGCTATCACAAGAGCCATCAATTAGGGGTGAAAAGTGTGAAGAGTTGGGGACTGAGTTGCCTTCCAACTTAAGGAAAGCAAACATTAACACCTCTGATTTGGATCTTTAAGATGACAGAACCACCAGTAAAACCCATTTCCAGTATCTAGAACAGATGTGGTTACCCCTGGAGGACAGCCTTGGCCCCTTGAGAGAAGGGGCTGGGATTGAGTCTCTTTGGTGAGCAACCCCTAGATGGGATTCTAGAGTCACTTCCAGGGCGCTTCACCAAAGACCTCAGGTGACATGTGTTGCTGTGGTTGTAAAATAATTTCCCACCAAAGACGTCCATGCCCTCATCCCCCAAACCCATGATTATGTTATGTTACATGCAAGGGGTAGTGAAGATTACAGAGGGAATTACAGTTGCTATCAGGTGGCTTTAGAATAAGGAGATTATCAGGTAAGCCTGATGTCATACCAAGGGTCCTTAAATGCGAAGGAGAGAGGCAGAAAGTCAGAGCCAGTGTGATGTGAAGTGAGAAAGACTCGGCTGCCTCTTGTTCGCTGTGAAGGTGGAGGAAGGGGCCACAAGCCAAGGAATGCAGGTGGCCTCTAGAATCTGGAAAAGACAAGCAAGTGGATTTCCCCAGGCCCTCCAGAAAGGAACAAAGACCTGCTGATACCTTGACTGAAACCCAGTGAGCCTCATTTCTGACTTCTAGAACTGTAGGATGATACCATCGGTGTTGTTTTAAGTCACTTGGTTGTAGTCATCTGTCACAGCAGCCACAGGAAGCGAATACAGTTGCCTCAGTGTTTTCCTCTGATTGACACACGTTACATAAGCACAGATTTTGCTGTCCTCAGAATCATTCACCTCATGGCATGTTAGGTTGAGAACAGCAGTTGGCTGCATCCTGCATGTGCATTTGAGGTGCAGGGGGGTCAGTTTGTCTCTCAGCCCACCTCTTCCTGCTGCCGTGAGAATGGGCATGAGGTCACCATCCTCTCTCCCCCGGCTCTGTTGAAAGATTGCTGTCTCAGACAGCAGAGCCATTGGTCCTTCAGAGCCAACCCTGCAATCGTGCTACAGCACTGTGGTTTCCATTTTTTTCAATGTCTTTTTTAAAATTTTAATACGCAACTCTGCCTTGTTGGAAAGATCCATAAAGCCTAAGGCTTCCTGTCCCGGTGGTGTGCTGGTAAACTTGTTCCAGAAGTGACAGTGCTGCATATAGCACTTGCCAATTTCCGTGGTGTTAGCATTCCCATCATGGCCAACGTCAAGCTACCAGCTTAAGCTTGCTGAATGTGGAGCTGGGAAGAGATGTCCACAGTCTGCACAGGGTCGGAACATCCTGGAGAAGGCTGTTTAAGTGTCATGCCCCTGAACCTTCAGAAAGCCCAGCACCCTGGGAGTAGATTGGCCCCTACCATAGTGCTGTGGAGTCTTCCAAAGCAGTTGCGCTTTGCTCTACAGCTGGTGATGTAAAAAGTTCTCTCATCCCCCTTGCCACAGCTGCGCGAGACCCGTGGAAATTCAGAAGAGCCAAAGAGCAGAGTCATAAGCTGTTATAAGTTGATTATAGACATTGGGAACCAGTGGTCAGAGCCAGTTTCAACTCCAGATGGTACTTGCTATAAATCTCTTGTCCTTTTTCTTCCTATGTTTTGTACTTTTTACAGTTATTTTTGAGTCATTCGTTTCCAAACATAAGTCTAGTTTGAAAACCATTGAAACTTGAAGCCATCAGTCTTACCTTTTTTTTTATCATATTAGCACGTCTCTTTTTATATCCATCATACAGAGGGAAATTAGTAACTCTCACTTCTACCACTGCCTATACCAGGATCTATTTGTTGGTAATTTAGTATGAAATGCTTAAACCAGTTTGTTGGAGGAATCTTAACACACATATAAAACATAGCATATGAATATAATAATATAACCATTGATTTGATGATAACAGGGCATCTTTTATAAGATTGTTAGAAAGATTCAGTGAATTAATGTTTGTAAAGCACTCAGTCAACAGTAAGGGTTTGTTAAAGAAATAGAAACAAGTAAATATGACTTCTTAAAATTGAGAACTTAGATCTCTGACTTCGGAGGAGACTTAGTCAAATATCACCCAACCCTAAGAATGCAAATTGCAGAATCACCAGATTACTTCTCTCTTCTGGTTTGCACAGAAGCTTTTTTTTTTTTTTTTTGGTGACTTTTCAGTTGAAGTGGACCCATGCAGTGAGTCAGTCCTCTGAGTTGGGGTCCTGGGCCTCCCAGTCACTGCAGCCCCTCTGCACAAATGCTTGCTCTTACAATTTATGAGACGCGTCTTGCAGCTGCTCCCTCAGAATGATTTAGATGGCCTTGGCTTGATCCCTTCCAAATGTGGGCACCAGCAGGCTGCCATGTGCAAAAGCGTTTTCTTATTTGCACATCAAGTCAAGACGCAGAACCAAATCTCCAAAACCTAAATGAGGTGGCCCATTCACTTCTGGTCCCACTTTCCCTCCAAATTCACCCCAAAAGCCTGGTGAGAGCTCAGCTTCAGCAGGCCCTGCTTGCTGGGTTCAGGACCATAAATCAGGGGGCTCACGTTGATGGGTGAGGAGGCCGGAAGACATCCGTCTGCCATCGGGAAGAAGGAGGTGCTGGCGGCCACTGGGCTGACTACAAACTCATAAGCTCCTGGGGAGTGTAAAGTTTGGGATAAAAGGAAAAGGTGAACATGAAAGACGCTGGAGCTACATGTTCCAGGGCATATCTTCATCCCATTGTGAATTGATCTGTGGCCCTGGATTGCATCAAGTGCATAGTACCTCAAAGTCAGCAAGGAAAGACAGGCTGACATCCAGGACTCACCAACAATTAGGTGGCTTGGAGGGAGAAGCCTGCCCTGCCTCAGGTTGGAGCTTTGAGGGTATGCACATTTGCACAGATGAACTCAGAGAAGGCTCTTGCCTAGAAATTGAATCCAGTTTCTTTTTCCTGTATTTGTTTTGCAATCCACCCTTGGAAGGGAAAGCTGATGGAGGATAGCAATAAATCTCCAAGGCACATCGCTTCAATTAAGAGATAGAGAAGCCCAGAGGGGCCCAAGAGCTCCAAGGGGAGCCAACCGCAGATTAATGGATGCTGAAGAATGCTGCCTTCCAAGACGGGAACTGGCTGATTTATGTCTATTCACATATTCCAAAGCCTTAAACTCATGGGCCTTCCTTAATCACAGCACGATTACATGACCACTTTCATTTAGGGGGCTGGGGGGGGTGAAAGGGTCTGTTTATTTGATTGAGCTTTAATAACCTAGCTCTTTATTACAATGCTCTTGGTGAAAGCATTTTTGTAAACTGAGAACAGTTTCCATTTAGTGCCCTGGGTTGCTCCTGTCTCTAGACCCACATACCTCCACCTTGACTGTTCTTAATATGCAAAACCTTTGAAACTGTCCAGGCTCTGTTCACCTCAAATCCCACGGGTATTTTACTTGGGGTGGTTTGCGCAAAATTAGCCTGGCCATTTAGTTTATGGAAGGGGGAAGGAGGGAAATCAATGCATTTCCTATGATAAGCCAACATCGTTCATTATTTTTTTTCACACATTTGTTTCACTCAAAGGACATTTATTTAGTACCTACTATGTGGGCGTTTAACCTACTATGTGAGATTCATAAATAAAGATGTTTCCCATTTCTCATGAGCTCACAGTCTAGCTGGAGAGATAGACAAGAAAATCAATAATCACTAAGAGCAAGAGGTCTAGAGAAGGCAACCGGGAATGGCTCAAAGTGCTCTGGGATGAGAGGGCCCTAGAGCTGAATCTTAAAGGACAAGCAGGAGCTGACGGAGTGGATGGGGTGAGGCAGCTTAACCAGGCAGGGACTTGGTTTACCGAGGAATTGCAGGTCGCTTGGGCTGGATGGAGCATGGGTGGTGGAAACGGAGCTGCTGAGGTGGACAAAGGGTTGTACTTGACCTGTGTGACCTACATGGGATGCCCTGCTCAGAACTTCCTTCAAGAAAGCCTTCCCTGCCCCACTTTAGGGTCCGCCTGAGCTTTTGAGCTAAGGTCACACTGATTTCAGGGTTGCCCCAGCCAACCCCTGAGCAATAGGGAGGCACGAAGTCCCAGCTGGGAAAAAAGTGCCACCACTGCAGTATCCCCTATGGGCAGTCTTTGCTCTGGAGGCCCCCATTTGGGTTTCCCTAGAGCCCCTGGCATGAGGATGGGCCAGTGGGGGAGAGTTCCGACAAAGTGACTGATGTCTTCTGGCTGATGACAAAGCAAAACATTAAAAGCCTAGGCTGGGCACTGTGGCACAGGCCTGTAGTCATGGCTACTTGGGAGGCTGAGGTGGGAGGATCACTTGAGCCCAGGAGGTTGAGGCTATAGTGAGCCATGGTCATGCCACTGCACTCCAGCCTGGGTGACAGAGTGACACCCTGTCTCAAGAAAAAATGAGGGAAAATACTCATTTTTCTACACCCCCTTTCCTCCTCTCACAGACACCCCACATATGCCTTTCTTTCCTTTAACAGCTCAGACTGGGGCTGCCAGCATGACGCCGCTGAACAAGCCATTTGTACAGCATTGGCTGTTGTTTGAATCCAATAACCCATCAACTTACTCAGTTAACCAATCTGAATTTTTAATTGTTCATTGCTGAACTGAGTGCTTCTACTGAATTTATTGTGCTCTGCTGTTTTATAGCCTTAAAGTTACATGAGTGTGGTAAAGCCATTTCTACAAGTAAACTACAAATAATATGCCTTTTACAATATAGGGAAAATGAATTATTTTATTTCAAAGTCCCCAGATAACGAAGTCAATTTCTAACTCTAAAAATTAGTAAATAAAAGGAAAGTGTTAGGTTATATGTCAGCATTATGAAAGAGGCTTGACTTTGAGGGGAAAACTCTTCATTCTGAAAAAATGTAACCTCTAGCTGACAGATGTCAAATGAATTATCAAATTAGAAAACCACCATTTTGTGCCTGGGCGTGGTGGCTCACACCTATAATCCCAGCACTTTGGGAGGCCAAGGCAGGTGGATCACAAGGTCAGGAGTTCAAGACCAGCTTGACCAACATGGTGAAACTCCATCTCTACTAAAAAGACAAAAAATTAGCTGGGCATGGTGGTGCACACCTGTAGTTCCAGTTACTTGTGAGGCTGAGGCAGGGGAATTGCTTCAACCTGGGAGGCAGAGGTTACAGTAAGGGGAGATTGTGCCACTGCACTCCAGCCTGGCAACAGAGCAAGACTCTGACTCAAAAAAAAAAAAAAAGAGAGAGAGTAAGAAAATCACCGTTTTGTGACCTTGAATGAATTAACTGATTCAGTCCAGGATCATCAATGGATGCTACGAGTATTCAGGGAAAGAGTTGACAGGGAACCTAGTAACTAGCAGAACCAAGTTCCTGTCCCACAAATCATCTGCTGGTCATGAGATTGGGAAGATGCCTTTATAATATATATATAGAGAGAGCCGTGGGCAGTCTCCCGACCCAAGCATCAATCTTGGAATCACTGAGCATGGGTAGCCTGGCACTGATGTGATACAATACAAAATATACAACTTCAGCAGTGAAGGCTTCTTGGCAAAGAGTGTTTAACCTGAACTTAATCTGTGAACCCAAAAGTATCTGAGACAGATCTCAATCCATTTAGAAAGTTTATTTTGTCAAGGTTAAGGATGCACCTGTGACACAGCTTCAGGAGGTCCTGATGACCCTGTGCCCAAGGTGGTCAGGGTACAGCTTGCTTTTATACTTTTTAGGGAGACGTGAGGCCTCTATCAATACCTGTAAGATATACACTGGTCTGATCTGGAAAGGTGGGACAACTCTAGGGGTAGCTTTCAGGTAGATTTAAAATTTTCCTTATTGGAAATTGGATGTAAGAGTTATTATCTAAAGACCTGGAATCAATGGAAAGGAATGTCTGGCTTATGATGCTGGGATTGTGGAGACCAAAGTTTTGTCATGCAGATGAAGTCTACAAGAAGCAGGTTTCAGAGAAAATCAATTGTAAATGTTTCTTATCAGACTTAAGGTCTGTGTTGATGCTAATGCTGGTCAGCCTTTCCTGAATTCCAAAATGGAGGAGGGTATGATGAGGCATGTCCGACTTCCTCTTCCCCCTCATGACCTGAACTAGTTTTTTAGGTTAACTTTGGAATGCCCTTGGATGAGAGGAGGGCTCCATTCAGATCGTTGAGGAGGACTTAAATTTTTATTTTTGGTTTACAAATCAATCTTAACATCTAACTTCCAATGTACAGGGAGGAACAAGGATGGCAAACAAAATGTATGGCTGAAAATGAATATATTCTTATTTTTTAAAAGGTGTTTACTGGCTGGGCCTGGTGGCTCACACCCGTAATCCCAGCACTTTGGGAGGCCAAGGTGGGCGGATCACGAGGTCAGGAGTTCAAGACCATCCTGGCCAACATGGTAAAACCCCATCTGTATTAAAAATACAAAAAAATTAGCTGAGCATGGTGGTGCATGCCTGTAGTCCCAGTTGCTCGGGAGGCTGAGGCAGGAGAATTGCTTGAACCCAGGAGGTGGAGACTGCAGTGAGCCGAGATTGTGCCACTGCACCACAGCCTGGGTGACAGTGCAAGGCTCCATCTCAAAAAAAAAAAAAAGATAAAAAAAAAAAGCTGCTTACTAACATATATAAATAAATTAAAACAAAAAAATAGATTGGGAAAAATATAGCAAAATATGAACAATTGTTAAATCTGGTTGGTGAGCACATGAGTGCTTCTCATGCTATATGCTCTTCTCTTCTGTATGTTTAATTTTTTTTTTACAATATAAAATAAAAAACAGGAGAATGCTGTAAGAAGAATATTTTAAAATGAAAACTTCTAGAGAATACATCTCCTTTTTACCAAACATTCTAATGACACTGTGTAGAAAGCTGAATATTCTTGGAGGTTATGTGATATTACTGGCTTAGATGAGAAACAATTGAAGTTGGAAAAAGAAGTCAGTTAGAGCACAGAAATGCACAGCACATTCGTCCCAACACCCTACTGCAGTGCATTAGTAAAAGTAGTTATGCCATGCGTGGTTCACAGAATGTAAGGCTGTACAATTAAGGTGTTTTTAAAGCCTCCTCCTACCTCTCTTGTAATGCAGAGCTCATACAATGTCATATGGAGGTTTGCTAACTGTTACTTCTTTTCTTTCTTTCTGTTTTTTGTTTGTTTGTTTTTTGAGATGGAGTCTTGCTCTATCACCCAGGCTAGAGTGCAGTGGCATGATCTTGGCTCACTGCAACCTCCACCTCCTGGTTCAAGCAATTCCCTGCCTCAGCCTCCTGAATAGCTGGGATTACTGGTGCCCACCATCATACCTGGCTAATTTTTGTATTATAGTGGAGACGGGATTTCACCATGTTGGCCAGGCTGGTCTCGAACTCCTGACTTTGTGATCCACCTGCCTCGACCTCCCAAAGTGCTGGGATTACAGGTGTGAGACATCACACCCAGCCTGTTAGCTGTTATTTCTATTCTTTGTCCACAGCGTGGTCAGTGGTGTTCAGAGTGACATACAAAAATCCCAAGAAAATGTGCCCTTCAATGCTTAGAAACACTCTTACCCTCACATCTAAGGTTGCAAATCCCAGGTTTCAGAGAAGTTCTTAGAGTTGGAAGGTTTCCAGTGGGATGAAGGGGGGTGGCGCATGTGAAGGAGTGAACTTCAAACCCACCCATAAACTGAAAAGATGGACGCTCTTGGAATGTAGTGCCTTTTGGAACTAAGAACATACGGTTACCTCCAGGTGCCCGGATTGATGGAGAAAAGCCCTGCCAAATTCCATTCTCTGGGCTGGAAATTCCAGGATAGTGCTGGTACCAGTGAGTGACATTTTCTTGGATTGTCACCAGGGGTTATAAAGTACTCCCCCCAACTCCTACATTTCTAAGGTATGAAAGGTAAAGGTCAGCATATAGAAAATTTAAATTATCACTAAAAACACGGCAATGGATTTAGCTGAGAAGAGTCCACAAAGGATAGAGTCCAACTGAGTCATCGAAAGCCCGTTTCTTAAGGACTCCCTCCCCACTCCGTGAAATAAAATCTAGCAATGGAATTGCCAACTCCAGTCTCACTGAAACACAACAGGCTTTATTTTACAAGTGTGCTCTTTACGATTCTGTAATCTGTAGTGTACAGGGGAACTTTTTGCAATTCTGGTGCCGATGCTCTCTGGGCTTGTTATCCCAGGCTTTTACTGCCTGTAGTTTGGGTTGTTTTGTTTTGTTTAGGGGTCGCTATGTAATTCCAGCCCTGGCGTAACCTGAATCTATGCAGGGGGCTAGAGTGGTTGTGTGTGTGTGAACTGCATGTGCTCCCCAAACATCAGGAAGACCCCAAGGGTGTGTGTACCATACAGCCTTCTGTCACAACAGTAATGTGGCTCTTTGCGCTTGGTGCCCTGGGTGACCTGCTCTCTTGGAGTCCAGGAGTGGGGCTGTTTCTCTACCACCAACCTCTCTGCCTCTACCGGGTCTGCATGCTGACCCACGACCGAAGAGGAAAACTTGGTCTTTGTAGCACCACACTTAGCCAGCTGACATGAGAGATTTATCGCCATCCCTTAACCCATTACATGGTAATAAATGGAAGCTGGCATCATTTCTTATCAGTCTAAGAATGTTTAAGCCTGACTAAATTCCTTTTTCTATAACTGGAGGGTGTAGAAAATCACATTCTGTTTTTTAAACAGATGCTTTGGAAGACCCTGGTCAAAACTGTGGGCTCTGGGATCTGAAACTCTGATTTAAACCTTGACTCTACCACTTACTAACTTTAGGACCTGACATATGACTTAAACTAAGCCTTAGTTTTTCTTGTTTGTAAAATAGGCCTATTGATGAGATGATGCAGGCAAATTGCTTAGCTCAGTTCCTAGTATATAGTAGATGTCTCCTAAATAATAGCTATTAGTATTTCCAATCTTGCTCTGCCCTGCTCCCTGCCAAAACTGAAATGTGTTTTACCAAATAACAATTGCAGGGTTATTTCAAAACAGTGTCTCCTATGTACATTTAAGAAATACACTGTGAGAACTGGAGGGGGGAAATTATAATACTAGGTATTAAGACTGCAGTTACTGCAGCTCAAAAATATATAGAAAAGGGTGTATATTATAAGTAGTTACAAAGTTCTGGGGCCCATTTAAGTCTGGGTATTATGTAGAAGCTTAACCAGGTGGTTTTGAAATTTTGCAATTGATATGAAATATTTGTTTTATTAACTTTCTTCTCTATAAATCATCCTCATCAAAAGTATCATCACCACTACCACCATAGCTATAAAACCTTTAGAAGCAAAGACATATTAATACATGGTTAAAACTGTAACACTTCAGTTTCTTAATTTATTTACTATGTAATTAGTCTTAAATTATTTATTTTATATCAAAAAACTCCATGAATCTACAAAAGTATCACTAGAATTACGTGAATTTAGCAAGGTTATAATATATAAAGTCACTATACAAAACTCAGTTATATTTCTACATGTCAGCAACAAACACTTAGAAGTGAAATTTCAAAAATCAGTACCATTTAGGCATTAAAACTTCAAATACCTAGCAATAAATCTAATAAAATATGTGTAAGATATCCACATAAAAACTATAAAACATTTCTGAGGAAAATGAAAGAGGCCTAAATAAATAAAGGATATACCATGTTCATTGATTGGAAGACTCAGTATTGGTAAGATGTCTTAAACTTATGTATTGGTTATACACAATATATATAAAAATTTCAGCAGGCTTTTTTGAGGAAATAAATGAACTGATTCTAAACTTTATATGGTAACACAAAGGATCTAGAATATCTGAAATTATTTTGAAAAAAAACCCCCACACATTTAGAAGACTTAAATAATATGAGTTCACATATATAAAACTACAGTAGTCAAGAAAGTAGGGTACTGGCATAAAGACAGACATATAAATCAACTGAATGAACTGAAGAGTTGCACAATAGACCAGCAAATACAGTCAATTGATATTCCACAAAGATGTCAAAGTAATTCAATGGAGAAAGGAAGGTTTTTTTAATAAATTTTGCTAGAACTAGGTATGCCTTATTCATACAATGGAATACTATACAGAAGTAAAAAAAGTATAAACTGCAGATTCATCCAACAACATAGATGAATCTCAAATACAATACATGAAGCAAAAGAAGCCAAACTCCAAGGAAAGTATAGTTTGATGAATTCATAGAAAATTCAAATAAGATAATACTAGTCTATGTGTATAAATATCGGCATGAATCAGAAAGTGATGGGAGAGAGGGGATTGACTATCAAGTGCTCAAGGGAACTTTCTGGTGAGTTCAGAAATGTTTTATATCTCATTTTGAGTGGTGGTTGCCAATGTATATACAATTCTCAACAATTGTTGAACTGAACCCCTGGTAGCTGTATATTTTATTTATGTTAATTATACTGAAATTATTTTTTAATAAGAAATAACTCCTTAGAGGAGGAAATGTGGTAGAAAA
This sequence comes from Ateles fusciceps, assembly GCA_036589455.1. Classification (NCBI taxonomy): domain Eukaryota; kingdom Metazoa; phylum Chordata; class Mammalia; order Primates; family Atelidae; genus Ateles; species Ateles fusciceps. Next base: position 18,778,248 of record JAZHEH010000222.1, read on the forward strand.
TTTCCTACTACAGAGAAACCATCTTTTCCATTTAACCTACATGACAAAGCTTTGGTTGAATTATTTTACATCCCTGTTACATTTCTCTAGGATCCAGGCCATGAAAGCCCTTAAAGCCATCAAACCAGTTTCCAATGCTTCCTTCCCCTCCATCCCACCCTGCCCCTGCATCTTTAGATACTGGAAGAGATGATTTTAAGAAACAAAACTGCATTTAGCAATAAAAATCAAACTGAAAAACAGACACCCCTGTCTCTCCCTAAGAATAAAAGTGATTAGGGCCACCTCACTGCATTACCATCTTAAAGAAATCTCCTCTCTTCTCTTTTTATAGGATTGAAGTTTCTACTTTTGCAAATGAATTCAGATTACCAGTGGTAGCCATGCTTTTTGCTGTCTCATCTGCTATCACACAGTATGCAGGACCCTTTGGTTTACTTCTGGCTTCTCCCTGGTTCTGTTGGCTCTAATGTACCCTGATGCTTAGTGGTGCCAAACTGATAATCAGCAAATGATAACCAACAGCATGAATTGAGCCTTTACTACACTCCAGGTTCTATCCTATACCATTTATTTATATTTGCTGATTTGTATCTCCACAACTATCCTATGAGGTAGGTCCATCATTGTCCCCATTTTACAGATGAGGAAACTGAGGCACAGCAGGGTTAAGTAACTTCCATCCAGTATGTGGCAGGGTTGGGGTTTGACTCTAGATGGTTTGTCTCAGAATCCACACCTTTGTCACAATGTCATGCAACCTCTAAGGCTTTATATCACAATGTCATGCAACCTCTAATGCTTTAGCCAAAGGGAACAAATAGAACCACAAGCAAGTGCCGCTGCTGTGCACTGTGTTTGATAATGAAGACGATCGTGGCAACAGGTACAGTGCTTGCACCGAAACAGAGACAATGTTTCTCAGTGTAGGTAGACACTCACAAATGTAGTTCTGATTTCATAGAAGCTTACGGTGTTGAATTTTACTACATTGCAGCTGTTGATGTCATTCCTCTGGATTTATACCTGGTTTCACTGAACTACCTAGAGGAAGAAGCCTTCTTGCTTTTGGGGCATAAACAAGAGTAATACCTGCCTTCCAGGGAGATGACCTCATAGAATCTGCGAACAACCTCCTGAGAGTTTGTTAATGGAGAATGCAATGACATTTCTGCAGTGACTCCTGGAGACGCTAGCACAGTCCAGAAACACATCGGATTGTATCTTTTCTTTGGAAATCGATCTTGCTATTAATCTACATGAAGGCAAAGTGTGTGACCCAAAATTATCCCATTTCCATGTACTCAGTGATTTAAAAAAGCCAACTATCCCCCTCTTACCAAAGTGAGGTAAGAACAGAAGTACGTGCTGCTGACATTCTCTCAAGCCCGGATATATAAATCTGCCTAAATTCTAGGCAGTCAGAGTTACTTAATAACACAAGCTGATGAATTAATCATTGACACCCAATCTACTCATTACAACACATAGAACTTTCTCTCTTTCCTTCCATCTTTCTTTTTTTCCTTGAACTCCTTGCCCATCCTACCTGGGCACGGAGTCTCACCTGGCTGCTCTAATCATTTTAACCTTCCATGGTTAGCAGAAACTGAGGCCTTGAAATAAAACTAAGCAGAGTTGTAATTTACAAGCTGTGAGTGTCACTCACCATGCTGCCATGTCCCCAGCCAAATCCAGCGCCGTATCTGGAAATTCTTCTGGAGCTCCCCCTTGAACATCTTACTCCCTCTCTTGGCAGGTGCCTGGCTCCTGACTTCTGCCTGGCTGGGCTGCGTGCCTCTCTCAGCTTTTCCCAGCTCGCCCCTCTGGCTTTAGCTGGGCCTCAGGGTGCTCGTCCTCCCTGGACTCTCAGCGGGTGCCCAGCCCACGCCTGCATCGGATATCTCTCAGGCCTCCCCTGGATCCTAGGCCTGTGGCACACCTAGTTTCAGCTATCAACACTGCCCTCTCAGTACGTGCCATTCCTACTCTGTCCACTCTGAGAAGGGACCAGTGTTCTCTCTGGCTCAGCTCACAGAGTCCCTATTCTCTCAATAAAAGGCCAATCAAATACCAAGATGGTTTCGCTGACGTCTCGTCCGGCTCAAATGACCGGTTTTCTTAGGCCTCATTGTTGCTGGCAACTGCTGGTGCCTCTTGGTGTTCAAATTCAGAAGAAAGTCCAGCCTGAGAGTGGCATTAGGAAACAGGAAAATCTTTGATGGGAAAGAAAGGGTGTGAAGAGGGGACCATGGAAGAGACACGCATGGCAGGAGGGCCAGCGTGGAGGCCCCTGTTGGACAGAAGGCAACAGGGTAGTGGTGGACGATGGGTGAATCCACCCAGGTGACCAAGAGAGACATACACAGACGGCGAGTGTGTTGGCTCACGCCTGTAATCCCAGCACTTTGGGAGGTGCCCAGGATAAATCACTTTAAGGATTAAAAAATTTTATTTTTCTTGCACCTGAATTCAGAAAGTATAAAAGGATACTATAATACACTGAAGTAACCGTAAAAATAGGTGTATGGGAAATAAATGCAAGTGTGGGAGATAGCAAATGAAACTAAGCATGGTCCAAAAAACAAAAGCAAACATACATATGTATATGATGGCTGTGGGCAGGTGTATTACTTTGCCATAACAAAGTGCCACCAACTAGGTGGCTTCAACAATAGACACTTGTCATCTCAGGGTTCTGGAGGCTGGAAGTCCAAGACCAAGGTATAAGCAGAATTGGTTCTTCTGAGGCCTCTCTCCTTGGCTTGTAGACAGCTAGCTTCTTCCTGCATCTTCACGTGGCCATTTCTGTGTGTGTGTTTGTGCCCTATCTCCTCTTCTTTCTTTCTTTTTTTTTTTGAGATGGAGCTTTGCTCTTGTTGGAAGGCTGGAGTGTAATGGTGCAATCCCGGCTCACGGTAACCTCCGCCTCCTGGGTTCAAGCAATTCTCCTGCCTCAGCCTTTCAAGTATCTGTGATTACAGGCATGTGCCACCATGCCTGGCTAATTTTATGTATATTTTTTTAAGTAGAGATGGGGTTTCTCCAGGACTCCTTACTGCAGGAGGATGCAGAGGAATGGGATAGGGCGGAGAGCAAGGCATGCCATCCGCAGAAAGAGAAGGACAGGAGCATGTGTAAATTTTCAGTCTCAGAAAAGAGGAATAAAGATCAGGAGTGAGAGAAAGGAAAGCCAAGAGGTGCTATTTGAATGCACACATTGAATGAACGAAAAAAATCTCATGACAGGATTAGATAGAAAAATGCAACTTTTCCTTTTTAACCAAAACAGGCAAGAGCTGGCAGAGGAGACGTATTGTGCTTGAGAACAGTCGTGGTAGTTTTTCAGCAATACAATCACACATTTTGGGGGGGGGAAGCTTAATAAATGGCTTGGATCTCAGTGGTCAGGAAAGGATGGAGAGCAGATGTCAAAGGCTGACATTGATTTTCTGAGCTGAAAAAATAAGGTAGAGAGAGAATCAGCCTAGGACTGGGGACAGAGGATTCGAATGCTCAGATGGAATCTGCTAATGTCTGCCTGGTCTCCGCACAAGGACTGGTTCCACGAGGCAGCGCCCACGTCTGCACGTGCACGAGAGGTTTCCACCGATTGTTCACCCAACGTGGACCACCTTGCCTGGGACCCTCTTTGACACAAGCTCTATCTGCAGCAAACCAGCTGTCAGGAAGGGGCCTCGAATCTCCAAGAACAGAAACTTCTTCTGATAGTGCATTCTGTTACCTTGAAGATGAAACTTAGCAATGACACAGCAAGACCTGCACTCAGGCCTCCTGTCCCCAGCCCTCCACAATTCTAAGAGTGATGCCAGAGCACCTGTCCAAGGCCTTGAATGAGCTGTTGGCTACACAGAAGCATCTAGAAGGATACAAGAGCACCTTGGAATGGCTATCATAAAAACTGGCCCCATTCCCCTACAGCGCTTTCCCAGCCCTTCTGTAGTGTGTAGTTAAACTGAGTCTCATCCAGTTTTTCCTTCCTGCTAAAGACTAAGCCTGGGAAGAGGGGGCGGGTGGAAGGGTGCTGGACTTGAGTAGGGGAGTGGAAGAAACCCCCAAATGCAGACAGAGTGCCCTCCAGGGCCCTGAGTAACCTTTGGGGGCCTGCCTGATGACTCTTCACAGCAACCACGTGGATTCTGGTAGTTTCTCTGAAAAATCAGGGATGCAGGTGAAGGGCCAGGAGGCTCGGAGCCTCAGCAGAGATTGAGCCATAAGACATCCCACCTCTGCCATCACCCACACAATCCAGTGACAGCTCCCATGCCACCGGAGTGTGGCCCTTCTCCATCATCTCTCCTCCAAAGAAAATCTCCCTCTTCCTTCCTAAAGGGCTCCACATGGGTGGCCAACTGCTGGACCATCCTGAAGGTTCTGGGGAGGAAGCCTTTCTTGCCTTTCCAGCTCCTGGCATTTGTTGGCAATCCTTGCTGTTCCTTGGCTCATGGCAACATAATCCCAGTTTCTGCCTTTATCATCACATGGTATCCCCCATGTCTGTGTCTCTGTCCAAATCTTCCTCTCATTATAAGGATACATTCACACTGGATTCAGGGTGCACTCTAACCCAGTATGACATCATCTTCACTTGACTACGTCCATAAATACCCTATTTCCAAACCAAGCCACATTCTGAGGTCCCAGGTGGGCATGAATTTTGAGGTGGGGGATGCAATTCAGCCAAGCATCATCACTTAAGGGTAAAGAAGGCCAGAACTTTTGACTTCATTGGAATAACCAACTTTAATTGCAATATCCCTGTTTTGTTCCTCCAGAAGCACTCTGAAATGAGCATCGATCCCTTTTCCATTCCATAAACTTGGTCTAATACAGACAAAGCTCGGCTTTCAAATAGAGGAGTTTTCCCGAGTTGCTGCAGGTGACGGCACCTGTTTGCAGTGTCTGTTGGGCGGGCCAGGTTTGGGGTGGCTGTGGGAAGAGGAAACCTACAAGATCATATCCGTGGGAGGGAGTTCATTAGCATAACTCCTGGCTTGATGTGCCCATCATGCACTCCCAGCATCTTGATTGGTAGGTTTGAAAAGAGACCTGGGTCATGGGCAGTAAGAGGTTCCTGCATTTCCATTTACTCTCAGGAGTGACAGGCATTCCCAGCCTTAGGCTCCTCCAAGGATGGGCTCATCTCTGTTGGGTGGAGTAGGGGTCTATCCAGTTCCACCATACCCATTTCCACCTCACCAGCCCCCGCCAAAATTGGACTTCTGTATTAGGGAGCTTATTTGACCAAAGATATAAGCCACATTCTCTAACCTAGACTGTCAGTTATAAAGGTGGTCTTTGGACTGGAATAAAAGTGGTCTTTGAGCTGAGTGCAGTGGTTCACACCTGTAATCCCAGCACTTTGGGAGGCCGAGGCAGGTGGATCACCTGAGGTCAGAAGTTCAAGACCAGCCTGGCCAACATGGTAGAAACCCCATCTCTACTAAAAATACAAAAATTAGCCTGGTGTGGTGGTGGGCACCTGTATTCCCATCTACTCAGGAGGCTGAGGCAGGAGAATTGCTTGAACCCGGGAGGTGGAGGTTACAGTGAGCTGAGATCCTGCCACTGCACTCCAGCCTGGGTGACAGAACCAGACTCCATCACACACACACACACACACACACATACACACACACACACACACACACACACACACACACAGATGGTCTTTGGGACTCCATTGGCCTCATGCTTTTATTTCAGCTTTCATTTGGTGCGTGGATTGTGCATGAATTGCGCACAATCACAATAAGGGAGACTTATTCCCTTAATCCACCAAAAAATATACCTGAAGCTTAAAAGGGAGTGTGCCCAACCCAAGGCAAGCTTGAACTTTCCATAAAAGGCCGGTAAGGAAATTGATTTCACCTCCGGGATTATTGCCCTGTGACAGCTGGTATGCATTCAAAATACGGCAACAAAAGAAAAGTCCACGCTCTGGAAAGGCGTTTAAGTGGAAAGCTTCCATACACCAAAATCTCAAAGGAGAGGAAGTTGCTGGCCACCCCCTTGGTTACAGTTCATAGTCATAAAGCCTGTTTCTATACAATAGACTTCCACGATTATCTATTTGCAAAAATGAACAAACACAGCCAGCATACTCTGTGCCTGTAGAAAGACCTGGATCAATACAAGTAACAGAAGAATGAAGAAAAGAGGGGAAAAAAAAGATTTTATCAAGCCTATTTACTTTAAGGGTACCTTAAAGACCTGCACAAACACACCTGCTACTTCAGTGCCAGGGAGAACAGAGCAAACATGGCTCTCCTTTAAAAGAAACTGGAGAAAAAGACTTTGCAGCCACAAAGACAGTCACCCCAGGAGGCACTAGCATCTCAGCAAGTGAAAGCACAGAAGCCTCATCCTCAGATCAAAGTTATTTAAAAGGAGCCCAGGATAACACTTCTGAATTAACTCTACATCACACATTGGGAACAGCGACGTGTTGAGGAAGGTTTAACCGCAAACTGGATTGTTAGAAAGGACAAAAAAACCCTGTTCCTAGCATCTGCCCATTTCTGTGGTGTAAACACTTCCATAGTAGCTGATTTCAAGCTGCCAGCGCTGGGAGAGATGTGAAACGCCACATCAGTGTATACTATGTCCACCCTCCAGATACAATAGGTGCAAGCAACTTCTAGAGCATAGGGACTAGTAAAATGTGCTAACACAATCAGGAAGTGAAAAATGCTAAAGCAATTAGGAAGTTGAATGCACTAAAACAACTAAGAAGTGATGAATTTTGAACATTTATTACTTTTGTGGTAAAATAATTTATCTAATTGTAAGCCTATGATTTTAAAGGTTTAAATAGTGATTCCTTTAGCAACCAGCTCACAAAATTCCTGCAAATTTTATAACTGGCTCAAGCTGGGGCAAGACTCCAGCATACCATGATCTGGGGAGCGTTTTGAAAGTAACAAAGAGCTTCCTTTTCCTACCTCAATTGCGGGAGGCCCATTGGGACAGAATCCCCCCAGAGGTGACCACACCTGCATATTTTCTTTTATTTATTTATATTTTCGAGACAGAGTTTCGCTCTTGTTGCCCAGGCTAGAGTGCAGTGGTACAATCCCAGCTCACTGCAACCCCGACCTCCTGGGTTCAAGCAATTCTCCTGCCTCGGCCTCTTGGGATTACAGGTGTGCCACCATGCCTGGCTAATTTTTTTGTATTTTTAGTAGAGATGGGGTTTCACCGTGTTAGTCAGGCTGGTCTGAAACTCCTGACCTCAGGCGATCCACCTGCCTCCGTCCTCCCAAAGTGCTGGGATTACAGGCATGAGCCACCACCATGCCTGGCCATCATGGATATTTTCAAAAGCTCTCCAGTGCCATTCTAATGGATATCCTGGGTGAGAACCCCATGTTACAGAAAGAAAAGCTGAGGTTCCAAAGTTTAAATGTCCTCTGTATTGGTTAACAGATGACTGAGCTGGGGAGTGACCGTCAGGTTCTTTATCTTCCCCTATCCTTTCCCCTACCCTAATTATGGGCAACTTTGGATCTCTTGTTGAAATATTGCACCTTCTTAGCACCTTATTTGAAATATTGCCCCTATATTAGCAGCATAGGCCATATAGCCAAGCCTCATTACTTTTTTTAAAAAAAGAGATTGGGAGGGTGGTCTCACTGTGTTGCTCAGGTTGGTCTCGAACTCCTGCCCTCCAGCCATCCTCCTGCCTCAGCCTCCCAAATAACTGGGACTATAGATGCATTGCATTCAGCTTCCTTTTGCATTACTTTAACAAGAACCAAAATTAAGTTTACCTTAATATCATTTATTTTTTTAAAAGAGTTTAACGAGGAAATTCATAGGTAAGCCAAACTAGAAAGGCGATATCAATGTCCTCAAGAAACTTTAGAGACCAGCTTTCTCTCTGTTTTTATATAAACCATGTATACATTAATAACAAACAATTCTGATCTATATACTAAGAGAGGGTTGACTGAACTGGCAATGTTTAGTTAGTGGTTATTTAAAGTTATTCTTACTTAAAAATAAAGTTATTCTAGCCAGTGGCAGTGGCATGTTCCTGTAGTCCCAGCTATTCAGGAGGCTAAGGCAGGAGGATTGCTTGAGCCCAGGAGTTTGAGTCCAGCCTGGACAACACAGTGAGACCCTGTTTCCATTTTTCAGAAAAGTTATTCTGGGTAGCAAGATTATGATGATTTACTCTTCTGTATTTCTTTTCTTTTTTCTTTATTTCTTTTCTTTTCTTTTTTTTTTTTTTTGAGACAGAGTCTCATTCTGTTGCCCAGGCTGGAGTGCAATGGCACAGTCTCGGCTCACTGCAACCTCTGCCTCCCAGGTTCAAGCAATTCTCCTGCCTCAGCCTCCCGAGTAGCTGGGACTACAGGTGCCCACTACCACACCTGGCTAATATTTGTATTTTTAATAGAGATGGGGTTTCCCCATGTTGGCCAGGCTGGTCTTGAACTCTTGACCTTGTGATCCACCCTCCTCGGCCTCCCAAAGTGCTGGGATTACAGGCATGAGCCACCGCACCAGGCCCATTCTTTCATATTTCCTCTAAATTTTCTTCAGCAAGCATAATGCTGTAGTGCTGTTCCATATATTTATAATGTTTATATAATTAGAAAAAAGTTGACTTTTTTTTTTTTTTAAACCAAGTCAATTGCATCCCTTTCCGCATCCAGACTTATCATGAATTAGGTTTGGCTTCTCTTTCAAATTTTCCCGAGAGCAAGGAAAAGAGATCCAGCCAAGCTTTCCTTTTAGGACTTTCTACTGACTCTCCCCCAGCAATTTGAAGATAACCTTCTCCTGAGCTCTCCACCCCACTCTGTAGCTGCGAGGTCCCCACTGAACAGGACACGGTCTCCTGAGGGTCCCACCTTGCTCTCAGCAGGACAACTAAGCTTTCGGCTCCCACGAGTATGGAAATGGTTAGCACACACCAGTTTCTAGGCCAGTGTCTCTCCTACTGCTGGTTGAGACACATTCCATGACTCATTGTAGACTCATCTCTCAAAGACATTAAACCTGAGCTTCAGTGCAAGCCAGTCCAGGTAAGCCCTGTACAGATAAGAACACACCTGAGCCAATACCAGGCTGGCAGATTTCAGCATCTTCACTGTGCTCTCCCTGTGCCTCAGAGCATGAGCTTGAGCTTCTACTCCAGGCCCGGGGGATCCCATGCCCCCGGCCACCCCACGGCTGGAAGAGTACCCCTGTCTGGGAGAAATCGGCTATAAACCCGGAAGACCAAAGCCCTGAAGCAGGCGACCTTTGACCAGGTCCAGGGGCTTCTCTCTTGGTCCTCACGGTCAGGCTGATAATCACAGCATCTCCTGATGATGTCTTTGCCTTGCCCCCATCCCTATGGGTGGTGGCAGGGCGTGGAAGGCAAGTGCGTGGGACTGCAGGTGCTGGGCTCGGCTGGAGGCACCTGCTGAGGGGGAGGCCAGCACATGTTTCTTAAGAAGAAGAACACGCCTCTTATCTCTATCCCCCTTCTCTTCCTGGTGGGGTGGACTCCTTAGAGCAAGGCAGCCTGCTTTCTTGGCTGGGCGCAGTGGCTCACGCCTGTCACCCCAGCACTTTGGGAGGCTGAGGCAGGTGGATCACCTGAGTTCAGGAGTTTGGGACCAGGCTGACCAACATGGCGTAATCCCATCTCTACTAAAAATACAAAAATTAACCAGGCATGGTGGTCCATGCCTGTAATCCCAGCTACTTGGGAGGCTGAGGCAGGAGAATCGCTTGAACCCAGGAGGCAGAGGTTGCAGTGAGCCGAGATCACGCCATTGTGCTCCAGCCTGGGCGACAGAGGTAGACTCCATCTCAAAACAAAAACCATAAAACAGGGTTCTTTCCACGCTCCTGGTAGTTTCTGGCTTCTGCAGCCACACAGACCTTCACCACGTTCTAAACCTGCATTTGCTGACCACCTCCACATCCTAAATCAAGCCCTCTGACCTCAGTTCCTCCTGTAAGGAGGCCTTATCCAGAGATGGCAAACCTTCCCCGCCACTGCTTTTCCCAGCACACCCCGCCGCCCCAGTGTGGGGGCTCCACTGACCATCGCAGGGAGAGTTCCATCAGCAGACCCCTCTGCCCCTGTTAGATGTGTCTGGGGGGAGTCACGTGGCCTTTTGGCACCTCAGTTGCCTCACTGGCAAGCTGGGGATAATAATGTCACCTCCTGAATCAGCGTGGGCATTCAGGAGCTACTGAGTGTGTAAAACTCTGCAAGAGGCAGAGGCCACTCCCATGCCAGAAACAGTCTCCACGTCTCCTTCTGCAGGCCCCTCCTCCGAGTCCCCTTGGTCCCCAACCATCCTGTCCCCATGGTCTTTGTGTTATCAGTAGGGTTCCGAGATGAAACCCAAGACACCCAGTTAAATTTAAATTTCAGATAAACAACAAATAATATTGAGTATAAACATGTCCCGTGCAGTGTTTTTATTTGCTAGGTCGAGTGACCTGACTCTAATGAGAGGGCATGTTTCATGGCGCTGGATACCACGTGTGTTTCGTCTGTGCTCCCGGCCCTCCCGCCTCCCTCCCCAGCCTGGCACAGTGCCGGGCACATGGCCTCAGTATCCAGTAGGGCAGTGGTTCTCAGCAGGGCCGGGACTGCCCCCTAGGGGCTGTTTTGGAAATTGGAAGAGGCCTTTGTGATTGGCAGGATTACAGTAGGGGAGTTCCTGGCATTGAGGGGACAGGAGCCAGGGGGTGCTCCAGGACCTGCCAGAACGGTCCTCTGTGTAGAGAGTTGTCCTTTACCCCATACACCGTTCAGGTAAATGACAAACCTGCTTAGGACCGTCTGAGCCTGGAAACCCACTCCATAACGTAAAGTGGATTTTGTACAGTATTTCCAGGAATGCAACTGCTATATTTTGTTTTATTCATATCAGAAATTGCATCTGTGGTTTTGAGAGCTCAGTACATCACACCTGCGCCAGCCTCTCTCTGCAGCTGTGGATACCCTAATTGCCTCTTGCTGATGTCTTCATTTTGCCTTCCAGTGTAGACGGAGTGAGTGCTCAAGCACGCTAGGCATTGAATATATTTTACTTTACCACAACCCTCCACTTTCCTTGTATTTTTCCTTCATATTGCACTTAATATATTATGCATTGAATGCACCTCTCTCATTTCAGCTTGTGCGCTGTGATACGTCCATGTAACATGAGTCTGCACTATTTTCTATGGTTTTTGTTTCAGGATGGTAAAAGTGCTGTTATAAAAACAACTGTTAGAAAAGGGATCACCCATAGAATAGGTCTGTGTCTTGATCGTGGTGGTGGTTACATGAATCTTGACACGTGGTAAAAAGACTTAGAATGACGGCACACACATTGTACCAACGCCAAGCTTCTTATTTTGCTGCTATACCACAGTTAGTTACAGAAGATGGAGCCAGGGGGGAACTGACAGAAAGATGCAGGGGGCTCTATCTTGGCAGCTTCTCTTGCATTGAGCATGATTTCAAAATTTAAAAACAGATTTTTGGTTTTGCTTATTTATTTATCTGAGACAGAGTCTTGCTCAGTGGCACAGGCTTCAGTCCAGTGGCGCAATCTTGGCTCACTGCAACCTACCTCCGCCTCCCGGGTTCAAGTGATTCCCGTGCCTCAACCTCCCAAGTAGCTGGGATTACAGGCCACCACCACCATGCCTGGCTAATTTTTATATTTTTAGTAGAGACAGTGTTTCACTATGTTGGCTAGGTTGATCTCAAACTTCTGACCTTAAGTGATCCGCCTACTTCGGCCTCCCAAACTGCTGGGATTACAGGTTTGAGTCACTGCGCCCAGCCCTGGTCCCCAAGGCTAATTTATTTATTTTAAACTTTTATTTTAGTTTTGGGAGTATGTGTGCAGGTTGGTTATATAGTTAAATCAGCATCACGGGTTTATTGCACGGACCATTTTGTCACCCAGGTATTAAGCCCAGTACCCAGTAGTTCTCTGTCCTGCTCCTCTCCCTCCTCCCCCTTCCCCCTCAAGTAGGCCCCAGTGTCTTCTGTTTCCGTCTTTGTGCTCCTGAGTTCTCACCATTTAGCTCCCACTTATGAGTGAGAACATGGGGTATCTGGTTTTCTGTTCCTGTGTTAGTTGCTAAGGATAATGGTCTCCAGCTCCATCCATTTCCCTGCAAAGAAAATTATCTCCTTCTTTAAAAAATACGTATCCTTTTAAGGGGCAGGAGTCACCAAGTCCTGACTTCAGGTTGAGAGCCACATAAGAGGTGAGTCCGAAGGTTTCTCTTCTGGCCTGTAGGCTAGTCCTGGTTTGTGTACGGTTCTTCCTCAGGAGGAGAGCCAGGCTGCAGGAAGATACAAGCACCCGAGAGCTCCATCCACCTCCCAGCAGCAGCAACAGGGAGCCGGCTGCTGCTTCCACTCCCAGCTCCAGTCCTTCGTTGCTTGTCCTTCGGGGTAGCCAGACGCAGGCTCGAACCCCAGGTCCTACAGCAGGTGGCCTGGCCTTAGAAAGTCTAAATGAAGGCAGAGGAACCTCTTCCGCCGTGACTGAGGCCCATCTTCCACCTGGCTCCCCTGCCAGCCCCCAGACCCTGCCCCTACCCTGGGTCACATCCTCTAGAGAATAAGGAATGCCTTGAATGCAAACTAATTTTATTTTAGGAAAAAAGGGAATAGGAGGAGAACGTGTGTGTACACATTTCAGAATTCGTGAAGCTCTCCTCCGCCCCTGGCTCCGTGTCAGGCACCAAACAGATTTAAGGTCAGACAATAGAACCGGCGGGCTCCTCTCATCTTGGGGTGCCTCTTACACACCTGAGCTACAGGGAGGATTCCGCTCACCCGCAGGGAATGACAGCAGGTGGGCAAACCTGTTACCGCTCAGCAGCTGCTGTTAGACAGTGGGATGGGAAACACTTAAAATTTGGAAAGGAGAAAAGGAGGAAAAAGGGGTGATTTTAAAAATGTATTTCCTAGGCAACATGGAAATACATTAAAATAGGTGGAATTACATTGAAATACATTGACATTTCCTAGACAACATGACACACACCTTTGTCTCTGTGGGCTCGAGCCCAAAACGATTGTCCTGTTGCCACGTCTTATGTGAGTGTGCTCCCCCGCTCCTGTCCCGCTCCCCTGCTCCCCCTTCCCTTCTCCTTCTCCCTCTCCCCCTCTCCTCCCCCCTCTCCCTTTCCTCTTTTCTGCTTGGTCTCCCTCCCTCTCCCTCCCTCTTCCTCTCTCTCCCCCACTCCCCACTTCTCTCCATGTTGTCCCAGGATTGTCCCCTCGCCTGACAACAGTGTCCCCCTGCCTACAAGTGGGACATTGCCTGTGTCCGTTCTGCAGGGAGGGAGGGGCACTGATGGCTGCCTGTCATGGGGAAGGAGCGTTTCTTTCCCTCTTTCCTTTAAAGCTCTTTGTTCCTCTGGCTTTTCCCTGTCTGTTTCCCTTCACCTCCCAGTCTCCCTCTCTGGTTCTCCTCTTTGTCTTCCTTTCCTTCCCCTTTCTCACAGCAGAAATAGTGCCCTATGCTCACCGGTGACTTCCCCTGGCTGGAAGGTGGCATGTCCCGGCCTCTCTTGCAGCTAGAGCGACAAATGCTACTCCTGGCCTGCCTGGGAAGCCCTGCCAGCCCAGGCCACCTTCCCCACTGCCTGAGGGCAGGCTTAGAGGCAGGTGCTGGAAGAGTGGAGAGTCCCTACCCACTCTGCAGTGGGCTTTGCCATGCGGAGCCACTGAGATTGGGGCTATTTGTTACCACAATCAACCCCTGGCCATCCTGAAGAATATGCTCCTCCCCATCCTCCCCTCCGAGCCTGGTCCTTGAGTATTTGTGTTTTCCATCTTGTGTCCTCTTTGGGTAGAGTACACAGCTGTTGTGAGGCGGGGTTTGGAGTCAGGTAGCCCTAACTTGCAGGCAGACACATCGTGTCTGTGAGCCTCAGCGATAGTCTAAGACGTAGGATGCGTATTCCACTTCACAGGCGGCTCTGATAAGCGATGCCCTTAGAAATGTACACACAGATGATGAGGTCATGTACAGACTTTACATGGATGGAATGGTCTCATACACACTTATTCCTTTCTCTCAGACTCACCCATCTCATGTCTCATTCTCTGAAGGGCAGGGGAGCCAAGATAAAGAGAAGCATTAATTTAAGTAATTTGCAGCAATCGGTGGCTGACAGTAGTTCAGTGTGTTACCCTCAGGCAGCAGAATTCTAACAGAGACACTATGAAAACCCCAATCCACTGTGGAGGGTGTCGGTGAGGGTACCTCAGGTGATGGCTTCACCTCTCCAGGCTCAGTTTATTCATCTCTGAAGTGGCACTGTTGGATAAGATGGTCTCTAAGTCCCTCCTAGTCCTAAATTTCAAGATTTTTTTTAGGACTTTTTTCTTTTCTTTTTTTTTTGGTGAGATGGAGTTTTGCTCTTGTTGCCCAGGCTGGAGTGCAGTGGCATGATCTCAGCTCACTGCAACCTCCGCCTACCAGGTTCAAGTGATTCTCCTGCCTCAGCCTCCTGAGTAGCTGGGATTACAGGCATGTGCCACCATGCCCATCTAATTTTGTATTTTTAGTAGAGATGGGGTTTCTCCATGTTGGTCAGGCTGGTCTTGAACTCCCTACCTCAAGTGATCCACCCACCTTAGCCTCCCAAAGTGCTGAGATTATAGGCATGAGCCACCATACCCGGCCTACAAGGTGTTTTTTGATAGCACCTCTCAGCTCACCTTCTCCAGGGCCACACATTTGCTGTAGTGACTCTTCCTGCGGTCTGCCTTAATCACAGTAGCTTTCTCCATCCACAACCATATTCCAGGAGTACCTGTAGCCCTGCTTTGCACTTCAGTGATCACGTGGGTGACTCCGCTCACCCCACGGCTGCCACGAGTATCAAGTGCCTGAGTTTCTGTCTGTCTTTGTGATGGTGAGGTATCCTGCCAAAGTGACCACACTGGACCTTTATCATCATGGGAGATGCCGGTAATGGGCACGCTCAAATGTCAAAATGCCATCGTTTTCACTCCAGCACTGAATCATCCCAGATTCTTTCAAAAGCTATAGAGACCAAAGCCCTTTGGTGCAGATCATTTGCAACTGAAAATCAGAAGTAAAGGAAAGAGGAAGAGGAAGAAGAGGAGGAAAGAAAGGAGGAGTAATGAGAGCAGATGGTTCTTCTTTAAAAAAACTGAACAAACTGCCTGAGTTAAACCCATAGGTGATGGCACCTAACAAAATCCACCCCTCCATGGCATTTGATGGCCACCAAGTCAAAAGACTCAGGTCCCCGCCCACTACTCTCATGGGAAGCTGGCCAGCCACTCTGCTGTAGCTGGAGGTCCCATCGGCCTTCCTGCTCAGGGAAGAGGCTTACCCACGAGACGGATTTAGATGTACAACTATAGCTATGCCAACCAGCTCCTAGAAAAGTCGTCCTACCCTCTCATTCTTAGGTATGATAGACACTTACAGTCACAAAACGTATGGAGTGAAAAACAAAGCGAAACAGACAGAACTATTTCTCATGGGAAGCAGAAAGAATTCAAAAGGAGATGGGAAACACGTGAACAGTAGGCTAAAGATCCGAGAAAAGGCTGCATTCTGAACGGGAAAAGATGCCATAAAAAGCCAATGGAAGAATAAGAAAAAACTTTTTTTTTTTTTTAAACGGAATCTTGCTTTGTTGTTCAGGCTGGAGTGCAGTGGCACGATCTTGGCTCACTGAAACTTCTGCCTCCCAGGTTCAAGTGATTCTCCTGCCTCTGCCTCCAGAGTAGCTGGGATTACAGGCACGCACCACCATGCCTAGCTAATTTTTGTATTTTTAGTAGAGAAGGGGTTTCGCCATGTTGGCCTGGTCTTAAACTCCCGACCTCATGTGATCCACCTGCCTTGGCCTCCCAAAGTGCTGGGATTACAGGTGTGAGCCACTATGACCAGCTAGAAAGAACTCTTAAGCAGTAAAAGTGTCATTGCAAAAAGAAATCAGAAAAACAAAACAAAACAAAACAAAACAAAAAAAACGGAAAATTTAAGTCAAAGAAATATGCCAGCGTGAGGGGAAAAAAAAACAGCTAAAAGATTTTGAAAGGTGAGAGAAAAGAATAGAGATATAGCCGATCAATCCAGCAGGTCCAAGGTTTAACATGAGTCCTAAGAGAGAAAACCAGAGAAAATTGAGGGGAAGAGGGACGATTTCAAACAAGGAGTAGAAAAATATTCCTAGAGTTGTAAAAAGGACGAGTCTTCAGATGGGTCTAGCAGTAGAAAGGAGGAAACGCACCCTTAGACAGATCCCCATGAGACTTCAGAACACCAGGAATAAAAAGAATATCTTTAAAATGTCCAGAGAGAGACTGCAGGCCCCCGCCTAAGAATGAGACTTAGGCTGGCATCAGCAATAGTGAATGCTAAAAGACAATGAAACGACACCTTCGGAGTTTTGAGGAGAAATAATTGTCAATGTGGAATTCAATAGTTAGCAAATCTACCAATTATGAGCACAAAATGCAGCCAATTCTTGCTACTCATGGTAGGTACAGTATATAAAGTCGCCACAAACATTGAGCTACCGAATACAGAACCATTCCTCTTAGAGGAAATAGAGAGTTAGTCTCCTGAGAGCTGACGCTCACAATGTTTATGTCAACCCGTCAACACATAACCTCGCTTTATGTGTGCTTCTGTTTGAAGACACCTTATTTAATAAATACTGTTGACTCTTTAACACTGAGCTGGTGACCAGCAGCACTGCAATTCATACCTGCACAGAGCTTTTCTGACACACGTATTTCCTCCATGAGGCATATGACAGTCTTCTTGTGATGAGGAACACTAGATTGCACTACAACTGGGGTCCATATTAAACAGCAAAATCATCAATAAAAAACAACAATGTGAGCAATGTGGCACTAAATAGACCACAGAAAGGACTGTTGGTAGTATGGCAGCTAAACATGAAGGCGGAGCATCACCTTGTTCAATGTCAACCGGGAACATTCGCGTTGGATGGCTCAAACGTTGCACCTCTCTCTCTGCATGTCCAAGAATGACCTCAAAAGTCTGCAGACATTGATTTTTGGGTTGCAAATAAGTTTTAGTGAGTAGAAGGATTTGCAAATATGGAATCCACAAATGAGAATTGAGTGTTAGAACATCTCCAGGAATTCAAGTGGTCAGAAACTTTTCCTTTCATAGACTATCTCTGAAAAAGTTACTTAAGGATACTCTTCAGCCAAATGAAGATAAAAACCAAAGAATGGGTAGGACAAGATACTGGAAATTGTGGCACCAACTCAGGAGCCCAATAAAAAGAATATCCCATTAAACATTTGTGAGACTGGATTTATTTTTTGCCTTGTGCACATATTTTTTTTAAATTTATTTTGTTGAGACAGGGTCTCACTCTGCTACCCAGGCTGGAGCATAGTGGTGCAATCTCAGCTCATGGCAGCCTCTGCCTCCCAAGCTTAAGCGATCCCCCCATCTCAGCATCCCAAGTAGCTAGGACGACAAGTGTGTGCCACTATGCATGGTTAATTTTCAAATTTTTTATAGAGACAGGGTTTTGCTGTGTTTCCTAGGCTAGTCTTGAACTCCTGGGCTCAAGCAATTCTCCTGCCTCAGCCTCCCAGGGTGCTGGGATTACAGGTGTGAACCACTGCACCCAGTCTACTGCTGTTTTTACTTTTTTAAAAAAGTGTCAGCATAGGCAGCATACGAACACAGACTCTGAGGCCAGGATGCCTGAGTTGAAATCTTAGCTCTGCTACTTACCAGCTCTGTGATCTTGGGCAAGTTGCTTAACCCCTCTGTGCTTCCCTTGCTCCACAGAATAAGGCTAAGAGTAGCACCTCCCTCATAGGTTTGTCGTTAGGACTAAAGGAGTTGGATTTTGTAACATCCAGAGTGGTGCATGGCACATAGTTATAATGCTATGCAAAGGGATTAATTAAATAAATATGTAGGTAATCTTCTAGAAGAAAAAGAAATTGAAGTGGGTCTGTAACCACCGAAGTAGGAGAGCATGAGACTGGAGTTTAACACCAGCTTAAGGAGCTCTGCATGGTTTCGGGGCCGAGCCCTGGAGGGTCACTGACTCAGCAATGTGTCTCCCCCTCTCCCTAAGGGGAGCTGGCCTACCCCCGCAGCTCTCTCTTTGCCTACAGGGTATCTCCTCCTTTCCCAGGCGGAGGGTAAGACCTGCAGGGATGCCCACAGACCTGAAGGCCACTGCAGGGTGAAAGAGAAGCTTGCTTTGGGATGGCTTATGACTGATCTTGCCTGGGATGTGGCACCCAAGAGCCCCATTTGCTGAGGAACCTCAAGTGGCTGGGATTAAAGGGCCACACGTCAGTGTAATTTCTTGCTGGAGAAGACATACGCTGAGGACTCTCTGATGCCAGGGTGTCCTCTGGCAGCCCTGATGCCCTTCTTCTGAAAATTCCCAGCTCCATCCCTGCAAGTCCAGGCAAAGTCAGCCACCAGTGCTGTTCTCTCCGGGCGGGGCCGCTTCCCAGCTGTGCAACTGGCAAGTCCGGGGAGGTCTGTTCTGGGCTTCTCTTCTCTCTGTTTCTGTGGGAAATGACCTGTCGTGTTTCTCTCTGTCTCATGCTCCTCAGATAACTTCAAAGGCTGGGAGAATACCTTGAGTGTTTCTGTTACAGGAGATGTCCCTCTTTATTGCCTACAGCAGGGGTTGGCAAACATTTTCCAGAAAGGGCCAGACGGGAAATCTTTTTGGCTTTGAGAGCCATTTGGTCTCTGTTGCCACTGTCAACCTGCATTTGACTGCAAAAAGAACACCTCAGTGAAAGGGCGTGGCTGGATTCCAATACAACTCCACGCGATACAGAGTGGTAAGACCCAGGAGGGGGAGCGGGGGGAGGCTAGGGATAAAAAACTACACATTAGGTACAATGTATACTACTCGGGTGATGGGTGCCCCAAAATCTCAGAATTCACAATTTTGTTATAATATAGCAAATTATATTATAACATACTTATGAAATAATCCATCTATGTAACAAAAGAAACACTCATATCCCAATTTTAAAAAAATTTAGGATCAATGAAATATTTTATACATCCAGAACATAGTAAGGAGTGATAAAAAGAAAGTTTCAGCATAGCTCATATAGTAAATACATACATGTAAGATGTATAAAAGCATGTGCTTACATCTGTTTGTATCAATATGAAATGCATAGACGTCCTTCCAAATCTTGTCAGTAATCATCTTTAAACCAGGCGAGGCGGCTCATGCCTATAATCTCAGCACTTTGGGAGCCTAAGGCGGGAGGATTGCTTGAGACCAGGAATTAAAGACCAGCCTGGTCAAGAGAGACCAGATTTTGTAATCTCTACAATATTAAACAAATAAATACAAATACCCATCTCTAAAAAACAAATTAAAAAATAAAACTTTTTGCACGGTGGCTCATGCCTGTAATCCCAGCTCTTTGGGAGGTTGAGGCGGGTGGATCATCTGAGATCAGGAGTTCAAAACCAGCTTGATCAATATGGAGAAACCCCATCTCTACTGAAAATACAAAATAATCCAGGCATGGTGGCGCATGCTTGCAATCCCAGCTACTCAGGAGGCTGAGGCAGGAGAATCTCTTGAACCCTGGAGGCAGAGGTTGCAGTGAGCCGAGATCCCACCATTGCACTCCAGCCTGGGTGACAAGAGTGAAACTCCGTCTCAAAAAAAAAAAAAAAAAACCTTTTGCGAACAGGTGGTGGGCTGGATTTGAACCACTGGTCATGACTTGCCAGCCTTTGGCTTACGAGGCTGAAGAATCTAAAAGCACAGAAACTTGACATTGGGGCTCCCTGAAAAGCCACATCGGCACCCCTTACATTTTCCCCATCAGGTTGCCTTCCGAGAGCCTGTGCCCCAAGGAAGGCCACTAGTGTTTCTGCTTTGTAGGTCACCATGGCCTCCAAGTCTTAGACGGCGGCGAGACTGGCGGGCTTCCACTCCCTTCTAGCACCCTGGAGCACACTGCTGCTCATTCAAACCCAGAATCCCTCCCTGGGAATTCGTTCCTTTCTGAAGTGCCGTTTGTACAGCTCTCAGCAAGTGGCCCAGTCCTGAGAATGTTTTATGACTACCTTTTGCTGGGCAAATGCCAACCCTCTGAAGATGAAGAGAGGGGAGATTCTGTTCATTTTGCTTTATGGAGAAGAACCATCTCTTGCCCGATGACTCTAGCGCCCTCCTGCATTCCGGTACATTCGTCAGCGGCCTGAATGGGACCATTCCATGGCTAAAACCAGTGACCAAAGCCTCCATCACCTTTCAAACAGGAAGGAAATTGGGCATCCAGAATCTTGTTATGACACAGGCGATTCCCAAAGAAAAGGTCCCCTCGGGTTTTATTAATATCTTTTCTGGCTGTTAGACAAAACAGCAGTGCTTCTGAGCCAAAGAAACTTGAAGTCTCTTCCTAGATGCTAAACTACGTTTTCAAGAACAAGTTCAGGTTTCACTTTAGTTTATCCGATGAACAAAGGTAGGAAGTTGTTTTTCCCTCAGAGCAAGATTTCTTCAGAACAGGATTTTTTTTTTTTTTGAGACCGAGTCTTGCTCTGTCACTCAGGCTGAAGTGCAGTGGTGCAATCTCAGCTCACTGCAACCTCCGCCTCCCGGGTTCAAGCGATTCTCCTGCCTCAGCCTCTCGAGTAGCCAGGGCTACAGGCGCGTGGCACCGTGCCCGACCCAGAACAGGATTTTAAAGAGCCTGCAAGTGGCTTAGAGAGACTTTTCTCTGAGATGAAGGGCGGATTAGACATTCACTAACCAGGCTGGGTTTCCTGAGCCTTGAAGGCAGACATGAAAACCCTGTAAAGGATCCTTTCCAAAGATATGTTAGGAAGGAGGGGAGGAGAGTGGAGAGAGGCAGGAAGCTGAGGCTGCAGAGAGGCAAGAGTTGCGCCCCCACCTGGTGTTCTTTGGAATTTGTTTTTTGAAACAGGTTCTTCCTCTGTTACCTAGCCTGGTGCAGTGGTGCAATCTTGGCTCACTGTAGCCTTGACCTGCTGGGCTCAAGTGATTCTCCCACTTCAGCCTCTTGACTAGCTGGGACTACAGACATGTGTCACCATACCACATCCGGCTAATTTCTGTGTGTGTATGTGTATAGATACAATGTATATAATGTGCATATATATAAATTTATATATGCATATATACATATAAATGTTTATATACCTATATATATATACACATATATAAATGTGTGTGTATATCTATATGCATACACACACACACTTTTTTTTTTTTTGGTAGAGACAGGGTTTCTTCATGTTGCCGAGGCTGGTTTCAAACTCCTGGGCTCAAGCGATGAGTCCGTCTCAACCTCCCACAGTGCTGGGATTACAGACATGAGCCCCCAAGGAGCCTCTTGATTTTTGAACCCTTTGAACGTAGTATATGGGCAAACTTTTAGAATTTAATTTTAAAATAGAATAAAATGAGGTTGTTTACTCATCTCTTAGAACTTGGCAAAATTTCCCACCCAGCTGGGTCACTTGGCCATGGACTTGACCTTCATTCCTCCTTGGTCCTGGTCACGGGAGCTCCAGTCCTGATAATCGCCACAGCCCTCAAGGGGCGCCAGAGTGGGGAGTGGTGCCCCCCGCAGATGAGGTGGGTCCTCACCCTGGTTCTGAGACACCGCCTGGACCTCCAGTTACTGTGGGGGCTGTCACGAAATGCTCAGAAACATTTGAGTCTTCTGCCTTTTTTTTTTTTTTTTTTTAGATGGAATCTCACTCTCTCACCAGGCTGGAGTGCAGTGGTGCGATGTCAGCTCACTGCAACCTCCACCTCCCAGGTTCAAGCGATTCTCCTGCCTCTGCTTCCTGAGTAGCTGGGATTACAGGCATGCACCACCACGCCCAGCTAATTTTTGTATTTTTAGTAGAGACAGGGTTTCACCATGTTGGCCAGGATGGTCTCCATCTCTTGACCTCATGATCCACCCGCCTTGGCCTCCCAAAGTGCTGGGACTACAGGTGTGAGCCACTGCGCGCAGCCTGACTTATCTTTTAAATGGCTTACATAGCGCACCTAGAGGCTGTGAAAGTGCAACAGCAACCGAGAGCACTGGCAGTGACAGGGGAGCGATGGGAGTCTCAGAGCCCAGTTCTCAGAGTCTGGACTCCACCACGTCTCGGTGGTGCAGGCTCGGGGGAGGAACTCAGGGTGTCTGGGCCTCAGCTTGCTCACGTGTAAAGTGAGGAAAGATCACCTACCTTGCAGGGTTGTGAGCACATGAGCGAATGTATTAGAGCCTCCTTCGTAATTGGCAATCAAAGCAAACAGCGATGGCTCCCGAGAGGGAGCCCCCGATGAAGAAGCAGGCCCTCAAAGGCCCCTGCAAGGTCTTCTGTCTCCCCAGTCCTTCCAGGGCCTGTGTGGTCAATGGCTGGCTGGCTCACTCCACCTCCTCTCACTCCCAGGCCATCCCAGCATAGGGGGACAAGTTCCCTCCCCCGTCCCCTGCACCCTGATGACCAGCAGGCCCCGTAACCCCTCCCTCTGCCAACAGCACCCTAGACTGTTTCTCCCAGGTGCAAACCTCTCTGTCTTTGCAGGTGGACTTGGCTGCTGATGGAAGCCCTGTCCCTACATCAATAGCTGGAGGGACCCAAGCTGGTTTACAGGGTCTCTGTCCTAGAAATTTGAATTTTGAGTGCTGGGACTTGAAGATGGAAAATGGTCCCTTCCCCTCGTCCCTCCCCTTCCCACCCACCCCACTCACCATCCTTTTCACACCCACATGCAAGTCTGGGCCCCTCCTCTGAGAATGTCCCCACTTCTCTGGGCAGAAGTGCCCCCCTCCATCCTGATGCAGCCACAGTGCCTTCTTGGGGTGCCAGCTCTGACTCCCCAGGTGGCCGATGCCCTGTTGCACCGTGAAGCACTCCCTGACATGCGCTGCTCTTGTCTGTCTGCCTGTCTGTCTCTTGTTCTCTCTGAGCTCAGGGAGGACCAGGACCGTGTCCCAGCTGTCTCCCTATCCCAACCTTTAGGACATCGTCTGGCTCACAGACCCTAAAAACTGTGTTTGGAAGGAGAAGGGTGTCATAAGATGGCCCATTAGCTCACAGGACAGCAGCATTACAGCCCCAAGACTCCGTGGCCCCCAGCCCCAAGCAAGAAGCCACCAGATAGGGTTGTGAAGGAGTCAACCAGTCCCGGAGGTCTGGACCTTGAGCTAGTGTGAGGTCAGCGGCCCCGGCCGGAGCCCAGGCTGCTCAGATCACAGCTGGACAGATGATGGAGAGGAGTAGGAGGGACCCAAAGTCTCTGGAAAGAAGCCTCTCACTGTGGGGAGTCAGGTTCCATGCATTCCTGATCCAATGACTGGCCCTGGGTGCCACAGGAAGCAGGGATCTTGGGGGTCTGTCCCCATCCTGAGCCCCCAGAGCAAGGGTCTGTAGGAAAACTCGCAGAGCTGCTCCCTGGGGCTCTGTGCCAATGCGGGCAAGAGGCACATGTTACCACTTATCTCGGGGTAACTTCAAGGGTCAGAGAAGGGACCCAGCCTGGCGCCTGTCACCTTAGCACATGAGGGTCCTGGAGAAACCACAGGGGCAGCTTCCAAATATGCCCCCAAGGTGATGCCTCAATGCGAGAGCCTGCCTTCAGGGCCACAGTCCAGCCCTCCACCCTGCAAGACGCCCTGGGAAGCTCCTTCGCCTCCCCAGAGCCAGGAGAGGCTGAGTGGGTCTGGAGAGATCCCCCCAGCCCACTCTCACTCCCCAGTGCTTCGGGGCTTGCAGAGGTCCAGGTGATTCCGGCAGAAACTCAACCTCAGCCAACTGGTGCTCCAGGAAACAGAGGGGCTTTTGACCTAATTATTCCCAATTGCTTGTCTCCATCGATCACACTCTCTTGGTAATTGCCGGACTCCTGACTTTGGGGCGGGGGCGAGGTTCTCAGGGGGCTACATTCGCGTGGGATAAATGGGGTGTGACGCTGAGAACCGTGCAGGCCCTCACTTTCCACACACTGCAGCCTTTGTGGAGGAGTGTTTTGTTTACTGCCATTAAAATTCAGGGAGCACGATCAGGGAGCATGCAGGGCCGTGGGGGGGGACAGGGGCTGGCTCCACAAGGGGAGACCTGGGCTGATGTAAGCAGAGCATGGGCCTGGCCCTGGGGGGAGTCCCACTCTCTGGGCCCAGATCCCACTTACACGGTCACTGGTGTTTGCAAACCCTTGATTCTGTACAGAAACCCATCCATGGCTCCCTTTCTGACGTCAATGTCAGGGCCCCAGCTTCCCGAGCGCAGCATCCAGGGCTCCTCCATGCTCCCCCTGGCTTCACCTGTCCCACCTCACCTCCTGCTCTCCCCCGCATACTGCTTCCCTGCTCATTATTTCTGAAGGGGACCTTGAGAATGAGCACCTCGCCCTCGGCCTGACCTTCACTGGGGCCGGTGTCCTCCCGTAGATACAGCCTTCCCGACAGCCTCAGCCAGCCCAGGCTCTCTCTGGCCTCCAGGGGACGCGTGCCTGCCCCCTCCACTCCAAGCTCCTCCAGCACCCACAGTCCGCACCCCTTAATTGTGTCTGCAGGGCACCGGTTTCTCCTCACTTCTGTACCTGACACCCCAGCCAGCCTGTGGACCCCAGGGGGACTTTAGGTCCCAGCGCCGAACGTCACGTAGCTCAGTGTGCATCTGTTGGTTGATGACATCATCAGACAGCAGGTGCACGCCAGTGTCATCTACTCCACAGGAATCCATTCCCTCTGAAGGGCCAGCCTGCCCATGTGGTTCCAATACTGTTGACACTATGACTCCCAAGTGCAGCTCCCAAGGCCGGTCTATGGAGAGGCTTCAGCCAGCTGCAACCTCACCGCTCCTGGTGTCCCAATCCTCCGTCCCGACAACTACACGCAATAGTGGCTCAAAACAACTTTCTGAATATCAAATGCAAACTCAACGGGTTGGGACTTGCGAGGACATTTGCATCAAATGCTGGAGGACTTAGAGACTCACCTTTTCTTTTCTCCACCTTTTTCCTCCTTTCACCAAAACATTGAACTGATTGGACGTCCTGGCCATCTCACTCACTAATGGCAAGCCTCCCAGATGAGCCCCTCCACTCTGGATATGAGCTGGTGAGCTTCAGTGAACCTCATAATTTCCATGCAATAACGTGTATGCCCCCCCGAAACCTCTGGTTCTTAACCAGGGGTGATTTTCCCTCCAGGGGACATTTGGCAACATCTGGAAACATTTTTAATTACACAGCGGGAGGGAGGGTGCTCCTGGAATTTAGTGGGGGAGAAGCCGGGGATAAACATCCAACAATGCCCAGGACAACCGCCCGCAGGAAAACGCGATCCAGCCCCAAATGTCAGTAACGCCGGGCTGAGAACTGTGCCGTGAATGTATCACAAAGTACGGCTTGTAGAAGGTCATTCTATTTGATTTGAATTGTGATTTGACATCCGCAACTCTTATCTGCCCGGGGTTGTCACCCACACCCCCCAGAGGGAAATGAAGGGCCAGAGGGGACTTCTAACTTGGAATGGAGCCAAAAGGCACAAGACACCCACAGCAAATGACAGTGAAGGGGTGCCCGGGCCTGGGAGCCAGTCCGAAGGGAGGTCTCCCTTTTAAATTCCAAGCACTCAGTCAGTCCAACTCACAGGAAGGCTCCGGATGAAAGGCTGATGAGAGATGTGGAAAGAGAGCACTTTTGTTTCTAAGCTTACGGAGAAGGGTGGAGAATGTTTTAACTGAGCCAAACCACACACACCTCTATTGGGACATGAAAAATGTGCACATCAACAAGACACAATCGTGCACGTGACTCAGTTTTTCATGCGGGGTCCCCCACGTGGCTCACCAAATGAAATGTGAAGGCTTATTTGTTTTGTGGAAATTCTCAAATAATGGCTCTGCCTGTTGCAGCAGGTAAAACTTGCAGCTGAATTGTGCTAGAGTTTTTCAACACAGGATTTCTCTGTTTGACAATATTTGAACAGATGGTATGTGGGGCAGCACAGGAAAGTGCCCAAGCAGTTTCCACCCCGAGACTGGGATCCCAGTATCTTCCATGGTTGGCTGGTGTGTACTGGACATGGAACTTGGAGCCCTCAAAGACCTGGCTTTCTGCATGACTTGTACTCAACTGGTCTTATTCCACTTATTTTTCCCCCTGGCATTTTATTGATTCTATCAGGATTACTTTCAGCTGCAAATAATGGCAAATCCAACTAAGAGTGGTTTAAGCAATAAAGACGACGACTTACTTATCATTATAGTCACATAACAAGAGTCAGAAAATTCCAAGGTTGCTGTCATGTGGCTCAATGGTGTCATGGAAGGCTCTTTTTCTGCTTGGCTAGTCACAGTTAGATTTTCATCTTTAAACTCATGACTTCATGATCAGAAGATGTCTCTAAAGCTGTAGAGGGAGGAACACCTAGGGTGACCAGCCAACTCCTGTTGCCCAAGGCTGAAGGGTTACTAGAAAGTCCCAAGAGAACCGGGACAAGTTGGTCACCCTATGGCCACTTTTTGTTAGGGAAGGCCATCTTTCCCAGAAACTCCAGCAGATTCTCCTAGGTATTTTGGAGCAGAACTAGGTCACATCGTCACCACTAGACCGATGGCCGGCAAGAAGGCCCAGGATCCCCGTGCTGTGATTCATCCCCTGGGGCTGGAGAAGACCCTCACCCGGGCTTGCCCAACACTGAAACAGAATGGGGGTTTTATCCGCCAGGAAGAAGGTGAGGAATCTGAACGTTTGCCAGAGTGCTCATGAAAACAGTTAATTTCCCAGTTAACCAAATCTTACCAACCAAGCAGTGTGTGTGTTAGATACATTATTCATTTGTTTATTCCTTAACTGAACAAATACACGTGCAAGCTCTAGCCTGGGCCAAGTGGGTCTAGGGGGAACCTCCCCCCACCCCCCAGTTAACTCCCCCCACACTGTGGGGTTTGCAGAGTTCCAGATGATTCCAGCAGAAACTCAACCACCAACTCAACCATGGCCAACTGGTGCTCCAGGAAACAGAGGGGCTATTGATCATACTCTCTTGGTAATTGCCCGACTCCCCCACTCTGTTCTTCAGTTTTTTCATCAATAAAGCAGACATTATTATACTAATTTCATAGGATTGTTGCAAGAGTTAAGTAATTTAATACAAGTAAAGTTCACAGAGATCGCCTGGCACGTGGGAAACAATCAGTGTTAGCTATTACTATAAGGCTTGTGGCAGTTTTTCAAATGGCTACAATTCTTTTTGCATTTCTTTCTCAGGTGGGGGGATGGAGGGGGAGAGTAAGTCTAAGTTCCTGTCCTCTGAATCCGGGTGGACTCTCTGACTGCCTTGACCACTGGGATTCAGGAAAGAGAAATGTGACTTTGAGGCTTGGTCATAAAAGGCCATGCCTCTTCTTCCCTGTTCATGGGAACACTTGCTCTTGGAGGGCTACCCTGAAACCTCCATATTGGAAGGCCAGGTGGGGCACAATGGTCCACAGTTGTAGCTGAGCCCAGCCTTCTAGTTATCCACATCAAGGTGCCAGACATCACAGTCCTTCCAGCCTAGCCAATTGGTACCAGCAATGGCCTCCATCCGTCAACACCAAGTACAACAGAAGAATTGCTCAGCTGAGCCCTTTCCAAATTCATAATGCACAAAATTGGGTGCTATAATAAAATGATGGTTGTTTTACGGTATTAATTGTTGGAGTGGTTTGTTACACAGCAACAGATAACTGAGACAGAACTCCTACAGTTGCTTATTATTACTACTATTAGCAGCAGTAGTAGTATTAAAAGACTGTGCCACTTGAACCTTGCCCTAACCATTTCTGGCTGATAAACTGCCCTTTAAGAAGCTACAGAAATATTCCTTATGAACTGTTGCTCCAGGACTTGTCCAGGAAAATGACTCATCTTATGTGATCTGGCCCCAAAGAACATACCAAGCTCAGTATATAATAAACACTACCAAGCCAATATTTATCTTTTAAAACTCTGAAAAGTTCAAAGTCAAACCAAATGTCAAACTAACAAGCATGCCTCCCATTTTAAAATAAAAAATATAAAACCTAAATTCCTGATTTCCCCTGAATATAGCAGAGGTGCCTGGGAGAACCTGATTCCTGTAATATACCAGCCAAGGAGGAAAGACGCTAATGGTCTTATGTTCTTTCTACCTGTCAAAGTGAAGGAAAACAACACATTGCTTTTAAACAATATTTATGTAACACTCCCCAGAAGCTGTACATGCTGAAGTAAACTATAACCTTTCTCTCTTTAAACACCTTTTGCTTGTTATTCGAATAGGAAGTTATTCTTTCAGAATTAGCTGCATCTGTCAATCCAGCATTCCTGACTGCCACATAGAAGGTTCTTACCATATCCCATCTCCTCAATAACTTTCCCTCGAGCTGAATTTTCCCCTAGGTTTCATTTTTGTGAACTCCCTGAAGCTTCCTGACAAAAGAAACCTTTAGGACTGTAGGTAACCGTAGGTAACATGGTCTGCGCGTTTAGGGCTATATTATTTTTTTATTAGATTTTTCAACTCAGGGTAAGACAGTGGGACAAATCTGCATTGAAGGCAATTAGTTTTTTATTAGTGGCTCCACAGACCCAACATTTGTTATAAACCTTAACGTACTGACTTTCTTGTCTCCTTCATGGGTTTAAAAGGTGCCCAGTGTGCTCTCAGATGTGTTTTTGTTGGATGGGCATGGGTTATAGCTCTTTGGCAGGAAAGCGTGGGTTGAGTAGATGAAAATGTACTGGATTCTATCTGTGCAAAATTCCAAGCACTCACTTCCATTGTTTCCTTGTGTGCCATGAATTGATCAGGACGAAACCGTCCCCTTCCCACCATTGATCATTGTTTATAATCCCTTATCCACGGAAGTGTGTTCCAGCTTTCAGCCTTGCCTGAAAAACGAGCAGATTATTGCAATCTGAATTTCACCTGTGACTAATCCCGTCCACAGCCTCTCCCGTCTGCCTCAGACTCTCTTCCCTGTGACTTTTAGCGATACAGAGTGAGGTTAGTCCTGTCTACTCTCCAGCAGAATTTCACGCATAAGACAAGGGCCAAGCAGAGATGTCCCTTACCCATCCGGGAGAACATGACAGAAAGGGCCAGGATGGGACTTTGGTGGAGCGTGGTTTAAGGAAGAGGAGGGGGCTTCATTTTCAAGAGAATGAATTTGACCAATCTGGCCCCAGAATGCATTCCTGGCCTCAGCCCTGAGGCATTCGATCATCAGACTGGCTTTGGGGTTTCCTGGACACTGTCTGATCTGAGTGGAATCCAGAGAGGTGTAGTCAGGCTCTCGGAAGACTGAAAGCTAATGGTGGATTGGATGGGTTCATCTTTACTCTGCTTTTTCACTTTTTTCACATTTGCAAGTCCCTCTTTGCATGCCACACAGACACAACCATCACTAGGTTCTCTGTTGAGCACCTGTGGCGGTCCAGGCCCCACCCAGCAGGCTTCCTGTCAGATTTTCCAGATTTAGTTTCAAAATAGGTCATATTTATTATGCCCTGACTTGTTCCAGAAAGGGTTGGAGGCAGCTAACTTAAAAATATAATTATAAAAAGCCAATTCGACTTCTTATTTGGTTAAAGATATTTTGCTGTAAATGTGAAACAAAAATCGAAATCCTCTTTTTCATTTTAAAGTGATCTTTCAAGATGATTACCTTATTTTACAACAAACAGACATTTCTAATAAATGAATACTATTAAATATCTGTCCAAAAGTTTCCTTTTGACCTCAAAATTACAGCTAATATATAGTGTTTTTTTTTTTTCTTCCTAACCACAAGGAAATCAGAGGTCATTGTGTAAATGACGCAGAAGAAACATTTTTGTGTGGGCAAAACTGCACCATCTCCAGAATTTGGATAAACTTTTATGTCATTGTCCTTGTCTGTGGCACAGTACGGGGCAGGGGCGGGGGTCCTCTGCTCTGATCCCCCCCCGTGAAAGCTCTCCTTCAGTATTTTATTTTATATTTTATTATTTCATTCAACATCAAGGCACATTGCCTTTTAATTTTTTCCTTCTGTGGACCACTTGAACTCTCGTGTTCCCAGGGTTTATTAAAATACTCAAATGTCACTCTTTTACTTTGATTTTATAAATAAACTTTCAGCTGTATCTGTCAGGGAGAGCTGAATTTACGAATTCTCTGGCCAGACCAGGCTGTGCTGGGACTCAGTGGCAGTTCGTGGCCACGCAGGCAATTCTGCTGGCCTGGACATTGCTGCCATTTCCTGACATGCCCTCCATTCCCTGCCCAAACATCCCTCAGCGATGGACAGATGGGAAGAAGGAGAAGAGAAAGACACTGTCTGACCACTCGTCCTCCTTCCTGCTTTGGTTCTGGGTGTAGATGGTGAGCCCGCCCCTGACCCAGTCTTTCATGCAGAGCAGCAGGGCATTTTCTCCAATGGGAAGTAGCTCGCGTCAGTTTCAATCATTTCCATTCCGGGCATTTCCCAGACCTTTTGAGAAAGGTGAGCAGAGATATCCAGTGCCTCGAGGATCCCAGAATGTACGGTCCTGGTTCCTGGCCTGGATCTTCCCTCCTGAGCAGAATCTCCTGATCCGAATGTGGGGAAGCACAATGACCTCCAATCACAGAGGAATGTTGGAGGATCATGCCGTGCGCCTGCTGTAGAGATGTGTCTTTCGATTATGTGTGCTCATTTAGCAGCCTCCTGTTTGACAGGACATACTGCACGCCAGTCCTCTCGTTGACTTAGTTCCTGTGCTGGCAGAGCCAAATAAACTGAGTTTGAGGAAGAGTGTGACTCACGGGGAGAGGGCTGATTGGTGAGGATAGTTGGGGGTGAAGGGGAATTCAGTAGAGCTGTGGCTGTGGCTGTGAAAGAGGTGGGTGCACCCATGTTCAACCACACGTGGGCTGCCCCGCAAGACTACAGGAGCCTGGGTTCTGCAGGTGCTCTATGTCCCAAGGTCCAGGGACTTAATTTTGTTGTTACTTTTGTGTTTTGTTTAATAAAATATCTAATAGTACATCATGAAACAAAACAGAAAAAGGAATGAAACCATAAGGGGTGGCTTCTTTCTAAAAAAGACTCCCCATATTTGGAGTTCTGGGGGCAGGGCATGATGCTAAGCGGCTTTACACATGGATATCTCCGTGTGGGTGGCTTAGTCTGTTTGTGCTGCTGTAACAAAATGCCGCAGGCGACGCAATCTATAAACAATAGAAATTTGTTGCTCACAGTTCCGCAGGCTAGGACGTTCAAGATCGAGGTGGGCTGGGCATGGCGTCTCATGCCTGTAATCCCAGCATTTTGGATGGCTGCAGCAGGAGCATCACTTGAGCCCAGGAGTTTGAAACCAGCCTGGGCAACATAGTGAGACTCCATCACTACAAAAAGTTTTTTTTAATTTGCTGGACATGGTAGCGTCCACCTGTAGTCCCAGCTACTCAGTGGGCTGAGGTGGGAGAATTGCTTGAACCTGGGAAGCTGAGACTGTAGTGAGCCATATTTGCACCACTGCCCTCCAGCATGGGTGACATAGTGATACCTTGTCTCAAAAAAAAAAAAAAAAAGAGATCAAGGTGGGAGCAGATTCTGCGTCTGGTGAGGGCCCATTCCTTATAGATGGTGCCTTCTGTGTGTCTTTGCATGGCAGAAGAGGTGAACAATCTTCCTCGGACCCCCCTTTATAAGGCTGCCGCTATGGTTTGAATGTGTCTCCCCAGGTTTATGTGTTGGAAACTGAATCCTTAATGCAACAGTGATCAGAAATGAAACTTTAAGAGGTGATTAGGTTATAAGGACTCTACCCTCATGAATGAATTCATATCTTTATCAAGGGAATGGGTTCATTCTCAAGAGAGGGACTTTGTTAGAAAAACAAGTTCATCCCTCTCTTGTTCCCTCCCTTACTTTCTCCATGGGATGACGCAGTGAGAAAGCCCACACCAGAGGTAGCACCTCGATCTTGGACTTCCCAGTCTCCAGAACCATGAGCCAATAAATTTCCGTTCTGTGTAAGTTACCCAATCTCAAGTATTCTGTTAGAGCAGCACAAAACAGACTAAGATGTCCCTAATCCCATTCTTTTTATTTTTTATTTTTTTATTTTTATTTTTTTTTCTTTAAAAATTTTAAAAATATTTCTCCTTCCTCCGTGCGCCCGCCTGCACCTCGGCCCAGCTGCCGCACAGGAACCCTAATCCCATTCTTAAGGACTCTACTCTCCTGACCTAATCACCTCCTAAAGGTTTCACCTGTTAGTACCATTGCATTGAGGACTAGGTTTCAACATATAAATTTTGTGGTGACATAAACATACAGACCATATGTTTGTCCTAAATTCATGTCATTTTCACATGCAAAATACATTAATTCCATCTCAATAGCTCTAAAAGGCTTAACTTATTTTAGCATCAACCAAAAATTTAAAGCCCAAAGTCTCATCTAAATATTCTCTAAATCAGATATGGGTGAGACTCAAAGTAGGATTCATCCTGAAGCAAATTGCTGTCCAGCTACAAGCCTGTGAAATCAAGCAAGTTACATACTCCCAAATACAATGCTGGGGCAGACATAGGACAGACGTTCCCATTCCTGAAGGGAAGAATGGGAAGGGAGAAAGGGGCAATAGGGCTCAAGTAAGTCCAAATAGCACTAAATCTTCAGGCCTGAGACCAGTCTCCTCTGACTTCACATCCTACCTTCTAGACACACTTGGGCAGGAGTTGGGGCCACAAGGCTTTGGGGTGGCTCTGCCCCCATGGTTTCACTGGGCCAAGCCCACATTGTAGTTCTCCCAGGTTGGAGTCTCATGCCTGTGGCTCTCCCAGACTGGAATTATATGCTTATGGTTTTACTAGTCTGGAGTCTAGAAGGCTGCCCCATTCCCATGACTCCATTAAGCATTGCCCTGGTGAAGGCTCTCTGGTGTGGGCTTGCCCTGCAGGTGCTACTCTGCCTGAGTTGCATGCCTGAGACTCCAGGGGGTTCCATCCTTCGAAATCTAGGTGGAGGCAGCCACACCCCCACAGCTTTTGCACTCTGCAGCCTGGTGGATGCCAAGGTTTACTGCCTATGCTCTCTGAAATCAGAAGATTTCAACCTCCCCGTGCCAGGCAGTATTACTGTGCTAAAGTGGACTGGAAGGTCTAGCGGCTCTTATCTTTGGATGGATTCTTTGCTAGGGAGCCTCTCAGTTCTCCAGACCACTGAACTCCTGGCTCAAGCACCCACAGGCTTCACCAATGCCCGAACCTATCTAAGTCCTGGAGCTTAGGTGCTTGCTGTCACTGTGACCAAATCCCACCTTGGCTACTGTGCTGGACAGCACAGATACAGACAAACAAATACCAGACCAATTTGTTCTCTTGCTTTTTATTAGGAGAAGAAAGGAAGTCCTTTCTCCATATAAAGAACTTATGGAAAAAGACTGGGCTAACCATGCATGGTAGAACAAAAATGAGGCAGAAGAACAAACTGTATTAAACAGGAAAAAAAAAAAAAGCAGGAAAGAGAAGCCTAGAAAAACAAATGAGATGCAGGGCGATCTGTTTATTGGTTTGATTCCTGTGTAAGCATGCGGCTGAGCGCTTAATACCCAGAACCCTGTGAATTTCTCACAACTGTGGCAGGGAGGAGAGCGCTGTGGTCATCTCTTTCCGACCTGAGGAACTGAGGCCCAGAACACAAGCCCACCTCACAGCTAAAAAGTGGCGATCATAGGATGCAAACCCTGTCTTTGCGGGACTGCAAAGCCAGTGCCCTAAGTACTCTGCAATTTTACGCCAAAGGTTCAGTAGCATGCCTTGGGGATCAATTGTGTTTGAGCCAAGGTGGAAAATTTTCTGCTGGAGAGAGTTATGAGTAAGTTACCACGGATCCAAAAGTAACTTGCTTTGCACGGTTTTCACCCCAATATCAACTGGAAAAATCAAGCAGGGAACTCCCCTTTTTGTAACAAGAGGCCAGGAAGCCAACTCATCTTTCGTAAGCAACATTAGGTGTTTCCTTGGGGAAAAAACACTTTTTCTTCAGAATGGAAATGTCGTTATTGCTGTCTTCTGAAAGAAGTACCTGTTCATTATAAAATGTCTCAAAGCATAAATGTCTAAAAGCAGAAAAAGAAAGATTCCTCTCCCTTTTCTTAAATTCCTGTCCCTGCTCTGTAAGAATGGACTTCCCAGTTGTAGATGGTTTTCTATAATGAGAAAGGAGAACCCACAATATGGGCACCACTGTGTGTAAAGACGTCTTTCCAAGGTAATGCCCTCCATGCAGTGCTTGCTTTTTTGGAACTGTGAGAGCTTCATTGATGAATGGACCCTTAACAATTCTTCACTGATGGGCACATGACGTCATGATATTATAAATGACCCTGCTGTGAGCATTTCCCCAAACACTTGTACATCTTTACCCAGCTTGATGTATTTCCTCAGGACAGATTCACAGGACAGGTGTTTTTTTTTTTTTTTTCATTTTTTCATTAAAAAAAATTTTTTTTAGAGACAGGGACTCTCTGTGTTAACCAGGCTGGAGTGCAGTGGTGAGATTATAGTTCATTGTGTCCTTGAACTTCTGGGCCCAAGTGACACTCCCGCCTCAGCCTCCCAAGTAGCTGGGACTACAGGAGTGCACCACCATGCTCAGCGAATTAGCTTTTATTTTTTATAGAGATGCGGTCTCACCATGTTGCCCAGTCTGGCCTTGAATTCCTGGTCTCAAGCAATCCTCCTACTTCTGCCTCCCAAAGTGCTGGGATTACAGGCACGAGCTACGGTGCCTGACTCACACAGCAGTTTTTAAAAGCCTGGTGTCCCCAAGCGTGTTATGCTGGGCCACATCCCCAAGGGGAAACACCCGGATCACAGTCACGACACAGCCCACATTCCTGGCTTGGCTCTGCTTGCCATCGCAGGACCTCAAGCCTCCTGGAAGCACCCACTAAATTCCGTACCTGGGGGCAGGACACGAGCCTTTAAGCCACCCACAGCATCCTCCACTTACTTTTTTTAACCTTCCCTATACTGATCTCATGAGATGCCAATGCCCTGTTCCCTCTCTCAGCTGACGAATAGTCCTCATCCACATCTAGCAAACCTGGGCTGGGGTTGGGGCTGGGGTAGTCAGGACCTTGATAATTTCCATGCCAAGGACCCGGCTCCATCTCTGGAGCCACAGGTCTCTGAGCTGTCAGACGTGACAAAGCGATTCCTTGGCTCCACCACACACAATCCAAACTCACTGTTCCCTGGGGACCTCTGTCCCTGTCTTACAAGATTCCAGAATCCCCATATCAGGACAGTATTATTATGCTAAGTTGGACCGGAAGATCTACGGGCTCTTACCTTTGAATTGGATTTTTCCTAGGGGCCTCTTAGGCGTCCAGACTACTAAACTTCTGGCTCAAACACCCAAGGTTTCACAAATGCTCAAACCCATCCAAGTCCTAAAGTGAGCAGGCTTAGGTTCTGGTTGTGCCCACACCACAGGTTGTTGGATCTCCATGTGTAGGGGGTGAAGGGGGCAACTCAGAGATTTTGAGGGGAGAAGTATCATCAGCATCTTCGTGGGTAGGAGAAAGATGAGTTTGTGAAAACTAGAAGAGACAACATGGGGATCGGGGAGACATTCGAGAATGCTGGAATATCAGAACTGGAGTGGACCTGAGCTTGCAGTGTATTAGTCAGTGTTGTTGCAGTAACAAACAGCTCCAGATTCTCAGTGGCCACAACAGCAACCACACGTTTCTCACTGTATTACTGGGGCCCCTGATGTTGCTTTGCTCCATGCATCTTCTCATTCTGGGATCCAGACTCAAGGAGCAGCTATGTGGGTCTCAAGGCAGAGGAAAAGAGCAAGAGGACTGGCAGGAGCTCCCACTGTGCTTCTCAGACAGAGCTTGTGCAAGCACCTGGATTAAACCTTATGTGCTCACATTTCAGTGGCTGAAGCATGTCCCCTGGCTATGCTCAAAGTCAAGGGGCAGAGATGTATAATCCTTTAACAGGGAAGGGGATATGAAGAACTATCAACACCAACTCTACCACAGATGGCACAACCCTAACTCTGCTATATGCCTGGAGAAACTGAGGCACAGAAAAGGGAAGCGGCTTGCCCAAAGGCCACAAACTAGTTATAGCAGAACCAGCTCTAGCAGCAAGTTTCCTGATAATGAAGTCGATGTTCTTAATCCTGCTCCCAAAATGTCTTCCAAGAGATATTAACTGCTATGGTTTGACTCTGTGTCCCCACCCAAATCTCATGTCGAATTGTAGTCGCCAGTGTGGGAGGCGGAGCCTGGTGGGGAGGTGACTGGGTCATGGGGGTGCATCCTTCATAAATGGTTTAGCACCATCTTCCTCTAGTGCTGTCTTGTGATAGAGTTCTAATGAGATCTGGTTGTTTAAAAGTGTGTGGCATATTCCCCTTGGCTCTCTTGCTCCTGCTCCAGCCACGTTAGACATGCCCGCTCCCCTTCTGCCTTCCGCCATGATTGTAAGTGTCCTGAGGTCTCCCAAGCCATGCTTCCTGTATAGCCTGCAGAACTGTGACTCAATTAAACCTCTTTTCTTTATAAATTACTCAGTCTCAGGCATTTATTTATAACAATGGGACAGTGGACTGGTACATTAACCAATTGGGGAATGGGCAGTGGGGGGGGTCATTGTTATAAGAAAGCTCACAGACTTAATACACCATTGAGGGGCTGGGTGTGGTGGCTCATGCCTATAATCCCAGCACTTTGGGAGGCCGAGGCAGGTGGATCACCTGAGGTCAGGAGTTCGGGACCAGCCTAGTCAACATGGTGAAACCCTGTCTCTACTAAAAATACAAAAATTAGCTGGGCATAGTGGCATGTGCCTGTAATCTCAGTTACTCGGGAGGCTGAGGCAGAAGAATCACTTAAACCCGGGAGGTGGAGGTTGCAATGAGCCGAGAATGCACCACTGCCCTCCAGCCTGGGCAACAAGAATGAA
Source organism: Ateles fusciceps (assembly GCA_036589455.1). Lineage (NCBI taxonomy): Eukaryota > Metazoa > Chordata > Mammalia > Primates > Atelidae > Ateles > Ateles fusciceps. Next base: position 18,815,251 of record JAZHEH010000222.1, read on the forward strand.
ATTCCATCTCAAAAAACGAACAAACAAAAAACAAAACACCTTTGAGATTTGTCATCACCGGGTCAGGAAAGTGGGCTTCAGCTTTTCCCAACTTTTTTTTTTCCTTTTTTTAATCACAAAACCCACAGAAGCATTTGAGGAGCAGCACATGGGGCTGGCGCTCCGGGGACACGCTTTGGGAAACACAGCAGCACCACGCCAGCAAGTCAGATGGACTTACTGCACCACCAGGGACATGAGACTCAAGTTTTAGGTTGCTATAAGGAATGTTTTAAAATAACATAACCTTCATATAAATTCTTCACAGCTTAGAAATAGACATGGCTTTCATTTTTAGAAAGTTCCCATTACTTTGCAAGGCCATCATTAATTTTGATTATTTTTTCCATTCTTATTTCTTTTCAGTTGCAGCCGAAAATGTAATAAATGTAATGAAACAGATATTCATAAAGTCATTGGTGGATGAATTACGGGGATCTGGATAACGTTTTTGTCTACTATGACTGCCTTTATTTCTTTAATAAAAACAACAGATATCACAAATCACTTCTCAACAATAAAAATATGTTTTCACAAAACAAAAACCTACACTTTGCTGTGATAATGGCAGCACACCATGTTATTCTCAACACATCTTAAACAGTCGTACATGGCTTTTGGTTGGGGCCATGGGACTCTTCTGAAAAAGGCTACAGGAATTAGGTCATCTCAAATCGTTAGGGTATTTCTTTCCATGATGATTCTTTTGAGTTGTAACATATGTGAAATTAAAATAAACTTTATATGGCTTTGGATTTCCCCAAACCTTTCAAAAAGTAAAATCCTATTCAAATGGCTCAAAAATAATACTGTAAAATATACTCCAATCCCCCTTAAAGGCGGGGGTACTTGCTGATCTACTGGAATAGACTTAGAAGCTGTGGCCAGGAGAGCCTGCTCTCTCTGCCATCCTCTCAGGCGGTGGCTCCACAGGTCACAAGTTCCTGGTTATAAGAGGCCTGAAGACCGTTGGCCTGCTCCCCGTGGGCCTGAGTCCTCTCCGCTTCCTCCCTCCAGGTCACCATGGAGGCCCTGGGAACAGGTACAGCTCACAGCTAGGAAGTCTTGATCCTAGGATTCAAACTCCATCTTTGTGTAACTGCACAGCCAGCGCCCTCAGACTCTCCAGTTTTACCCCAGAGTTTCGGCGGCCTGCCTTGGGGCTCAATTGTGTTTGCCCCAAGGTGGAAAATTTTCTGCTGGAAAGGGTTATGAGTATAGTTAAGAGTCCCCCGCCTGACCACATGGGACAGGTCAGATGATACAAAGTTGTTCTTTATGTGGGACCAAAATGGACTTCCCCACAATCTCCATCTCTTGAGGGAGGAGGAATGAGTCTAAATCCTGTATCCTGCGACTGTCCCTTCGAATATTCCGAGACTGTCATCTTTCTCCCCAGTCTTCTCTTCCACATAGCAAACATCTTTCAGCTCCTATGTGGTGCCTGACATGAATGTTTCTGAGGTCCTACAGCTGCTGAAGATGGACAATGGCTTAAAGGATCCCCATGAACCCGTAATGCTGAGACTGGGCAGAGACACCAAAAAGCTGTTTCTACTCCAGGAAATGGGGTGAGTGGAGGACAGGGGTGTCAGAGCCTCGTGGGGCTGCAGGGCCTGTCTCCCTCATTGCCTTGACTGTGCCCTATGACTGCGTCCCCACACTGTCATGGAGATGGGACAGGACCCTAGCCTGACCTCCATGTCACTGTGGCCTTTCTAGCCAGTGCCAAACCAGATAATGTGTTTAAATATCAGGGTGACCAGCATCATTCAGACATGTCCTGAGTTATATATGTAAAACCCTGCAACATGATGAGAAATACATGTTCGTCATTGTAACCGTGGAGCATGTGGGGCCGTTTGTTCCTGGATAATGCTGACTAATACACCAACTCTTATCCCTTCGAGAAGTATGTGCAGTCACACACGGCTTAACAACAGGGAAGTGTTCTGAGAAGCTTGTTGGGAAATGTCGTCATTGTTGGAACGTGATGGAGTGACATACACCAACTTAGATGGCATAGGTTACTGGACACCCAGGGAACATGCAGAGCTTTTTGCTTCTAGGTTACAAACCTGTGTAACACGCTACTCTACTGAATACTGCAGACACCTGTAGCACAACGCTAAGCATTTGTGTATCTAAACCTAGAGAAGGTACAGTAAATGTACAGTGTTATAATACTATGGGATCATATATGTGGTCCATTGTTGGCCATTGTTATGTGGCACATGGCTGTACATGCATAAAATGCGTGTGTGTAGACACACACACACACACACACAGCATTTAGATCAGATGCATGGATTTGTATATAATTTCTATCATTGTTCTAGAATGAAGTGGTTTGCCATTTTTATTAGTAGTCTACTCTAAACTAAATCCCACGTTTCAATTTGTTTTTCTGATCAGATTGAAAATATATTTAAAATATTATAAATCTTTTAGACTTGTCAAAAGAAAAGTGTGGTGAAATTCCTTTTACAAGATCACACACATCTTCAAATAATCCTGGGGCTGTTTTTCTTCTCAGCCTCCTCTTCCCTGTCCCAACTAATCCTGCAGGTAAGAGAAGGGATAAAACCAGATTGAGGAAAGGGTTCAGTCAGTCCTTCTCCATTTACATCTGGGGCTGCCAGGGAAGCTGGCTGGTTTACCTTCTGCTCTGTGAGCCGAGAGGCCTGGCGTTCCCACACTCCACACCTGAATGAGCCAGGGGGGGCTGCCACTAATTGCCTGGGTCCCTCCGCCTCCTGGCCTCCTTGGTGAACAGTAAGTCATTGTTTTGTAAAGGAGAAAATAACCTTTTAATGAGTGCGTGCACATCGCCCCCAGCATCCTGTCCCCAAGGTTTCATCCTGGGAGGACACTCCAGGGAAGGAAGCGCAACTATGTGACCCCACAGAGCCTCCTCACTCCTGCAGGCGTCCGTCTGACATTAGACTCCACGGGCCAGGACTTCAAGGTGAACTAAGAGCAACAAGCAAAAGCCACTTGACTCTTCTGTGCTTGAGGGAAGTGGACCATAGAGTCAATTCATCCTTAGCTGATTTACTGGCTAGCACAACATCCCGAAGTGCATTCCGGAATATTGCTGCAGCATCTGCTCTTCTCTGCCAGCAAACACGACTCCCCAAAGCCACGCCTGGGCGTCACCTTCTCTCCCACCTCTGCACATCCACTATATTTTTGTAACGACAAAGGGTGCAAAAAGCAAACAGTGTGAGCTCGGTGTGTGTTTTTCTAGCAGGGCAGTAAGAAAATACTTGCTACCTGAGATATTTCTTCAAGTCAGTGAAGCAAGCAGTTCAACATGTGGGTTGCATTATCCTCAGAGTTGAGCCTGGCTTTCTAACTCACGCTAAACAGGCGTCTGCCAGGGCTGAGTTTAATAAAAACTGCAGCTTTCGCTAGCTAATGCATATAGGCAATAAAGATTCAGGCATCCCGAGTGCTTAAGAACAGGCTAATTGCCATGCACTCTGTCCCTAAATAAGTTGTCCCCAAAAAACAGCAGAAGACAATGACCTTGCGAGCACCCACGAGGACCAGCGGTGATGCAAGCTTTGGAAGCGTCCCACACGTGGTGTGTGCAGGGTTTCTAAAGCTGCGCTCCCGAGGAAGGCTTTGTGCAGCTCAGACTTCCCCACCCACGTGGTGTGTGCAGGGTTTCTAAAGCTGCGCTCCCGAGGAAGGCTTTGTGCAGCTCAGACTTCCCCACCCACGTGGTGTGTGCAGGGTTTCTAAAGCTGCGCTCCGGAGGAAGGCTTTGTGCAGTTCAGACTTCCCCCACCATCTGCTAACCATGCCCCAGGATGGTTTTTGTCCTAAGTGGATTTATGTTCCATCCCTTCATGACGCTCGCCCATGAGGAAGGCAACTATCCGGACTAGATTAGTTTGGTCCCAGAGTTTCTTCAATATTTTCATGTTTATGGTTATGCCCTTTGGTTTCATTGAGATCATTACAAGAAGCGTCCAGATGAAAGTGATTAAGCAGCTTCTGCATTGGAGCTGACGTCATTTCGTTATCAAGGGAGCAGCTCGTTTTGTCACCCAGGGAGCCCAGTAGATGATCCGAAAAAAAATTTTTTTTTTTAATATAATGGCAGGGGGTAAATGCCTTTAAAAAATGATTAAGCTCGGCCAAGGCAGGCGGATCACAAGGTCAGAAGGTTGAGACCAGCCTGTCCAACATAGTGAAACCCCATCTCTACTAAAAGTATTTTTAAAATTAGCCGGACATGGTGGTATGCTCCTGCAGTCCCAGCTACTCAGGAGGCTGAGGCAGGAGAATCATGAACCTGGGAGGCAGAGGTTGTAGTGAGCCAAAACTGAGCCATTGCACTCCAGCCTGGGTGACAGGGAGAGACTCCGTCTCAAAAAAAAACCAAAAAAACAGATTTAGCTCCTGTCTCTCTAATCATGAATATTGCACAGCCCAGTGGTGACTAGGAAATTTATACCTAAATTCAGTGATGACTCTCTCAGCACACTGCTGGTCACTTCCTCTTCCTTTGCATGGCCTTGATTTGTCACTGTTTTTGTTGCTGCATTAACACTGTCATATATATCTGGTATGTTACAGCAGGTTCCAAGCCTTTTTAGATCCAGACAGAGTATAAATAAGAAAAGCTAAGAACTGTTAGCTCCATAAACGAGTTTTGTTCTGTACATTTGCATGAATCACCTGCATCTTCAGGTCTAGAGACCTTGTCAAGGGGACCAATGGGTGGTCCCCATTAATAACAAAGTCTCTGAGACATGTGCAAATCCCAAAACTGGGGAGGAGGAATCCCTGCCAGCATAAAAATGCTGAGATTCTCTGATTTTGCAACTGGAGAGCAAGCGGCCATGGGTCTCTTGAAAGTGGCAACTTCCCCCACTCAGTCTTGGGAAATGAGGGGACAGGGGACCCTATTTTCTGTAAGAAATGTTTTCTGGGCCAGGCACCTTGGCTCTCACCTGTAATTCTAGAACTTTGGAAGGCCAAGGTGGGAAGACAGCCTGAGCTCGGCCTGGGCAACACAGTGAGACCATGTCTCTACAAAAAAATGTAAAACTTAGCCCAGTGTGATGGCATGGGTCTTTGATCCCAGCCACTCCAGAGACTGAGATGGAAGGACTGCTTGAGGCCAGGTGTTGGAGACTGCAGTGGGTTATGATCGTGCATCTGCACTCCAGCATGGATGACAGAGAAAAGACCCGATCTCACCAAAAATAAATAAATAAACAAACAAATAAATAAATAAATAAAATGTTTCTGTAAGAATGCATTCTCACCTCTCTCCCAGAATATTTTTTTAAAAAAATTCCTAGTCAGGAACTCCAAACTGTCACTGATTTAAAAGAAAAAGAGTTGCTGGGAGATAAACAGCTTGCTAAAGCAGAAGTCTTTCAAAAGGTCACTAAAATATGGTGGTTTTCTCTAGTGATCTGGTGTCCACCAAATAGCTCACATATTGCCAGCTGCACACAGGAGTGGGCAAGAGGTTAAAATTCATCCCACCCGATTTGAGATGTTTCCAGTTAAGAACTTGCTGAGGTAGAAAGACGAAGTTCCTTGTGACATTAGGTGATCCGGGGGGTATGTTGGATTCACCGAGAGTCTAATCCCTGCTCTGCCCTTAGTAGTTCTACAGCCATGGGGATGTACGTATCCTCTTGGCCCCCCTTTCCTTATCTTTGAAATCAGAGCTATGCCTTAGATAATCTCAATGTGTCTCCTTTTTCTGAAGCCTATTGCAACTTTCCGGAACCAACCATTTCTAGGGTCGCATGAGCGCGCCTTTTCTAAGGGGAATATTGAAAAGTATCCACCAGGGGGCGCCTGATCCGATTCAGGCGGTGGCGCTGGACGGGATAAATCCTGTGGACAGATGAGGTGACCCCAGCTTTCCCATCCAGCCCTGGAAGGATTCCAGATGTCCCAGGATGTGAGATCCTCCCAAGGATTAGGGTAGAATCACACCAGCTCTGCTACCAACCTGTTTTGCAATTTATCCACACCTCTGAGCAGCTGGTCTGGACGACTGTATTTCTGAAATTTCTGGCATTTGGAAGTTTGGGTCCAGCTGTCTCTCTGGGAACCATCTTTTCAGTACACTCACTTATATGATTCAGTTGCAGGCAAGAATCTGGAAGCTGCTGGATGTTGGGGGGAAATTCTCTGACTCTTGCCCTCGACCCATGGCCACTGAGAAGTGGGACTGCAGCCAGGATGGCCGAGGTATGGTTGGAAGGGGCGGTCAGGGAGGCTCTGGGGGCGGGAGAGGGGTGGGAGGAGCATGTCCGTGATGTTGTCCATGGATGTCCTGAATGAATCCTTCGCTCATCAAAGCTGTAGTCACTTGGCCAGGCTCAGTGGCTCATGCCTGTAATCCCAGCACTTTGGGAGGTTAAGGTGGGTGGATAACCTGAGGTCAGGAGTTCAAGACGAGCCTGGCCAACATGGTAAAACCCCATCTCTACTAAAAATACACAAATTAGCCAGTGTGGTGGTGGGCGCCTGTAATCCCAGTAATCGAGAGGCTGAGGCAGGAGAATCACTTGAACCCTGGAGGCAGAGGTTGCAGCGACCCAAGATCACACCACTGCACTCCAGCCTGGGTGACAGAGCAAGACTCTGTCTCAAAACAAGAGGAAGAGAAAAGCTGTAGTCACTCGTGGGTCACATACACTGCTTCAGGCACTACGATATAATATTTGCTGCCGGAATCCTATTACACCAGAGTGTCAGGGTGTATCTATCTATGCTCAGGTCTGAGTGAAGAGCGTACTCAGATACCAGATTGCTCTGCGATTCCAGTGAAGCTTCCTGGATTCCTTCAGTGCTGGCTAAGGCTGTTGAAGAAAATCTTCCCCAGCTCTGTAAACTATGTTTGTTGTGGATTGCATGTCGCTTAAAAAGATATGTTGAAGTTTTAACCCTCAGGACCTGTGAAGGTGAGTTTACTTAGACATAGGTCATTGCAGGTGTAATTTGTGAAGGTGAGGTTATACTGGAGTAGGGTGGGCGCTTTAACCAATCAGGACTGGTGTCATTGTAAGAAGAGGAAACGAGACACAGACGCAGAGGAAGAACACCATGTGATCACAGAGGCAAAGATCGGAGGGATGTGTCTGCAAGCCAAGGAATGTCAGGGTGTGCCGGCAGCACCAGCATCTAGGAGAGGCCAGGAGGGGATTCCCCTCTGGCAACAGGGTGAGGTGCCGGCACCTTGGTTTCAGACTTACAGCTTCTAGAACTGTGAGACAATCAATTTATGTTGTTTGAAGCCATCCAGTTTGCCATGCTTTGTTACAGCCACCCCAGGAAACTAAAGTGTCTTGAGGTTGGAAGTGTTTGGGTGCAGCACGATGAGACATGGTGGGTCCTGATTTTGAAAAAAAAAAAGAAAACAACAGCAATTTTTTGGTTTTCCTTTCCCAATCAGTATTACACTGCTCTTGCTAAAACCGAACATAAGGCAGCCTTGCAAATAATTTCCAAACTTGGTCTATTCAACAATTTGTTTCTCGGCCACCCACCTCCTTCAATATCACTGATCTTTCTTTCCTCTCTCCTTTCTCTACTTTCAAAGACAAACAAATCGCTGGCCTCTTTCTTGACCCTGGCACTTGTTCTAACTAGCGTCATATTTCTCTCTCTCCTGTCACTCTCGAAAATCTACGGTCATGTAGGTTGAATGGTAACGCCCCACCAAGAAAATCTAATGTCCCCTGGAACCTCACAATGTGACCTTGTTTAGAATAAAGTCTTTGCAGCTATAATTAAGGGATGAATCTTGAGACGGCATCATCCTAGATTAGGTGGGCCTTAAACCCAATGACTGGTGTCCTCACAGGAATCAGAAAGGGGAAGACACAGAGAGAGATACAGAGAAGGAGCCACATGAAGACGAAGGCTGTCATAAATGAGGAACGCAAGGGCCCCCAGAAGCTGGACAAGGGGGGAAGGGTCTTCCTTGAGACTTTGGAGGGAGCGTGGCCCTGCTGACACCTTGATTTCAGGTTCCAGTCTCCAGAGCTGGGAAAGAACCCACTTCTGTGCCTTTACACCCCACAGTTGGTGGCATTTGTTGTTGCAGACCCACGACACTGACAACATTCTCTAAGTGGTGCTCCATGGCTGCCCACTGTCCCTTACTAAAATACTCCTCAAACTTGGCTGCTAATATTCTATCCCAGTTTTTCTTCCTCACTGAACAAATATTTATTAAGCATCTGCTATGTGTTGCCTGAGCTGCAGGGCCCAGGGCTGTGGGTACAGTGACAGAAATGGGCCCTGTCCCAGAGAGTTTAGATTCTCCACTAACTGGTCTCTTTTCCTTCTTTCCTTCCCACTTACTAAGTGTGAGTCTCCCTGGGTTCCATCACTGTGACTTCTGCCCCTTGAAGCTCAGACACAGGAATGACCCCCAAATCTTTATGTCCGTCCTGGCCCAGCATCTCCTCCCCTTTCCCTCCTGCTCCACAGTTCCTCCTGGGCCTCCTGCCATGTCAAAGGGTGCCCTGTTCCTGCTGTTCTCCTGGGAGAGTGCCCAGATGTTGCCTGCACTTTGATGCTCCCCCTGACTTGACCATAGGAATGCCTGGCCAGAGACTCCTGGGTGCCCCTGGCTGGTCTCTCATGTCCCTGGGCTGTCTGCACTCTGGTATGCATTAGACACTCCCACGCACGCCTCACATGGGAAACCCCTGAGGGCCCTGGGCAGGAGTCCACCTCCATGCTGGGGAGGACACAGCTCTCTTCACTGGCCTCCCATGCAACCCAACAGGAATCCTTTGTTTTTGCCAAACTGGGCCACTGGCTGGTCCCCAAGCGCATCCCATCCCTGGCCTCCTCAACTGTTCCTACTGGTTCCTCCCTTCCCAGCTTAGACCTCACTTTCTTCTGAAACTTTCTTTCCTTCTCCAGAATTCTTAAGGGGTCATGGAGCAGGCTCTTCCTGGCCGACTGCGCAGCACCCCACCTCCCACCTCCCTGTACCTGGCATCTGAAGGCTGCAGGAGCCACCCTGTGCCACCGTGGCCATAAAACCTGCCCACATAATGTGGCACCTGCTCACCCCTGGCCACGCTGCAGGAATACCCCGACAATAGGCCCCGAGGTGGGCAGAGTCCCACCGAGAAGGTGGAATCATGACGAATCTCAGCCCTTGGGGTATATTTTAGCCTCCCTCAGGTGGAACATGAATCTCCTTAAGAAACAAATGGAAGTAAGGCGATCAGCTCAGTGTGACTGGAGTGGCTGCCCCAGACATGCCCCTCCTCCAGTGCTCCTGCAGCTTCCGAAGGCTCAAAGCCCTCTAACTCCAGAACGGGTTCACCTCCAAAGCCCCCTGACTCCAGAAAGGGTCCCGGCCCCTTATTACGGTGCAAGTTTATCCCCCAAATTCGTATGCTGAAGTCCTAATCCTCAGGGCCTCAGAATGTGACCTTATTTGGAAACAGGGTGACTGCAGATGTAATTTGTTAAATAAAACCACACTGCAGTAGGACGGGCCCCTAACTGAACATGACAGATGTCCTTATAAAGGGGAGAAACTTGGACACAGACACACATGGAGGGATGTCCGTGTGAGGATACGGGGGAGAAGGCGGCCATCTACAAGCAAAGGAGAGGCCTCAGGAAAAACCAACCCTGCCAGCACCTTGCTTTGGACTTCCAGCCTCCAGAACTGTAAGCAAATACATTTCTGTTGTT